>CM060335.1:31768053-31790553 GCA_030674155.1 Stramonita haemastoma | reverse complement strand
AAAGAGCAAGAAACAGAAAGACAGGCAGAAAAGAAGACACAGAGATAGAGAAGAAGAAGAAGAATGCAAAGAAATAGAAGAAGAATGCAAAGAAGAAGAAGAATGCCAAGAAGAGAGGAATGTAAAGAAGAGTAACGCAAAGAAGAGGAATGCAAAGAAGAAGAAGAAGAATGCAAAGAAGAAGAAGAAAGAAGAAGAAGAAAGAAGAAAGAAGAAGAAGAAGAAGAAGAAGAAGAAGAAGAAGAAGAAAAGAAGAAGAAGAATGAAAAGAAGAAGAAGAAGAAAGAAGAAGAAGATGCAAAGAAGAAGGAATGAAGAAGAGAATGCAAAGAAGAAGAACAGAAGAATGCAAAGAAGAAGAATGCAAAGAAAAAGCAAAGAAACAAGAAGAATGCAAAGAAGAAGAAGCAAAGAAGAATGCAAAGAAAGAAGAAGAATAATGACGAAGAATGCAAAGAAGAAGCAAAGAAGAATGCAAAGAAGAAGAAGAATGCAAAGAAGAAGAGCAAGAAGAAGAATGCAAAGAAAGAATGAATGACGAAGAAGCAAAAAAGAATGCAAAGAAGAAGAATGCAAAGAAGAAGAATGCAAGAAGAAGAAAGAAGAAAAAATGCAAAGAAGAAGAAAAAGAAGAAGCAGAAGAAGAAGAAGAAGAAGAAGAAAAAGAAGAAGAAGAAGAAGAAGAAAAGAAGAAGAAGAAGAGCAAAACAGGAAGAAGTAAACAAGCAAGCAACAAAATCAACAGAGACAGAAACGACAACATAGAAGCAACATTACAACAAATCAACAAACAGCAACATAACAACAACATAACAACAGTATAACGACAAGATCACCAAAATAACGATAATTTTGTTTTCTTTTCATTTAAATATGCACCTGCCACTTCTCTTTTTCCTTTTTTATTTTTTCGGGGGGGGGGAGGGTTGGTGTGTGTGTGTGTGTGTGTGTGTGTGTGTGTGTGTGTGTGTGTGTCTGTGTCTGTGTCTGTGTGTCTGTGTGTGTGTGTGTCTGTGTGAGTGTGTGTGTCTGTGTCTTGTGTGTGAATGTGTGTGTGTGCGAGTGTGTTGTGTTTGTTGTTGTTGTTGTTGTTTTGGGGGGGATTGTTTTATTGCTGTTGATGGTTTCGATATTCTCTCCACTGGCTGCCTGTTAAAAGGAGAATGGTTTTTAAACTGTCTTTGTTGTGTCGTTATCAGGATTGCATGGCTGATCTGCATTTCCCGAGCTTTTTCGAATGGTCCTTTCTGTGTGAACAGGTTTTACTGATCAGCTGATGATGCCCTTGTAGAGGGCTTAAATCACACAGAGATCAAATCTTGCGGATTCGGCATTTTCTCTTTACATCGGAACTTTCATCAATGGACAGCCATGTCTGTCTCTGCCTGAAAGTCTTCTTCTTATTCTATTCTTTCGTTTTCTTTCAACGTTTTCTCTTTTTTCTGGGATGCTTTCTTGTTGTTCTTCTCGTTGTTGTTGTTTGTTTGGGGTCTTTTGTTCTTGATCTTTGCAATTTTTCCTCTTTTCGCAGTTCTTCGCAATTCTTCGGAAATCATTCGTCTTCTTCTTCTTCTTCTTCTTCTTCTTCTTCTTCTTCTTCTTCTTCTTCTTTTCTTCTTCTTCTTCTTCTTCTTCTTCTTCTTCTTTCTTTTCTTTCTTCTTCTTCGCAATTCTTCTTTGCATTTCATTTTTGAAGCTCTTCTTTTTCTTCTTCGCAACTTCAACCGGAATTCTTCGTCTCTTCAGTAGTTTCTGCTGTTGCCATAATTATCACCGTTGTTAAAAATTCTTTTCCTTTTTCTCTCAAAGTCAAACGGCTAAGTGTCTTTCATTTGCTCTTATCATTATTTTTTCTTGCTCTCTTTTATATCTATCTTTCTCTTTCGTTTTCTTCCTTTTTGTCCTCTTTTTCCTTCTTTTTCCCTGTATTTCTTTATTGATAACTTTCTTTGCATTTTCTCTCTTTCCTGTTTCGTAGCATTCCTTTCTTTTTATTCTTTGGATTCCGGTTTTGTTTTTGTTTTTTTCTCTCTCTCATCTTCCCCCTTTTCGTCAATTTATATGGACTATCCTCCTATCCATCTTTCTTTGTCTCTCTCTCTTCTCTTCTCGTCTTCAGTTTGCATACGACCCCTTAAAAGAGCCTTAAGCTTTCCTTACTATATACTGAGTGGGTGGAAAGAATATCATCTCATCTACTACTAATTTTTACCTATTTCTTGTTTCAGAAACGACAGAACAAGACAACCGAAATCAACTCTTTCCTATATAGACAGCCCTGACATGACCCTTTCTGGCGAAAACGTAATGACTGCGAAAACGGTGACTGACACACAACACGAGAGAGAGAGAGAGAGCAGCATGAACACGATTGAAAACCTGGATTGAATCCGTTCCAGGGAATTGAGCGACTTGCAGTCCAATCACGCTTCGCTCTGGCAGCAAGAGATCATTTCCTGGGATAATTCCTCTCGCGCCATTCGGCCTCGCGTGCAGATTTTGGAGACGCGAGAGAGCGGTGAGAGAGGGAGAGAAAGAGAGAGAGAGAGAGAGAGAGAGAGAGAGAGAGAGAGAGAGAGAGAGAGAGGTGGTGTTACTTGCAAGCCAGAGTGTGCTTGCTGGCTTTACTTGAAGGAGGGATGTGTATAGGTTATAGCCTAGCGATCGTTTTTCCTTAGTGAGGATGATGTATGTGTGGCTATAGATTGAAACTGTGATGCGAATAGAAGAAGGATGGTGTGGTGTCGATGTTCTTGTTACATTGTTCGGTTAATAAGGGTGTTTGTAATTAACGTAAGGACGAAAGTAGTAATTATTTAGTGTGTAAACTTGAAAGGTGTTTTTGTGGTAACGTCTTCAAAACGTAAGCAGTCTTTTTCTCGTATAATTGTCTAATAGTCGTTGTTTTTTGTTGTGTTTTTTTTTGGGGGGAAGGTGTAAGTCATCTGGTCAATTAATCAGCTACGGTGGAAAATATGGTTTTTAAATTCATTATCAGTGACTGATAGAAACCTAAACGAATTTGTTTTACTTGGATTTGTTTTTACCACTTCTCTCGACGCTATTCCAAGTTTGGTATCGAAGTACAAGCTTCCCATTTGTTAACTGGTAAACCACATTGACGTTCTGAAAAGAGGAAATAGGGACACGAGTATCAAGCGTTCTAATTTCATTCAGTAAACTTCCAAGTATTTAACATCAAACTGATTAAAGCAGCACTTACATATATACCGCCAAGGACAATTGTCTTTCACTTTATAGTATTTGTCAGGTGTTTTTTAGTTAAGCAATCTTTTTTTTATCGAGTCCATTCTCAAACAGATAAATCGTTGAAAATAAAGTATCATTTAGCGTGAGATGTAAAACCAAAATTCTTACACCAGCCAATTATAGATCTGACCTTACAGTTAACTGGATAAACTAAAACTTAACCGTTGATTCGATACAAAAATCGATGGAACGAAAGTTAACGCGCTATTGTCATTCCAAGCGGCTGAAAGAAAGCAAGGCTCAGTGGTGTCCTATTTCTACCCTGAACTCTCTCTCTGGGCTTTTTACTTTCCTTGCGCCAGACTTCTGGAAGAAAGGCTGCGTGTTTGTTTCTAATGTCGGTTTGGGGGGAAAGAGGGGTTTGTGCTTGTTGTAAATCAAAACGGGTCGAAAAGTTTCAGACTGTTCATCTGCTGACTTGTATCAGGTTCGCGTTGTTTTTTTCTCCCCATTTCCAGTGTGATGAAAAGTCTGGGTGTCCTTTTCACACTTTCTTTGCACGTGAGTCAATGGGGGTTTTTGTCTGGGTTCTGAATCATTCTTGCTGTTGTTGTTGTTGTTGTTTTCAGATTTGAGCAGTTCTAAGCATTTTTGGATTTGTTTTTATTTAGACTTGGAAAGGAAGTTTTTGTTGCTGGTTCACGTCTTTGAAACCAGGTTGTGAGTAGGCTCTTTAGAAAATCGATTTCAACAAAGATCTGCCTGACCAAAAAAGTGCTTCACCGTTTCAGTTTGAAACTAGTTGAAATATTCTCTGTTTCTATGAGATGTTGGGTCTATCCTACTCCGCAGGTCACAGAAAGGATCTGAAACTAGAGACTTGACATACAAGAAGTGTGCATTTTGCATACAGGTCTCGGTGACTCTTCTATCCTTTTTTTTTAATTGTATTGAACTCCTTTCGTCTTAGAATAGTTTCCTGACATACTATAACATTATTTTCGTAGCTTCAGTATGAAAGGAAACAGCAATAGACTATCATTATCAGGACAATAAACTAGAGTCCTTTCTTCTCCAAGAGAGAGATTCCTGTCCTCCAGTGCCAAATCAGCAGTTTGATATAACGATCCTGCTGCACACCAAAACTAAAAAAACAACATACGCTGTTCTATTCTTTCTATCTATCTATCTATCTACTATCTATCTATCTATCTATCTATCTATCTATCTATCTATCTATCTATCTATCTATCTATCTATCTATCTATCTATCTATCTATCTTTCCTTAGCCTGGCGACCGTGGGGGCACCCATGAAGACTTGACAACCAGTTCCCTCCATTCCTCTCTCTGTTTTGCCTTTCTCAGGGTTTTGTCGATTCTAGGCCTGTCCATTTGCTGATGTTGTTTTCCCATCTCTTCTTTGGTCTGCCTCTTTTTCTTCATCCTTGGACAGTGCCTTGCACTTGTTCTATCTAAATATTGTTGAAGTTGCCCAGGCAGGATACCGGCAGACAGGAAATTCATCTTGTCTGGATATCAAACTAATAGTACCTTTTAAGGTCCATGATATTGTAGGGAGACTAGACATAAAAGAAGTATGCAGTTTGCATACAGGTCTCAGTGAATCTTCTATCACTTTTTAAAAATTAAATAAATATATTTAAAAACTACTTCAATAGACTTTCATCATTTTCAAAAGACGATTTTTTTTTCAGAATCTGATTGTTCCTACCAGTAAACAAAGTTTCTCTCGTCACTGTGAGAGCACGTACCATGGAAAGCAGATGAAGGCTTATTTTTAGGGAGGTGGTGCGCTAACATTGCTCCGTAATTATATATAATATAAGCTGTGAACTATAAAATTTCAAGGCCAAAACAATGATGAGCAAAATGAACTGACTCCTCAACGCTTTAGGCCTGAAGTTTTCACCGTGCGTGTGTATACATACATGTGTTACACCCAAATCCTTCCATCGACCCATCCAGTGTTGTTAGTTTGCTTCCAGAAGTAACAAGCAGCATCGACAGGACTGACGAAGAAAAAAATCACCATGGAAAGTGTCCGTGTGGCCGTTGTGATGGTCGCCATGTTGGTTACGAAAACGAGGCCTGCAAGGGGAGCGACTGATCCCTGCCCCTTCCCCCCGAATGCTCGCCCTTGGAACGACAGTTTGCAGACGACCCCGACACGTGTGGTGCTGGATGTGAC
Organism: Stramonita haemastoma; assembly: GCA_030674155.1. Taxonomy (NCBI): domain Eukaryota; kingdom Metazoa; phylum Mollusca; class Gastropoda; order Neogastropoda; family Muricidae; genus Stramonita; species Stramonita haemastoma. The sequence goes on along the minus strand of CM060335.1, from coordinate 31,785,132 downwards.
GGGCCAGGTAAGAGGATTTTGACCCCTGGTCTGTTAGTCTGTCTGTCTGTTAGTCTGTCTGTCTGTTAGTTGTCTGTCTGTTTGTCTCTTTGTTTATCTGTCTGTCCATCTGCCTGGTTTTTTAAAAATTATCTTTATGCAGCCACTTGTGTGCCTATAGGCGCGCGCGCCGCGCGCGCGCGTGTGTGTGTGTGTGTGTGTGTGTGTGTGTGTGTGTGTGTGTGTGTAGGTGTGTGAATGTGTGTGTGTGTGTGTAGGTGTGTGAATGTGTGTGAATGTGTGTGTGTGCGTGCGTGCGTACGTGCGTGCGTGTGTGCGTGTTGTGTGTGTGCGTACGTGTGTGTGTGTGTTCGTGTGCGTGCGCGCGCGCGCACGCGTGTGTGTGTGTGCTGTGTGTGTGTGTGTGTGATTTTGCATTGCGTGTCCGTCTGTCTGCCTGACATCAGTCAGATGAATCACTTGTATGTCTGTAAGAATGTATCTACTTCCTATTTCATCGGTCTGCCAGGCTTGCCATACTTGTCATGATACAAGTTTTGGGGATAAAGCCTCTTGATTGTACATTAGCATTATACCTATAGATAGATAGATAGATAGATAAATGGATGGATGGATGGATGGATGGATGGATGGATGGATGGATGGATGGATGGATGGATGGATGGATGGATAGATAGAGAGATAGAGAGAAAGCTGTGTGAGTGAGTGTGTATGTGTGTCTGTCTGTCTCTGTCTTTCTGTCTGTCTATCTGTGTCTGTATCTGTGCATAATTATGTGCGAATATGTGTGTGTATGTATGTGTGTGTGTGAGTATGTGTGTGTGCGAGCGTGTGTGCGTGTGTGTGTGGTGGTGGGTGGGTGTGTGGGTGTGTGGGTGTGCGTGTGTGCGTGTGTGTATCTATGTCTGTGTCTGCTCTGTACTTTGTGTGTGTATGTGTGTGTATGTGTGTGTGAGTGTCTGTGTGTGTGTCTGCTCTATACTGTGTGCGTGTATGTGTTTGTGTCTGTGTCTGCTGTGTGTGTGGAGCGGAGGTGACATTCCAGAACCCACCCCCCCCCCCCCCCCTAAAAAAGCCTCCCAAATAATAGACACCAAAGACAGACAGATATATGGAACTTAAACAATCAGACAGCCCCTGACTGACTCATTACTCTGTATCCAAAAGGCGATTGTGCCAGACAAAAATCTGTTGACAGCTTGTTTTAGAAGTGGAGGAGGACTACTAATAATAGTATGGAGGAGACATAAACTATGTCTGTCAAATCTATCTTGATACACATAAAGACTCGCTTCAAAACCAACAACAAAAGAAAGTTGAAAGGGTTTTTTTTTGTTTTATTTGTATGTTTTGTTTTTGTTGTTCTTTTTACTGACGTTATTGTTTTGTTGTGTGTGTATGGAGTTAGTATCTTTGGCGATGGTGGCTTTGTTTTTGGTGTGTGTGTGGGGGGGGGGGGGGGGAGGGAGGGGTTGGTTTCAGAAAAAAGAGAATTTATGTCTAATCATTTCGAGTGGGGGGAAAATGGATGGGGAAAGAGTTTTAGATTTTTGGGCTGTGTGTGTGTGTGTGTGTGTGTGTGTGTGTGTGTGTGTGTGTGTGTGTGTGTGTGTGTGTGTGTGTGTGTGTGTGTGTTTATGTGCGCGCGCCGCGTGTTGTGACTGTGTGTGTGTATTTGTGGGCGTGTGTGAATGTATGTGTATGTGGGTGTTTTAGATTGTTGTATGCATGTATGTGCTCGTGTGCTCATGCGTGTGTGTGTGTGTATGTTATGTGTGTGTGTTTGTTTGGCCGTGTGTGTGTTTATATCTCTCTGCCTGTCTGTTATATAATTTCTGTCTATGTCTGTTACGTGCTGTGCATAATTGAGCGCATTTTCTTACAAAACGAAACGTACTCATTTTCGACCTGTTCCGTGTTGGCAAGAGGAAAGAAAATCAGACAAAAGAGTGAAAGGGGGAGGCACAAGAAGGCTTGAAACAGAGAAACTGAAACTTCTGAACTAAGAATTTCCTTGTCGTGAGAAAGAGAGCTATTCTTTTTTGATTTATTCTTTTATTCTTTTATATCGAGGATAAGGAATAGCATTACTGTGCTTTTTTTTCATATGTCCCCGTGTGTTGCAGTTTATGAATATTGTCATCTGTTCCCACCGGCACACGATGGCCTACTCTTTCGAAAGGCGGAACATGATTTAGCGTGTGCGCAAGATAATCTGCGTGCGTTCGCACACGGGGCCTCGGTTTAAAGTCTCATCGAAGGACTTTTGGGGAGAGTGGAGTCAGTACTGATGTTAACTCCAGGGGAAAAATCTCCTCACCGGACTCGAACCCGGGTCGTCAAATTGCCAGCGCAAATGTCTGACCACAGGCTATCCGCCCCCCCCCCCCCCCCCTATCCCGTCTATTATGGCAGAAAGAGAGGGGTTGAGAGAGAGGGGGGAGGAGGGAGAGAGAGAGGGAGAGGAAAGAGAGGAGAGAAGGGGGGAGGAGAGGAGAGAGAGAGAGACAGAGAGAGAGACAGAGACAGAGACAGACAGACAGACAGACAGACAGACAGACAGATAGAAAGTAAGAGAGAGGGAGAGACAGACAGACAGACAGACAGAGAGAGAGAGAGAAGAGAGAGAGAGAGAGAGAAAGAGAGAGAGAAAGAGAGAAGAGAGAGAAGAGAGAGAGGAGGAAAGAAAGTAAGAGAGAGAGAAAGAGGAACAGACACAGAGAGAAGAAAGCGTATGGAGAGAGGAGGTAATGTGTAAGGAGAGAAAGAGAGAAAAAGAGAGAGAGAGAGACAAAGAGACAGAGAGAGATTCAAATTCGACTTCATAGATATTATTCCAAAACGATATGGCCCACTAAAAGAGGCGGAACATAATCACTGTGCATTATTTCAAACCTCCACAAACTTACAAAAGAATGTACAGTTCGCTCTATTGAAGCCTTTTTATAGATGTTTTGCGAATTATTTTACAATCTTATCATTATGAGTCGGAGCAGAAGAGAGAGAGAGAGAGAGAGGAGAGAGAGAGAGAGAGAGAAGAGGAAGGGAGAGAGAGAGATAGGGAGGGAGAGAGAGAAAATGAGGAGAGAGAGAGAGAGAGGGAGAGAAAAGAGACGAGAGGGAGAGACAGAGAAGAGAGTGAGAGACAGAAGAGAGAGGGAGAGACAGAGACAGAAGAGAGGAAGAGACAGAGAGGAGAGAGAGAGGAAGAGGAGAGAGAGAGAGGGAAGAGAGAGAGAGAGAGAGAGAGAGAGAAGAGAGAGATAGAGAGAGAAGACAGAGACAGAACGAGAGAGAGAGGAGAGAAGAGAGAGAGAGATTCAAATCCAAATTCAAATTCAAATTCAGATATATCATCTAAAACACCATGGCCCCTTTTAAAAGAGACAGAACAGCGTATAATCACGGTGCATTATCATAAACATCCACGGACTTAGAGGAAGAAATGTATGTTTCGCTCTTTGAAGGCTTTTTCGATGCTTAGCAAATTATTTTACAATTCCGTCTATAATGGCAAAAAGGGATAGAGAGAGAGGAGAGAGAGAGAGAGAGAAGACAGACAGACAGACAGACAGAACAGACAGACAGACAGACAGACAGAAGACAGACAGACAGACAGACAGACAGAGACACAGAGAGAGAGAAATAGAGAAACAGAGACAGAGAGAGACAAACAAACAGATAGACAGACAGACAAGACATACAGAAAGTGCAACAACACAAAGACGTTTTCATTATAAAGGCCATAACCTCTTTAAAGGGGCTTGAGAGATGCTGATGGCAATGCATGGTTTTAAACATCCTATAACATATGTATTACGTCAGGTAAACATTTTAGCCTTTAGAAGGATTCGATATAGCTAGACATAGATAATTGTTTTACATTGTTTTTCCTCAGAGTGGAGAGAGAGAGAGAGAGAGAGAGAGAGAGAGAGAGAGAGAGAGAGACAGACAGACAGACAGACAGACAGACAGACAGACAGACAGACAGACAGAGACACAAGAGAGTGAGTGATGAGAGAGAGAGAGAGGTGAGAGAGATGGAAAGAGAGATTTATTCTTTTCTTTATTCTTTTATTCTTTTATATCGAGGATAATGGAATAAGCACTCTTGTGCTTTTTTACGTCCAGTCCCCGTGTGTATGCAGTTTTGTAAATATCATCTGTTCCCACCGGCACACGATGGCCTACTCTTACGAAAAGCGGAACAGGATTTAACGTGAGCGTAAGATGTTCTGCATGCGTTCGCACACGGGGCCTCGGTTTAAAGTCTCATCCGATGGACATTTTGGGGAGAGAGGAGTCAGCACTGATGTTAACTCCAGGAGAAAAATCTCCTCGACCGGACTCGAACTCGGGTTGAGAGAGAGAGACAGAAGACAGACAGACAGACAGAGACACACAGAGAGTGAGTGAGAGAGAGAGAGAGAGTGAGAGAGAGCAAATTGTTTTACATTGTTTTCATTAAGAGAGAAGACAGACACACAGACAGACACACACACAGACACACAGACAGACACACAGACACACAGACAGACAGAGAAAGACAGACAGACAGAGAAAGACAGACAGAGAAATTGAACATGAAACTAAACATGTTTTACTGAACATCAGCTTTGGGCAACAATTCAAAAACAAAGTGATAGATGGGGGAGTGGATGTGCATGTATGTAAGGAATTTTTACAAAATTTTGAAATAAAGCACACAAAAAATTAACACAGTTCTTCTTTAACACTTAAGGCATTGTATCCATTACCTAGTTTACATAGTTCTTCGCTGATCTTTCTCCTTTGGACAGCTCGGTAGACCACAAAGAAAGAAAGAAAGAAAGAAAAGAAAGAAAGAAAAGAAAGAAAGAAAGAAAGAAAGAAGAAAGAAAAGAAAGAAAGAAAGAAGAGAGAGAAGAGCGACAGACAGACAGAAACAGACAGACAGAAAGACAGAGAGAAAGGGACAGAGACGACAGACCAGACGACAGACAAACAGAAAGACAGACAGAGAGTTTCACAACTGGAGATTCAGGACTCGTAATTGGGATTGCGAGACTACAGGCCTGCATACAAGGAAGAACAAACCTATGATAGAAAAAAAACCCACAAAAACAAAACACCACAACAAATGACAACAAACAAGCTGGCGAAGCTAAACTTGACATCAGCAAGAGCGGGTTGTGTTTTTTTTGTTGGCTTTTATTTTTTTACGTGGTGACATAAACCATTTCAACATAGTTTGGTTTTACATCAGTAGAAAGGATGATCTTACTTAACAAAGTTCTCAGGCTTTAAGAGAGCAGAGAAGAGAGACAGAGACAGAGACAGAGAGGGCAGAGAGAGGAGAGGAGAAGTGATGGTGAGTGAGTGAGTGAGTGAGTGAGTGAGTGAGTGAGACAAAAGGTGGGAGAGGGGGAGAGTGATAGAGATACACAGAATGAAAGAGACAGGCACACAGACACACACACACAGACACAGACACACAGACACAGGCCGCCAAAGCTAAATATTTCCAACCCTAAACCTTTTTATCCATAGCAAGTAGAAGAAATTGTTTCTTTAGACATGTTTTACAACCTGAAGTCTTAAACTTCACACAAGGAAAATCTCCTTGTTTCCATCTAACTTTTTTTTCTAAATAACAAAACACACAAGATTTTGTGCAATATGAGTTTAGTGTCCCACTATCTAAATGGAGGACAAAAGAAAATCTCCCCAAGTACTAAACACTAGATATTGACAAAAAAAACACTAACAAAAATGTATGAGAGGGGGCGGCTTCTTTCTTCACCTCATCTATCCTATTTTGTTTTGGACCTTGAGGGCACCCATGAAAATTTTGGGGTTTCGCTAATCACTCTCAAAATAAAATCGATCTAATGCTGAAACACACACAGGGGACGGGGTAGCCTAGTGGTTAGAACACATAGACACACACCGCGCACGCACGCACGCAGCACGCACATACACACATGCACACACACACGCACACACTAACCACCACCACCCAACCACACACACACCACACCACACACACACACACCACACCACCACCACCACCACCACCACCACCACCACATCACCACACCACCACCACATCATCATCATTTGTTTTGGGATTTTTTCATTGTTTTTATATTTTGCTGGTTTTCTTTCTAGGTATAGATAATGCTTATTGTTGTCGTCGTCATCATCATCGCCATCGTCTTTGTCATTACCTCCATAAGAATAACTATTATGAACTTACCATATCATTTTGTATTTTGTACCACTTTATGTCACAGCAGATTTCTCTGAGTGAAATTCGGGCTGCTGTCCCGGGGACAGTGCGTCGCCACTAAGTGCAGCGCCTACCTATTTTTTTTTTTTTCCTGCATGCAACTGTATTTGTTTCCCTATCAGAATGGCTTTTTTCTACAGAATTTTGCCGAGGGTAAACCCCCTTGTTGCCTTGGGTTCATTTACGTGCGCTAAATAGTGATGTGTGACACATGGGACCTCGGTTTACCGTCTCATCCAAAACGACTAGCGCCCAGACCACCACTCAGGGTCTGAATGGATGGGGGAAAAGTTTTGGGCCCAAACGGGGTACAAACCACCGCACACTCCGACCCTGACATTTTGCTTTGTAGGCAAGGCGCGTTACCACCTAGACCACCGATCCACCTGTTAGTAGCAGAACCAAACAATGGTTTGTTTAAAAAAAAAAAAAAAAAGATTGCTAATAAGCTCGTAAAATACAAAATGCTTGGTTAACATGAAAAGTAGATAGAACTTGTTCTTCATTATGACAAAGAAGCAGAGTGTGTATGTGTGTGTGTGGTGTGTGTGTGTGTTGTGTTTTGTGTGTGTGTGTGTTGTTGTGTGTGTGTGTGTGTGTGTGTGTGTTGTGTGTGTGTGTGTGCTGTGCGTGTGGTGTGTATGCGTATGTGTGTGTGGTGTGTGTGTATGCGTATGTGTGTGTTGGTGTGTGTGTATGCGTTTTGTGTGTGTGGTAGTGTGTGGATGTGTGTGTGTGTGTGTGGAGTGTGTGGTGTGTGTGTGTGTGTGTGTGTGTGTGTTGTGTGTGTGTTGTGTGGTGGTGTCTGGTGTGTGTGTATGTGCGTATATGTGTGTGCTGCTGCTGCTGCTGCTGCTGCTGCTGCTGCTGCTGCTGCTGCTGCTGCTGCTGCTGCTGCTGCTGCTGCTGCTGTGTGCTGTGATGATGATGATGATGATTACTGCAACTAAATATTATGCTAACGCTGCTGACGATACCGATCACGACTGATGATGATGATGGATGATGATGATGATGATGATGATGATGATGATGATGATGATGATGATGATGATGATGATGATGATGTGGTGGTGGTGGTGGTGGTGGTGGTGGCGGCGGCGGCGGCCACGATGATGATGATGATGATAATGATGATGATGATGATGATGATGATGATGATGATAACGATGACGATGACGATATGATGATAAAAACGTCGTTGACGACGACTATTATGACGACGACGACGACGATGATGATAATGATAAAGACAATGATGATGGCAAGGATCAGTAAAAGCACTACAAAAGGAAACGGATAAACCCGAGTTACAACCCCCCCCCCCCCCCCCACCTTCCCAACCTCATCTCCCACAACTACCCTCACCTTCACGTTAAAACGTTAGCAATGCTTAAACAAGGTGTCTATGATATAATAAAAAAAAATTGATGCTTTGATATCAAAACAAAGGCTGAACCCCAACCCCACCCACCCTCCACCACACCCCCAAAAAAAACAAAAACACCAATAACAGAAGACTACTATGTTATTTGAATTTTAGTTGATTTTGAACAGTAACAACAAAAACGAAAGGAGAGTAAAAAAAAAAAAAAATAAATAAATAAAAAAACCACCAACAACAAAACCAACAAAAAACTAATAACAAAAAAAGAGTAAAAACAAAAATACAACGACCCCCACCCCAAAAGAGTAAAACAAAAAACAACGACCCCCACCCCCAAAAAGGAGTAAAAACAAAAAACCTAGACTAAAAAGAATAGTAAAGACAAAAAACCGAACACAAAAAAAAGAGTAAAAACAAACAACGAACACCAACAGAAAAGAGTAAAACAAAAATTAACACACAAAAAGAGCAAAAACAAAACACCAACATAAAAAGAAGAATAAAACAAACTTCCCCCAAAATCGTAACTAACCAAAAAAACCCTTTAAAGACTCAAAATAATGCCGCGAATGCAAAAGTATGAAAAATGATAGTTTTATGATGATCATAGTGATAATGGGATTCTGGAAAATGAGTGTATTTTTGTATTAAATGATAACAAAAGCGCAAAAAAATGGGGAGAGCTAAGCCATTAATGGAAACATCATCCTGGCATTGTCCAGACAGATCAGCCTCATTGTAAAAGCATGAACTAGAGGGCATTGAGTACACATGCAAAAGTACAAAGAACACGCAAAAATTGATAAAAGAATGAAATGTAGAAACCTGCTCTTTCTGTCTCTGTGTCTGTCTCTGTCTCTCTCTTTCTCTCTCTCTTTGTTTCTCTCTCTCTGTCTCTCTCTCTTTGTTTCTCTCTCTCTTTGTTTCTCTCTCTCTTTGTTTCTCTGTCTCTGTCTCTCTGTCTCTCTCTGTCTGTCTGTCTGTGTGTGTGTGTGTGCTCTCTCTCTCTCTCTCTCTCTCTCTCTCTCTCTCTCTCTCTCTCTCTCTCTCTCTCTCTCTCTCTCTCTCTCTCTCTCTCTCTCTCTCTCTCTCTCTCTCTCTCTCTCTCCTCTCTCTCTCTCTCTCTCTCTCTCTCTCTCTGCCTGTGGGTGGTTACAGCGTTGCCCGCGCATTACGCTCGCGATCTGCTGACCCCAGGTTCAAATCCCCGTTCAACCTGTTCAACGGAGATCCCCGTTTAACATCAGTGCTGACTCCACTCTCCCCAAAAGTCCTTCGGATGAGACTTTAAACCGAGGCCCCGTGTGCGAACGCACGCAGAACATCTTGCGCACACGTTAAATCCTGTTCCGCTTTTCGTATCGTGTGCCGGTGGGAACAGATGACACGATTTACAAAAACTGCATACACACGGGGACTGGATGTAAAAAGGCTTATGAGTGCTTATCCCATTATCCTCGATATAAAAGAATAAAATAAATAAAAAATAAAATACAAAAACGCGGGCTCTAGAGCGCAAAGCCTAGTTAAGTAAGTATGGAGGGCAAACTGTTAGCCATGTAGCAGACAATGCATTGAGGGTAAATAGATAAGCACAAAGCTTCTTTTCACTACACCCTCCTCCTTCCCCTCCACACCCCTTCCTGCTAATTACCAAAAGAGTCATTTTAAACAAAGTAAATCAAAATCAAGACCAATTTACAAGGTTGTATACATACATCTTGACATTATTTTCTTTTTTTTTACATCATCTTCCTAAAAATACAGATATCATTCAGGAGAAGAAAAAAAAGTAATGGAGGAAAACAAAAAGTGCAGTTAATCACATACAACTTCTCAATCATCTTGAAAATGATTTACCAAAGATTCAATTAAAAAAAATAATAAAATGAAAAAAACAACCTCTACAAAAATAATAGTCTTTCAAATGGCAGCATTTTAGGCATTTTTTGGAATAAGAATCATGCCTTTTGTCTGACCTGACTGGATTTTCGGCTCCTGGATAAGCCTTCGTCAGAGGTCCCTACGGTACAGATGTCATGATATTTCTTTGACATTGTCTTCCTGAAAAAACATAGATGTCATGATCATAACTGTGGCCAAGCCATCATCATCTTTTTTGGTTGAAATTTCTTCCCTGAAATAGGCAGCATATCTGATTATGGTCGAATGGAATATGACATCTTTTTTGTTGTTGTTGTTGTTGTTGTTCAGTGTGATATGCAGAACACTCCATTCTGCTCTTTTGAAAACACAAAAAACAAATGTCTCTATGACATGACAGCGGTGTATACTCTGTCTGTCTGTCTGTCTGTTTATCTGTTTATCTGTCTCTCTGTCTCTCTGTCTGTCTCTCTGTCTGCCTGTCTGTCTGTCTGTCTGTCTGTCTATCTGCCTGTCTGTCCTTCTGCCTTCCTCTCGAGAGATTTATTATTCATTTAGTCTTTTCTATATCATTTTATTTGGAGGACAATAGAATGAAAGCAACCCATGTGCTTTTATGCATCCAGTCCCCGTGTGCATGTGGGTTTTCAATCGTGTGTCATCCGTTCTCACAAAGATTTTTTTTTATTATTTTATTTCAAGGATAACAGAATAAGCAGTTATGTGCTTTTTTTACATTTAGTCCCCGTGTGTATGCAGTATTGTAAATTTTGTCATCCGTTCCTACCGGCACACAATGGCCTACTCTTCCGAAAACCGGAACAGGTTTTAACGTGTGCGCAAGATGTTTTGCGTGCGTTCGCACACGGGACCTCGGTTTATAGTCTCATCCGAACGACTTTTTTTTTTTGGGGGGTGGGGGGAGAGAAGAGTCGGCGCTGATGTTACTCCAGAGGAAAAATCTCCTTGAACGAGATTCGAACCCAGGTAAACAGATCACGAGCGCATCACTCTGACCACCAGACTATCCCTAAAGGACAAGAATAAACGATAGAGGAGAGAGAGGGACAGACAGAGAGAGAGACAGACAGACAAGGCAGGCAGGCAGGCAAGCAAGCAGGCAGACAGGCACAGAGATCGGTGTAGTGTCGGGAGTTTCCAGCATTGGACAGTAAGCATGGAGTAAAACTACGAGGAAGCTCTTGGATAAAATCAAACAATTAATGCATGCCTGCACACAAACTATGTCTAGTTTTTTGTTTGTTTGTTTGTTTATGTTTGGGTTTTTATGTCTACATTCACCAATCTCCACGCCTACCAAAAAAAAAACCAAAAAAAAAGCGAAATACAAAAACTCATTTCAAACAAATGAGAAGGAAAAAAAAAGCTGAAATAGAGAATAGAAGGAACAGTACAAGTTCCGCATTGTATGTAATTCACTCAGGAAAAACTGATGCAGACCAATTCAAAAGAAAGCACAAGGGATTTTGTTCGTTCCAGAGTACTGGGTTTTTTTCTTTGTGCTACTGCTGCTGCTGCTGATGATGATGTTATTATTGTTGCTGTGAGTGTTGTTGTTTGTTGACAATGATTTTGTTGATAATTGTTTAACAATCCTCGGACACTGCTTTTATGTGGTTATCTTTTCCCATCGAGGTATTATGTTCCCATAACTTGTGCGATCGTTGGGGGAATGAGGCATCAGAGTCTTCAGCTTCTCTAGGGGCCAGTATATTCTAAGGCTGCGCCTATCCCCCCCCCTCCCCCCTCTCTCTCTCTCTCTCTCTCTCTCTCTTCTCTCTCTCTCTCTCTCTCTCTCTCTCTCTCTCTCTCTCTCTCTCTCTCTCTCTCTCTCTCTCTCATCTACCATTTACAGCTGGGTGAATGGGGGACTGTATTGAAGTCAATGCTTACGACCATTGGCAGCCACACTCAATGCTGCTTAGCCTTAGTTTGGGTAGCGCACGTGCTCTGACCACTGAGCGACCCTGTAATCTGATTATAAAAAAAAAAAGACAAGACGACTTAGCCAAAGTTTGTTTGATAATGCTCAAGCACACATTTTGTAAGAGAACTGTGCTTTTATGCTTTTTTTGAGGGATGACAGACCAAAAGTTACCATCTTTATTTTTGTTTTCTGTTCTTAACCTTTTCATAAGGCAGTGTGTTTACCAGTTATTTTCAGTATCGTCATAATTACTTCTTATGCATTTATATGTCTTTTTTATTGGTATGTTCGCTGAAAGAATTGGTTTCATTTTTTCCTCTCTTTTCACTCTGTATGCCACTTGAAACAATTTACACACACACACACACACACACACACACACACACACACACACACACACACACACACACACACACACACACACACATATATATATATATATATATATATATATATATATATATATATATATATATATATATATATATATATATATATATATATATATATATATATATATATATATAATGGGTTGTTTGTGTGTATCACTTTTTTCCATGTATTCTTCCTTTGTTAGTTGTATGTAAAGTAAAGCAGTTTGTTTCTCAGCTTTTCTGGGGTTATTTGTTGTTTTTTGTGTTTTTTTGTTTGTTGTTTTTTTGGGGGGTTAAGAATATACCGGTTATTTTATCATCTATATCTAACATAAAATTCAGGAGTAATGTAAACTTGTATGGTTGGCCGTTGTCTATCCACGTTGTTGCTTACAAGCAAAGTCTTATTCTTATCTAACTGCTGCTAGAACATAATTCTCCAACTAGTGCACAGAATTATATTTATCCCTCATGTTAAAACCGTTAATAATTAGTGTCCTAAGAGGAGAAGGAGACCTGGTAATCAACTTCATCAGACTTTTAAATGATATTTTTTTAAGTGTTTTTTATAAATGACGTGGTTTGGTTGTCTGCCTGTGCGCTGCATCGCTTGGTCAGTTTCAATGTCAATAAACCGTTGAGTAACATGCTATAACATCTTGCGCACACGTTAAATCCTATTCCGCTTTTCGTAAGAGTAGGCTATTGTGTGTGGTGCCGGTGGGAACAGATGACAATAATATTTACACAACCGCATACACACGGGGGCTGGATGGAAAAAAAACAACACATGAGTGCTTATTGTATTATTCTCGATATAAAAGAATAAAATTTTAAAAAAAGAATCAATAAATTTTAAAAATCTCCCCTTTTCGGATGGAGTGATGGATGGATGCTTGGAGGGGAGCAGAGAATTCAAAAGTCTATTTCAAAAAAGGGGAACATAATTTTTAATAATAAAAAAATGACCACACAAACTTCGAAGAAACAAGCTTTTTATTTTTCGTTTCTTGACCGGGGCCTCCCAGACTCACCATGAGTAGGGTTTTAAGTATGCAACTATTCCATTATCCTCGATATAAAAGAATAAGAAGATAAGATAAATAGTTCCCCACCCTCACCACCACCATCACCATCAAGGTAGCTGCATTCCGACTGCAGGGATGATGTCTAAACACGACACTGGTGTGCAAGTATTTTTTTCCTATAATTCTGTCAAACTTTTTTATGTACCAGGAAGAAAATAAATGCCTTTCACTTTCGAAAAGCAAAATCAGTCTTAATGTATGCGCAAGATGTTTTCCGTGTGTTTGTACTCGGGACCCCGGGTTACAGTCTCGTGTGAAAGACTTTGTGGGGGGGGGGGGGGGGGGGGGGTAAGGGGGTGGAGTCAGTACTGATGGGTGTTAACTCCAGAGTAAAAATCCCCTCAAACTGGGGCTTCGGTTGTGGTTCGAACCTGGGATGTCAGACCACGAGCTCAACACTCATTTTGACTATCTTTGTCCTCCTAGAAAGATAATCAAGAAAAGAAAGAGGAGGGGGAGAAAAGAAGACGAAAAAAAGAAGATATCTTAAAGGAACCTGGAGGAAATGAGAGAAAACAGAAAGAAACCTCTCACTGGTGATAATATTGATAATCACATCAGACACACATCATGAAATACTGCTGATTTAGTTTTTGTGTTTGCAGTGTTTTCGTACAGTTCTTTTCAGTTCAAGATTTCGCTGATTTTTCTTGACGTCGATTTCTTTGTATTTTTGCTTGATAAGTTAACCCACATACAATGTATGGCTTGCTTGCTTTGGCTCCATTCCAAAAGGCGTCCTGCTATGATAAATCAGATTCGTATTCTGTCTCTAACTTCCCTTATCTCTTGATATCGCCTTTGTATATTTTCTTCTTTTCCTGTCACCTCTTTCTTGTCCATTTTCTGCCTTTTTGGTCCATTCTCCTGTCTTTTATTTCCAGAAAGATTAAAAAAAACACCTCTCTCTTATGCCGAAGTTGGATGTGCTGGGTCTGACTTGTCAGGCGATTACTTAACAGCAGAGTGACGCATTTTTGCTCATATAAAGGTAAAGGTAAAAGGTAAAGGTTTCCCATAACCTGTGTGGTCGTAGGGGAGCTAGGCGTCAGAGACCTCAGCTTCTCTAGGGGCCAGCATGTTAAGGGCGGCGCCCATCTCCTCTCCCGCGCTGCTTTACCTTCCCTTATCCTAAAGAGGGCAGATACCCATTTACAGCCGGGTGAACTGGGGGACTGTACTGAAGCCAAGGCGCGCAAATAGTCACCCATCCTACCGGTAACTGCGCCCGACGCTGCTTAACCTGGCTGGGGGAAAGCGAGCGCTCTGACCACTGAGCTATCCCGTCCCCTTTGCTCATCTAACAGACAACAATAGTTGCTGTCTGAGCTTTCGACGGGGACAACGAAGAAGAAAAATATTCTTTCTGACCCGTGCTTGATTGAATCAAGATAGTGACCACGCTGCTAGAAATCTTTGCAGCAAAATTAATGCTGGAGAAAACACGATTGTCACACAAGTGTAGGCTTTGTGTATAAAGAGTCCCTGCGTGCGTGAAGTTCCATATTAGCTACGCCACGATTTGCTCATTTTAGAAAATGAAGCAAGAGACAAAACGGGTGGGAGAGGGGGGGGGGGGATGAGGATTTTATTATTATAAACACAAGCCACAAAAAGATGCTTTTTTTCAGTTCCGCACAACCTGCCATGATTTAATGATAGAGAAAGAACTTTGTTTTGTTTTTTTAGATATGCTGAGTGAAAAATAATAGAGCCTGGCATTAGTACGACAAAATAGAAAACAAGTTTAACTGACTTGATAAGTATGCCTTCTTTTACGGACACATTATTTCTTCCTTATGCTAGTGTCAAAGAATGTATGAAAACTGCGGACTAAATCAAGCAAGATAATTTCAACTAAATCACGAAAGCTATATATTTGTAAGGTTTTATTTTAGGGGGGTGGGGGGAGAGAGAGATATGATGATGTCAGATAGAATGCAACTTAATGTTTTTCGTGTTTAGGGTTTTCTGAAACATATGAGTATTGCATCGTATCACGGTGGGTCCAATAAGCCTTGTGGCTTTTATGACAATAAACCATTTCTGATTGTGATTCTGATACTAGACACACACATACACACGTACGCGCGCGCGCGGGCACGCACACCCTCACCCACACACACGCACGTACGCTCTCACGCACGCGCGCGCGCGCACGCATGCACGCAAGCACACACATACATACACAGACAGAGACACACAGGGTTTGGCATACGAGGTTATTATACAAATTGAAAAGTATCGGCGTTAGTGGCATGATGTTTCAATACTTAAAGGATTTTCTATCTGAAAGATCAATCTGTACCAAAGTGAATGGTGTATATTCAGATTTTAAATCTGTTGATATGGGGATACCACAGGGAGCAAATCTGGCACCAATATTATTCTCTATTTTAATTCATGATCTTCCACAGGCGTTGTCAAAAAATACGACTATTGTTCAATATGCAGATGACATTGCCATGTGGATCAACACTTCTCTTAAAAAGAATACGAAAAGTAGAGTGATAAAATGTGTTCAAAAGATTTACCAGGTTGAACTGAATAATCTTAGTAATTACATGAAAGAGAATGGATTGGAATTATCTGGAGAAAAAACTTGTCTAGTTCTTTTTAACAATGGGAAAAACCCCCAAACACTACCGTCATTAACACTTGATGGGGCCACACTTCAATACAAACAAGACACCAAATTCTTGGGAGTCCATTTAACTAGCAAGTTAAACTGGAAAATGCATATTGAAAACTTGATTTTGAAAGCCAGGAAACGATTAAACTTCTTAAAGATTGTGAGTGCTCAGCCGTGGAGTCAGGATACAAAAACACTTATGCACCTTGCTGTTTCTTTAATTCGGTCTAAACTCATTTCTGGTCAAGAAGTGTATTTTTCTGCTCCATATTATCTCTTAAAAAAGCTGCAAAGTGTGGATAGCAAAGCAATCAAAATAGCCTTAGGAGTGCCGATTCATGCCAGTACACTAAAAACTTATACAGAAGCTCATTTACTTCCACTTTCTGAGCAAAGAATGTTATCTGTCTCTAAATATGTCATTCGAAGTCTTGCTATTTCAAATTCTGTTCACGATGAAATATTTATTGATCAAAAGGATTATCCAAAAAGAGCTAGGAACATCTCTTTTTTGCAGCCCATAAGAAATTATACTGAAGACCTTATGAAGGAAAATAATATCGATATATCAAACGTCCCAGTTTTACCAGTAGTTCCCCAGATTCCACCATGGGAACATAAATATGCAAATTTTGATATTGACTACACAGAAGCAAAAAAGGACACTAATCAAAACCTACTCAAAATTGAGGTTCAAA
The DNA here is from genome assembly GCA_030674155.1 of Stramonita haemastoma. Lineage (NCBI taxonomy): Eukaryota > Metazoa > Mollusca > Gastropoda > Neogastropoda > Muricidae > Stramonita > Stramonita haemastoma. Next base: position 31,768,850 of record CM060335.1, on the reverse strand, counting down.
ATCATATAAATTGTCAGTATTTAAACCACTTGAAAGTATACACGGACGGATCTGTATTAGAATCGGGCATGTGCGGGGCTGCATTCGTTATACCCGACTTAAAAGTAAAAAGATCTTTTTGTATTGGAAAAGGTTTTACAATATTCACTTCTGAATTGTTCGCAATTTTTATGGCACTAAATTATCTTTCAAATATTTCTCTTGCGATTTACAATGTCGTTTTTTGTGTTGATTCAAAATCAGTGTTACTGGCTTTAAAACATTGGGACTCTAAACTGAGAAATGATGTTATTTTTGAAATCAAGTTCCTTGTGCATTCTCTTGTTTCTAAAGGTATTGGGATAAAATTTTGCTGGGTACCATCACATTGCGGTCTTTACTGGAACGAATTGGCAGATTCTCTGGCAAAACGCGGTGCTTCAGAATGTACATGTGACATAATGATTAATAGTATAGGTCTACGTTTATCTTCATTTGAGATTATTTCAATTCTTGCAAACTCTATTTATTCAAAGTTTTTTAGATTTCACTTAAATCGTTTATGTTGCCCACGAAATATAGAAATTATAATTCATAAATTACGTCTAAATGCTTGGAAAACTAAATATTTAAAAAATGTTTTCTGCACTTGTTCTGCTATTATATCAGTCCATCATATATTGTTTGATTGCCCTGTGCTTAATGCCTCGTATAAAAGCAAAGGGATAGATTTAAGAAAAAAATATGGAAATATCCAAAGTGTCCTGTACGATTCCGAGTCGCATGTCCTAGTATCAGTTGCAGAAAGTATTTGCCAG
>CM060335.1:31758053-31760553 GCA_030674155.1 Stramonita haemastoma | reverse complement strand
CCATGCTTGTTTTAGCCAGGTTCGTGGGATCGCATCTTTTGTAAGAGGGTATATCATGTTGCCTAATGTCTGCTTAGCTAGGCGTATGTGTGTCTTCCCTTTTTGTCTTCGTCTTCGTCGTCGTCGTCGTCGTCGTCGTTGTTGTTATCGTCGAACACTCAGACAGCAGCTATTGTTTATTTACTTTATCTTTATATCGAGGATAAGGGAATGTGCGCTTATGTGCCTTTTTACACCCAGTCCCGTGTGTGTGCAGTTTTGTAAATCGTGTTATATATTCCCACCGGCACACTATGGCCTACTCTTACTAAAAGCGGAACAGGATTTAACGTGTGCGCAAGATGTTCAGCGTGCGTTCGCACACACAGTGACCTCGGTTTATATAGTCTCATTCGAAGGACTTTCGGGTGGGGAGTGGAGTCAGCACTGATGTAAACTCCAGGAGGAAAACATCCCCCTCGACCGGGAATCGAACCAGGGTCATCAAATTGCGAGCGCATTGTTTATAGTCTCATCCGAAGGACTTTTTGGGGGAGAGTGGAGTCAGCACTGATGTAAACTCCAGGGGAAAATTCCCCTCTCGACCGGGAATTGAACCCGGGTCGTCAAATTGCGAGCGCAATGTTCTGACCACTAGGTTATCCGTCCTATTGTTGTCTGTTATATGAGTGAACATGAGTTGCGTTACCGTTAAGGATCTGACAATACCGGTCCAGTACAGTCAACTTCGCCGTTAGAGAGAGTTGTTATCTTTTGAGTCTTTTGGGGGGAATAGGCAGACAAATGGACAAATAAGGTAATAAATTAACAAAAAAAAGAGGTCACAGGAAGAAAAGGAACAAGACAGATATACAAATTGCCAAGAGAGAGGGATGGAAAAATACGGGATTCTTAGCACCGAATTTACGGGTAGGGATACTATCAATACTGACAGGCCCCTGGTATCTTCATAGTAATTTCATATCTAGAGGAAGCTTATCTACGCCATAAACAAGGAAGACAATATTTAAAGCTAGAGTGAACAAACAGCTAAGATGGAAAAGCTCAAACATGTGTATTAGAGAACAATAGGAAAACAAGAAGGTATAGTGAACACTTTAAATCCCACTTCTTCATCATTTCCTTAGTTTCTACACTACACTACACTACACTGCACTGCACTGCACTGCACTGCACTGCACTGCACTGCACTACACTACACTACACTGCACTGCACTGCACTGCACTACACTGCACTGCCATGCACTACACTACACTACACTACAATGCACTACACTGCACTGCACTGCACTGCACTGCACTGCACTGCACTACACTACACTACACTACACTACACTACACTACACTACACTACACTAACACTAAACACTACACAACTCTACAGTATACTACAGTGCCTACAGTACACTACACTACACACACCACTACACCACACAAACACACACACATACACACACACCACTAGACCCCCCCCCCACACACACACACACCCACGCACAGATACACACACACACTAACACTAACACTAACACTAACACACACGCGCACGCACACACTACTAGACCCACACACACACCCTCACTCACACTAAACACACACACACACACACACACACACACACACACACACACACACACACACACACACACACACACACACACACACATACATACACACACACACATCTAATATCACAACTTGTGAAAAGACGTTAAATGAATTTGAACACACACACACACACACACACACACACACACACACACACACACACACACACACACACACACACACACACACACACACACACACACACACACACACAACACACAAGTAATCTGGCATGCTAGATTACTTTTTAAACTTAAATCTATTGGTTTGTCCGGTAACATGTACTTCTATGTCAAAAATTTTCTATGGGGCAGAAGCATTCAAGCTAAAATTGGAAACACCTATTCCACCCCGAGATTTCCGACAATGGGAATACCACAAGGATCTGTTATCGCCCCTTATCTTTTTAACCTTCTACTTTATGACCTTCCGAGATCCCTGTCAAATAACGTTGTCCTCGTTCAGTATGCAGATGATCTGTGCATGTGGATGAAGACAACAATGAAAAAGGTAACCCCCAAGAGACAGTTATGCTACATTAGAAAAACTTACCAGCTTGAACTTGATAAGCTTAGTATTTATATGACAGAAAATGGATTACTGTTATCTCCAGAGAAGACCAACATTGTTCTCTTCAATAATGGGGCTGACCCTGAGGGTTTGCCTACTTTCAAAATGCAGGATAGGCACCTTGAATACAAACCAATGGTAAAGTTTCTGGGTATTTATATTACTTCAAAACTGACATGGAATTACCATATTGAATATTTACTAACTAAAGCCAGAAAAACCTTAAATTTTATAAAAGTAGTAAGCAAACAGCATTGGGCTCAAGATGTATCAGTCTTAAAACATCTGTCATTGGCATTAGTTCGTTCTAATCTGACGTATG
>CM060335.1:31745553-31748053 GCA_030674155.1 Stramonita haemastoma | reverse complement strand
GCATGGGGCAAATGGAATTTTGTCGCCTACGTTGGAGTGAAGTGTTGACTGAAAAAAAACAACATAAATGTGTATGTGTGTGTGTGTGTGCGCGCGCGCGCGCGTGCGTGCGTGCGTGCGTGTGCGGGTGGGCGTGTGTGGTTTTTTTGTGTGCGCGTTGTGTGTGTGTGTGCGCGCACGTTTCTCTCTCTCTCTCTCTCTCTCTCTCTCTCTCTCTCTCTCTCTCTCTCTCTTCTCTCTCTCCTCTCTCTCTTCTCTCTCTCTCTCTCTCTCTCTCTCTCTCTCTCTCTCTCTTCTCTCTCTCTTTTCTGTCGTCTGTCTTCTGTCTTCGTCTGCGTCTCGCTCTCTCTCTCTCTCTCTCTCTCTCTCTCTCACTCTCTCTCTCTCTCTGTCGTTCGTTGCGCCTCTCTCGTGTACGATGTCTGTGTGTGCGCGTGGTGCTGATCGTGCAGTGTATTGCGGTATGTGTGTGCGCGCAGGCACGTGTGTATGTGTGCGTGCGCGCGCGCGCGCACGTGTGTATGTGTGTGTGAATGTGTGAACACCTTCTGAAGGATGAAAAGTGCAGAGAAAGAGAAGGGATAGGGGGAAAAGACGAAAAACAGGAATGCGAAGCTCAGAGGGAGTCTGTAGAAATCGAGAGGGATTGACATGGAATTGAGCGAAATTTGTTCCACACAAAGTTTAGCGAGTGATTCACAGCACAGAAAAGATAAGGCTAAAAAAAGGTCAAGGAAAAAAAAGATTTGAGAGAACACGATTGACAAAGAGAGAGAAAAAAAGGGTGGGGGGAAATCAAAGAAAAGATGAGAAAAAAAAACAAGGAAATGAATATGGGGGGGGGGGAGAGAAGAGCAAGGAAAAAAGCACAAATAGATGGATGGGGGGGGAGAAAAGAAGTGCGAAGAGAAGAATTGTCGAGAAGAAGATGGCGAAGAAGAAGAAATTGCGAATGAGAATGCAAGAATACAAAGAAGGAGGAGAGGAGGAGGAAAGAGAAGAAGAAGAAGAAGGAAGAAGAAGAAGAAGAGAAGAAGAAGACAACAACAAACAACAAACAACAACAACAGCAACACAACAGCAGCAACACAACAGCAAACAGCAACAACAACACAACAACAACACAAACGAGAAAAAAAAGAAGGTGGAGAAATAAGAGAAGCAAGATTATGAAATAAAGAATGAAGAAAAGTAAAAGACAGATAGAATAAGGATAAAAAGAACAAAAAGCTATTAAAAAAAAATAATAATAATAAAAGAAGGAAAACGTCGGAGAGAAAAAAAAACCCACCCCAACAGACAGAAATATGAAGAAACAGCAGCAGTATAGAGATCAAAGCAAAACTGGAAGAGTGGGAGTCAAAAGTATATTCCACTCTCTCTTTCTGTCTCTTCACTGTCTAATACAAACTTTTTTCCCCCATCTGGGGACGGATAGCCTAGTGGTCAGAACATTGCGCTGGCAATTTGACGACCCGGGTTCGAGTCCGGTTGAGGAGATTTTTCTCCTGGAATTAACATCAGTGCTGACTCCACTCTCCCCAAAAGTCCTTCGGATGAGACTTTAAACCGAGGCCCCTGTGTGTGCGAACGCACGCAGAACGTCTTGTGCACATGTTAAATCCTGTTCCGCTTTTCGTAAGAGTAGGCCATCATGTGCTGGTGGGAACACAGATGACATTTACAAAACTGCATACACACTGGGGACTGGATGTAAAAAAAGCACAAGAGTGCTTATTCCATTATCCTCGAAATAAAAGAACATAAATCAAATCAAATCAAATCCCCCTTTTCAACCTTTTCTTTTTTTTGGCCCTGCTTAATCAATAATGACATACCTCTCTTGTAAATACATTTCTATTTAAAAAAACAAAAAACAGCAAAACCTGACAAAATGATTTTTTTTTTTTAATCGACAAGGGAGAAAAATACGCTTAAAGAGATATCTATTACGTCGTGAGGTGCAGCCATAAAAAAGGTGGCCGCACGTATAAAAGCAGCATCAGGACAGAAGCTGAAAAGGGCAGAAATTGAATATTGTCCCATATATTGAAAACGAGAAGACTGGAAAAGAGAGGAAAAAAACAAACAAAAGAAGAAAAAATAGACGAAGCTTTTAAGAACATTTACCTGGGGCAGACAGAAAGATTAAAGAAAATGAATAATGATTGAAGATAATGATGAATGAGAATGAATAATTAATTAATTAATGAGGAGAGGAAGAAGAAGGATAAATATGTTATTACCAAGGGTTACAGAATAAGCATTTACAGACTTCTTTCATCCGTCCCTTGTCCTGATTAGGGACTATCAGCAAAAACAAAACAAAACGAAACGAAACATAGAAAAATCAAAAAAGAACCACATCCCCTCCAATCAATTCCCCAAACAAACAACAGCAACAAAAAAAACTACAACAATAACAACAAGAGCGCAACCTTTGATTTTGAAAAAAAATATCAACGTGTATTCAACATGACATAATCTTCAACTGACCCGG
>CM060335.1:31737825-31740325 GCA_030674155.1 Stramonita haemastoma | reverse complement strand
TGTATGGTTGGCAAGTTGTAGTGTAAACGTGTATGGATGGCAAGTTGTAGTGTAAACGTGTATGGATGGCAAGTTGTAGTGTAAACTTGTATGGTTGGCAAGGTGTAGTGTAAAGTTGTATGGTTGGCAAGTTGTAGTGTAAAACTTGTATGGGTGGCTGTTGTATGCCCACGTTTCTTCAAATGCGTTGTTGCTTTACAAGCAAAGTATTACTCACCCGCAAACTTATCTAACTGCTGCTAGAACATAATTCTCCAACTAGTGCACAGAATTTATCCCTCATGTTAAAACAGTTAATAATTATTGTCCTAAGAGGAGAAGGAAACCTGGTAATGAACTTCATCAGACTTTAAAATAACTTTTTTTTTCAAAAAAAGGCTGTTTTATATGACGTTGTTTGGTTGCCTACCTGTGCGCTGCATCGCTTGGTCAGTTTCAATGTCAATAAACCGGTGAGTGACATGCTATAACATCTTGCGCACACGTTAAATCCTGTTCCGCTTTTCGTAAGAGTAGGCCATTGTGTGCGGTTCTGGTTGGGAACAGATGACAATAATATTTACACAACCGCATACACACGGGGGCTGGATGAAAAAAGCACATGAGTGCTTATTCTATTATCTTCAATGTAAAAGAATACAATTAAAAAGAAAGTAAACAAGAAATCTCCCTTTTCGGATGGAGTGATGGATGAATGCTTGGAGTGAGAGTAGAGAATTCGAAAGTGTATTTCAAAAAAGGGAACAGATTTGTTTTTAGATCTAAAAAAAAAATGGCCACACAAACTTCAAAGAAAAAAATGTGTTTTTTTTTCGTTCCTTGGCGGGACCTCCCAGACTCACCAAGAGTAGGGTTTTCCGTATGCGACTGTTCCCCGCCTTACCACCACCACCACCACCATCAAGGTAGCTGCATTCCGACTGCGGGGATCATGTCTAAGTACGACACTGGTGTACAAGTATTTTTTCTATAATTCTGTAGCTGCATTCCGACTGCAGGGGTTGTGTCTAAGCACGACGCTGGTGTACAAGTATGTTTTCTATAATTCTGTCACCCTTTTTTTTGTTACCAGGAAGAAAATAAATAGCGTCCACTTCCGAAAAGCAGAATCAGTCGTAATGTATGCTTAAGATGTTTTTGGTGTTTTTGTACACGGGGAGATCGGGTTAAAGTCTCGTGCAAAAGACTTTCGGAGGGGAGGGGGGGGGGGGTCAGTACTGATGGGTGTTAACTTCAGAGTAAAAATCCCCTCAAACTGGGGTTTCGGTTATGGTTCGAACTTGAGCTGACAGATCATGAGCTCAACACTCAGCTTGACTATGTCTGTCCTCCTAGAAAAATAATCAAGAAAAGAAAGAGGAGGGGGGGAAAGAAGACGAAAAAAAGAAGATATCTTAAAGGAACCTGAGGAAATGAGAGAAAACAGAAAGAAACCTCTCACTGGTGATAATATTGATAATCACATCAGACACACATCACAAAATACTGCTGATTTTCTTTGTGTGTTTGTTGTGTTTTCGTACAGTTCTTTTCAGTTCAAGATTTCGCTGATTTTTCTTGACGTCGATTTCTTTGTATTTTTGCTTGATAAGTTAACCCACATACAATGTATGGCTTGCTTGCTTTGGCTCCATTCCAAAAGGCGTCCTGCTATAATAAATCAGATTTGTATTCTGTCTCTAACTTCCCTTATCTCTTGATATCGCCTTTGTATAATTATTTCTCTCTTTTCCTGTCACCTCTTTCTTGTCCATTTTCTGCCTTCTTGGTCCATTCTCCTGTCTTTTATTTCCAGAAAGACTTTTTAAAAAAAAAACACCTCTCTCTCTTATGCCAAGTCGGATATGCTGGGCCTGACTTGTCAGGCGATTAATTAGCAACAGTGTGACGCATTTCTGCTCATATTTTTCCGGGACGGGATGGCCTAGTGGTCAGAATATTGCGCTCGCAATTTGATGAACCGAGTTTGATTCCGTTGGAGGGGATTTTTCCCCTGGAGTTACATCAGTGCTGACTCCACTTTCCCCAAAAGTCTTTCGGATGAGACTGTAAACCGAGGCCCCGTGTACGAACGCACGCAGAACATCTTGCTCACACATTGAGTCCTGCTCCGCTTTTCCTAAGAGTAGGCCATTGTGTGCCGGTGAGAACAGATGACAATATTTACACAACTGCATACACACGGGGACTGGATGAAAAAGCATCTGAGTGCTTATCCCATTATCCTCGATATAAAAGAATAAATAAATAATGTAATATAAGTAACAAACAATAGTTGCTGTCTGAGCTTTCGACGGGGACAACGAAGAAGAAGAAAAATATTCTTCTGACCCGTGCTTGATTGAATCAAGATAGTGACCACGCTTCTAGAAATCTTTGCAGCAAAATTAATGCTGGAGAAAACACGATTGTCACACAAGTGTAGACTTTGTATGTAAAGAGTCCCTGCGAGCGTGAAGTTCCACGTTAGCTACGCCACGATTTGCTCATTTTAGAAACT
>CM060335.1:31727825-31732825 GCA_030674155.1 Stramonita haemastoma | reverse complement strand
TGGTAACGGGAAATTAAATAAGATGAAAGAGATATGTGTGTGTGTTTGTGTGTGTGTGTGTTTGTGTGTATGTTTTGTGTATGTGTGTGTGTGCACGTGTGTGTTTGTGTGAGTGTGTGTGTGTGTCTGTCTGTCTGTCTGTCTGTCTGTGCGCGAGCATGTGTGTGTGTCTGTGTGTGTATGTGTGTGTGTGTGTGTGTGTGTGTGTGTGTGTGTGTGTGTGTGTGTGTGTGTGTGTGTGTCTGTGTGTGTGTGCGTACGTGTGTGTATGTGTGTGTGCATGTGTGTGCTTGTGTTGTATGTATGTATGTATGTATGTATATATTATGTATGTATGTATGTATGTATGTATGTATGTATGTATGTATGTATGTATGTATGTATGTATGTATGTATGTATGTATGTATGTATGTATGTATGTATGTATGTATGTATGTATGTATGTATGTATGTATGTATGTATGTATGTGTACATGCTTTGTGACGTGTGCGCGTGTTTATCGTAGATGTTATTTTCCCCATACTGTTAATTAAACACCAGATTTCTGTCTTACTTGCTCTCTGTTTTCTTTGTTCTTGTAGTTTTCTGTTATTTTCATCGCATGCACGCTTGTTTACCACGTCATAAATAGGTCATGTTGTTGTGATGGTGGTGGTAGGGGGGGGGTGATGGCAGTGGAGGGTGTAGTTACATTCTCTCCTGATAATTATCCTCTCAAATGCTCATTTAAAAAAAAAGATTTTCTATTTACTTTTCTGTACTTCATCTCGAACGTTTTCAATGAGCGGTGATTTGATACCCTTTCAAGTGTTCAGGTTTGAACTCCAAGATGGTTCATCACTGGTGATGTACTTCTGTGTGTACGCGATTGTTATGGCCCGCTATTAAGGCAACTGCATTCCAACCTCGGGGTGATGTGTTAACACACAACCAGCATGCATGCGCCTTTTTTTTAATTCATTACTATTTCTGTCATATGTTCTTACCATCACAAATGGCCTAGCTACTTTTTTTTCCGAAAAGCAGAACGGGTTTCAAAGTGTGCACAAGATGTTTTGTGTACGTTTGCACACGAGCGTTGGTTTATAATCTCATCCGAAGAACGTTCAGGGGGGGGGGAGTGGAGCCAGTTACTGTTGTTTATTCCATTGGGGTGGGAGAATTCCCTTGAGCGTGCGTCTTCGTCATGGTTTTGAATCCGCCTAGATCCTGGGATGTCAAATTGTGAGCATAATACTCTAATCTCTAGGCCATCCTCGTCTCTACCCTCCCCCCCATCCCACCCCCACCCCGGTCTTCAATGTCCATTTTAAGGGATGTTTCCCTGAAGCCGACCCATCTATTCCATTCTCCCTTTCTTGAAAGTCCATTCTTCCTTCTTCATCTTTACGTGTCCCGTAGTCCCGCGGACCGTAGGGGCACCAATGAAGATTTTGCAACCAGCTTCCTCCACTCTTCACGGTCCTCCGCTCTCCGTAGCAGATCGTTCCACCCTACAGGCCTGTCCACTCTCTGATGTTGTTTTCCCATCATTTCCTCTGTCTACCTCTTCGTCTCCCTCTCCTTTTACTGTTCCCTGTAGGACAGTCTTGGCCATTCCAGATGTTCGCGTGATGTGCCCGTACCACGTTAGCCTGCGGTTTTTTCCCCCCCTGTAAATGGAGCTCTTTAGTGAAAGTCCAATCATTGAGACTTTAAACTGAGGGGAGTTTTTACCGACACACGAATGACATAATTATTAAGCCCATGTTAAACACTCATTTCCTCTTTCCTAAAGGTCGTCACTAGATAGAGAGTCAACGGCACGCATGACAAAAACATGACCCAGCATGCAAACTGAGAGATGAGCTCCGTCAGGTTCAACTTGCCCAAGACTCGCTGCGCGATTAGAAAAAACGCAAAACATTTCAGTGCTATGATTCACAGGATTTCCAAGGGGAAGTCAAATCTACAGCAGTGCAAAATAAACGCATACACCTTCGTCTGTCTGAGTGGTGCCAGTGTGCAGAGTTTGATTCAAAACTGCTGTAGACACACAACATTGCACAGAAAACACTCTTGAAACAATCGGGTGAAATCAACACAAAAATTGCAATTTATAAACACAAACCAAGCAATCAATAAACCTAGAAAGCTATGTTCCGGTTTGTTTTTTCCTCCTCCTCCTCCTCCTCCTTCACCTCGTCCTCCTCCTACTACTACTTCTTCTTCTTCTTCTTCTTCTTCTTCTTCTTCTTCTTCTTCTTCTTCTTCTTCTTCTTCTTCTTCTTCTTCTTCTTCTCCTCCTCCTCCTCCTCCTCCTCCTCCTCCTCCTCCTCCTCCTCCTCCTCCTCCTCCTCCTCCTCCTCCTCCTTTTCCACAATTCTTCTTCTTCTTCTTCTTCTTCTTCTTCTTCTTCTTCTTCTTCTTCTTCTTCTTCTTCTTCTTCTTCTTCTTCTTCTTCTTCTTCTTCTTCTTCTTCTTCTTCTTCTTCCTCTTCTTCTTCTCTTCTTCTTCTTCTTCTTCTTCTTCTTCTTCTTCTTCTTCTTCTTCTTCTTCTTCTTCTTCTTCTTCTTCTTCTTCTTCTTCTTCTTCTTCTCCTCCTCCTCCTCCTCCTCCTCTTCCTCCTTTTCCACAATTCTTCTTGTTCTTGTTCTTGTTCTTGTTCTTGTTCTTCTTCTTCTTCTTCTTCTTCTTCTTCTTCTTCTTCTTCTTCTTCTTCTTCTTCTTCTTCTTCTTCTTCTTCTTCTTTGTAATTCTTCTTCGCAGTTCTTCTTCGCAATTCTTCTTCTTCGCAATTCTTCTTCTTCTTCTTCTTTTCAATTTTTTTTGCTGTTCTTTTCCTTTACAGTTCTTCTTCGCAATTCTTCATATCATCTTTTTCTTCCTCACATTTCTTTTTCTTCTTCTTCCTCGCAGTCCCTCTTTTTCGTCTTTGCAATTCTGCTTCTTCTTCTTTGCAATTTTTTTATCTTGTTTCTTCCTCTGCCTCATCTAGTGCGTTTGTTATTTACTTCTCAAACAATAAATCAGCCTAGCTGTCTGTTGGTGTTGGTGTTTTTTTAACAGCCCTGATCCATTCCATGTCTCTGCCTCCCACTCACTTGTCCTGATCTAGTTGTCCGGGTTTTTTTTCTAATCTTGTCTCCTTTTTGTGTTTTTTCCCACCCACCCCCCTCTCTTATTTAATGTTTCAAATTCTGACCTATCTGTACTGTGTCAGCAGTAATTCTTTCTTAAGAACAAGGGTGATTGTATTTCTTCTCTATATGTCACACGTCTTTTTTCAACGTGAAGGACAGTATCTGATTTCACCCCCATGCTGAGTTTAGCCATGTTCGTGGGATCACATCTTTTGTAAGAGGGTATATCATGTTGCCTAATGTCTGCTTAGCTAGGCGTATGTGTGTCTTCCCTTTTTGTCTTCGTCTTCGTCGTCGTCGTTGTTGTTGTCGTCGAACGCTCAGACATCAGCTATTGTTTGTTTATTTTATTTTTTCTTTTATGTATATCGAGGATAAGGGAATAAGCGCTTATGTGCTATTTTCCTTCCAGTTCCTGTGTGTGCGGTTTTGTAAATCGTGTTATCTGTTCCCACCGGCACACAATGGCCTACTCTTACTAAAAGCGGAACAGAATTTAACGTGTGCTCAAGATGTTCAGTGTGCGTTCGCACACACAGGGGCCTCGGTTGATAGTCTCATCCGGAGGACTTTTTGGTGGGAGAGAGGAGTCAGCACTGAAGTTAACTCCAGGAGGAAAATCCCCCTCGACCGGGAATCGAACCAGGGTCATCAAATTGCGAGCGCATTGTTTATAGTCTCATCCGAAGGACTTTTTGGGGGAGAGTGGAGTCAGCACTGATGTAAACTCCAACGGGAAAATTCCCCTCTCGACCGGGAATTGAACCCGGGTCATCAAATTGCGAGCGCAATGTTCTGACCACTAGGCTATCCCGTCCTATTGTTGTCTGTTATATGAGTGAACATGAGTTGCGTTACCGTTAAGGATCTGACAATACCGGTCCAGTACAGTCAACTTCGGCGTTAGAGAGAGTTGTTATCTTTTGAGTCTTTCTGTGGGGGGAAAAAGGCGGAGAAATGGGTAGACAAGGTGATAACTTAACAAAACAAAGAGGTAACGGGAAGAAAAGGACCAAGATAGATACCAATTGCCAAGAGAGAGGGATGGAAAAGAGGGGGATTCTTAGCACCGAATTTACGAGTGGGGATACTATCAGTACTGACAAGCCCCTGGTATCTTTACAGTAATTTTGTATCTAGGGGATGCTTATCTACGAGAGAAAAATACCATGAACAAGGCAGACAGTATTTTAAGCTAATGTGAACAAACAGCAAAGATGGAAAAACTCAAAAAGTTGTATTAGACAACAATCGGAAAACAAGAAGGTATAGTGAACACTTTAAATCTCACTTCTTCGTCATTTCCTTAGTTTCTGCACTACACTACACTACACTACACTACACTACACTGCACTGCACTGCACTGCACTGCACTGCACTGCACTGCAATGCACTGCACTGCACTGCACTGCGCTGCGCTGCGCTGCACTGCACTGTAGTGTACTGCACTGCACTGCACTGCACTACACTACACTACACTACACTACACTACACTACACTACACTACACTACACTACACTACACTACACTACACTACACTACACTACACTACACTACACTACACTACACTACACTACACTACACCACACCAACACCACCACACCACACTCACACCCAAACACGCACACACACCACACACCCACACCAAAACTACACACCCCACCACACACACACACACACACACACACAACACACACCACACCCACACACACACAACACACACACAACCACACACACAACACACACACACCACACACACACACACACACATACCACCACCACACACACACACACCACAACACACACACACACACCACCACACACACACACACTACACACACACACACACATACACACAGAACCACACACTAACACT
>CM060335.1:31710049-31715225 GCA_030674155.1 Stramonita haemastoma | reverse complement strand
TCTGACGCCTCGCTTCCCTATGACCACACAGATTATGGGACACCTTCACCTTTTTACCTTTATCTTTAACGCTTGATTAGATGTGTATTTTTTAAAAGTCTTTTATTTCGAGGATAATGGAATCAGCACTCATAATAAAAAAATTTTTGCATCCAGTTCCCGTGTGTGCAGTTTTGTCAATTTTGTCATCCGTTCCCACTGGCACACAATGGCCTACTCTCTCGAAAAGCAAAAGGAAGACAGTCGGAAAAAGAAAGAAAGAAAGAAAGAAAGAAAGACGAAGCAAATGGTAGAAAGGAAAATAATGTCAACACCAAAAACAGTCGGAAAAAAAGAAAGAAAATAGAAATTAAAGAAAGTAATAAAAAAAAGAAGTTTATGAAAGAAAAACAAATTAACGCTTAACAGTTAAAAAGAAACATTACTCGTTGGTATACGAAATGTACGGCAACCCATACACAGCGTACCTTGACTGAGCTCAAAGCCCCCTGCCTGCCTGCCTCTCGGTTTGTCTGTCTGTCTGTCTATCTGTCTCGTCTGTCTGTCTGTCTGTCTGTCTGTCTGTCTGTCTGTCTGTCTGTCTCTCTCTCTCTCTCTCTCTCTCTCTCTCTCTCTCTCTCTCTCTCTCTCTCTCTCTCTCTCTCTCTCTCTCTCTCTCTCTCTCGTTCAAAACATACGTGTTTGTATGCTTTTATTTGCTAATTGTATAACATGAAAATCTTGAATTAATATAGTTTTTGAAAAGGCTGAATGAAGCAAATGTGCTCGGTAGATTCTAAAAAGACAAATTATAAAAGAGAGAGAAATGAGACCAAAAAAACTGCAGGAAATCGAACAGAAATGTAATAGGCCTGAAAGAGAAGTTTTATTCAGATGAGTCACGCAGAGAAAATACCCCCCCCCCCCCCTCCCCCGAAAAAATTACAACATGAAACAAGAATCGTTTTATGAAACCCTGTCAGAGCAGACGTCCATAAACAATAACGGGTGTCTTCCTAATATATTTTTAATCGGCTGCAACCCCACACCCACCCCACCCCACCCACACCCACCTCCTCCTCTTCAAAAACGAAAACCAAAAATTGAATAAGATTTTTAGGTTTTGTTTTTTTTTTGGGGGGCTGTCTTTGCATAGAAGGGGAGGATCATTTTATTGTGATTTTTGGGATGGGGGGGGGGGAGTGTTCTGGGGGAAGGGGTGTTCTGTGGGGGGGGGATTCTGGGGTTCTTCGGGGGGTGGGGGGGTTAACAGCCATAACTTGGGGAGGTGGGTAATTTGGAAGAAGTGCATCAATAAATGAAGCAATGATGGAAGGAAGGAAAGAAAGAAGGGAGGAAGGAAAGAAAGGGGGAAGGAAAGTAAACTGGTAAATAATGATAGATAAGCAAGTATACTTTTTTCTTTCTTTTTTAAACCAAGAAGTTAAATTATTCCACTAGTGATTGAACAAGAGTCCACCGATGAGCAGGCCAGGATAAAGAGGGAGAAAGTGGAGACAGAGAGAAAGACAGACAGACAGGGACAGAGATACAGAGACAGACAGAAATACATGGTAAAGAGAGACAGACAGACACAGACAAAAACAGAGAGATATGTATGAAAAAAAACAAAGACAGACACAGACAGACAGACAGACAGAAAGACAGACAGACAGGCTCGTAGTTTTCCTTTTGGGGGGTATACGTTTCGACGAACGAAAACACAAATTTCGTCTTCTTCATGGAACACACACAGCAACTATAGATTATTCATTCAATAAAGATTATTCATTCATTCATTCATTCTGATTCTTCTCTCTCTCTCTCTCTCTCTCTCTCTCTCTCTCTCTCTCTCTCTCTCTCTCTCTCTCTCTCTCTTCCGATGGGCCCTGAACAGTCTAAGGTGTGTAGACATTGCAATAGAGATTCAATTCCCCTCTTAGCTTCAGTGGCAGCAAGTCAGGGCAGCAGAGTAGAGTAGGGTGGGGATGGGGATTCCCCTTTTCCTCTCAACCCAGACAGTCAAGGGCACAGAGCACGGATTGCACGTGAAAATACAACCCGGAATACGGAACTGGTGAAACTGACAACCGTATCTACACGGCCAAGGCCACAGAGCACAGATTTGCACGTGAAAATCGTCGAGGAATGCAGACATGAAGAAATTGACAACGGTCAAGGCCACAGAGCACAAAGTTGCACGTGAAGATCGCCGAGAGAGGAATGCAGACTTGGTAAAATTGACAACGGTCAAGGCCTTCAGAGCACGGATCGCACGTGAAGATGACGCATCTTTTGTCACAAGCCAGACAAACGGTCAAGGCCACAGAATTATGGATTGCATGTGAGAACATGTATAAAATGTGTACTTGCATGCGTGCGTGCTGGCGTGTGTCTGTGTGTGTGCGTGCGCACACACACGCGCGCACACGCGCGCGCGCGTGTGTGTGTATGTGTGTGTGTATGTGTCTGTGAATCATGTCTTTGAATTTCAGAACACTTCAGATTTAGGAATGAGAGGTCACAAAGAAAGAAACCTACAACAAAAGCCAGCAGAATTCCACAAGGGAATGAGTTGAAGCATGCAAAAAAAAGGAAGGAAGGAAGGAAGGCAAAAAGGAAGGAAGGAAGGAAGGAAACTTGTGTAGGTGAGAAGAATAGAAAGAAGCCAAGAAGAGAAAATGTACCGAGAGAGAAATGATCGAAAAAGAAAGCGGAAAAAATCAAACAGAAGACCAAGAAGAGAAAAACACTGAGAAATGATAGAAAGAAAAAAAAAACAAAAAACCAGAAGGCCAGAACAGAAAACTACCTAGAAGTGATAGAAGAAGGAAAAGAAAACAAACAAACAGAAGACCAAGAAAAGACAAAAATACCGAGAAATGATAGAAGAAGAAAAACAACAACAAACAGAGAAGACCTAGAGGACAAATAACTGAGAAATGATAGATGAAGAAGAAAAAATACCCAGAAATGATAGAAGAAGAAAAACAAACAAACAGAAAGCCAATAGGAGAAAAAAGTCAACGAGAAATGATAGTAGATGAAGAACATCAACAAACAGGAAACAGAAGACCAAGAAGAGGAAAATACCAAGAAAAAAGAAGAAAGAAAAAGAAGAGAAGAAGAAAATAACAGAAAGAAGCGACGAAAATACAGAAATGACAAGAAAAAAAAAATAGAAGGCAAGGAACAGTGTGTATAAATTAATTGACTGTTCCTCACGGCAGTGTTAAAAAAAAGTGGTGTTCATCTTTCTTTCTCCTCTTTGCTCTTTGATTTATCATGGGGGTGGGGGTTGTGTTGATGTTATTTTATTTTTGTTTTTCTTTTTTTTGTCTCCCAGTGTGCTGTTTTTTTTTTTGGTTTTTTTAACCCTCTGTCTTTTTCTCTTGACCTCTCTAATTGAGTTGTTTTTGTTTTGTTTTTTGTAGTTCTGTCTGTGTCTGTGTTTCTCTGGCTCTCTTTCTGTCTCTGTGTCCCTTTGTGTTTGTATGTCTGTCTAACTGTCAGTCTGTGTCTCTATGTCTCTGTCTCTGTCTCTGTCCCTGCCTGTCTGTCTGTCTGTCTGTCTGTCTCTGTCTCTCTCTCTGTCTCTCTGTGTGTGTCTCTCTCTCTCTAGGGGGACGGATAGCCTAGTGGTCACAACATTGCGCTGGCTATTTGACGACCCAGGTTCGAGTCCGGTCGAGGAGATTTTTCTCCTGGAGTTAACATCAGTGCTGACTCCACTCTCCCCAAAAGTCCTTCGGATGAGACTTTAAACCGAGGCCCCGTGTGCGAACGCATGCAGAACATCTTGCGCACACGTTAAATCCTGTTCTGCTTTTCGTAAGAGTAGGCCATAGTGTGCCGGTGGGAACAGATGACATTTACAAAAGTGCATACACACGGGGACTGGATGTAAAAAAGCACAAGAGTGCTTATTCCATTATCCTCGATATAAAAGAATAAAAATAAAAAAAGAATAAATTCTCTCTCTCTCTCTCTCTCTCTCTCTCTCTCTCTCTCTCTCTCTCTCTCTCTCTCTCTCTCTCTCTCTCTCTCTCTCTGTGCCTGTGTGCGTGTTAGTGTGTGTGTGTGGGGGGGGGGGGTTGCGTGCGCGCGCGCGTGTGTATGTGTGTGTGTGTTGTGTGTTGGTGTGTGTGTGTGTTGGGCGTGTGTGTGTGTGTGTGTGTGTGTGTGTGTGTGTGTGTGTGTGTGCGCGCGCGCGCGCGAGCGTGGGCGTATATATACACACATTCATATATATATATATATATATATATATATATATATATATATATATATATATATAATATATATATATATATATATATATATATATCAGATATATAATATGCATAAACGTATATATAGATATATATATATATATATATATATATTATACATATATATACTTGCACGCGCGCGCATGTGTGTGCGCATATGTGTGGCGTATGTGTGTGCGTATGTGTGTGTGCACATATTAAGACGTGTGCACATGTTCGTGCATCTACATATACGTTCATTTTATCGACATTGATATTTTTGCTCGTTCCTCTTTGATTCTTTGTTTTTCTGTTTTATACTAGAGCTGTCCATTCTCAGAGATTTTTCCCTAGGTGTTCACGTCAATACCGACTCCACTCACCCGAAAGTCCTCCAGATGAGACCATAAACCGAAGCCTCTTATGCGAACGCACGCAGAAAATCTCTCTCCCCACACATGCAAAACCTGCTCCACCTTTCGCAATAATAGGTCATTTCGTGCAGGCAGACGCGGATGACAGAATTATATAAAAAAAAATTCAACACATGCACACTGGTGTCGTGTGTAGGCATCTCCACCCACAAAGTCGGATTACAGCTACTTTAATAGTGTGTAAAAAAAAAAAATAATAAAAAAGGGCGCATACGCAAAAATCTCACCTTTGGTGAACGTCGAAGCTCTTGACAATTAACGAAAAATAGAACTAGAGATGATCAGTTGATTTGACAGTGATTATTCACAACCAGTCATCTCGCTCTCTGTGGAGTGGAGGGAGTTCGAATCCTCGTGAAATCTAAAGCCATAAATCAGGACACAGGCGATTTTATTCCCCCCCCCCCCCCCAACTGCTCCTATTCTCTTGGCACCACTTCCTTGCATAGTCATCATCATTCCTGTGTGCGCTCTTGGTTCCCTGTAGAGCATCATTGGCATTCCTCACACGAT
>CM060335.1:31700049-31705049 GCA_030674155.1 Stramonita haemastoma | reverse complement strand
TTCTCATATGTCTGATCTGGTTTTTTTTGTTGATTTGCTTAGTTTTGTACATCTCTCCATTTTTGTTTTGTTTTGTTTTACACATATCTTTCCATATTTTATAGACTTTTTTTTTCTTTCTTTCTTTCTGTATTCACTATTTTCATCGAATTCTCTTCTTGTTTTTGAAACTTCTTTTTTGCATGTGTGTCTTTTTCTTGCTACACATGTTTTCTCGCTTTGGAGTTTTTTGTTGCTGTTTGTGTTTGTTTGCTTGTATTTTGTTGGTTGGTTGGTTGGTTGGTTTGTATTTTCTTGGTTTGGTTTGTTTTGTTGTTGTTGTTTTTTGGGGGGTCTGTCTCTTTCTACTAACAGTTTTCTGTTCTACTCTCTTGCTTCTTCTGTCTCTGATTCATTCTTTCCTTCTGCCTGTCTTTCATGTGCTTCCAAGCTAACCTATCTATGGGTAAGAAACAGCCTAGTGGTCAGAAAATTGCGCTCGCAATTTGACGACCCGGGTTCGATTCCCGTTCGAGGGCATTTTTCCCCCTGGAGTTAACATCAGTGCTGACTTCACTCTCCCCCAAAAAGTCCTTTGGGTTTGATTATAAACCGAGGCCTGCATAACATCTTGCGCAACACGTTAAATCCTGTTTCTTTTTTCGTCAGCTACTGTGTGCTGTGTGGGAATAGATGACAAGATTTACAAAACTGTGTACACATGGGGACTGGATGTAAAAAAAAATTAATTAAAAAAAAGCACACGAGTGCTTATTTCATTATCTTCGATATAAATGAATAGGTAAATAGATAAGTAAATTTTTTTTTTTAAACCGTAAATCACCAACAAAAAAAATCCGGAAAGACGTCCACCGACAAAAAACAGAAATAAATATGGCCAGTTATGATTTTTTTTTCTATGCCTACTGCCGGGAGAAGAGGACCTAGATCTGTTTCTCACAAACCATGTGTGTGTGTGTGTGTGTGTGTGTGTGTGTGTGTGTGGTGTGTGTGTGTGTGTGTGTGTGTGTGTGTGTGTGTAAGTGGGTGTGTATGTTTGTGTGTGTATGCGTGTGTACGTGAGTATATTTTTTTTATTGTTTATTTATTTTATTTTACTTATTAATTTGCATCGGTGATAATGGATTAAGCACTCAAGTGCTTTCTTATATCCAATAATTGTGTGCATGTTGTGTGTGTATGTGTGTGTTATGTGTGTGTATGTGTGTGTATGTGTGTGTGGTGTGTGTGTGTGTGTGTGTGTGTGTTGTGTGTGTGTTGTTGTGTGTGTGTGTGTGTGTGTTTGTGTGTGTGTAAGCGGGTATGTGCGTGCATGTGTGTGTATGTGTGTGTTTGTGCATGTGTGTAAGTGGGTATGTGTGTGTGCCTGTGTTTAATGTGTGTGTGAGTGTGGCGCGCGCGTGTGTGTGTATGTTTGCTTTTTGCTTGTTCCCCTCTTCCTTTTCTTCTTCTTTTTATTTTTCCCTTTTTTCTTCCCCCCCCCCCCCCCCCCCCTTCCTCCTCTTTCTCTTCTTCTTCCTCCTCTTTCTCCTTCTCCTCCTTCTCCCCCCTCCTCCTCATCCCCCTTTTCCTCCTTCTCTTCTTCTAACCCCTCCTTCTCCTCCTTCTCCTCCTCCTCCTCCTGCTCCTGTTTCTCCTCATTTTTTTTTCTCTGACGAAGAAAAATCGGCCATTGATGTTGTGATGGTGCTGTTGTGTAAGCGGTAGATCAGAGTTTGGATGACACAGATAGGATTAAAGGATTGACATCGGCTTAGCTGACAGGGTTTTACAGAGGTCACGGGGAGAATGTTAGATTATGTTTGGGGGTATTTTTCTCAACGTATGTTTTGTGATGAATTAGTTTTCTTCTCCTTTTTTTTTGGTCTCGTTGTTGTTTCTTTTTATTTTGCTAGGGGTTTTTTTTTTCGTTTTTGGAATTGATGTCGTTGGATTTTCTTTTTTCTTCTGTTCTGTTTCTTCTTTCCTTAATCTTTGGTTTGTAGTGTTTCTCTTTTTTTGCAATTTTATTTCTTATTCCTTTTTTGTCTTCTTCTTCGCAGTTTTTTTCTTTTTTGTAATTCTTCTTCTTCTTCTTCGTCTTCTTTTTCTTCTTCGTCGTCGTCTTCTTCATCTTTCTTCTTCTTCTTCTTCTTCTTCTTCTTCTTCTTCTTCTTCTTCTTCTTCTTCTTCTTCTTCTTCTTTTTCTTCTTCTTCTTCTTCTTCTTCTTCTTCTTCGCAATTCTTCTTCGCAATTCTTCTTCTTCTTCGCAATTCTTCTTCTTCGCAATTCTTCTTCTTCGCAATTCTTCTTCGCAATTCTTCTTCGCAATTCTTCTTCGCAATTCTTTTCATTCTTCTTCACAACTCTTCTTCTACTTCTTCTCCTGTGCAATACTTCTTCTTTGATATTTCTTCTTCTTCGCGTCTGGGTAGGGGCTGGAACCTAAACTCGAACTCGAGGGCACTTCATTCAAATCATGAGCGCAACAGCCCCAACCACTAGGTGTCCTCTGTATTAACCACAACACCAAAACAGGTTTTCTGATGATTATTAGGGAGGGGGTGGTTTTAGGGGATTTTCTCTTTCTGCTCAATATCGTTCCATTTTCGTTTTCGTTTTTTGTTTGGGTTTGGTTGTTTGTTTTGTTGGGATTTTTGACAATATTGTGGACATTTTGTCGCTTGTTTTGTCTTCGTTTCATTCCACTGGCTATCAGTAAATGAACGCACATTATGTGTAATCACGAAAATGATCAATCCCAATCATAATAACAGAGAGAGAGAGTGTGTGTTGGGGATCTGGCATTGCCTCGTCTTCGTCGTTTTGGTGTGTTGTGTGTGTGTGTGGGAGGGGGGGGTTCTTCTTTCTTTTTCTGTGGGGGATATGGAGGAGGGGGGGAAGAATGAATGAAAGGGCTATCATTCGCTGACGGACAATGCCCCACAACCTGCTGAAGATGAAAGGAGTAATGAGAGAGGTTCAGACTCAGACACCTAATCAGGGCCTGTGTGGAAAGATCGTGATGATGATGATGATGATGAAAGACGGTGGTTCATCATAATCGGACAAGACCAGAGAGAGGCGATACGAAGAAAAAGGAAAAGGGTTACGGAACAATGAAAAAAGAAAAGAGAGAGAGGAACAAGTATCTTAAGAAATTTTGCAGACAGGAACGATATAATAAGGGACACAATAAGGGATGTGAGTGTTTCTGATGTGGATAAGCGTGATGTTCTGTGAGTGTGTGTGTGTGTTGTGTGTGTGGGGGGGGGGGGAGGGGGAGGGTGAGTGTGTGTGTGTGTGTGTGTGTTGGTGTGTGTGTCGTGTGTGTGTAGTGGGGGGGAGGGCGGGCGTGTGTGTTTCTGTCTGTCTGTCTGTCTGTCTGTCTGTCTGTCTGTCTCTCTTTTTGTCTGTGTGTGTGTGTTTCTGTCTTTCTGTCTGTCTGTCCGTGTGTGTGTGTGTGTGTGTGTGTGTGTGTGTGTGTGTGTGTGTGTGTGTGTGTGTGTGTGTGTGTGCGCGCGCGCGCGCGCGTGTGTGTGTGTGAATATGTACGTGTGCGTGCGTGCGTGCGTGCGTGTCTGTCTGTCTGTCTGTCTGTGAGTGAGTGAGAGACAGAATGTTACAGTTATGCTAAATTCTAAACGGGCGTGCTGTGCGTGGATGTGTGTATGTGCATGTGTGTGTGTGCGCGCGCGCGTGTGGGCGTGCGTGCGTGTGTGTGTTTATGTGTGTGCATGTGTATGTGTGTGTGTGTGTGTGTGCTCACGCGCGCATATGTGTAAACGTGCGCGTGCGTCTCCAACCTTAAAAGTGACATCTCTACAAAAAAAAAAAAAAAATTCATTGATATATTTTTATTTAAAGCTTGCAAACCAAAACGATTCACACATGGGTAAATAAAAAGTTTGTCTTCATACAAAGCAGATTTTCTGTTTTTTCTCTCTTTTTTTCCTAACTGTCCTCATTGTCTGTGGCTTGACTAGTTTTCTGCCGTGTGTTTTCAACTTCTTGTAAAAAATATCATTCCTTTGTCATGATGTGTTTTCAATTTGGTTTTATTTCTATTCCATTTCGTAAATATGAAGACTAGTTGTAGCCATCGGACTGTATTTCTACAATAAACAAGCCTAAAAAGTTATCTTTCTCTCTGTCTCCCCTTCTCTATCTCTGTCTCTGTCTGTCTGTCTGTCTGTCTGTCTGTCTGTCTGTCTGTCTGTCTCTCTGTTCTGTCTCTGTCTCTCTCTGTCTCTCTCTGCCTCTCTCTCTGCCTCTCTCTCTGCCTCTCTCTCTCCTCCTGTCTCTCTCTCTCTCCCTCCCCTCCTTCCTCTCTCTGTGTTCCTCTCTCTCTCTCTCTCTCTCTCTCTCTCTCTCTCTCTCTCTCTCTCTCTCCCTCTCCCTCTCCCTCTCTCTCTCTCTCTCTCTCTCTCTCTCTCTCCCTCTCTCTCTCTTCTCCATACAAAAACACAATTACGCATGATTCTATTAAATTGTTTATCCGTGCTTGCTTTTTTCTGAGAAATACAATCTACGTCTCTTGTTTATTTATCGTTTGGGGGGAGACAATTACTTTTAGGGAAAAAAACTGTATGTTGATTGTATGTAAATGTTCAAATGTTTTGTCAAACGTTTCGACACAAAACTAGAAATAAGAGAACCCCACCAAAAAGAGATGAATGAGGACAAAAAAAAAGTATAGTACACGAGTTCTTGTATGTGAGAAAAACCCACAAAATCATAGATTAGATTTTTTTTTAAACCAGTGAATACGGAGTAGCACGCTCAAGTTTACCGTCTCGCGCGTCTTGTTTTGGTTAAGCATTTTATGTACGTACTTTTTTTTGTTATGCTCACAGAAAAAAACATTGGTCTGGTTTTTAAGTGTAATGACACGTTATATTTTTGGTGCTTTTTTTTTCGTTACAATCAATGATGTTCCAATATGTAATACTCAAAATATATGAGCTAGGTTTTTACAGTTCGTAACATGCAGACCTCATGAGCTGTATGAACACTGAAG
>CM060335.1:31685049-31690049 GCA_030674155.1 Stramonita haemastoma | reverse complement strand
ATGATATTCAATTTGTCTGTTTAACTGCCTTTCATGTTGTCAAAGGAGAACTGTATTACTTGTTCCAGCTTCTAGACACTTTTGGTCAAAAATTTGGAACTTGTTCTTGTTCTTTTTCTTCTTCCTTACTTTAAAATCTTCCCCTCTTTTCAATTATTCTTTAAAATTCTTTCCTTGCTCTCCTTCCTCCTCCTCCTCCTCTTCCTCCTTCTCCCTCCTCCTCCTCCTCCTCCTCCTCCTGTCATCATCATCATCATCATCATCATCATCATCTTCTTCTTCTTCTTCTTCTTCTTCTTCTCTTCTTCTTCTTCTTAATTCTCCTTCTTCTGCTTCTTTAAAGTTGGCTTTGTATTATTTTTCTTCTTCTTTGCATTTGTCTTTTTTTGCATTCTTCTGCAAATTTTTCAAATTCTTTATCACAATTCACCTTCACCTTCTTCTTTCCCTTCTATTTCTTCTTCTTCTTCTTTTTTTTTCTTTTCCTTCTTTTATCTTCTCCATCTCCATTCCTTCTCCTTCTTCTTCTTCTTCTTCTTCTTCTTCTTCTTCTTCTTCTTTGCAATTCTTCTTCTTCTTCTTTGCAATTCTTCTTCAAATTCGTCTTTGCAATATTTTTCTTTGCAATTTTGTTTCACAATTCTTCTCCTATTAATTCTTCTTCACACTTTTTTCTTCTTCTTTGCAAATCATCCTTTTCTTCTCTCACAATTCGTCTTCGCAGTTGACTTTCAAGGTATAACTGTTTTCAGCTTTATTATATATATCCTGGTCTCTGGCCTCTCCCTTCTCCAGAGTGGACTCTACTGCCCTCTGGCCATCCAAATAAACACACTGTGTTTGCACAGTCACCCTCCTGTCTCTTTGGGGTTGAGATCTGACTGGACGCTATTGAATCTGCCCGCTTGGGTCTGTCCTACTGGTACACAGGAATCGTGTTATGTGTGGGGACAACTTGCAACCTCTTTTTTTCTTTCGTTCTTTGTTTTCTTGTTCTTTTTTTTTTCTTTCTTTCTCTCTTTCTTGTTTGCTTGTTTATTTTCTTCTTCTTCTTCTTCTTCTATTCTATCTTTTCACTTCTTCTTTCTTTCTTTCTTCTTTTCTTTTCTTTTCTTTCTTCTTTTCTTCTTTCCGTCCTCTCTTCTTTTCTTCTCCTTCTTCTCTCTCTTCTTTGCAAATCTTCATCAGTCTTTTCAATTTTTTTTCTCTCTTGTTCCTTCTTTCTTTTTTTTGTTTTTTGTGTCTACTTTTTTCATTGTTGGTCTTCTCATTCTTCCCTTTGAACCAACACTCACCTTATAACACACAGTCTGGTCAGAGTTCGCATGCCCTGAAGAAGAAGAAGAAGAAGAAGAAGAAGAAGAAGAAGAAGAAGAAGAAGAAGAAGAAGAATTGCGAAGAAGAAGAAGAAGAATTGCGAAGAAGAAGAATTGCGAAGAAGAAGAATTGCGAAGAAGAAGAATTACGAAGACGAAGAAGAAGAAGAAGACGAAGAAGAAGAAGAAGAAGAAGAAGAAGAAGAAGAAGAAGAAGAAGAAGACGAAGAAGAAGAAGAAGAAGAAGAAGAAGAAGAAGAATTGCGAGGAAGAAGAAGAAGAAGAAGAATTGCGAGGAAGAAGAAGAAGAAGAAGAATTGCGAGGAAGAAGAAGAAGAATTGCGAAGAATTGCGAAGAAGAAGAAGAAGAAGAAGAAGAAGAAGAAGAAGAAGAAGAAGAAGAAGAAGAATTGCGAGGAAGAAGAAGAATTGCGAGGAAGAAGAAGAATTGCGAGGAAGAAGAAGAATTGCGAGGAAGAAGAAGAATTGCGAGGAAGAAGAAAAAGAAGAAGAAGAAGAAGAAGAAGAAGGAGAAGGAGAAGAAGAAGAACTCACCCTGAGGTGTAAAGTCAGTCTTCTATTCAAACATGGCTTGTCTGGTTCACACATTAATTTGTAGTGCAGTGTAAGCTCTTGTGGGACACCATTATCATGTTATTTGTTTGTTTTACCCTCACACACACCTTGCCAAATATCTTTTAAGTCTCTTTCACACTTCAACATCAGTGTCTTGCCAAGCCTGACCCTGTTCTCTGTTCAACTCTGTGGCTTAGACAAATAGGTCTTGTGTGTTGTGTCAAGTGTTCCCTCTGTGGTGGTGACGTCCAAAGTCTCTTATTGAGTTTCCTTGTTGGGGACTCTGTGTTGTGGGCATCATGCTGTGTTAAACTTTTTTCTTTGTTTTTTCCTTCTTTTTTTTTGAGGGGGGGTGTTGGAGTGCAAGGAAATCTTTGAAAATGTGTAAGTCTGTCTTGAGCTTGTTTTGTTGTTGTCTTTTTGTTGTTTTTGTCTGTCATTTCATATCATTATTGTCATCGTCATCGTCATATCATTCATCATCATCATCTATCTTCATCTCTCTTCTTCTTCTTCTTCTCTTCTTCTTCTTCTTCTCTTCTTCTTCTTCTTCTTTCTTCTTCTTCTTCTTTCTTCTTTTTTCTCATGTTCTTTATCTTGATCTTGTTCTTCTTGTTCTGTTTCTTGATTTTTATGAATTTTGTTGATTTGTTCCAGGAAGAGTTTCCACTATTTTTGTTGGTTGTTTTTGTTTTCATTTGCTTTGGTTAGTTTTGGTTTTGCTCAGAATTGTAAACAAATGCCTTTCAAAGTTCACTCAATTAATCAATCAGTCGATTTTCTTCTTCTTCTTCTTCTTCTTCTTCTTCTTCTTCTTCTTCTTCTTCTTCTCTTCTTCTTCTTCTTCTTCTTCTGTTTTCACAATTCTTTTTCTTCGTCGTCTTCTTCTTCTTCTTAAAATTCTTCTCTAAATTGTTATTCTTCTTCTTATGTTTTGCATTCTTTTCACCCTTTGCATTCGTCTTTGCACTCTTTGCATTAGTCATACTCTTTTTTCTATTCTTCTCCTCAACTTTATTGTACTGCTGTTCCTCCTTTTTCATCTTCTTTTTCCGTTCCTTTCATAACCTTTTTTCTCTTTTTTGTCCATTTTTTTCCATGCCAATAGCAACCCTTAATGTTTAATCTGGCAAGAGTTAGCATGGCTTTGAAGTAAACACTGTTGTTTAATACGATAATTCTGAAGCCACTTTCCCAAATAAATAAGGTGTTCTGTTACTTTTCACTATTGCTCTGAATCCAGTTTGCCAAATAAACGTGATGTTCTGTTACTGTTCAATTTCGTTCTCAAGCAAATTTGCCAAATGAATAAGGTGTTCTCTTTCTTCTAACTATTTGTGGTCTAAAGGGAGTTTCTCACACCAAGAAGAAGATCTGTTCCGTGCCAATACTTGTCTGAATTCGGTTTGCCAAATAAATACCTGCTGCGTTGTTTCTCATTACTGGTCTGAAGCCAGTTTGCCAAATAAATACCTGTTGCTTCTCACTACTTGTCTGAAGCCAGTTTGCCAAGTGAATAAGACATTCTCTTGCTTTTCACTACTGGAGGTCTGAATAGAATTTGCAGAATGAATAAGGTGTTCTCCTGCTTCTCATTACTGGTGGTCTGAAACGAGTTTTCCAAATAAAAAATATGTTCTGTTCCTTGTCAGTACTTGTCTGAATCCGGTCAGCCAAATAAATAAGGTATTCTCTGCTTTTCACTGCTTATCTGAAGCGAGTTTGCTAAATAAACAAGGTGTTCTGGTTTACGTATTAATTTTTTGTTTACTCACAGTGTAAGCTAACTCTCAGGTACAAAATACGGGGACTGGATAGACGTTGTGTATTGCGCTTGTGATTGGCCGACCCGGGTTTGAATCCCGTTCAAGGAAATATTTTCCCTTGGAGTTAACATCAGTGCCAACTCCACTCTCCCCCCACCCACCCCCCTCCCCTTCCAAAAAAAAAGTCCTTTGGATTATACTATAAAACTGAGGTCCTGTGTGCGAACTGGCGCAGAACATCTTGGGCACACGTTAAAACCGGTTCCGTTTTTTGCAAGAGTAGGCCATTGTGTGCCGGTGTGGCAATGAATGACAAAAGTTATGAAGCCGCATACCTTCAGGGACTGGATTTTTTTTTAAGTACATGGATTATTATTCCGTCATCCTTGAAATAAAAGAATGTATACAAATAATAAATGAATAAAGTAGGATTATTATTGCATTTCGTTCCTAGCCTTAAAAAGCGGGGGCAGGATATAGCCAAGTGGTCAGAACATTGCGCTCGCAATTTGACGACCCGGGTTCGATTCCCGGTCGAGGGGATTTTTCCTCTGGAGTTAACATCAGTGCTGACTCCACTCCCCCCAAAAGTCTTTCGGTTGAGACTACAAACCGAGACCCCGTGTGCGAACACACGCAGAACATCTTGCGCACACGTTAAATCCTGTTCCGCTTTTCGTAAGAGTAGGCCATCGTGTGCTGGTGGGAACAGATGACATTTACAGAGCTGCATACTCACGGGGACTGGATGTAAACAAAAAAGCATACGATTGCTTATTCCATTATCCTCGATATAAAAGAATAAAATAAAATAAATAAATAAATTTTAACAAAGCTCTGAGTCCCACAAACAGTAAAATGATTTTTACCCAGGCCACCGTTTTCAACTTAACTCACCATCAAGGTAGCTAGCTGCAATCCGACGTGGGGGGGGGGGGGGACTCACGATTACATTTGATTCCCTCTGCTCTCACATCTCTCGTGCTTATCTTCTCTAAAGTTTATTTTACATTTCAAAAGCAATGTGCCAGCCTGACCAACAACGTTGCTTAGACAAATAGAGCGTGTGTGTTGCGTCAATCCATCCTTCTTCTTCTTTCATGCTAGCATTCAAAGGTCCATTCCTGAGTGGGGGGGGGGAGGTTGGGAGAGGGGTATGTGTGTGGGTGGGGGGGCAGGGGGGTGGCTGCAGTTTATTGAAGTTTGCTGTTATTCACACCAAGTTGAGTCAAAGTTTTCTGTTTCGAGTGCAACCAAATTTCAAGAATTTGTAGAGGTGTGTGTGTATGGGGGAGGGGTTCTGTTTTCTTCGTTTTTTTTTTCTTGTTTTTTCTTTTCTTTT
>CM060335.1:31677549-31680049 GCA_030674155.1 Stramonita haemastoma | reverse complement strand
ATGTACTATCAGACAGGGAATGGACAGCAACGATATGCATCCTAAGTTTTTTTTCTGCAATTGTTGTTCTTGTCTATGATCTTTATCTTATCATATGCCTAGCCTGCGCGTGCGTCCGAGTGTGTGTGTGTGTGTGTGTGTGTGTGTGTGTGTGTGTGTGTGTGTGTGTGTGTGTGTGTGTGTGTGTGTGTGTGTGTGTGTGTGTGTCTGTCTGTCTGTCTGTCTGTCTGTCTGTCTGTCTGTCTGTGTGTGTGTCTGTGCGTGTGTGTGCGCGTGTGAGTGTGTGTGTGGTCTGTTTGTTTGTCTGTCTCTCTGTGTCTGTGTCTGTCTGTGTATGTCTGTGTCTGTCTTTATGTGTCTTTGTGTGTATGACTGTGTGTGTATTTTTGCGCGCGCGCGTGTGAATATGTGTGTGTGTGTATGTGGTGTGCATGTGTGTGTGTGTGTGTGTGTGTGTGTGTGTGTGCGTGGCGTGCCTGCCTGCGCGTGTGTGTGCTCGTGTGTGTAACAATAGTCGATGCCTTTATCATAAAAACTATTTTTTAAATCCATTTTGGTATGGCAAAAAAAATATTCAACTTGCTCAGCATATGAATACGTTTACGCTCTTATCAAATGTCGCTGCTATTTTGCACATGCTTTCTAGTGGTGTTCGTTTGTTTTTTTAATTTTTCTTGTGAATATTCCACAGGAAGAAAGAGTATGTTCCAAATGCAGTGCGTCTGTTCCTGAGGATGAATTGCTTTTTATTATGACATGCCTTTTCTTCAAACAATTACTAGATTTTTATACTTCGGCTATTTTTTTAAAAATTATTTTAATTTATTCGTTTATTTCGAGGATAATAGTATAAGCACTCATATATATGTTTTTGTTTTGTTTTTTTACATCTAGTCCCCGTGTGTATGCAGTTTTGCATAATTTGTCATCCGTTCCCACCACCGGCACCTAATGGCCTACTCTTCCGAATAGCGGAACGGGTTTTAACGTGTGCGCAAGATGATCTGCGTGCGTTTACACACGGGGCCTGGGTTTTTTTGTCTCATCCGAAGGACTTTTTGGGGGGAGTGGTGTTGGTGCTGATGTTAACTCCAGAGGAAAAATCTCCTTCAAGAAGAATCGAACACGGGTCAGCATATTATTTTAACTTTCACAATAAGGCAATCAGATTAACGTGTATTTTAATATTCACAATAAAGCCATCATTTCCTGACTAGGCTCTAGAGCGCAAAGTCTGGGTTAGTAAGAGTATGGAGGGCAAGCTGTTAACCAAGCAGCAGCCCCACCCCCCATCTCCTCCGACCCCCCCCTCCCGACCCCCACCCCCCTCTCCACGTCGCTGGAATGGTCCTTTGGAAAGGCAATCGTCGATACGAATGGTTCCAGTGCTGTCACAGGAGCCGCCAGAACGCTGCCATATACAGCCCTGAACCGCCCTGGAAACTCCAACTGTCTGATTTTTCCTCAGGGATGGTGTCTAAACACCACACCTGTGTGCATGCTGGTTTCATTTATTTTGTTGTCATCTGCTCCTACCGGCACACAATGGCCTACTCTTTCAAAAAAGGCGAAGCGGGTTTTTAACGACGTGTGCACAAAATGTTCTGCGTGCGTTTGCACACAGGGCCTCGGTTTATTGTCTCATCCGAATAACTTTGCGCTGAAGGCAATATGACATAGTGTACAATAATATATCATCATTTCATTGTGTGTGTGTGGGGGGGGGTAATACCTACCCTGATTGAGGGGGGAGACTGGCCATATCGACTGGCTAATTATTAGCACTATAGTGATTAGGCCTAACACGTCTACGCGCGTGACACTCGTGGTCTACTTAGTAATAAAGGCCTGGAACAGAATGTCTGACTTCTGTAAGCACAGTGTGTGTAATTTTCATGTCACAAGTCGGGTGGCATTAGCGTATAAGGCAGGAAACGTAACAGAAAAAAATGAACCTACTTCGCTTTTTTCTGTCTCTGTCTCTGTCTCTCTGTTTCTCTGTCTGTCTCACTAACTCTGCGTCTGTCTCTTTCTTGCCTGTCTGTATTCTTCTCGTGTGTGTGGGGAGGGGGTGTGGGGGGTGTTTGTGTGTGTGAGTGTGTGTGTGTGTGTGTGTGTGTGTTGCGTGTGTGTGTATGTGTGTGTCTGTGTCTGTGTGTCTGTGTCTGTCTGTCTGTGTCTGTCTGTCTCATTTCCCTCTCTCAGTCTGTCTCTCTGTCTGTCTCTCTGTCTTTTGTCATTATCTCTCTCTGTCTCTCTCTTTGTCTCTCTATGTGTCTCTCTGTGTCTCTATTCTGTCATTCTCTGTGTCTCTGTCTGTCTCTGTTTGTCTGTCTGTCTGTCTGTCTGTCTGTCTGTCTGTCTGTCTGTCTGTCTCTCTCTCTCTCTCTCCTCTCTCTCTCTCTCTCTCTCTCTCTCTCTCTCTCTCTCTCTCCTCTTCTCCTCTTTCTCTCTCTTCTCTCTCTCTCTTCTCTCTCCTCTTTCTCTCTCTTTCTCTCTT
>CM060335.1:31656539-31669949 GCA_030674155.1 Stramonita haemastoma | reverse complement strand
CCCCATTTTAAATAAAGGGTACCTTGCCCTTCTTTTAGGGTCAGGGAAGGTAAAAATGGAGGAGAGAGGAGGGCGCCGCCCTCAACAGCTATGCTGGCCCCTTAGAGAAGTGAGGTCTCTGACGCCTCGCTTCCCTAGACCACACAGGTTATGGGACACCTTCACCTTTTTACCTTTATTTTTAAACGCTTGATTAGGTGTTTTATTTTTTAAAAGTTTTTATTTCAGGTTTAATGGAATCAGCACTCAAAAAAAAAAAATTTTTTTCATCCGTTCCCGTGTGTGCAGTTTTGTCAATTTTGTCATCCGTTCCCTGGCACACAATGGCCTACTCTCTCGAAAAGCAAAAGGAAGACAGTCGGAAAAAGAAAGAAAGAAAAAAAAAAGAAAAAAAAGGGAAAAAGAAGACGAAGAAATGGAAAGAAAGAAAAAAATGTCAACACCAAAAACAGTCGGAAAAAAAAGAAAGAAAATGGAAATTAAAGAAAGTTAAAAAATAATAATAAAAAAAGAAGTTTATGAAAGAAAAACAAATTAACGCTTAACAGTTAAAAAGAAACATTACTTGTTGTATACGAAAATGTACGGCAACCCATACACAGCGTACCTTGATTGAGCTCAAAGCCCCCTGCCTGCCTGCCTCTCGGTTTGTTGTCTGTCTGTCTGTCTGTCTGTCTGTCTGTCTGTCTGTCTGTCTTCTGTCTGTCTGTCTGTCTTTTCTCTCTCTCTCTCTCTCTCTCTTCTCTCTCTCTCTCTCTCTCTCTCTCTCTCTCTCTCTCTCTCTCTCTCTCTCTCTCTCTCCTCTCTTCTCTCTCCCTCTCTCTCTCGTTCAAAACATAGGGTGTTTGTATGCTTTTTATTTGCTAATTGTATAACATGAAATTCTTGAATTAATATAGTTTTTGAAAAGGCTGAATGAAGCAAATGTGCTCGGTAGATTCTAAAAAGACAAATTTAAAAGAGAGAGAAATGAGACCAAAAAACTGCAGGAAATGGAACAGAAATGTAATAGGCCTGAAAGAGAAGTTTTATTCAGATGAGTCACGCAGAGAAAATACCCCCCCCCCCCTACCCCGAAAAAATCACAACAGAAACAAGAATCGTTTTATGAAACCCTGTCAGAGCAGACGTCCATAAACAATAACGGGTGTCTTCCTAATATATTTTTAATCGGCTGCAACCCCACACCCACCCCACCCCACCCACACCCACCTCCTCCTCTTCAAAAACGCAAACCAAAAAAATGAATAAGATTTTTAGTGTTTTGTTTGTTGTTTTTTTCAGGGGGGGGGGGGGGGGGGGGGTGTCTTTGCATAGAAGGGGAGGATCATTTTATTGCGATATTTGGGATGGGGGGAGTGTTCTGGGGGAAGGGGAGTTCTGTGGGGGGGGGGGTGGGTTCTGGGGTGCTTCGGGGGGTGGGGGGGTTAACAGCCATAACTTGGGAGGTGGGTAATTTGGAAGAAGTGCATCAATAAATGAAGCAATGATGGAAGGAAGGAAAGAAAGAAGGGAGGAAGGAAAGAAAGGGGGAAGGAAAGTAAATTGGTAAATAATGATAGATAAGCAAGTATACTTTTTTCTTTCTTTTTTAAACCAAGAAATTAAATTATTCCAATAGTGATTGAACAAGAGCAGGCCAGGATAAAGAGGGAGAAAGTGGAGACAGAGAGAAAGACAGACAGACAGACAGGGACAGAGATACAGAGACAGACAGAAATACATGGTAAAGAGAGACAGACAGACACAGACAAAAACAGAGAGATATGTATGAAAAAAAACAAAGACAGACACAGACAGACAGACAGACAGACAGACAGACAGACAGACAGACAGACAGACAGACAGACAGACAGGCTCGTAGTTTTCCTTTTGGGGGGTATACGTTTCGACGAACGAAAACACAAATTTCGTCTTCTTCATGGAACACAGCAACTATAGATTATTCATTCAATAAAGATTATTCATTCATTCATTCATTCTGATTCTCTCTCTCTCTCTCTCTCTCTCTCTCTCTCTCTCTCTCTCTCTCTCTCTCTCTCTCTCTCTCTCTCCGATGGGCCCTGAACAGTCTAAGCTATGTGGACACTGCAATAGGGATTCAATTCCCCTCTCAGCTTCAGTGGCAGCAAGTCAGGGCAGCAGAGTAGAGTAGGGTGGGGATGGGGATTCCCCTTTTCCTCTCAACCCAGACAGTCAAGGGCACAGAGCACGGATTGCACGTGAAAATACAACCCGGAATACGGAACTGGTGAAACTGACAACCGTATCTAGACGGCCAAGGCCACAGAGCACAGATTTGCACGTGAAAATCGTCGAGGAATGCAGACATGAAGAAATTGACAACGGTCAAGGCTACAGAGCACAAAGTTGCACGTGAAGATCGCCGAGAGAGGAATGCAGACTTGGTGAAATTGACAACGGTCAAGGCCTTCAGAGCACGGATCGCACGTGAAGATGACGCATCTTTTGTCACAAGCCAGACAGACGATCAAGGCCACAGAATTATGGATTGCATGTGAGAACATGTATAAAATGTGTACTTGCATGCGTACGTGCGTGTGTGTGTGTGTGTGTGTGTGTGTGTGTGTGCATGTGCGCGCGCACGCGTGCGTGTGTGTATGTGTGTGTGTCTGTGTCTGTGTCTGTGAATCATGTCTTTGAATTTCAGAACACTTCAGATTTAGGAATGAGAGGTCACAAAGAAAGAGCACCAAAACAAAAGCCAGCAGAATTCCACAACGGAATGAGTTGAAGCATGCAAAAAAAGGAAGGAAGGAAGGAAGGAAGGCAAAAAGGAAGGAAGGAAACTTGTGCAGGTGAGAGGAATAGAAAGAAGCCAAGAAGAGAAAATGTACCGAGAGAGAAATGATCGAAGAAGAACGCGAAAAAATCAAACAGAAGACCAAGAAGAGAAAAACACTGAGAAATAATAGAAGAAAAAAAAACAAAAAAACCAGAAGGCCAAAAGAGAGAAAACTACCGAGAAATGATAGAAAAAGAAGAGGGAAAAAAAGCAACAGAAGACCAAGAAAAGAGAAAAAATACTGAGAAATGACAGAAGAAGAAAAGGAAAATGAACCGAAGATCAAGAAAAGACAAAAAGACTGAGAAATGACAGAAGAAGACTGAGAAATGACAGAAGAAGACTGAGAAATGACAGAAGAAGAATGAGAAATGACAGAAGAAGACTGAGAAATGACAGAAGAAGACTGAGAAATGATAGAAGAAGACTGAGAAATGACAGAAGAAGACTGAGAAATGACAGAAGAAGACTGATGAGAAATGATAGAAGAAGACTGATGAGAAATGACAGAAGAAGACTGAGAAATGACAGAAGAAGACTGAGAAATGACAGAAGAAGACTGATGAGAAATGATAGAAGACTGAGAAATGATAGAAGAAGACTGAGAAATGACAGAAGAAGACTGAGAAATGATAGAAGAAGACTGATGAGAAATGATAGAAGAAGACTGAGAAATGACAGAAGAAGACTGAGAAATGACAGAAGAAGACTGAGAAATGACAGAAGAAGACTGAGAAATGACAGAAGAAGACTGAGAAATGACAGAAGAAGACTGAGAAATGACAGAAGAAGACTGAGAAATGATAGAAGAAGACTGCGAAATGACAGAAGAAGACTGAGAAATGATAGAAGACGACTGAGAAATGACAGAAGAAGACTGAGAAATGATAGAAGAAGACTGCGAAATGACAGAAGAAGACTGAGAAATGACAGAAGAAGACTGAGAGAAATGACAGAAGAAGACTGAGAAATGACAGAAGAAGACTGAGAAATGACAGAAGAAGACTGAGAAATGACAGATCGCAGAAGATGTAGAAAAGAAAAAAAAAACAATAACAAACAGAAGACCTAGAAAACAAAAATACCGAGAAATGTTACAAGAAGAAGAAGAAAAAGAAGAAGGAGAAGAAGGAGGAGGAGGAGGAGGAGGAGGAGGAGGAGAAGAAGAAGAAGAAGAAGAAGAAGAAGAAGAAGAAGAAGAGAAGAAGAAGAAGAAGAAGAAAACAACAACAACAACAACAACAACAACAAACAGAAGACCAAGAAATGACAAAAATACCGAGAAATGATAGAAAAAGAAAAACCAAACAGAAAGCTAATAGGCAAAAAAAGAGGAAAAATAATAAGACAACAAAACAACAAAAACAAGAAACAGAAGACCAAAAAGAGAAAAATGCCAAGAAATAATAGAAGAAAAAAATAAACAGTAAGCTAACATAACAAAAATACCGAGAAATGATAGAAGAAAAAGAAGAAAAAAATAGAAGATAAGGAACAGTGTGTTTAAATTGACTGTGAAGAAAGTGACGTTCATCTTTCTTTCTCTTCTTTGCTCTTTGATTTATCATGGGGGTGGGGGGTTGTTGTTGATGATATTTTGTTGTTGTTTTTTTGTCTCCCGTGCGCTGTTGTTTTTTGGGGGTTTTTTGCATCCTCTGTCTTTTTGTGTGTACCTCTCTAATTGAGTTGGGGGTTTTTTGGGTGGTTTTTTGTTTTTTTTAGTTCTACATGTCTGTCTGTCTGTGTGTGTCTCTCTCTGTGTTTCTCTGTCTCTCTGTCTGTCTCTGTGTCTCTTTGTGTTTGTCTGTCTGTCTCTTCATCTGTCTGTCTCTCTATGTCTCTGTCTGCCTGTCTCTATCTCTCTCTGTCTCTCTCTGTCTCCCTCTCTCTCCCTCTCTCTCTCTCTGTGCCCGTGTGTGTGTGTGTGTGTGTGTGTGTGTGTGTGTGTGTGTGTGTGTGTGTGTGTGTGTGTGTGTGTGTGTGTGTGTGTGTGTGTGTGTGTGTATAAGTGTGTGTGCGCGCATGTGTGTGTGTATGTGTGTGTGCGTGCATGTGTGTGCGTATGTGTGTGTATGCACATATGAAGATGTGTGCACATGTGCGTGAATCTACATATACGTTCATTTTTCCGTCATTGGATTTTTTGCTCATTCCTTTTGATTCTTTGGGTTTGTTTGCTTTTCATATACTAGACGTACCCATTCTCATGGATTGAGTGTTAACGTCAATACCGACTCCACTCACCCAAAAGCCCTCAGATGAGACCTTAAACCGAAATCCTTTATGCGAACACACGCAGGACTTCTCTAGCTCTCCCCACACATTCAAAACCTGCTCCACCTTTCGCAATAATAGGTCATTTCGTGCAGGCAGATGCAGATGACAGAATTAAAAAAAACAAAAAAACATGCACACTGGTGTCGTGTCTAGGCATCTCCACCCACAAAGTCAGATTGCAGGTACTTTAATAGTGTGTAAAAAAAAAAAAAAAAAAAAAAAGGGCGTATACGCAAAAATCTCACCTTTAGTGGACGGCGAAACTCTCACCAATTAACAAAAAAACAGAGCTAGTGGTGATCAGTTGATTTGACAGTGATTATTCACAACCAGTCATCTCGCTCTCTGTGGAGTGGAGGGAGTTCGAATCCTCGTGGAATTCAAAGCCATAAATCAGGACACAGGCGATTTTATTCCCCACCCCCACCCCCAACTGTTCCTATTCTCTTGGCACCACTTCCTTGCATAGTCATCATCATTCCTGTGTGCGCTCTTGGTTCCCTGTAGAGCATCATTGGCATTCCTCACACGATGCACAGCCACGATAAATCACTGCTATCATGAGCCTTTTATTTTCTTTTTTTCTTTTTTTATTTTATACCACTTTATGTCACAGCAGATTTCTCTGCGTGAAATTCGGGCTGCTCTCCCCAGGGAGAGCACGTCGCCACAAGTGCAGCGCCTACCCATTAATTTTTCCCCCCTCAGGGATGGTGTCTAAACACGACACCTGTGTGCATGCTGGGTTGTTTATTTTTAATTTTGTCATCCGCTCCTACCGGCACACGACGGCCTGGTCTTCCGAAAGGCGGAACAGGGTTTTAACGTGTGCGCAAGATGTTCTGCGTTCGTTCGCACACGGGGTTTCGGTTTATAGTCTCATACGAATGACTTTGACATTCAGTTCGATTTTTTCGTCAAACTGGGAAGAAAGGGCGAGGCTGGGTACGAACCCATAAACTCGGGGTTTACATATTGGCAGGCGAACATCTTAACCATCCTGCCACCTTCTTTTCTCCTTTTGTGTTTGAGCGCCAATCAGAATCGTTTAAGTTTGATCTCCCGAAGTCGGAATGTGGATATCTTTCATCCGTAGTTGGCTTAAACGGTCGCATAGAGACTATAAACCGAGGCCCCGTGTGCGAACGCACGCAGAACATCTCGCACACACGTTAAGTCCTGTTCCGCTTTTCGTAAGGGTAGGCCATTGCGTGCCTTTGGGAACAGATGACAAGATTTACAAAACTGCATACGCACGGGGACTGGATGTAAGAAATTATCCTCGATTATCCTCGATGTTTAAAAGAATAAAGAAAAGAAAAAATGATTTAGCATACGCAAAGTCTCACCATAAGAGAATCTCGGGATCTAGTTTAAGGAACGAACTCTTTTTTTTTAAGAGATGAATAACTAATTTTGAAGCATTTTTATTAATACTAACATTAAAAAGTAATAAAAGTTAACAATGTTGAGAGTTGACTTACTGATTTTCTTGCTTGGTTTGTGTGCTATGTTTCTTGTAGGGGGTTGTTGGTCTCTTTGTATGGGTTTTAGTTTTTGGTTTGTTGGTTTGTTTGACTCTTTTAAAATGCTTTTGTTTGTCTAAGGGCCAAAAGGTTAAACTGTACATAGTCACATACTTTTAATACGAGTTTTAAAAATGTAACGAGGTGATAGCCCTGATATGTATGGCCTATGTGGTCGGCGGGGCTATAAGCAACATATTTGGATTGGATTGAAGAGGTTAGATTGTCGTGCTAGTGTACTGAGGGTGGCTGTGAGAGTGGGTTCGGTTATCGGGTCTCCCCAACCAAGGTTTTTTTTCTTGAGGGAATTATTGTCTCCCTTGGAGTTAACACTGGTTACATTCCCCTGAAATTTTTTTAAAGACCAAATCACTGAACGGGTGGTGGTAATAGAGGGGTGGGGTAGCCTATAATTGGTTAGAGTGCTTTTGTCTTCTGTTTTGATCTTGTATTTCGAGGATAATGGAATAAGTACTCTTGTGCTTTTTACCCCCTGTCCCTGTGTGTCAGCAATTTTGTCACTTTTGTTATCTGTTCACTTTCTAAGCGGGTGTGTTATCTCAAGACGACGGATTCTACAATGATTATGCAAGGTGTTTTTTTGGTTATTTTTTTCTCTTTCCAAAATTCTTATTAATGAAACATTCAAACATATTCTGTTACCCACGATCCATCATAGATATAGATAATGAAGACAAAAAGAACTACAACAAAGAAACAACAACAACAACAACAACAAAAACTAAATCAACAAAAAGCATACACAGACCAAATCACAAAAAAGACTTTCAAACATACTCATCACAGTCATCTTTACAACTGATTAATTTATTTTTTTTATACTTCAAACAACAACAAACAAACAAAAACCAACAACACAGAACCTGAAATACAACACTCTTGTCTTCAAAATTAAAAAAAAATGTTGATCTTTTTCTATTCATCTTTTTTTAGGGGTGGGGAGGGGGAGGGGGCGGAGTGTTACACAAACAAACAAAATACATACACTGAAATAAAATACTCTTTACATTTCAAAAGTTGAAACTTTAATATTTTCTTTTTCTTTCTTTGATATTCGTTCCTTTCAGAGTGCTACCGCAATAAATATGCTAGATACAAGTTTACTCGTAAAGAAAACTCTTCAGGTAAAAATGATAAGCTACAACTTCATATAGACTTCAAGAATGTCAGTAGGAAACTTTTCTCATTATCCTGTTTCTCCTCCTTCTTCTCCTCCTCCTCTTCCTTCTCATTCCTCTCCTTCTCATTCTCCTCCTCCCTCTTCTTATCCTCCTCCTCCTGCTGCTTCTCCTCGTTCTCTTCATCCTCTTTGTCCTCCTTCTTCTCTTCCTTCTCCTCCACCTCCTGCTCATCCTCCTCCTCCTCCTACTCTTCCTCCTACTTCTCCTCCTCCTGTTTCTCCTCCTTCTCCTTCTTCTCCTCCTCCTCCTTATCTTTCTCATCCTTCATCTTCTCTTCCTTCTCTTCCTCATACTCCTCCTCCTCTTTATCCTCCTCCTGCTCCTCCTTCTCCTCTTCCTTCTCCTCCTTCTCCTCATCCTCATCTTCATCCTCATCCTGCTCCTCCTTCTTCTCCTTCTCTTCCTTCTCCTCCTGCTCCTCCTGCTCCTCCTCATCCTTATCCTTCCCCTCTTCCTCCTTCTCCTCTTCCTTTTCATCCTCCGCCTTTTCCTGCTCCTCCTCTTCCTTCTCCTTCTCCTCCTCATCTTCCTCCTCCTTCTCCTCCTCCTCTTTATGCTCCTTCTTCTCTTTCTTCTCCTCCTTCTCTTCCTCCTCTTCCTCCCTATCGTTCTCCTCCTCCTCCTCCTCCTTCTCCTCCTCCTCCTCCTTCTCCTCCTCCCTCCTCCTTTCTCCTCCTCCTCCTCCTTCTCCTCCTCCTCCTCCTTCTCCTCCTCCTCCTCCTTCTCCTCCTCCTCCTCCTTCTCCTCCTCCTCCTCCTTCTCCTCCTCCTCCTCCTCCTTCTGCTGCTTCTTTTCCTTCTACTCCTCCTCCTCTCCTTCCTCCTCCTCCTGCTCCTCTTCCTCCTGCTTCTCTTCTTCCTCCTCCTCTCTTCCTCCTTCTCCTCCTGCTCCTCCTTCTCCTCCCCCTCTTCCTCCTTCTCCTCCTCCTCTTCATCCTCATCTTCCTCCTCCTCTTCCTCCTCCTCTTCCTCCTCCTCTTCGTCCTCCTCCTCCTCCTCTTCCACCCTCTCCTCTTCCTCCCCCTCGTTCCTTTTGTTGTTTTTTTCACTTCCTTCTCTGTTGTCGTCTTTTTCGTCTTTGTCTCGTGTGATAAACTTGGAAGATGACAAAGTATTATAATATTGTCTTTTTGTGCTGGTTTGTGTTTGTGTCAGCACGTCTGTTCGTGAGAGGATAATGCGAGTAGTTTGGTTTTCATTGGATGTTTTGTGTGCGTTTGGTGTGGTGGTGGTGGTGGGTGGGGGGAAAGGGTGTCTTTGTAAATAGCTGCTTTTATCTTGTTCCATATTATAGGTTTCATTTCACATTCGTTTAGCAAGGAAAGGGAGACGGATTGTGTGCTGTTTTGTTGTGTTGTGTTGTGTTGTGTTGTGTTGTGTTGTGTTGTGTTGTGTTTTGGTGTGTGTGTGTGTGTGTGTGGTGTGTTGTGTGTGTGTGTGTGTGTGTGTGTGTGTGTGTTGTGTTGTGTGTGTGTGTGTGTGTGTGTGTGTGTGTGTGTGTGTGTGTGTTGTGGTGTGTGTGTTGTTGTGTGTGTTGTGTGTGGTGTGTGTGTGTGTGTGTGTGTGTGTGTGTGTGTGTGTATGTGTGTGTGTGTGTGTGTGTGTGTGTGTGTGTGTGTGTGTGTGTGTGTGTGTGTGTGGTGTGTGTGTGTGTGGTGAGGTGAGGTATGTTGTGTTGTGTTGTGGTGTGGTGTGTGTATGTGTGTGTGTTGTGTTTGTATGTGTTGTGTTGTGGTGTGGTGTGTGTTGTGTTTGTATGTGTTGTGTTGTGTTGTGGTGTGTGTATGTGTCTGTGTGTGTATGTGTATGCTCTGTGTGTGGTGTGTGTGTGTGTGTGTGTGTGTGTGTGTGTGTGTGTGTGTGTGTGTGTGTGTGTGTGTGTATAATACCGAGTTTTGCTTCTTTATTTGTTTTCTATGGTCGTTTCCTTTGTTCAGTGATGATATAATTTGAGAACATTAATGTTCGGATTCTGTTTCAGTGAAGCTAATTTCTCCCTCTTTTTTGTTTTAATTTTTCCATGGTTTTGTTTACTTAATTGCATGATCTACTTATCTTTTTAATCATTTATTTATTCATAGATTGAGTATTCATTTATCTTTGGATTTTTGTGTATTTTGTTATGTATTTATCTACCTATATTCTCATATTTCTGATCTTTTTTTTTTAGTTGATTTGCTTGGTTTTGTACATCTCTCCGTTTTTGTTTTGTTTTGTTTTACAAATATCTTTTCATATTTTTATAGACTATTTATTTTTCTTTTTTTCTTTCTTTCTTTCTGTATTCACTATTTTCGTCGAATTCTCTTCTTGTTTTTGAAACTTCTTTTTTGCATGTGTGTCTTTTTCTTGTTACACATGTTTTCTCGCTTTGGAGTTTTTTCTTGCTGTTTGTTTGTTTGTTTGTATTTTGTTGGTTGGTTGGTTGGTTGGTTGGTTGGTTGGTTGGTTGGTTGGTTGGTTGGTTTGTATTTTCTTGGTTTGGTTTGTTTTGTTTGCTTTTTTTTTTTTTTGGGGGGGGGTGGTCTGTCTCTTTCTACTAACAGATTTCTGTTCAACTCTCTTGCTTATTCTGTCTGATTCATTCTTTGCTTCTGCCTGCCTTTCATGTGCTTCCAAGCTAACATATCGACATTAGTGTGGGGAAGACGGGATGACCTAGTGGTCAGAACATTGCGCTCGCAATTTGACGATTCCCGTTCGAGGGGATTTTTCCCCCTGGAGTTAACAT
This sequence comes from Stramonita haemastoma, assembly GCA_030674155.1. Taxonomy (NCBI): domain Eukaryota; kingdom Metazoa; phylum Mollusca; class Gastropoda; order Neogastropoda; family Muricidae; genus Stramonita; species Stramonita haemastoma. Next base: position 31,659,408 of record CM060335.1, on the reverse strand, counting down.
CAGTGCTGACTCCACTCTCCCCAAAAGTCCTTCGGATTTGATTATAAACTGAGGCCCCGTGCGCGAACGCACGCAGAACATCTTGCGCACACGTTAAATCCTGTTTCTTTTTTCGTCAGAGTAGGCTTTTGTGTACTGTGTGGGAATAGATGACAAGATTTACAAAACTGTATACTCATGGGGACTGGATGTAAAATAAAAAAAGCACACGAGTGCTTATTTTGTTATCTTGGATATAAATGAATAGGTAAATAGATAAGTAAATAAATGTTTAAAAAAACCGTAAATCACCAACAAAAAAATCCGGAAAGACGTCCACCGACAAAAAACAGAAATAATATGGCCAGTTATGATTTTTTTTTTTTTATGCTTACTGCCAGGAGAAGATGACCTAGATCTGATTCTCTCTAAACATGTGTGTGTGTGTGTGTTTGTGTGTGTGTGTGTGTGTGTGTGTGTGTGTGTGTGTGTGTGTGTGTGTGTGTGTGTGTGTGTGTGTGTGTGTGTGTTTGTAAGTGTGTGTGTATGTTTGTATGTGTATGTGTGTGTACGTGGGTATATTTTTTATTGTTTATTTATTCTATTTTATTAGGTAAATTTGCATCGGTGATAATGGACTAAGCACTCAAGTGCTTTTTTTATATCCAATTATTGTGTGCATGCTGTGTGTGTATGTGTGTGTATGTGCGGTGGGGTGTGTGTGTGTGTGTGTGTGTGTGTGTGTGTGTGTGTGTGTGTGTGTGTGTGTGTGTGTAAGCGGGTATGTGCGTGCATGTGTGTGTATGTGTGTGTTTGTGTATGTGTGTAAGTGGGTATGTGTGTGTGCCTGTGTTAATGTGTGTGTGTGCGCGCGCGTGTGTGTGTGTGTGCGCGCGCGCGTGTGTGTGTATATGTTTGCTTTTGCTTGTTCCCCTCTTCCTTTTCTTCTTTTTATTCTTCCTTTTTTTCCTCCCCCCCTCCCCCTCCTCCTCCTCTTTCTCTTCTTCTTCCTTCTCCTCCTCCTCTTCCTCTTCCTCCTTCTCCTCCTTCTCCTTCTCCTCCTCCTCATCCCCCTTTTCCTCCTTATCCTCTTCTTCTTCTAACTCCTCCTTCTCCTCCTCCTGCTCCTGCTCCTGTTTCTCCTCTTTTTTTTTTCTCTGACGAAGAAAAATCGGCCATTGATGTTGTGATGGTGCTGTTGTGTAAGCGGTAGATCAGAGTTTGGTTGACACAGAGAGGATTAAAGGATTGACATCGGCTTAGCTGACAGGGTTTTACAGAGGTCACGGGGAGAATGTTAGATTATGTTTTGGGGGTGTTTTTCTCAACGTATGTTTTGTGATGAATTAGTTTCTTCTCCTTTTTTTTTTTTGGTCTCGTTGTTGTTTCTTTTTATTTTGCTGGGTTTTTTTTTTTTTTCGTTTTTGGAATTGATGTCGTTGGATTTTCTTTTTCTTCTGTTCTGTTTCTTCTTTCCTTAATCCTTGGTTTGTAGTGTTTCTTTTTTTTGGCGTTTTATTTCTTATTCCTTTTTTTTCTTCTTCGCAGTTTTTCTTTTTTGTAATTCTTGTTCTTCTTGTTCTTCTTGTTCTTCTTGTTCTTCTTCATTTTCTTCTTCTTCGTCTTCGTCTTCGTCTTCTTCTTCTTCTTCTTCTTCTTCTTCTTTCTTCTTCTTCTTCTTCTTCTTCTTCTTCAAATTCTTCAAATTCTTCAAATTCTTCTTCTAATTCTTCTTCTTCTTCTTCTTCTTCTTCTTCTTCTTCTTCTTCTTCTTCAAATTCTTCAAATTCTTCTTCAAATTCTTCTTCTTCAAATTCTTCAAATTCTTCTTCAAATTCTTCAAATTCTTCTTCAAATTCTTCTTCAAATTCTTCAAATTCTTCTTCAAATTCTTCTTCAATTTCTTCTTCTTCAAATTCTTCTTCAAATTCTTCTTTGCATTCTTCTTCTTCTTTGCATTCTTCTTTTTCTTCAAATTCTTCTTCTTCTTCAAATTATTCTTCTCCAAATTCTTCTTCTTCAAATTCTTCTAATTATTTTTCTTCTTCTTTACAATATTTCATCGCGATTCTTTGTCGCAATTATTCTTTGAAATTCTTCTTTGCAAATTTTCTTTGCAATTATTCTTCGCAATTCTTCTTTTCTCCTTCGCAAGCCAATTTTTCTTCTTCACAATTCTCCTTTGCAATTCTTCTTCACAATTCTTCTTCTTTGCAATTCTTTTTCCCAATCCTTCTCCTTCTTTGTTATTGTTTGCCAATTCTCTTCTTCTTTGCAGTTTTTCTTCTTTGCAGTTTTTCTTCTTTGCAATTCTTCTTCTTCTTCTTCATAATCCTTCTTTTTCTCTGAAGTTCTTTGCCATTCTTTTTTGCATTCTTCTTTGCAGTCTTCTTCTTGGCCTTCTTCTTCTTCTTCTTTACAAATCTTTTCGGAATTATTCGCAATTCTTCTTCACAAGTCTTCTTCGCAGTTCTTCTTATCATTCGTCCTCACAACTCTTCTCCTCCTCCTTCTCCTATGCAAAACTTCTTTCTTTTTAAATTTCTTCTTCTTCGCGTCTGGGTAGGGGCTCGAACCTAAACTCGAACTCGGGGGCACTTCATTCAAAATCATGAGCGCAACAGCTCTAACCACTGTGAGTCCGCTGTATTAACCACAACACCAAAACAGGTTTTCTGATAATCATAGGAAAGGGGTGGTTTTAGGGGATTTTCTCTTTCTGCTCAATATCGTTCTATTTTCGAGGGGGAGGGGGTCGTTTGTTTATTTGTTTTGTTTTTGCTTTTCTGAACAAGATTGTGGACATTTTGTCGCTGGTTTTATCTTCGTTTTATTCCACTGGCTATCAGTAAATGAACGCACATTATGTGTAATCACGAAAATGATCAAT
>CM060335.1:31646539-31651539 GCA_030674155.1 Stramonita haemastoma | reverse complement strand
CTCTCTCTCTCCCCTCTCTCCCTCCCTCCCTCCCTCCCTCCCTCCCTCCCTCCCTCCCTCCCACCACCACCACTGCCCCCACCGTCCCCTCCCGTCCCCTCCTCTCCTATCCTGTCCTGTCCTGTCCTCTTCTCTCCATCTGCTCATCCCATTAGACCGATTTCAATGCCATTGTCTTGTCTGTTTTAATCTGACGATGCAATTAACGGGAACGTAATTTACGCTGTAGGGCTTCCAATCCTTTTCGTTTATTTAGACACAAAATTGCATTTATTGTGTGGAAAGGTGAAGTGGTGTGATTTTTTTTTCCTTTTCTTAATTCGTCGTTCCGTTTCATTTTATCACATCTCTTGTCTATTTCTTTTTTTTTTTTTTTTTTGTTCTTTGGCTAGACGTCCAAAGTTCACTAATGGTGACATTTTTGCGTATGTAACCTGTGTTTTTGTGGGGGTTTTTACTCAACAATGAATGTCGCCTTCAACAAATTGAATTACCTTGTTATTTGGACTATAGTCCTTATCCCTTTTTTTTTGTGTGTGTTGTTTTGTTTGACATTTGAAACAGTTTTGCTGTTTCTTCGGGGTTCTGTGTGTGTGTGTGTGTGTGTGTGTGTGTGTGTGTGTGTGTGTGTGTGTGTGTGTGTGTGTGTGTGTGTGTGTGTGTGTGTGTGTGAGAGAGAGAGAGAGAGAGAGAGAGAGAGAGAGAGAGAGAGAGAGAGAGAGAGAGAGAGAGAGAGAGAGAGAGAGAGAGAGAGAGAGAGAGAGAGAGATACAGGCAGGCAGGCAGGCAGGCAGGCAGGCAGTGTTTCGTTTGACATTTGAAACAGTTTTGCTGTTTCTTCGGGGCTCTAAGGGAGAGAGAGGGGCAACCATGATCATCATCATCATCATCATCATCATCATCATCATCATCATCATCATCATCATTATCATCACCATCATCATTATCATCGCCGTCGTCGTCGTCGTCGTCGCCGCCGCCGCCGTCGTCGTCGTCGTCGTTGTCGTCATCATCACCGTCATCAACATACTACTAATAATATTAACACTTAATACTACTACTTATGATAATGATAATGATGATGATGATGATGATGATGATGATGATGATGATGATGATGATGATGATGATGAGTAAAGTATGGTATTTATATAGCGCTGAATTTTGCAAAGCAAAAAAATCAAAGCGTTTGCATTCAAATCATTTACACGCATGCCACCGTCCACAAAATATTAGAATAAACATGTATGAAATTTATGATCGCACACATGCACACACACAAACACACACATAAACGCAAACATACACATACGCACACACAGACACACACACAGACACACACACACACACACACACAAACACACACACACACAATCACACACACACACACACACACACACACACACACACACACACACACACACACACACACACACACACACACACACACACACACACACACACACACACCATTTTAGGTAGGGTGGTGGAGATGAAGGTGGCTGTTGAAAAATAGGGACAGGTATGAGAGGGAAACAACTCAGGTAGGACATAAGTGCGTTTTGAGGCTGGATTTGAAAATGTCAACTGTAGGCTTTTGGTGAAGTGAGAGAGGGAGGTCATTCCAGGTGGATAGACCAGAAACAGAGAAAGAGCGTCGGCCATCAGTGGTTTGTTTGAACCTGGGTGTTGGTGAGAAGCGCAAAGACTGCGGCTTGAACGAAGGGAACGAGATGGAATGTACACGTGAAGACAGTTACGGAGACAGGGGGGTGCAGATTAGTGGACATTTTAAAACAGCGGGTATTAATTTTATACCTCATTCTTTGTGAGACAGGCAGCCAGTGAAGAGATCGGAGAAGGGGAGTGATGTGTTCAGATAGAGAGAGACACACGGAGAAAGACAGACAGACAGGCAGAGGCAGACAAACAGACAGGCAGACAGAGACAGACTGACAGGGGAAGAGACAGAGAGACTTAAGATTGTTTTGTTTGTTTGTCCTTTGTGTTCGACGATTACCTCTAAAACAGCAGAGCAGGCAGCTGCTGTTTCGGAAATTGAGCAGAAAATTTTATTATAGTGGAGATGCCTTGCCCACAGCACATCTCCACTCTCTCGGCCAAGAGGGCATAAGGACAGTCAGCGTTGGAGATGTTCTCCAAAGTCCGACTAGCCCCCTGGGCTGCAGCACATAAGGACTGTGCAAGTCAAGCCTCCTAGTCAGAGAGTCATAGTCGATCACTAAAGACTAAGCAGTAAAGTGGAATTCCATGGGTGGGAAAGAAAGCCACTGGTCATACAGCCTCTCACTTTACTGTTGCCCCCAGCGTCAATGGTTTAATCAAGAACTGTGATAAAGCCCAGGCGCTGAACTGACATATATTCATTTAATTGTTTTTTCCTGTTCTATATCACTCTAAAAGAAGCGGTAGGCAAAAGAATGAAAACACATTCACACACACACACACACACACACACACAACACACACACACACACACGCACGCACGCACGCACGCACGCACGCACGCACGCACCCACACACGCACGCACGCATGCACGCACGCACACGCACACGCACGCACACACACAAACACACACACACACCACACACACACACACACAAACACACACAAACACACACACACACACACACACACACTCACACACACACCTGGGGACGGGATAGCCTAGTGGTCAGAACATTGCGCTCGCAATTTGACGACCCAGGTTCGATTCCCGGTCGAGGGATTTTTACCCTGGAGTGAACATCAGTGCTGACTCCACTCTCCCCAAAAGTCCTTCGGATGAGACTATAAACCGAGGCCCTGTGTGCGAACGCACGCAGGATATCTCGCGCACACGTTAAATCCTGTTCCGCTTTTCGTAAGAGTAGGCCATCGTGTGACGGTGGGAACAGATGACAAGATTGACAAAACTGCATACCCACGGGGACTGGATGTAAAAAGCATACGGGTGCCTATTCCATTATCCTCGATATAAAAGAATAAAATAAACAAACAAACACACACACACACACGCAAACACACACACGCAAACACACATACGCACACACACACACGCAAGCACACTTACACCACACACACACACACACACACACACACACACACACACACACACACACACACACACACACACACACACACACACACACACACACACACACACATCACGCACGTTTTATCTTTGGGTGTTACTGTGAGGTGTGTTCTTAATATCTCCTTTTCACCTTGCTGCTTGACATTTCAAACAACTTTGCTGATGATCAGTAAAGTGGTTGTGGGGTTCTTATTCTTTTTCTGTTTTGTTTAGTTTTAATAATCGTGTACGTTTTCCTTCTGGGTTTTTTTTTTGTTGTTGTTGCTGCTGTAGTTGGGTTTCGGTGATTAAATATCGTTTTGTCTCCTCCTCTTTCTCCCCTATTTCCTTATTCTCCTGCTTTCTTTTCTCCTCCTCATTCATCTGCTCCTCCTCTTCCACATACTCTTGCTCCTTTTCAGCCTAACCCTTCTTTGTTTTCTTCTTCGCAGTTCTTCGGAATTCTTCTTCGCAATATCGAAATTCTTTCTCGCAATTCTTCTTCTTCTTCTTCTTCTTCTTCTTCTTCTTCTTCTTCTTCTTCTTCTTCTTCTTCTTCTTCTTCTTCTTCTTCTTCTTCTTCTTCTTCTACTACTCCTCCTCCTCCTCCTCCTCCTCCTCTCTCCTCCTCCTTCCTCCTCCTCCTCCTTCTTCTTCTTCTTCTTCTTCTTCTTCTTCTTCTTCTTCTTCTTCTTCTTCTTCTTCTTCTTCCTCTTCTTCTTCTTCTTCTTCTTCTTCTCTTTTTATTTTTTTCTTTGCATTCTTCTTCTTTGCATTCTTCTTTGCAATCTTCTTCTTCTTCTTTGCATGCAGTCTTCTTCTTCGCAATTCTTCTTCTCCTTCTTCTTTCTTCTTCTTTCTTCTTCGCAATTCTTCTTCTTCTTCGCAATTCTTCTTCTTCTTTGGAATTCTTCTTCGCAATTCTTCTTCGCAATTCTTCTTCGCAATTCTTCTTCGCAATTCTTCTTCGCAATTCTTCTTCTTCGCAATTCTTCTTCGTCTTCTTTCTTCTTCTTTTTTGCAATTTTTCTTCTTCTCTGCAATTTTTTTTTTTTTTTTTTTTGGCTGCCTCGTCTTCTGTGACGTTCCCGTACTGCTGTTCCCACGCCGCTCATTTCAATCTCCCCGCCATAGCCATACCCAGATTCGTTGTGTCTCACCCCCGGGGTCGGGAGTCCACAGGGAGCTCATCAATATTAGGCCGCCGCGGGGCCACCAGCCAGAGGGGCCCTGCACTTCTGCTGGGTCACTTTGGTGGTGTTCAGTGGTGCCTGTTCTGAGCTAACATACGCAGGACACCACCTACTAAGCCCCCTACTAACGACAGTATTAGCTCAGTCGCGGAGCCAGACTGAGTGAGTCACCCACCCAAGGTGGCGACCACCACAACGTCCCTCCAACGACTGCCTCCCCACGAACCCCCAACCCCAAAGGCTTTGACACATATTCACCACAGGCACAGAAGCGTATGGGGAAACCGAATCTGAGGTCACCATGAGACCAGAGCAACGGAGGCCACCGAATCAGAGGCAATTTTTATTATTGCATGATGATCAATGATGATGAGGATGATGTAATCATGCTGCTGTGGAGGTGCATCCGCTTTGAGACTACTTGACAGGGTTGTTTTCTACGCTTACTGTCATAATATATCCCGGCGTCAACCACGCCCGAGAGATACAGACACCTGCAGTGTTGGTCAGGTAATTTGAGCAACACTCTCAAATTCGCATCCGTAAAGTGGATGAAGCTCGACTGTGTGGTCCCAGTCTCCCCACTGAGCCCACAGCACACTCACTCTGGGTAGGAGCCGGCCGGAGCCCGAAAAAATCCCTATGACTTATGGGATTCGAACCCGCGACCTTCCAGTCCGGAATCCACGGCGCTAACCACTGCGCCATG
>CM060335.1:31636539-31641539 GCA_030674155.1 Stramonita haemastoma | reverse complement strand
TTCGTCTTCTTCTTCTTCTTCTTCTTCTTCTTCTTCTTCTTCTTCTTCTTCTTCTTCTTCTTCTTCTTCTTTCTTCTTCTTCTTCTTCACAGTCTTTCAATTTTCCTTCTGTTTTTTCTTTCTTTTTTGTGTTTTCTCTCCTTTTTTGTTGTTCTTCTTCTCCTTCTTCCTTTCAAACCAACACTCACCTTATAACACACAGTCTAATCAGAGGTCACATGCCCTGAAGAAGAAGAAGAAGAAGAAGAAGAAGAAGAAGAAGAAGAAGAAGAAGAAGAAGAAGAAGAAGAAGAAGAAGGAGAAGAAGAAGAAGAAGAACTCGCCCTGAGGTGTAAAGTCAGTCTTCTATTCAAACATGGCTTGTCTGGTTCACACATTAATTTCTAGTGCAGTGTAAGCTCTTGTGGGACACCATTATCATGTTATTTGTTTGTTTTACCCTCACACACACCTTGCCAAATATCTTTTAAGTCTCTTTCACACTTCAACATCAGTGTCTTGCCAAGCCTGACCCTGTTCTCTGTTCCACCCTGTGGCCTAGACAAATAGGTCTTGTGTGTTGTGTCAAGTGTTCCCTCTGTGGTGGTGACGTCCAAAGTCTCTTATTGAGTTTCCTTGTTGGGGACTCTGTGTTGTGGGCATCGCGCTGTGTTAAACATTTTTGTGGAGGGGGGGGGGGGGGGGGGAAGGAGTTGGAGTGCAAGAAAATCTTTGAAAATGTGTAAGTCTGTTTTAAGCTTGTTTGGTTGTTGTCTTTTGTTGTTGTTGTCTGTCCTTCTTCGTTTTCATTATTGTCATCATCATCATCATCATCATCATCTTCTTCTTCTTCTTCTTCTTCTTCTTCTTCTTCTTCTTCTTCTTCTTCTTCTTGTGCATCTTCTTCGTTTTAATTTTTTTATGAATTTTGTTGAATTGTTCCATGTAGAGTGTCCACTTTGTTGTTTGTTTTTGTTTTCATCTCCTTTTCGTTTGTTTAGTGTTGTTTTCTTTGGGGGCAGAATCGTAAAAAAAAATGTATTTCAATGTTCAATCAATCAGTCAATCAATCAATCAATCTGTCTTCTTTTTCTACTTCTTCTTCTACTACTACTTCATCTTCATTGTCTTTTTCTTCTGAATTCTTTTTTCTTTGCATTCTTCTTCTTCTTCTTCTTCTTCTTCTTCTTCTTCTTCTTCTTCTTCTTCTTCTTCATCTCATGTTTTGCATTATTTGTACCCTTTGCATTTGTCTTTGCATTCTTTGCATTAGTCACATTCTTCTTTCCATTCTTCTCCTCAACTTTATTGTACTGCTGTTCCTCCTTTTTCCATCTTCTTTTTCCCTTCCTTTCATATCTTTTCCCCCTTTTTTTGTCCATTTTTCCATGCCAATAGCAACCCCTAATGTATAATTTGGCAAGAGTTAGCATGGCTTTGAAGTAAACACTGTTGTTTATTACTATAGGTCTGAAGCCACTTTCCCAAATAAACAAGGTGTCCTGTTACTTTTCACTATTGCTCTGAATCCAGTTTGCCAAATAAACGTGATGTTCTGTTTCTGTTCACTTTTATTCTCAAGCAAATTTGCCAAATAAATAAGGTGCTCTCTTGCTCCTCACTTCTGGTGGTCTGAAGCGAGTTTGCCACATTAAAAAGATGTTCTGTTCCTTGCCAATACTTGTCTGAATTCGGTTTGCCAAATAAATACCTGTTGCTTCTCACTACATGTCTGAAGCCAGTTTGCCAAGTGAATAAGTCATTGTCATGCTTCTCACTACTGGCCTGAATCGAATTTGCCAAATAAATATGATGTTCTCTTGCTTCTCATTATTGGTGCTCTGAAGCGAGTTTGCCAAATAAATATGGTGTTCAGTTCCTTGTCACTACTTGTCTGAATCCGATTTGCCAAATAAATAGGGTATTCTCTTGCTTTTCATTGCTTATCTGAAGCGAGCTTGCTAAATAGATCAGGTGTTCTGGTTTACGCTTTTTTTTTCGCATAGTGTAACCTAACACTAAGAAGCAAAATACGGGGACTGGATAGATGTTGCGTATTGCGCTTGTGATTCCCTGACCCGGGTTTGAATCCCGTTAAAGGGAGTATTTTCCCTTGGAGTTAACATCAGTGCCGACTCCACTCTCCCCCCCCCCCCCCACCCCCAACCCTCCCCTTTCAAAAAAAAGTCCTTTGGATTAGACTATAAAACTGAGGTCCCGTGTGTAAACAGACGCAGAACATCTTAGGCACACGTTACAAACCTGTTCCGCTTTTTGTAAGAGTAGGCCATTGTGTGCCGGTGTGGCAATGAATGACAAAAGTTACGAAGACGCATACACTCGGGGACTGGATTTTAAAAAAAAAAAACACGTGTTATTATTCCATCATCCTCGAAATAAAAGAATTTACACAAAGAAAGAAATGACTAAAATAAGACAGTTATTGCATTTCGTTTCTATAGGCTTAAAAAAGCTCTGAGTCCCACAAACAGTGAGATTATTTTTGCCCAGGCCTCCGTTTTCAACTTAACTCACCATCAAGGTAGCTAGCTGCAATCCGACGTGGGGGGGGGGGGGGACTCACGATTACATTTTGATTCCCTCTGCTCTCACATCTCTCGTGCTTATCTTCTCTAAAGTTTATTTTACATTTCAAAAGCAATGTGCCAGCCTGGCTAACGTTGCTTAGACAAATAGAGCGTGTGTGTTGCATCAATCCTTCCCTCTCTTCTTTCATGCTAGCATTCAAAGGTCCATTCCTGAGGGAGAGGGGGGGGGGTAGGTTGGGAGAGGGGGGGGTGTGTGTGGTGGGGGGTGGGGGTGGAAGTTTATTGAAGTTTGCTGTTATTCACACCAAGTTGAGTCAAAGTTTTCTGTTTCGAGTGCAACTGAATTTCAAGAATTTGTAGATGTGGGGGGGGGGGGGGGGGGAGGAGGGGGGGTTCTGTTTTCTTCGTTCTTTTTTTTCTTTTCTTTCTTTTCTTTTCATTCTTTCTTTCTTCCTTTTTTTCTTTTTCGCAATTCTTCTTCTTCGCAATACCTTGTCTTTGCAATTCTTCTTCCTGGCAATTCTTCGTCATCTTCTTTGCAGTTCTCCTTCTTCGCAATTCTTCGTCTTCTTCGCAATTCTTCGTCTTCTTCGCAATTCTTCGTCTTCTTCGCAATTCTTCATCTTCTTGTTTTTCTTCTCTTTGTACTTCTATTTACTGCTTTGTTTGAACTTTGTTCATTTTTCTATCCTTTCTTATTCATGATGCCGCTCTAATTTGCTGTGTGTGGCTTTTATCAAACTTTTTGTTTTAGCTTTATCTGGACCATTGCCATCTCTTTTTTTCTGTTTGTTTTACTTTCTTTCCCTAGGTGTGTAACATCTTGTCTTTTGTTTCATCTGTTGTTTTTCTTTTTTGGTTTTCATTAAGACTTTATTTCTGTCGAATGTTTTAAGTGGCATCAGCGTAATCTTGTTTTGTGGTAGTAGTTTTGTCTTTGTTCTTGGAAGAAAAACAGAAAAATCATGTAAACAAGCAGCCAACACAGAAAACAACAACAACAACAACAACAACAACAACAACAACAACAACAACAGGCAGTAGAATATCACCTACACGTTGCTAAGATACAAATGATGAGGAGATATGATGTTTACAGTCAATATCCTGCAAATCTTAGTAGTCAGTCTTTTAAGAATCTTCCCGGCACGTATTAATCCCACCACTCTCCTTCTCCGCACCTCCTCCACCCCCCCCCACCCCCCCACCCCCCCCCCCACCCCCACCCACCCACTACCCATGCCCCCCCCCCCCCCCTGACTGTCTTTATCACTATTCCCATCTTCCTCTCAGTTTTTGTCCTTTAGGCAAACAGACCCCTGTTTGTTTTCATACAGACCGCTTGCCTATGGGGGGTCTGGGTGGAAATGTAATAATATTGAATGTGTGTCTTTGTAGACTTTGCGTCTCTTGTCACGTTTTCCTAGACAAAATTTTCTTTTGTGTATCCAGATAATTTCGTGTTGTCTTTGTTCTTTCTGTTCATTCTTTCTTGCTTGTTTGCTTGGTTCCTTTTTTTTTTTTTTGCTTCATTCTTTTTTTTCATTATTTATTTATTTCTCTTTTTTTCTTTCTTTCTTTCTTTCGTTCTTTTTTTTTAGTCTTTCTTTCTTTGTTTCTTCTTTACAACTCTTCTTCTTGTTCTTGTTTTTGTTCTTGCTGTTGTTGTTCTTGCTGTTGTTGTTGTTGTTGTTGTAATTGTTATTGTTGATTTTGTTGTTGTTCTTGTTCTTGTTGTTGTTGTTGTTTCTTCTTTCTTCTTCTTCTTCTTCTTTCTTCTTCTTCTTTTTTCTTCTTCTTCTTCTTCTTCTTCTTCTTCTTCTTCTTCTTCTTCTTCTTCTTCTTCTTCTTCTTCTTCTTCTCCTTCTTCTTCTTCGCAATTTTTCTTCTTTTCGCAATTCTTCTTCTTCACAGTTCTTCTTCTTTACAATTCTTTGCAATTCTTCCTCTTCGCAATTCTTCTTTGAATATTTTCTTCTTCTGCGAAATGTTTCTTATTCTTCTTTGCAATTCTTCTTCTTCTTCGCAATTCTTCTTCTTCTTTGCAATTCATCTTCTTCTTTGCAGTTCTTCTTCGCAATTCTTTTTCTTCTTTACAATTTCTTGTTGTTGTTGTTGTTGTTGTTGTTGTTGTTGTTGTTGTTGTTGTTGTGGTGGTGGTGGTGGTGGTGGTGGTGGTGGTGGTGTGGTGGTGGTGGTGGTGTGGTGGTGGTGGTGGTGGTCTTCTTCTTCTTCTTCTTCTTTTCTTCTTCTTCTTCTTCTTCTTTCTTCTTCTTCTTCTTCTTCTTCTTCTCTTCTCTCCTCCTCCTCCTCCTCCTTCCTCCCTCCTCCTCCTCCTCCTCCTTCTTCTTCTTCTTCTTCTTCTTCTTCTTCTTCTTCTTCTTCTTCTTCTTCTTCTTCTTCTTCTTTTCTTCTCCTCCTTCTCCTTCTTCTTCTCCTTCTCCTTCTTCTTCTTCTTCTCCTTAATTCTTC
>CM060335.1:31619039-31621539 GCA_030674155.1 Stramonita haemastoma | reverse complement strand
GCGACCAGTTGAAGCATAGTGGATGGTTTTGCATAGAAAATGGTTTTGCGTAGAAAATGGTTTTGCAAAGAAAATGTTTTTTGTATAGATGGTTTCGCAACTCGTTGAGGCTTAGAAGAGGGTTTTGCATAGAAGATGGTTTTTGCATAGAAAAAATGGTTTTGCATAGAAAAATGGTTTTGCATAGAAAAATGGTTTTGCATAGAAGATGGTTTTGCATAGAAGATGGTTTTGCTAGAAGATGGTTTTGCAACCCACGGAGGCATAGAAGCAAGAAAAGGGAGGTGTGGGATAGGGGTGGGGTGTGGAGGGGAGGTCGTAACTTTTGTTGAAACTACTGTTGAAGTTGTTGTATATCAGTGGCGTTTTCCTCTTCCAGTGAGGAGTCAGTCTTTTGGTGCCAGATTTGCCAGAGGCCTGTAAGATCGAGTAAATGGCCTCGGCACGATCGAGTTTCTTGGTTTTGTTTTGGGTTTTGGGTTTTTTTTGTTCTGGTTTTGTTTTTGTTCCTCAGCTAGAGCTCTAAGGTTTACCAATGATGAGATTTTGCTGTATGCAATCCAGATTTTTTTGGTGTGTGTGTGTCCAACATAAAAGGGACGGGATAGCTCAGTGGTCAGAGCACTCGCTTTCCCCACGTCAAGGTTAAGCAGTATTGAGTGTGGTTACCAATTGGATGGGTGACCGTTTGTGCGGCTTGATTTCAGTAGAGTCTCTCAGTTCGCCCAGCTGTAAATGGGTACCTGCCCTCTTTAGGGTTAGGGAAGGTGAAGCAGCGAGGGAGAAGAGGTGGGCCCCGCCCTCAATATGCTGGCCCCTAGAGAAGCTGAGGTCTCCCCTACGACCACTTTGGTTATGGGACACTTTCACCTTTTACCTTTACCACCATAAAGGTAGACACATCCCGCCTTCGAGGATATCTAAACATAGCACCAATGTAGGTGCGATTTTTGTTGTTTGCTGTTTTACGGGAAGGGTGTGGGTTGTTTGTTTTAGGGTCTTTTGTTTTGTATTTGTTTTGGGTTTCTTTCGATTTCTCTTTTTGGTTTTTGCTGGGTTTTTTTCTTTTTGATGGGGCCTGTTATCTGTTCATACCGGCACGAATGACCTCCTCTTCCAAAAGGGAGAAGTGGTTTTAACGTATGCGGAAGACGTTCTATGTTCGTTCGCAGAATTTATAGTCTCATCCGATCGAACAACTTTCGGGGAAGTGGGTAGAGTCAGTACTGATCTTAACTACAGGATGGAAAAAACGGACGTCTCGGTTGTAGCTCTATCCCACGTTGACAAATCGCTGACGCAACGCTCTAACCACTAGGCTACCCCCCCCCCCCCCCCCCCACACACACACACACACACACACCTCACAATCAATTTAAAGCGCACCCCTCCAGCTCTTTCGGGTTGGTGTCGCTCTAGTGATGGGAGGCCGGGTTTGACAGAGACTTTGTACTGTTTATTTCATCGCCAACCACCATGATGTTTCCTGCCACAGGCGAATTTTAGCCGTCTTCTATGTCTACTTGAAAATATCTACAATCTGCTCTACATTTTTGGGTCAAAGGTTTTTTTTTACGTTTGGTCTGGGTTTGTTTGGTTGGGGGTTTTTTCCCCATTTTTCTGCTTATTGCTCCGAGGTTGGTTTACCCACGGTGAGACGGACGCGATAGCTGAGTTGCTAAGATTGTTTGATTTCAATCCCATGGGTCATGAAGTCTTGAGTTCGAATCTCGGCGGTGTCTGGTGAATTAAGGGTGGGGATTTTTATAATCGCTCAGGCCAACTTCAAGTGCAGACCTGCCAGTGCTTTAATTCCATTCATGTATATAAACATGCAGAAGATCAAATATGCACTGTCACGTATGTCACGTTCGGTGGGTTACGGAAATACGAACATACCCAGCATACACCCTGAAGTCTGCAGAATCTTCATAACGTTGAAGGCGGTAGAGAATGTAAAGATGATGATGATGATGATGATGATGATGATGATGATGATGATGATGATGATGATGATGATGATGATGATGAGATTTTGCTGCCTGTGACCGTTCTTTTTGCCTATTATGAAGGTTACCGTAACTTTTGGGATGTATGCCAGGTATGTTCGTGTTTCTCTAGTAAACCACACTGAACACTGGCGTGCGTTACTACTGGATGCTGAATTTGTTTTATAAAAGCAAACACAGGCATACTTAATCAATTATTCTCGAGCAAATGAAGAAAATAATGAAGGAATACAATCAGTTGCCTACCTTCCCCTCACCCTCACCCCCCTCCAAAAAAAAAAGTGGAGTCCAAAATGCTCATGTACTTGTGACGCTCCACCACGAAATGAGTCGCTTAGCACATAACCCAATTTTGTGCTATGAGCCATTAAAGGCAGGTGGGGGTCAAGTTGTCAATTTTGAGATTTTGATTGATTATTAATCTATATCCGTTTATCTACCTTATAATGAAGTATCACAGCATAGTTCTTATTCTTTTTGCTTTTAAATGT
>CM060335.1:31594039-31604039 GCA_030674155.1 Stramonita haemastoma | reverse complement strand
CCCGAAACCTCCACATACCCCCATCATACTCCTCTCCCTAAACATCCTCCTTCCCTACACCTACCCCTATCATACTCCGCCCCCTAAACCTCCTCCTTCCCCACACCTACCCCCACCCAAACCCTCATCCTTCCCCCACACCTACCCCCATCATACTTCCTCCGATCCCTCCCATACCCCCACCGTACCTCTCCCTCCCAAATCTACTTCTCACCCCCTTTTCCTTCCCTTAACCTCCTACCCCTAAACATACTCTTCCTCCTCCCTACACCTACCCCACCATACTCCTCCCCATAAATCTCCACCTCCCTACACCTACCATACTCCACCTCCTATACCTCCTCCTCCCCTTCTCAGACAACACAAGACAATACAACACAAGACAATACAATGCAACACAACACAATGCAACACAACACAATGCAACACAACACAATGCAACACAACACAATGCAACACAACACAATGCAACACAACACAATGCAACACAACGCAATGCAACACAACGCAATACAACACAACACAAGCAGTACAATACAATGCAATAGAACATAACACGATACGACACAACACAATACAACACATTACAACTCAAGGAGTACAATACAATACAATACAATACATTACATTACATTACAATACAATCGTCACTGGATAGGTTTTCATTGTAGCAACATCTAGTTTTCGGCGAGAGAAGGCGGTGGTGGGAGGGGAGGGGAGGCAGGACAACATTACTGTTTTTACTTATTTTACTTCTCTCTCTCTCTCTCCTCTCTCTCTCTCTCTCTCTCTCTCTCTCTCTCTCTCTCTCTCTCTCTCTCTCTCTCTCTCTCTCTCTCTCTCTCTCTCTCTCTCTCTCTCTTGATGTATCCCTGAAAAGGGCGGGGGACTGGATGTAAAAAAGCACACGAGTGCTTATCTATTATCTTCGAATAAAAGACTTTGCCTTGCCTGTCTCTCTCTCTCTCTCTCTCTCTCTCTCTCTCTCTCTCTCTCTCTCTCTCTCTCTTCCTCTCTCTCCCCTCTCTCTCTCTCTCTCTCTCTCTCTCTCTCTCTCTCTCTCGAAAAAAACCAGGTGAGCATTTTCACTAGAAGGCAAACGTTCATATCGCTCTCTCTTATTTTTGATCTGTACAAGTGATCCACCTGGTAGAATATTTTCAAACTTTGCATGTCGAAAGATATGTTATCTGGAAATATGATGTGAAAAATTCAAAACTTGATATTTTGTAGTTTTCAAGATACTTGTAAATATAATGTTGTTCTGAATTTGCTAACAAAAGGCACTATGTAGCCATTTTTTCCCTTAGCATGCTAACTAGTAGGCTGTTTGCAAGCCAGGGTGAACAGAATGTTCATGCTTACATTTCTTCGCGTGTCGCAAAGACTGGCATACTGTTTATGCACTATTGTCCTTTTGATGAACAAGGATATCGAAACGAACCCAGGACCTGATGAAAATAATATTCTTCAACTCGTGGACTGGAGATTTTCACAGCTGATGAACTGTTTCCAGCTGCACTCCTCCAGTATGTTCAGACTACTTGAAGAAAAATTTACAGACCAGGATGTGTATTTCCAACGCTTCACGGCAGAAATAAGTAAGTTGAAAACGGATATTAATAGAAACACGGAAGAAATCACAGATCTCCGAGAAGAAAGGGAGTTGATGGAAGAACGCATTGACAGAGTGGAAGAAAAACTAGAAGCCACGGAAGTGGAATCTAAAAAGAACAACTTGAAGTTTTTTGGCATTGGTGAAAGTAGCGCAGAGACTGGAATGTCAATAGAACTGATAGTGGATGTATTGAACTACCATGCTTTGGATGATGTCTGGCGGAAGACAGACATTGAGCGCGCCTATAGAATAGGCAGCCCTCACCAGGACGACACACCGCGCCCTCTGCTAGTTCAGTTCTGCCGGTGGGGTGACAAAATCGGCATCCTCAGGGACCAGGAGCTACGGGAAGCCCTTCGAAGAAATAATATCAAAGTGACATCAGATCTCACAATGCGTCAGAGAGAAATGATGAACTTCCATAGAGACCAGGGCAAAGTGGCCTATTTTGTGAATGGACGACTTCACGTCAAGGAGAAAGGACCAGTACAGCCACGGTACAACTCCTACCGCCACTATCAGCAGCAGGAACCATGGGGTGCCGGCCAGGTTCTGCCAGAGGAAGAAATGGCCTCAACTTCGTCCAAGGGATCGACAGGGGGATCGTCGACAGGGCCGCAAATGGGATCGTCAGGGGATCTCCACCAGGACCGTCGGCAGGATTATCACCAGGACCACCGGGGGGACCGTCAGGGGGACCGTCACCAGGATCGTCAGGGGGACCGTCACCAGGATCGTCAGGGGGACCGTCACCAGGATCGTCAGGAGGTCCGTCACCAGGATCGTCGGGGGGACTGTCACCAGGATCGTCAGGAGGACCGTCACCAGGATCGTAAGGAGGACCGTCACCAGGATCGTCAGGAGGTCCGTCACCAGGATCGTCAGGGGGACCGTCACCAGGATCGTCAGGGGGGCCGTCGCCAGGATCGTCAGGAGGTCCGTCACCAGGATCGTCAGGAGGACCGTCACCAGGATCATCAGGAGGTCCGTCACCAGGATCGTCAGGGGGACCGTCACCAGGATCGTCAGGGGGACCGGCGCCAGGATCGTCAGGAGGTCCGTCACCAGGATCGTCAGGGGGATACGAACCGTCATTGGGATCGTCATTGGGATCGTCAGGGGGATCGTCAGGGGGATCGTCAGGGGGATCATCAGGGGATCAGGGTCATACAGGAAGAGGCGCAGACGTGGACAGAAAGCAGACCAAGTCATGTGTACAATTCAATAGCCAGCCTCACTCTTTCAGACACGCCAGAAGAGTTCAAAGTTCACAAGCCTTTTTCAAGTATAGAGATCAAGGCAAGAGACTATTCCTTGACAGGACATAAATGATGATGTGCCAGAGAAATCTCGGGACTATGAGGGTCCACCAGTAACAGGGAAAAGATGCAACATGAACAGAAGCACATACAAAGAATATCATGGGCAAACTGGAGGCAGATCAAGTTCTTCTGAAGAAAGGCATGGCTTATCATGCCAGACCTGTTGTGCCGGGACACCTCACATACAGCCAGGTGTCCCGGCGGAACTGCTCACCAGAGGTAGACTCTGACAGATCACCTGGGGACAAGGACACAACTCGTGTGGAACAATCTCAAAGATGGTCAGTGGTCATGCAATCACATAAAAGCACTGGTCTCCACAAAGAGGCCCCAGATAAGCAGATCACGAAAGGAATGACAGAAAGAGTAGACAGTAACAACACACAGACTGACGGATACAATGGAGATGACAGCGAACTGGACAATAGTGACGGTACTGACAAAGATAAAAACATGGACGACAAACTTCGTGTCTCGAACGCTGATGCTGGAGACCTAGAGGATATAGTTAATAATGTTTCCATGCAGGAGCAAATTGGAAATGGGACCTCCGAAGCTGAAAACTCGCCCAGTGCAGAAGCCATGGAAGAAACAGCAGGCACTAGTAACACTGTGAAAACAGCAGCACGTAGACAAAAGAAGGTACAGGGCAGAGAAGGGGGAACAAAATATGTACCAAAGGGTCACAGTGGGCAAAACAAAGGGTACACTAAGGAAAGGAAGAGGTGCTACTGGAAGCACCCGGGAGAAACGAGGGGGAACTGCTGTGGCAACGGCAAGGGATGGACACACAGTCCAGCAGGCCACTGTAGGCACAGATACAAACAAGCAGGGCAATGACAAAGCTGGGGTGAGAGATATGTCCACTTTGGACAATACCCTTGGAGAGCAAAGGCATTTAGGAGTGGCCCTCTCCTAAACAGAACCGACAGAGGAAGACTGTCAGGGCTAGGGCTGCCAGCCAGAACAGCATTCTAGACAGCTTCAGACGCATACAGTCAAATGAGCATAAACAAGAGGCTCAAGACAGAGGGCGCGCTAGAACACGCACCGAACGGGGTTCTCCCCAACAATAGGAAAACGGCCAGGCCAATGTAGATAGTTGTAAAATAAAAGAGAGAAGAAATGATATTTGTAAAGTAATTAAAACTTCTGTAGATAATGATCTGGGGAATTAGTGTTCAAAATGCTGATGTTAAGTTCCTTAACTTCAATGTAAATGGATTGCTTCCTAAGCTAGAAATTGCAGATTTTGTTAATTACATAAAAGCCCATGATTTTATTTGTTTAACTGAAACTTTCGTTGGTATCAATTTTGAGTCTAACTTATTTAGTGATTATGTTATATTCAGTTCCCTGGCTAAGAAGATTTCTTATCAGGGTAGATATTCAGGGGGAGTAATTGTTTTGATAAAGAAGAAATATGCACATTTTGTAACTAAGGTTGATTTTGACATAGACAATTTGATCATTCTAAGTATTGATAAGCAACTTTTTGGAACAGATATGAATATATTTTGGATTTGTACATATATACCACCACATGACTCTGTTGTTTGGAAAATAATGAGCATGGGTATGGTTTGGAATCATTAGAGTATACACTGTTGGAGTTGTATCAATTATATGATTTTCATTTGTTATTATGTGGAGATCTAAATGCAAGAACAGGATCCAGAAATAATGCATGTTATAACTTAAACGATGGTTTAGAGGATGAAATAGATGAGCAGTCCCCCTTTTGCAGAAAATCTCAGGATGTAAACAAAAATATGTTTGGAGATCAGTTGTTGGAAATTTGTAACTCTTTTGATCTTGTTATCCTTAATGGTATGTGTGAATGTGAATTTGATGGCAGTTACACCTATATAGTAACACGGGATGCAGTACAGTGGATTATTTTGTTATGTCACATGGTATGTATAAAATGTTGTCCCGTGAATGTCCTTAGATGTGGAAGATTCATCTGAATCTGATCATCTACCAGTTATATTAACCTGTTCTACAATATGCAGCACTGTTAATAGTCAAAATGAAAAGGGAAATTACTGCATTAAAAAACATATATGGGATAAAGAAAAAGAACAGGTTTATGTAGATAATTTAAACGGTGCAAATTTGCAAAGTCAGATTCAGTTAGCTGCTAGTATTTTAGAAGATGATGTAGACAGTGCGTTGGATATGTTTGTACAATGTTTATTATCAGCCAGTGGCTGTATGGTGAGAAAAGTTTATCCTGATGTACAAAAGCATACTTGCGAATGGTTTGATAACGAATGTCAGCAAGCCAAACAAAAAAGCAAACAACTTTTGAGGGGTTTCAGAAAATCCAGAACGGAGGTAGATAGAATAGAATACATAAATGCAAGAAAAGATTACAAGCGCTTACTTAAGATCAAAAAAAGAAGTTTTAGAAGGAAAAAGGTTGAAATGCTTGTTGCAAATATGAAAGATTCTGGTAATTTCTGGAAACAACTAAATGAAATGGGATATGGGAAAAAAAGAGCAAAGTGCAAAAAACAATATACATCTTGATGAATGGCATGCTCATTTTAAAAATCTATTTTCAACAGAGGCAAATGATTGCAGTGAGGACTGTCAAGATCACATGGATCTTTCGGAGGACGAACAACACGCACTGAATGCAGAGATAACCGTAGAGGAAGTATCAAATGCAGTAGATAAATTAAAGAGTGGCAAAGCATGTGGAATGGATGGAGTGCTTGCTGAAATGCTGAAGACAGGTAATAAAACTACTATCCCTTTCTTACACAAACTGTTTAATGAAGTGTTTACTAAAGGAATATATCCAAAGGAATGGGAAAAGGCCATTGTCATCCCAATTCATAAAAAAGGGGACACTGATAATGTAGATAATTACAGAGGTGTCTCTTTATTAAGTACAATCTCAAAATGTTACAGTACTATATTAAACAAACGGCTTTACTCTTGGTTAGAAGAAAACAATTTAATATCAGAAAATCAAGCAGGATTCCGTAGAAATTATTCTACTATTGACCACATATTTTGTTTATACTCTGTTGTGCAGAAGAGTTTGTCCCAGAGAGGTAAGAAATTGTATGTTGCTTTTGTTGATTTTAAAAAAGCATTTGATTCAGTAAGACATGATAAATTATTACAGTGTATTAGACATTATGGTGTCAAAGGAAGATTTTTTGGTTCATTGCAAGCAATGTATAAGGCCTTAGTATCATGTGTTAGATCAAATTTTGAATACACAGAGCTTTTTGAATGCCCATTAGGGGTGCGCCAAGGATGTGTATTGAGTCCCACTCTATTTCAAATGTTTATCAACCAGCTTGCAAATGATATGTCTGAGAAGGGTAAACATGGCATTCAGCTAATACCAGGCATCATGGAATTGTTCACTTGCTTTTTGCAGACGATGTTGTTTTAGTATCATCTACTCCTGTTGGTCTTCAAAATCAGTTGGATGTCCTCATGGCATGTTGTTCTAATATGAAATTAAACGTTAACAAAGATAAAACAAAAATTATGGTTTTCAGAAAAGGTGGATTTCTGGGCAGAGATGAAGAATGGTTTTTTGAAAATGCTAGATTAGAAGTAGTAAATAAGTATAGTTATTTGGGATACATATTTTCAACAAAGCTTAGCATCAAAGTTGGTATTGAAAATCAAATCATGAAAGGTAAAAAAGCTTTAGTTAGTTTGATAAAGGCATTTTTGAAAAACAAGGATATAACCCTTCAAATATTTTTTAAAGTATTTGATATAAAAATACAGCCTATATTACTATATTCTTCTGAAGTTTGGGGATTAAGTCGCTTGGACTGTTTAGAAAAAATTCATTTAATGGCATGTAAGCGTTTTCTGGGGCTTCCTATTAAAACTCCAAACAAAATGGTGTATGGAGAACTTGGAAGATACCCTCTTCACGTTAATTCGAGTATTTATGCTTTACGTTACTGGTTTAAGATACTTCAAATGGACCACCACAGGTTACCTCGTCAGGCATACGAAATGCAACTAAGGCTTGATAGCAATGCAAAAAGATGCTGGGTTACTAACTTAAGAGTGCTATTGTGCGAGAGTGGCTTTAATATAGTATGGTTGCAACAAGGTGTGGGAGATGTAGGACAATTTATGCATATTTTCAAGCAGAGACTGATAGATTTGTTTATTCAGGAATGGCAAAGTGTAATTGATGAACATGAAAGATACTCCATTTACAGGTCATTTAAAACTGTGTTTGAAAAGGAATCATATATTTGCAGCATCGACATATATTGTTTCAAAGTTGCATTGTCACAAGCCAGATTAAATGTCTTGCCATTAAATAGCAATCGCCATAGATACAGTCATAATGTTCAAGACAAAATGTGTCCTTTTTGTAAGGGCGTATTTGAAAATGAATACCATTTAATATATATATGTCCAATGTATGCAGATCTCAGAGTAAAATTTATTCAAAATATTCTTCATCTGCCATTGTCTGCTGTTCTTTGTGCTAACAATACACGTTTTTCTTTGCAGGTTTCAAAGTACATTTTTTATGCCATGCGAAGAAGACAGTGCTCGACAGATTTCAACTAGAAAGCAAGATTTAGTATAAATGTCTTATACTGTTAACAGCTCCTCGAGTTCGACTCAGAGCTGAGAGTGGAGTAAAAATGATTTTTGCTTTCTTTTTTTTTCTTTTCTTTTTTTTTTTTTTTTTTTTTTTTTTTCCAATCCATCTGTATTTTTTATTTTGTTTTTGTTTTTGTTATGGATATACTTTCTTGAATGAATACATGGTAGTGGCTAATAGTTGTGATTATCTACCATCCTAGTTTCCATTTCCCCTCATTTCATCCACCAACTTGATCTCATTTTGTTTATTGTCCGCATAAAGGAGGGATATACCCGAAAAAGTAGAGGTGCAATTGAAACGAATTAATAATGTATTTAGATAGAATCACTCTACATCATAGGTGTTTGAAGCAGGAGAGTATGCGGAATATTACTTTGTATACTGTAAAGCTTATGAAAATAAAAATAGGTATCCTTTTGTAATATTGAAAATTGTAGAAACCGTCTTCAACGATAAGAGCCTGCAAGTGTATTTTGATACAGTCAAAGGAGGAAATGTTTTAAAAATCACACCTATAAAACATTGATGGTGTGCTTTAAATGTTTTTGTGTGACAAGTTTGGTATTAACAACGCCAGTCATTGATGTTTTTCATGAATGTTTTATTGTTTTGTCACACCTGGACGGAGGTGAATGAATAAGATGAGTTTATGTTGATGCATGTTTTGATTTAGTATGGAACATCATGATTCTTGTGTGTGGAAAATTATATTTCGAATATTTTTGTCTACATGTGTATTGTGGCCCAGTGGCCGATGTACATTAAAAAAGTTCCGAGTTCCGAGTTCCGAGTTCCGAGTTCTCTCTCTCTCTCTCTCTCTCTCTCTCTCTCTCTCTCTCTCTCTCTCTCTCTCTCTGACACATTATACACCATTAAGAACGGACTTGACTATCATGACTGTGTTGTGTGTGTGTCTGTGTCTCTGTGTTTGTCTGTGCGCGTGCCTGTCTGTGCGCGTGCCTGTGTCTGTGTCTGTGTGTCTGTCTGTCTGACTGTCTGTCTGTGTCTCTGTGTTTCAGAAAACCTGTCAGAGCATGTCCAGCTGTTTCCCTCACAGTGGTCAGCCCGACACCGCCTTGCCTGTCCAGCTGAGGCCAGTGGAGCTAGCTGTGGGCACCCCTCTCAGGTCAGTCAAGGGGGGACAGGGGTAGCCTAGTGGTCAGAACATTGCACTGGCAAGTTTGACCACCCGAGTTCGATTCCCGTTCGAGGGTGTGTTTTTTTCCCCTAGAGTTAACATCAGTGTTGACTCCACTCTCCCTAAAAAGTCATTCGGGTGAGACTATAAATCGAGGCTCAGTGTGTGAATGCGAGCAGAATATCTTGTGCACACGTTAAATCCTGTTCCGCTTTTCGTAAGAGTAGGCCATTGTGTGCTGGTGGGAACGGATGACAAGATTGACAAAAACTGCATACACACGGGGGCTGGATGTTAAAAAGCACAAGAGTGCTTATTCCATTATCCTCGATATAACAGAATACATCAAATTAATTAAATCTTGTGCACATTTAATCCTGTTTCGCTTTTCGTAACAGTAGGCCATTGTGTGCTGGTGGGAACGGATGACAAGATTGACAAAACTGTATACACACGGGACACTGGATGTAAAAAAAAAGCACTTGGGTGTTTATTCCATGGTATTGAAAACGCGGAGTTTTTCATATAGTCCGATGGGGTTTTTGATTCCAGTTTTTTGACAGATGATCTATTCCAGAGTCCGGTATGGAGAAAGCTTAAAGTTTTGTATTAAATTCTCCCTGTAGTGAAGCCGGGTTTGGACCTGCCAGTCTGAATAGCATTCCTATCCACCTTCCTAGAGGCTCTGTGCTAAGAATTTCCTCTGTTCTCTCCCTCTCTTTGTTTCTGCTTTTCGTCTTCTTTTTTTTTCTTCCTGTCATCTTCCTCGTGTCTATTTTCTGCCTTCTTGGCACGTTCCCCTGCCCCCTCTTTTTTTCAGAAAGACTTCAACGATAACAATTCTCTCCCTTTCCAAAGTCGACGAAGAAAAATGTCAAATAGTATTCCTGAAGTCGTAATGCAGCTACATTAATGGTGGGCAATAATAAACCAGTTGCATACATAGTGGTAGTGTGAGGAGGAGGAGGAGGAGCAGCAGCAGCAGTAGTAGTAGTAGTATCTTCAGTTTAACATCTTTTCACATTTTTTGTGACTTCAGACCCTCCCTCTCCCCCCCCAAAAAAAAAAAATCAACAAAAAACAAACAAAAACAAAAACAAAACACCAATGTCATATTCTCACTGTAGTGTCGGAATTACGGAAACGACATTAGTACTAGTATTAGTACTAGTACTAGTACTAGTACTAGTACTAGTACTACTACTACTACTACTACTACTACTACTACTACTACTACTACTACTACTACTACTACTACTACGTCTACTACTACTACGTCTACTACTACTACGTCTACTACTATTACT
>CM060335.1:31574039-31579039 GCA_030674155.1 Stramonita haemastoma | reverse complement strand
ACTTAGGAGCAGCCGTAAACTCTCACTCGATCGTCTAAACATCTAGCTCGCCTCTCGCCATAAAGAAGTCCCACTTTTTTCCCCCTTCCGAGCCATCCTAAACGTCTTTCTCCCCCCACAGTATGGATGCCAAGGGCCTCTCAGTATCAATAGCATCCCCCCACCTTCTGGAAATTCTGTGCTAGAAACTCCCTCTTTTCTATCCCTCTCTTTATATTTCTGTCTTGCTTTTTTTTTCCTTTTTCTTCCTGACACCTGCTTCCCTCTCGTCTATTTTCTGCTTTCTTGGTTCATTCTTTTACCTGTTTGTTTTTTTTTTCAGAAAGATAGCAGTCCTTTCTCGCACATCAAAGTAAGAGGCACTAGGTCTGACTTGTCGGGCACTTAACGGCAGCATAACGCCTTTTTTTGCTTACATGACAGACAACCATAGTTGCTGAGTTTTTGACGAAAAGGAGGATTTTTGTTTTCCTTTTAGTCCAGCACTGGAACGATTTTGTGAAGGAAAAATGTGCAACAGTTTGGTTGGGGAGGGGGGGGGGGGTTGTTGTTTGTTTCATTCCCATCTAGGAACTGTCAGTAATAACATATCCAAAGTTGAGAATACTTCAGACCCAGGAAAATGTACAATAATGAAATAAAAAGAATTTTAATTCCCGAAGATAGGAACTTTAGCGCACTCCACTCGCCATATAGTCTAGTACTCGAACGATTAAAAAAAAAAGGTAGGATATCATTGCAGAGTTACTTTTGGGGGGTCAGGGTTTATTTATAGCGATAAACAAATACTGAAACGTTGAGAATGATAAAACAATGCGTTTGTTTAGGCTTATATCTTAGACAATTACATGTCATGGCATTTCTATTTCTAGAATTCCACCACTGTCGCCCCTGGATATGGCCGTGTAACCCTTGGCTAGAGGGGTCTTCTCGTGATTCACGTAAACATAGCAGCATCAGTATGCGTCGTCAATGTGAAAATACACATATAGTTAGTAAAATATGAAAACATTATGCAATGATATGTTTCCAAACACCCAGATTCAAACAACCTACTGTTGCTCAGAGCTCCCTCTAAAAACATATCTTTCTGATCCATCCATACAAGATGACCTTTCTCTTTCTCGTTTCATCAAAAGCTTACATTTTATACTTTTAATTCCAGCCTCAAGACACATTTATTTCCGACCTAGAATCTTCCCCTATAATTACACATCTTATATATCCTACTGTCCACAGACATCTCCTTCACCTTGCCAAAGCACGTTGTGTGTGTGTGGGAGGGGGGTGTGGGGGGTGGTGTGTGGTGTGTGTTGTGTGTGTGTGTGTGTGTGTGTGTGTGTGTGTGTAGTGTGTGTGTGAGCATGCGTGCGCTTGCGTGTGCGCGTGCGTCCGTGTGTGTGTATGTGTGTGCGTGTGTGCGCGAGTGTACGTGTGCGTACCTGTGTGTGTGTGTGTGTGTGTGTGTGTTGTGTGTGTGTGTGTGTGTGTGTGTGTGTCTAACTGTGAGAGTCTAAAATAATTAAATTTGCCGGCAGTTTTGGGGAACGGTCGGATGTGTATCAGAGATTCCAATGCAAGCACTTAGATTTGTTTGCTTTACGAGCTTCAGTGCGATAAAAATTCAATATATCACTAAATCATCAAATTTACTGCATGTTAGCTCTAGGTGCAAGACAAATTCAGTGGTTGATTTGCTTTCCACCTCATGCACTCACCCACGAGTGACATGTTTAGTTCTTAGGATCCTGCATGCTCATGCGTGACTTGAGATCTCATTGTCTCCAACATCAGCCACTGCTGGTTCCTTGGCCTCTTCTTTCATGATGTTGTCAAGAGAATTGTTGAAAGCCCGGAGTGCAATGACCACATTCAAAACAGCATCAACTGCGAAATGCCCTAAACAGCTCTGGCCCTCCACTTTCCTGACAACTGTGAGTGCTCAATGTCATCAGGTGTAAGTGACACTTCCAACCACTGCTGAAGACCACATCCTGCCATCAGGTTTCTTAGGCCTATAAAACCCAGAATGCTCATCTCAGTATGAAGGTCTTCTAGTCGTTGGACAAAGGAACAAAGAGGGATGCCATCTGGTTCACTGGCAACAATGATCTTGGCTTTCCAGCAAAGAGGTTGACCAAAAGTAATGGCTGGAGTCACGTGGTTCTGGCTTGCCAATGCTGACAAGAAGTGCAGAGGTGTGAACACACAGCTCCTGTCGGTGGGGTCCATGTCCATCATGGGCAGGAAGGTGAAGCAGCTCTGACGTGGATGGTGGCCATCACACAGTGCCTGCAGAGTTCCTGACCAGCCTGGTTGTAGGGAGCGTAGTGGCCACGATACTTTCCACAGAAGGTCAAGAAAGGTGCTGCAGCACAGTAGTTTGTTTAAAGAAGAATTAAATTCATTTCAGCTGAGAGGTGGATGAACCGGACATTTTGATTGGAATGCTCCCAATGACTTTCAACTGCTCAGCTGTTGCAGTAACATCACTTTTGATGGACTGGTTTGCACTAGCGGCAGGAGTGACAGCAGCAATAACCATCATGACATAACATGTACCAGTGCCATCTATTGTTAGGATGTTGTGATCCACCTTATCTGCAACAAACTCATCACAGCTGGTCGGAGTCAAGCCTCATATGTAAATGTCTTGCACCAGTGCTGCAGACCGTTCATATCTCTTCACCTCAGCATAGGAGGAAAAGAACTTCAGTTTGTTTAAATGGTCAAGAAGACATCCGAGCCAGTAAGATGATGAATATCCACTCTGAAACCCAACTGCAATGTTCATATTAAAAAGGTGGTCTTAGTACTTGGGCAAGACACAGGCGAATGGAAGCAATCTTCAGTTTGTGATATCTCTGACCACAAAGTAGTGTGATGAGGAGCAGTGTCACAGATGATGGAAGAAAATGGACATTGTTGTCCGGAGTAGCAATGTCAGAACTTGATGGGAAATCCTGTTTTTGTCGTATCCATGGTCTTGATGTCTGACCAGAGGAGAAGGGCAGCTGTTCTGATTATTCGAGGTTCTTTTTCATTGTTTTCTTCTCTGGAAAACTTCTGGATGATTTTCTTTGAAGCTGACCCGAAAGTAACATTTGCTTTCCCTCTAAAGCATGTGACGATAAATATTTCTTTAAAGTTGTCTTGTGACATTTTCCGTAGATGCTTTTCCGTGTAAGGTTCTTTTTCAGTTGCAGTTTCTTGAAGAATGTGTTGCATTTTCTGCCTGAGATCTGAAAGAGTAAATTGTTTGTCATCATTTTCTTCTGAAAACTGTGCTAACTTCCAGAAGGCTGCTGCCTGGTCTTCATCAGCTGGTCTTCCCTTTTTAGTCTGTTGGCTGAATATATCACGTGTGAAGTTGCTGGGCATGTTTCGATTGATTCTTAAATTGACATTTTATTGCTGATGATGTACAACATCAGCAGCATGCAAAGCATTCACAGATTCCATCTGGCTTCTTACAGTGTGCGGCCTCTTGTCACCTCTCCCATGACATTTATCAGTGACACTTTTTTTCACAATTGAAAGAACGAATAAAAAAAAAATAATGTCGGAATAACCTCTTCTCTGTCTGTCATATGTTTCTGGCTGCTCACACAGAAAGCAGTCCCTTTAAAAATCAGAAGATTTGTCAGCAGTGCTATGCAGTTTGGGGGGGTGAATAGCTATAGCTATATATGGGTTTTTTTTCTGCATTACGTTCTCGCTTCAGATCACGTTTAATCACGTTTTGATTTATGCAATCAATCTGGTACTTTTTGTAAGCTTTTTGTCCGACATATTCGGTGTGGCTCTCCTCTCTCTTGGAATATGTCTTCTGAAGTCCCTGAACACCTTTGTTTAAGTCAGTATACACTGAATGGTGATGTATTCATCATATGAGTGAGTGAGAGAGAGAGAGAAGAGAGAGAGAGAGAGAGAGAGAGAGAGAGAGAGAGAGAGAGAGAGAGAGAGAGAGGACAAACACAGCTGGATAAAAGTTTGGATTGATGAATCAAAACCCTTTCAATCTGGATCATCTGGATTTGTTTACAAGCAGTAATACTCTGGCATTTTTTCCTCTGCATGCCCAGGCCAGCAAACTGATTTGTTTTGTCCGTAACAGCACCAGTCTCAGTTTATGCAGATTGAGATTGCTTGGTTTAGTTGCAGGAAAGTTTGATTATAAAAATGTCAACAGCAGTAATTTGCATTAAGGTTGCCGCAAAATATGTTTCACAATAAAGGGGGGGGGGGGTGTCACCGGTCAGAATAGCTGTAATGAGTATCCACTGTATGTGCACATGTGACTTCTGTGGTCACAGAAAACTTTACTTAGACTGACTCTCTCTCTCTCTCTCTCTCTCTCTCTCTCTCTCTCTCTCTCTCTCTCTCTCTCTCTCTCTCTCTCTCTCCTCTCTCTCTCTCTCTCTCTCTCTCTCTCTCTCTCTCTCTCTAAGATGATGGAATCGACACCGTACAGTGTATCCTGACTGAAAAAGTGTTGATGGACTTCAGAAGGCATATTCTAAAGGACAGTCACACAGCTCAAGTTGGACAAAATATTTACAAAAAGTACTGGAATGTAATCTGAAGTGAAGATGTAGAGCAGGAAAACAACAAAATAAATAGCTATTCACCCACCAAACTGCACAGTACTGTTCACAGATCTTTTAATTTTCAAAGGGACTGCAGCTTTCTGTGTGAAAAGCTGGCAACATACGACAGAGAAGAGGTTACCTATATCCATACGTCATTTTCATTCATTCTTTCAATTGTGAAAAAAAAAAATTCAATGATAACTGTCTTGGGATAGGTGACATGCGGGCCACACACTGTAGCAAGCCAAATGGAATCTGTTAATGCTTTGCATGCAGCTGATGTTGTATATCATCAGCAATAAAATGTCAATTTTAGAATCACTCAAAGCATCCCCAGCAACTTCACGCGTGGTAAACCCAACCAGCAGACTAAAAAGGGAAAACCAGCTGATGAAGACCAGAGCAGCA
>CM060335.1:31546539-31569039 GCA_030674155.1 Stramonita haemastoma | reverse complement strand
TGCCTGCCTGCCTGTCTGGCTGGCTGGCTGGCTGGCTGGCTGGCTGGCTGGCTATCTGTCTGTCTGTCTGTGTTTTTAATTTTTCTTTTATATCGAGGATAATGGAATAAGCTCTCGTGTGCCTTATTTTACATCTAGTCCCCGTGTCCATGCAGTTTTGTAAATGCTGTAATCTGTTCCCACCGGCACACAATGGCCTACTCTTCCCAAAAGCGGAACAGGATTTAACGTGCGCATACGTCTGTCTGTCTGTCTCTGTCTGTCTATCTGTCTGTCTGTCTCTCTCTCTCTCTCTCTCTCTCTCTCTCTCTCTCTCTCTCTCTCTCTCTCTCTCTCTCTCTCTCTCTCTCTCTCTCTCTCTCTCTCTCTCTCTCCTCCATAAAAACTTTCACTGAAATTTACAATAAACATGCTCCACTAAAAACCAGAAGGGTCAAACATGCCCCCAAACCGCCTTGGCTTACAAAAGAACTAGAAGAGGCATGTTATCTTAGAGATTTCTTAAAAAAACATAAATATCATGAAGAGTCAAAAAGATTACGAAATGCCATAAACTCCCAGAAACGTCAAGAAAAAAAGAAATATTTCCAAGATTTACTATCTTCAAAACAAAACTCAAAAATTATTTGGAAGGCCATAAATCAAATAACGAACAAACAATCCTCTTCCAAATCAAATGTAATCAAAGATGTTACTGCTGAACAACTCAACAATCACTTCATAAACGTTTCTACTAACGTTGTTAGCAATGATGATTCAAAATCCAACAACCTAAACACACTAAGACAATACTGCCAAGAAAAGCATATTCCTTCGAAACTCCACATACCATTTATTTCTATTTTTGAAGTCTATAGTTATCTGATTCACCTCAAACAATCCAGGACAAGAGGCCTCGATGGAATAGACAGCAGAATTCTAAAACTGTCAGCTCCAGTTATCACTGAGACTCTAACATATATA
This sequence comes from Stramonita haemastoma, assembly GCA_030674155.1. NCBI lineage: Eukaryota > Metazoa > Mollusca > Gastropoda > Neogastropoda > Muricidae > Stramonita > Stramonita haemastoma. Next base: position 31,568,076 of record CM060335.1, on the reverse strand, counting down.
TATAACCAATGTCTTGATAAAAACTATTTCCCCAATGCCTTCAAAACTGCTAAAGTGATCCCCACCTACAAATCTGGTGACACTTCAGATCCTTCAAACTATAGGCCAATCTCCATTATATCCCTCCTTTCAAAACCCCTGGAAAAACATATAAATAAACACTTAGTCCATCATATAGACACTAACAACCTACTTCACCCTAACCAATCAGGATTCAGACAAAATCACTCGTGTCATACTGCACTGACTAGTCTCATAGACAATTGGCTATCAAACATTAATGAAAGTAAATTTTGTGGAGTATTATTTGTAGATTTCAAAAAAGCATTTGATACAATTGACCACACACTTCTCATCAGAAAGCTAGTCCTGTATAATCTATCATCAAATAGTCTAGAACTACTTGCTTCTTATCTTAAAAACAGACAACAGTGTGTCTCAACAACTACATCCACATCCAATCTAAAACCTATTCACTATGGAGTACCACAGGGATCAATACTAGGACCGATTCTCTTTTCATTATACATAAATGACCTTCCTCTACATATCAAATCCAAATGTGAACTATTTGCTGATGACACAACCATACATACGAACCATAACGACATTGACTCTCTTACAACCACATTACAACAAAGCTGTAATGATCTTGTCGAATGGACAGAACTGAACCACATGTCTATTCACCCCCAAAAAACAAAAATGCATGCTGATCACCACCAGACAAAAGCGACAAAATTTACCCCCAAAACAGTTTCCAATCCACATAAGAAAAGAAGCAATCGAACAAACCTCTCATCACAAAGTTCTAGGAATAACAATCGATGAAAACCTCAGCTGGTTCTACCACATATCTCATCTATGCAAATACTTGTCCCAAAGAGTATACCAGTTGACTAAAATTAAACACTTCCTAGACTACCATTCAAAGAAATTATTTTTTCATGCTTATATACAATCCTCAATAGACTATGCTTCAACCCTCTGGGATTCTGCCAGTGCAAACACTATGAAACCATTATTAAGCCTACATAAACGTGCTCTCAAACTTATCCTTCTGAAGAAAACAACCTTACTTGAAGTGGATTTCACTCAGTTAAGTATTCTCCCCTACAACAAAGACTGAAATATAACAAAGGCATAATGATGTTTAAAATAATGGCAGGAGCTGTTCCCACATCCTTAAGAGATAAGTTCCCAATGAATCATTCCAGAAATACTGAAAAGCCAAGTGTCCCAATCCCAAGAATAGACTTGTTCAAGTCTAGTTTGCTATACTCAGGCCCTGTGCTGTGGAATTCCCTTCCCGATTCAATTAAACAGCACCAATCATTGACAACATTCAAAAATCACCTTCAATTTCACTTGATGCATCAAAAATACTGAACCAGACTCATCCTGTTGGATATATACATATATATGTGTGTATGTGTATATGTGTGTGTGTGTATTTATGTATATATATATATATATATATATATATATATATATATATATATATATATATATATGTATATGTATATGTATATATATATATATGTATATATATATGTATATATATCACCATATCCCTCTCCCTCTCTCCCTCCCTCCCTCCCTCTCCCTCTCTCTCTCTCTCTCTCTCTCTCTCTCTCTCTGTCTGTCTGTCTGTCTGTCTGTCTCTTCTATCTTGATGAAGGCTGTATTCATACTTATGTTTTCAATTTTAATCTGAAATTTGATTATTATTGAGTTTGATAAATGTTATTTCAATATCTCAATGTTTAAAGTTTAGTTAGTATGTGTTTTTTAATTATGCTGTGTTGTTATTCATTTTTGTGATTACATAGGCTATTCACTGAGATTGATCATTACAGTATATATAAACTATGTGTATTTTATCTACGATGTGTAGATGTTCATTTTATAGCTATATTGGATTTGATTTGTGTCTCACTAGTTAGTGATTCTCCTCTCTCTCTCTCTCTCTCTCTCTCTCTCTCTCTCTCTCTCTCTCTCTCTCTCTCTCTCTCTCTCTCTCTCTCTCTCTCTCTCTCTCTCTCTCTCTCTCTCTTACCATCCATATTGAGAAATGTTTGTTCATATCTTGTACTCCCTTTTTGATAATTACGTGTGATGAATGTAATGATTTCCATGTAAAATTTTCATTAATGATCGTAAAAAAGGATAAAATAACACTGAACAATTTTGTCCACTACCACATAAAATATAATTAGAAACATACATTTTATGATTGTGCTCAGAAGATTGATAAGATATAAGATATTAGGGTATATATGTCCCAAAATATGTGCCTTACAGCGGATAGATTCCTCTTGTGTTCCGTTCGGTTATGATTTCACTCAGAATTCAAGGCATATATTTCCTTAGAATGAAGTGTTTTTTTTTGATGAAATGTGCGAGAACCAGTGAAAATGTGTGTGTGTGTGTGTGTGTGTGTGTGTGTGTGTGTGGTGTGTGTGTGTGTGTGTGTGTGAGTGTGTGTGTGTGTGTGTGTGTGTGTGTGTGTGTGTGTGTGTCTATATGTGTGTGTGTGTTTGTGTGTGTGTTTGTGTTGTGCGTGTGTGTGAGTGTGTGTGTGTATGTGTGTGTGATTGAGTGTATGTTTCTGTGTATATGTGTGTGTGAGAATGTGTGTGTGTCTCTGTGTGTCTATGTGTGTGTGTCTGTGTGTGTGTGTGCGTCTGTGTTGTGTGTGTGTGTGGTGTGTGTGTGTGCGTCTGTGTGTGTCTGTGTGTGAGTGTATGTAGAACATTATCCGATTGATAAAAATGTTTTGCCTATTTTGAAACATCTAGGATGTTCTATGTAAAAAAAAACATAATGATAATAATTCTGATTTATTTTAATTATATTTTTATTGGTAGTATGTCTCCCCCCCCCCCCCCCCCCCTCTAAATAAGGATATTAGTTTTTTAATTTTCCCCTTTATCCAAATGTATGATTTATATCACATGTATAATTTTTGACAGATGGTGGTGGTTTGATGTTTTTTCTTGAGTTGTTTATTTCATTTTGTTCTCTTGTTTGCTCTTCATCCATTAACGCTTTCTTCTCTTCCATAATCAAAATCTTTTATTGTGACTTCAGATTTTTGTTTTCTGATCGAGTGCATTTTTTTAATTACCTTTTCATATATAGTGTCCTTATTCTTGGGTGTTGTTTGGTATTGCGTAAAGTTTATTGTTTAGTATCTTCTCAATTTGATGTATCCCTGAAAAGGGCGGGGACTGGATGTAAAAAAGCACACAAGTGCTTATCTATTATCCTCGAATAAAATACTTTGCCTTGCCTTGCCTTGCCTTGCCTTGCCTTGCCTTGCCTTGTCTCTCTCTCTCTCTCTCTCTCTCTCCTCTCTCTCTCTCTCTCTCTCTCTCTCTCTCTCTCTCTCTCTCTCTCTCTCTCTCGCACACAAATACAGATATATATATACATATATATACATATATATATATGCAGACACACAAACACACACACATCACCACAAACCAACCAACCAACCAACCAACTAACCAACCAACTTTAACTTTTTTTTTAATGCCAAGAAAAGCTGGCAAGCCAGTTAGTTCTCACAAAGAAGGGTATAGTCTAGTCTAGGGGTACTTCCCTACAGATGGCACAGAGAGAGAGAGAGAAAGAGAGAGACAGAGACAGAGAGACAGAGAGAGAGAAAGAGCCATTTCCTGGTGCTTTGTTCCACTCTGCACAGAACACAGACTGTTCTGACTTTGTCACCACATCCCTCGTCCCTTCCCCGCCCGCCTCTTCCCCTAGTATAAACCTGTCACCCAGTTCAGTCAGTCAGTTAGTCAGTCAGTCAGTCAGTCAAGTAAATTCAGTCAGTGAGTCAGGGATCCAGTCAGTCAGTCAGTCAGTGAGCCAGCCAGCCAGTCAGTCAGTGAGCCAGTCAGTCAGTGAGCCAGCCAGTCAGTCAGTCAGTGAGCCAGTCAGTCAGTCAGTCAGTCAGCCAGTCAGTCAGTCAGTGAACCAGCCAGTCAGTCAGTCAGTGAACCAGCCAGCCAGTCAGTCAGTGAGCCAGCCAGTCAGTCAGTGAGCCAGCCAGTCAGTCAGTGAACCAGCCAGTCAGTCAGTCAGTGAACCAGCCAGTCAGTCAGTGAGCCAGCCAGTCAGTCAGTGAACCAGCCAGTCAGTCAGTGAGCCAGCCAGTCAGTCAGTGAGCCAGCCAGTCAGTCAGTCAGTGAACCAGCCAGTCAGTCAGTCAGCTAGTCAGTTTTTTTTGTTTGGTTTTTTTTTTTTTCTTTTATATCGAGGATAATGGGATAAGCACTCGTGTGCTTTTTTTCATCCAGTCCCCGTGTGTTTGCAGTTTTGTAAATGTCATCTGTTCCCACAGGCACATTATGGCCTACTCTTACGAAAAGCGGAACAGGATTTAACGTGTGCGCAAGATGTTCACGGGGCCTCGGTTTATAGTCTCAACCGAAAGACTTTTGGGGGGAGTGGAGTCAGCACTGATGTTAACTCCAGAGGAAAATCCCCTCGACCAGGAATCGAACCCGGGTCGTCAAATTGCGAGCGCAATGTTCTGACCACTAGGCTATATCCCGCCCCCAGTTCAGCCAGTCTGTCTGTCTGTCAAGTCAGTCAGCCACTCACTCACTCACTCACTCACTCACTCACTCACTCATTCACTCATTCACTCATTCACTCACTATAGGCTACCCCATTCTGACTGGTGGCATCAGCGAGGGAGAAGAGATGGGCGGCGCCCTCAGCATGCTGGCCCCTAGAGAAGCTGAGGTCTCTGATGCCTCGCTCCCCGATTTTATTCTTTTTTATTTGATTTATTCTTTTATATCGAGGATAATGGAATAAGCACTATTGTGCTTTTTTACATCCAGTCCCCGTGTGTATGCAGTTTTGTAAATGTCATCTATTCCCACAGGCACACGATGGCCTACTCTTACGAAAAGCGGAACAGGATTTAACGTGTGCGCAAGATGTTCTGCGTGCGTTCGCACACGGGACCTCGGTTCAAAGTCTCATCCGACGACCACATAGGTTATGTGACACCTTTGCCTTTTTAATGATTGACATAATTTGTTGGAGGTTTTATTTTTTTATAAGGAGGACAGGAGATAGAGAATATCAATATAGATATGATTGAGGACACTGAAGAACACACCTTGTGCTGTTAACCACCGGTCAGGGAATCAATGGTCACTGGGTTTCTGGGTGTACAGTATGAGTTTGTGAGAGAAGGTAGTATTTGAAAAGAGAGTTTGATTGAGCAAAAATGTGTTTGTGTGTGTGTCGAGAGAGAGAGAGAGAGGGAGGGAGGGAGGGAGAGAGAGAGAGAGAGAGAGAGAGGGGGGGGGACGGACGGACGGACGGACGGACGGACGGACGGACGGACAGACAGACAGACACAGACAGACAGACACAGACAGACAGACACAGACAGACAGACAGACAGACAGACAGTGTGGGGATGCCATGTGGCTAGGGCTGCGTCTAAGGTTGCGATTCTTTTTATTTTGTACGCAGCCACACGGGCGAAAATGTTTTTAGGAGATAGCTTAATGCTTTTGGGTGCTGTCACTGTTGAGAGAGAGAGAGAGGGGGGGGGAGATAGAGAGAGTGAGTGAGAGGGAGAAAGGGAGAGAGAGAGGGAGAGAGACAGACAGACAGACAGACAGACAGACAGAGAGGTGAAGATAGAGATAGAGATCAAGAGAGAGAGACAGAGAAAAAGAAAGAAACAGACACAGACACAGAAGTGTAAACTACATTGCCAGTCCATTTTTTCGTTAAGAGAATGGGCGATAAACAAGACAGGGTGAGAGGCCTACTTCCCCACAGAAGGCAGAGAGAGAGAGAGAGAGAGAGAGAGAGAGAGAGAGAGAGAGAGAGAGGAGAGAGAGAGAGAGAGGAGAGAGAGAGCCATTTCCTGGTGCTGTGATTCACTCTGCACAGAACACAGACTGTACTGACTTTGTCACCACATCTCTCGTCCTCTCTCTCTCTCCCCCCCCCCCCCACCCTCTTCCCCTGATATAATAAACCTGTCACACAGTTCAGTCAGTCTTCTTGTTCTTGTTCTTCTTCGCAAGTCTTCTTCTTCGCACTTCTTCTTCTCTTTTCTCTTCTTCTTCTTCTTCTTCTTCTTCTTCTTCTTCTTCTTCTTCTTCTTCTTCTTCTTCTTCTTCTTCTTCTTCTTCTTCGCAATTCTTCTTCTTCGTCGTCTTCGCAATTCTTCTTCGCAATTATTCTTCTTCCTCTTTGCAATTCTTCTTCTTCTTCCCAATTCTTCTTTTTCTTCCCTATTCTTCTTCTTTGCATTCTTCTTTGCAATTCTTTGCAGTTCTTCGCAAGTCTTCTTCACAATTATTTTGTTCTTTTTCTTCTTCCTCTTGTTGTTGTTCTTTTCCTTCTTTTCTTTTTCTACTTCTTCTTTTTATTATTTGTTGCTGTTTGTTTTTCTTCTTCTTCTTCTTCTTCTTCTTCTTCTTCTTCTTCCTCTCTCTTCTTCTTCTTCTTTCTTCTTCTTCTTCTTCTTCTTTTCTTCTTCTTCTTCTTCTTCTTCTTCTTCTTCTTCTTCTTTATGCTGTTGTTGTTGTTGTTGTTGTTGTTGTTGTTGTTGTTGTTGTTGTTGTTGTTATCATTATCATCATTCGCCTAACACTCAGACAGCAACTATTGTATGTCATAATCATCAGTGAAAATGTTCAGCGCGTGTCCAGCGCATCCGACTTCGGTGTGAGAGAGAGAATTGTTCATGTCTTTGTGAGGAAAAAAAAGGCAGGAGAATGGACAGTGAAGGCAAGAACTGGACAGGAAAAGAAACACTGCAGAGACAAATAGGGGACTGGAAAAGAGGAAATTTTTAGCCCGGAATTTTCAGAATAATTATGGGGATGCCATTTATACTGACAGGCCCTGGCATCCCTACTGGGAAAAGGCTCCCAGTCAAAAACGGTCTCTGGTCAAATTTGTCTCTGGGTTTAGCTTAAAATGCACACGAGGTTTGGAGGGTATAGGTACACAGAAACTTCGTTTGTTCTTCACAGTGGACATCCCAATATGTTCAATACTTTTTTGCCATCGCGCAGTCTTTGTAAACCGCTGTGATAAGAAATTTTGCATTAAGAATGAACACAAAAGCAGTGATGTGAACAAAACGGATGTTATACTTTAAGCTATGAATTAATCAGTGACATGTATTATTTGTATCGAATACAGTCACGTATTCATTTTGATTTTATAATTATGTAAGTGTAGAGTGGGAAGATTTTGTTTGTTTTTGTTTGGGTGTATTCTGCTGGTTGTTATGCAGCGAATATTTAACTTTCTTCCCACAAGACTAGACTAGCTGCAAAGAGAAAATCAGATTGATTTTTTTTATTTGGGGGGGGGGGAGGAGGCGGGGTTGTTTTCGGGGTTTGGTTTGTTGTTGTTTGTTTTTTGTCTGTCTGTGGTGGGGTTTTTTGGGGGAGGGGGGGGGGCTGAGGGGGTAGCGACACACGAAACAGCGAATTATCAGTAGAATCTTTTTTTCTTAAAAAAAAAAAAAAGCAAAAAAAACCAACAAAAAAGGAAATAAAAGTCTGTACACAAAAGTTCCTGTGGGGATAGATAGAGCCAGTATCTCTTATCATCCACACAAAAACTATATGGTGAAACTGTGTTCTTTTTTATTTTTATTTGATTAAACATTCTCTTTGTGTCTGCCATGTTTCTCTTCGGTCATACATTTTTTGGCCCTCCAGACCCATTCGTTATCTCTATTTCAAGCACGCATCCATTTCCTTTTCTTTTAAATCTTTTATCCTGTCTATAAAATGATTATTTAATCTGAAAACTCAGAAGAGTAACGGTACATTCATTCTGCAGGTATTTGATTTTTCCTCTCTTTTTTTTCGTAATGATTGATAGGGGAGGGATAGCTCAGTGGTCAGAGCGCTCGCGTTCCCCCAGCCAAGGTTAAGCAGCGTCGAGCGTGGTTACCAGTTGGATGGGTGACCGTTTGCGCGCCTTGGCTTCGATAAAGTTCACCCAGCTGTCAATGCGTACCTGCCCTCTTTAGGGTCAGGGAAGGTAAAGCAACTAAGGAGAGGAGATGGGCGCCGCCTTCAAGATGTCGCCCCCGAGAGAAGCAGAGGTCTCTGATGTCTCGCTCCCCTACGACCACACACGTGTGTGCCAAGGGCTAACAAATTAATGAGGTCATGGTGCGTTTGTGTGCGTGCACGTGCCTGAGAGATGAGAGAATGACTTAAAGGCATAATGATTGCCTTTTTAATGATTCACATATTTTGTTGTTTGTTGTTGTTGTTTTTTTGGGGGGGTTAAAAAATAAATTACTGGGTTTAAGCAGCGAGAACACTGGAATAAGAAATTGGGTTGGTGGCTTTTTTGTTGGGTCTTTTGTTGGGTTTTTTGTTTTGTTGATTTTGTTTTGTTTTTTTCTTTCGGGTTATGTGTGTGGGTTTTTTTGGGGGGGAAGGGGGTTTGATTTGTTTTACTTGGCATCGACATCCCTGAATCCTTGGAAATTCCGCACGATGGAAGGGAAGCAATTGAAGTTGTTCTGTGTAGAATAGCAAGTTTGCTTCCCTTAGATTACGCGCAAACAGTGTGTGTGTGTGCGTGTGTGTGTGTGTGTGTGTGTGCGTGTGTGTGTGTGTGTGTGTTATATTTATATACAACTTTTAAAACACGGCAGATTTTTCTGTGTGAAATTCAGCTTGCTCTCCCTGGGGAAAACTCGTCGCCACAAGAGAAGCGCTACTCATTTTTTTTTCCTGTCTGCATCGGTTTATTTTCCCATCAGAGCGGCTTTTTCTTTAAAAAAAAAAAAAAGGGAAAGAAAAAAAAGGGAAAAAAGAAGGAAAAAAAAAGAATTGCCAGGGACATCTCTCTTGTTGTCATGGGTTCTTTGACGTGCTCTAAATGCGTGTTGCACACAGGACTTCGGTTTATCCTCCCATCCAAACACTGAGACCACCGCTCACGGTCTAGTGAATGGGGGACAGTCGCTGTTGTTGACTAGTTTAAAGAACTAAAGACAAACCATTTTCGTATCTATTCCAGTCATTCATCTATTTATTCTTTTATTTCGACGATAATGGAATAAGCACTCACGTGCTTATTTTTTACATCCAGTCCCCGTATGTATGCACCTTTTATCAATTCTGTCGTCTGTTCCCGTCGGCACACAATGCGTACTATGAATAGCACGAGCTAATTCCTCCTAGGCTGGAATGTGATGGATTAGTTAGCAGCTGAGAGGAGCTGAAAGTGGGAAAAACTGACAGCTGTGATCGTGAATGACCAACTCTTCCCAAAAGCGGATCGGGTTTTAACGTGTGTGCAAGATGTTCTGCGTGCTTTCGCACACGGGACCGCGGTTTTTTTGTCTCATCCAGACTTTATTAGGGAGTGGAGTCAGCGCTGATGTTAACTCCAGAGGGAAAATCCTCCTGAACGAGATTCGAACCCGGGTCAGCAGATCACAAGCACATCACTCTGACCACCAGGCTATCCCCCCCCCCCCCCCCCCCCCCCCCCCCCCCCCCCCCCCCCCCCCCCCTCTGTCTCTCGTTCTCTGTCTGCTGTTTCTCTCTCTCTCTCTCTCTCTCTCTCTCTCTCTCTCTCTCTCTCTCTCTCTCTCTCTCTCTCTCTCTCTCTCTCCTCTCTCTCTCTCTCTCTATCATATCAATGTTTTAACTGACTTGCAATGGTCGTTGTCATGTTTCATTAAAAACAAAATACACCAGTGATATGAATATCGTGAACATAACCTCCTCTCTCCTCCCCTCTCCCCCCCCCTTTTTTTATAACCCTTTTCAAGAGAGAGAGAAAAAAAAAGGGACAACCAAAATGTGGGCCAAGGGCTAACAAATTAATGAGGTCATGCGCGTTTGTGTACGTGCACGTGCCTGAGAGATGAGAGAGGGACTTAAAGACATAATTAACATTTCTCTTGTTTACAGTCTTCTTCTTCCTCCTCCTCTCTCTTCCCCATTCCCATCCCCCAACTTTTTATCTTTTTTTCCCCTCTCTCCTCCTTTTTTATTTGTTCGTTTGTTTGTTTGTTTGTTTAAGGGTGTTTTTTGTTTGAGGGTTTTTCTTTTTCGGGGGAGGGGGGGAGGTGGACAGGGGGTGGATCTTTTTTGGTTTTTGTTGTGTGTGGGGCGGGGAGGGGGGGGGTTCGGGAGAGGGGAGTGTTGCTGTTTGATCTAGATTTGGGGGGTTAGCTTTTTTTTTGTTGTAGTTTTGGTTTGCGGTTTCTTTTGTGATGTTTGTTGTTGTTGTGTGTATGTGCGTGGTTTGTGTGTGTGTTCATAAGAAGAGTATCTTTCAGACCCATGCCCCAATCCCAAAATCGCAAATTCCCGCTGGGGCGGTAAACACAATCCCTACCACAGCAACAACAACAACAACAAAAACAAGGTCGTATAGCTATGTTCACATAGAGTTTCTTTCAGACCCATACCCCACTCCCGAAATCGCAAATCCCTGCTGGGACAGCAGCAGCAGCAGCAGCAGCAGCAACAAAACAACAACAACAACAAGGTGTACAGGTGTGTTGATGTGGGAGTGTGTTTCAGATCCACTCCTGTTCCATACTGAAGCCCTGTCGGAACGGGGCTCGCTGCCAGGAGACGGCCTTGACCTACAAGTGTCTTTGCCCTGCTGGGTTCACAGGTAGGTAGGTAGGTCAGTTTGCCAGCCTGGAGTGAATGATGCACGCTGTTGGTGTGGTAGTGGTGGTGGTTGTACCTTGTTTTTTTTATGTTAATGTCTATTGTTGCTGAGAAAATCGTGATATTAAGTGACCCCAAACAACAACCAAAACCCCAAACACCAAAATCAAATGAAAGAAGAAAAAACCCTCAAACAACAACAAAGCTGTGAAGAGGGGGGGGGGGGGGGGTACGTGCGTGTGTGCGTGCATTGAATTGTTTTTATTTCGATGAAAAATGTTAAAAAGTGCTTTTTTACACCCAGTCCAGGTGTACATTCAGTTTTGTCATTTTTATCATCCGTATCGACTGGCACACAATGATCTACTCTTCCGAAAGGCGGAACACGTTGTAATGGCAGCAGTGTAGTAGAAGTAGTACTAGTAGTAATAATAATATCAGTTGTAGTTTTTTGTGTGGTGGTGGTGGTGGTCCGTTGATGATGATGATGATGATGATGATGATGATGATGATGATGATGATGATGGTGGTGGTGGTGGTGGTGGTTGAATTAAACTCTCTCTCTCTCTCTCTCTCTCTCTCTCTCTCTCTCTCTCTCTCTCTCTCTCTCTCTCTCTCTCTCTCTCTCTCTCAATCTCTCTGTCTGTGTCTCTGTGTTCAGGGACGCACTGTGAGGTGAACATTGACGACTGCGGGCGGCACCCCTGTCTGAACGGGGGCACGTGTGTGGACCAAGTGGCCTCCTACACCTGTCTGTGTCTGGACATGCACGCAGGGCCCAACTGCCAGTTCCCCCGTCAGTCTGTCCGTCTGTCTGTCCGTCTGTCTGTCTGTCTGTCTGTCCTTACCTGTCTTGTCTTGCCCTGTCCTGTCCTGTTTGGTTGGCTGGTTGCCCTGTTCTGCCCTGTTCTGTTCTGTCTTGTCCTGTTCTGTCTTGTCCTATATTATCCTGTCCTGTCCTGTCCTGCCGAAACCTGTCCTGTCCTAACCTGTCCTAATCTGTCTTGTCCTGTCCTAATCTGTCTTGTCCTGTCCTGTCTTGTCCTGTCCTAACCTGTCTTGACCTAACCTGTCGTGTCCTAACCTATCCTGTGTGGTTTTTTATATCCAGTCCCCATGTGTATGCAGTTTTGTAAATCTTGTCACCTGTTCCCACCGGCACACAATGGCCTACTTTTGCGAAAAGCGGAACAGGGTTTAATGTTTGTGCGTGTGTGTGTGTGTGTGTGTGTGTGTGTGTGTGTGTGTGTGTGTGTGTGTGTGCACGCGCGCGTGCGTGTGTGTGTGTGTGCGTGTGTGTATGCGCGTGTGTGTATGCGCGTGTGTGTTCGCGTGTGTGTGTGCGCGCGCACGTGTGCATGTGTGCCTCTGTGTATGTGTGCGTGCCTCTGTGTGTATACCTGTGTGTCCATACGTGCGTGCCTCTGTGTATTTGAACGTGTCTCTATGTATGTTGCGTGCCTCTGTCCGTGTGCCTCTGTGTGCGTACATACGTGCGTCTGTCTGTGTATGTCTGTGTGTTTGCGCACACTCGCACATACTCACACATTATACACACACGCGCATGCGTGCCTGTGTGTGTGTGTGTATGTATGTATGTATGTATGTATGTATGTATGTATGTATGTATGTAAGTAAGTTATGTAAGTTATGTAATGTATGTATGTATGCTTGTATGCATGTATGTATTGGGGTGGGGTGTGGTGCGGTTCGTGCGTGCATGCATGCACGCATGCCTATATACATACGAGTATATTAACCTGGTCGATTCCCGGTTTCAGTGGACATGTTCGGGCCCATGATCGACATCCGCGGCCTGCGGGAGGGCAGCGGGCTGGAGGGCAGAGAGTTCCACGTGCGGAACATGTATGTGGTGAGCGGCACGCTGTCCTGCGCCGTGGTGGTCGTGCTGGGCGTGCTGGTCACGTGCTACTGTCGCGTGCGGTCCGCGCGGCCCGTGGGGTCGATTCTCCGCCGCCACGGTCACACTTACAGTCGGCATCACGAGTAAGTGGTAACAATTGTGAGGTGGGGTTTTTTGTTGTTGTTGTTGTTGTTGTTGTTGTTTTTGGGGGGGGGTTGTGGGGGGTTGTTTTTTTTTTAGATGGACGGGGGTGGGTGCTATAAATTTTTGGGGGGACGGGATATAGAGCCTAGTGGTCAGAATATCATTACGCTGGCAATATTGACGACCCCGGGGTTCGATTCCCGTTCGTTCCCGGGATTTTTCCCCCTTGGAGTTAACTCCAGTGCTGACTCCAACTCCCTCCAAAAAGTCTTTCGGGTGAGACTATGAACCGAGGCCCCGTACCCGTGTGCGAACGCACGCAGAACATCTTGCGCGCACGTTACGTCCTGTTCCGCTTTTTGTAAGAGTAGGCCATGGCGTGCCGGTGGGATCAGATGACACGATTTACAAAGCTGCATACACTCGGGGACTGGATGAAAAAAAGCACATGAGTGCTTGTTTCATTATCCTCGATATAGAGGAATAAAGAAATAAATACCGGTAATAAATAAACAAAAGCATTTGGAAGTGTAGGTTTTGAAGTTGAAAGTTAATTAACTACTGGAGCCAGTGAAACTGAATGAGGTGACAGCACTGATATGGCTTTCGTGGTCGGTAGGGCTGTAAACAGTATAATGATTATGATTAAGTGGAAACAAGACTGAGATTTGCACTTCGTTTGTTGTTGAGGAAGTTCAGAAATGGCTGGGGAGGTGGGGGACGTAGGGAGGAAGTGGGGGAGAGGGGGGAAGGGTGGAGGGTCGGAGATTGGGTGGGATAAGCGTAGGAAGACGATGCACTGATTTATGAGGTATTTTTAAAGTTATTCAGCTTCGTCATTGTTCTTCTATTCTTTCTTCTTCTTTCTCGCCTCTTTCCTGCTTTGTTTGTTTTTGCTCTTTCTGCTCCTACTGTTCCTTCGTCCAGTGTTATTTCAGTTTCTGTCTTCTTTCTTTTTCTTCTACTTTTTTTTCGTATTCTTCTATCGCGATTCTCACTCCTCCTCCTCCTCCTCCTCCTCCTCCTCCTCCTCCTCCTCCTCCTCCTCCTCCTCCTCCTCCTCCTCCTCCTCCTCCTCCTCCTCCTCCTTCTTCTTCTTCTTCTTCTTCTTCTTCTTCTTCTTCTTCTTCTTCTCCTTCTTCTTCTTCTTCTTCTTCTTCTTCTTCTTCTTCTTCTTCTTCTTCTTCTTCTTCTTCTTCTTCTTCTTCTTCTTCTTCTCTCCTCCTCCTCCTCCTCTCCTCCTCCTTCTCCTTCTCCTTTCCTCTTACTTCTTTATTTTCTTTTAACTCTCTCTCTCATCCTCCTCCTGCTCTTCCTCTGAGCTGCCTCCATCTTTTCCTCCTCCTTCCTCCTCCTCCTTTTCATCTTCAGTGTCTTCAGATGGCTACAAAATCTTCATAATTCTCCTCTTCCTCCTCCTGTTTGCAGTGATGCTATGTATATGAATGGATCTACATGAGGGACTCAATTGTTTCACAGTTAAACAGCTTGGAATTGGGGGGGGGGGAGGGAGTAAAGCAGCCAAGTATTCATTGATTCCATATTTCATTCTTCTATTTTTCCTTTCTTTTTCTCTGTCTGTATGTCTGTCTGTCTTTCTTTCTGTCTTTCTAGCTTGTCTTTCTTTCTGTCTTTCTTTTCTTTTCTTTTCTTTCTTTCTTTAAATCATTTATTCATGAATTCATTCATCTATTCCTTGTATCGGCGCTGATTTCAGCGAGCCCTTAGCCCCTCCCGTGGACAAACCCCGTTATTCGTTTATTCATTGATTCATTCATTCATTCATTCATTCATTCATTCATTCATTCATTCATTAATGCATAGATTCATTTAATCATTCACCCATTGTTTCATTCATTCATTCATTCATTCATTCATTGAACCGGTGCTGATTAATTTTCATCGAGCCCTCACGCCCCTCCCGTGGACATCAGCTCAGTGGCCAATCCCCGTTATTCATTGATTCATTCATTCATTCATTTATTCATTCACTCATTCATTCATTCATTCATTTATTTATTCATTCATTTCATTCATTCATTCATTCACTCACTCACTCATTCATTTCTTCATTCCTTCATTAATTCTTTCATTTATTCATTCATTCATTCATTGCTTGTATCGGTGCTGATTTCAGCGAGCCCTCGGCCCCTCCTGTGGATCGACATTAGCTCAATGGCTAAACTCCGTTATTCATTCATTCATTCATTCATTGAATCTTTTTCTTTCTTTCATTCATTCATACACTCACTCACTCACTCACTCACTCGCTCGCTCACACACTCAGTCACTCACTCACTCGCTCATTCCTTCCTTTATTCACTGAACCGATGGTGATTTCAGCGAGCCCTCAGCCCCCCTGTGGACATCAGCTCTGTGGCCAATCCCCGTTATTCATTGATTGATTGATTGATTGATTGATTGATTGATCGATTGATTCATTCATTCATTCACTCACTCACTCACTCACTCACTCACTCACTCACTCACTCATTAAATGAACCCATGGTGATTTCAGCGAGCCCTCAGCCCCCCCTGTGGACATCAGCTCTGTGGCCAATCCTCGTCTGTCCGTGGACGCCATCTGGGAGGCCACCAGCCTGAACTATGACGTCACCCAGCTGGGGTCACCGGGCCGCAGAGGGTCCCTGAAACAGCTGGACATCTGAGGAGGGAGGGGGGGAGGGGAGGGGGGGAGAGGAAATGGAGGGGTATGGTCACCACATTGTTTTTTGTTTTGTTTTTCATTGATGATGCTGATGATTTGGCAGTATTATTATTATTATGATTATAGTCTTGTTTCTGGGCTCGCAAATTGTTCGGACGAAGGGAACGGGAGAGAGGGAGAGAATGTGTGAAGTGTTTTACACAGTAACTTTGCCAAGCCAGGGAGAGTAAAAAGGGTGAACTATCAAGATGTGGTGTGTGGACACTATCATCGTAAGAAAATTGGGGTTGACAGGTAGTAGGTATGTACTGTAGACTCCATTCAATTAAGTAAAAGAAAGAAGAGGGTATGGCTTGGCTTGACTTGGCGGGGCCGTTCAGAAATTCAGTACGTCTCGCGATTTTTTGGCTTGGCTTGACTTGGCTGTGCAGTTTGGAAATTCAACACGTCTCGTGATTTTTTGACCTGGCTTGACTTGGCTGGGCCATTCGCAGATTCAGCACGTCTTACGATTTTTTGGCTTGGCTGGACTTGACTGGGCCGTTCGCAAATTCAGCACGTCTCATGATTTTTTGTTGTTTGTTATGAATGCGTTTCAGAGTTGTTGGAGAGAAATTCACAGCAATAAAGAGTGAGGACGGCTGGTCAAAGATACTGTAACATGAATCTGGGTTGAGACGGTACACCGAAATGTAAAAGTATTGGTAACTGTTTTCCATACATGCATAGCAGTTAAAATTGGGCAGGGGGAGTGGGGCTGGGGATCATTACTTGTGTCAATGAAATCAGAGAATAGTTGACAAGCATGTCTGAACGTACCTTCTTCCAGCTTGCAAATTTTGTTTTTCTTCTAAACAATGAGGTTAATGTATAAGCAGTTTGAAAGTGCAGGGAATGATTCCTGGCTCCTGAATACAACGGATTACAACTGGCATCAGTAAAGTGATGATAAAGCTTGGTGTGTTGCGAAAAGAATTAAAGGCAGATCAAAATGACTTATTTGGCTGGTTGGCATACATAGCATGTTGGAACAAGTCAGGAAACTTTTTTTTTAAAGGAAGAAAATTAGAATCCAGTCATGATTTTTTTTCCTAGCGATTAAGTAGCGATTGTACCTTGTTGAAGTATTCAGCCGTGGAGCTCTGTCAACCTTCTAACATGCTGATTGACACTGTGGTACATTTAAGGTGCCCCATAACCTAGGTGGTCGTAGGGGAGCGAGGCATCAGAGACCTCATCTTCTCTAGGGGCCAGCATATTGAGGGCGGCGCGCATCTCTTCTCCCTCGCTGTTTTACCTTCCCTGACCCTAAAGAGGGCAGGTACTCATTGACAGCTGGGTGAACTGGGGGACTGTACTAAAGCCATGGTGAGCAGAAGGTCACCCATCCAACTGGTAACACATACTATATTTACAGACAGCAAAACTCTGACTTTGTGTGGAGCAGTCTTACTGACTGTGGACTCTTGACTTCCCTAACCTGAAAATACGTTGGCATGTGCACCAAAAAAAAACCGTTAATGAGATGAATAATTCGTTAAATGAATGTGCCATGATATTATTCACAAACATGGAAGTTTTTTTTTCGAAGAACGTGTCCCGCGAAACATTTTGCAAAGCTGGAAATAAATACTGTTGAGATGTGCTGTGGAACATTCTGGAGCAGAACAACATATCTTGGAGTGTGCATTGTCCCAATGTGTACAATATTATAAAGCTTGTGGAAACACGCTCCAAAAATATTTCCGAGAAAAAAAACTGTTATAGAAATGTGCCACGATGGGTCGGTTACTGAAATAGGGGGAAGGGGGAGGTGTTGAACAGCCCTATAGAACAAGACGGGGGGGGGGGGGGGGGCGGTTAGTAGAAAACTCTGTGTTGAAAAGCTTGTGTGTGTTGATATGATTTATGTCACAAAGGACTATTATAACATCTACATAGTAAAACAGTTGATTGATGAAATGTTTCGTTAATTAAACATTCTTGGGATGGAAAGATCGCTGACATGACCGTGCCACAGGAAGTATCAGTCAGTCAGTCAGTCAGTCAGTCAACTGTGCCCAGAAATATTGCTAAGAGGGAAAAAGCCGCTTGACATGTGTGTGTGTACCTCAGAAAATAGGCTACAGTCAGAAACAGTCAC
Source organism: Stramonita haemastoma (assembly GCA_030674155.1). Taxonomy (NCBI): domain Eukaryota; kingdom Metazoa; phylum Mollusca; class Gastropoda; order Neogastropoda; family Muricidae; genus Stramonita; species Stramonita haemastoma. The sequence goes on along the minus strand of CM060335.1, from coordinate 31,550,584 downwards.
CGCTCTTTGAACTTGGCGTCAAACATGACTCACGTGCCGAAAGTTTTAAGGAATTGGGCAGGACACAGCTCTGTGAGTGTGGAGGTTTACAGAAATGTGCCATAGAGGATGCATGTCGTATTCAAGAGGGTGATGGGGAGAATTCTTTTCGGGCAGGGGAACGGGGGAGGGGGGGTGTTTGTTGGGGTTTTGGGGGGTGGGGGCACGGTTTGGATCGGAGGAGAGGGTGGGGGAGGGTATAGTTTGGGGTTTTACGATGTGTGCAGATCGTTTGATGTTGTTTGTTTTGTTAGCTTATTGATTTTTTTGTTTTGTTTTTGTTGTTGCTATTTCTGATCTCATCTTCTGTCACTTCATTCCTGAGTGCTGATATTTTTGGTGTTTGTTATTTTGACCTTACCGCGCGTGCGCGCACACACACACATATACACACATACACACACACACATACACACACATACACACACATACACACACACATACACACACACATACACACGCACACACACGCACGCACACGCACACACACGCACACACACACTCGCACACACACTCGCACACACACTCGCACACACACACACACCTCTCTCTCTCTCTCTTCTCTCTCTCTCTCTCTCTCTCTCTCTCTCTCTCTCTCTCTCTCTCTCTCTCTCTCTCTCTCTCTCTCTCTCTCTCTCTCTCTCTCTCACACACACACACACACACACACACACACACACACACACACACACACACACACACACACACACACACACACACACATCCTATCATTGGCCTCTCGGCGCAAACGAACATTATTCTACACCCAGTTATCAGTATCAGTATATCAATGATAAAGGTGGATCGGTGGTCTACAGGTAACGCTCCTGCCTAGAAAGCAAAAAGTCCGGGTCGGAGTGTACGGTGTTTGAATCCCGTTTGGGCCCAAAACTTTTACCCCATCCATTGGATCATGAGTGGTGGTCTGGGTGCTAGTCTTTAGGATGAGACGATAAGGCGAGGTCCCGTGTGCTACACATCTTTATTTAGCGCACTTTAAAGAACCCACGGCAACAAGGGGGTTGTCCCTGGCAAAGTTCTGTAGAAAAAAGTCACTCTGATTGGGAACAAAATACAGTTGCTTACAGGAAAAAAAACACAAAAAAACGAGAGGCGCTACACTTGTGGCGGCGCGCTCTTCCCGGGGAGGGCAGCCCGAATTTCACGCAGAGAAATCTGGTGTGACAAAGTGTTTGAAATAAAAAAAATAATAAATAGGCCACCAAGCCCCAAAAGACTTGTTGAAATGAAAGAATCAACTTCCCTCAGAAGCGAGTCTGTATTGAAAATGAAAAAAAAGAAAACAAATTTGTTATACACGCATTTTTTTCTTGTTCCTCGGTTCTGAAAAAAAAGGAACAAGTTTCAACGAGTGTGGAAGATGTTCCGTGAATGTTTGCAAACAGGACCTCGGTTTATAGTCCCATGTGAAAAACTTTTGGGGGGAGGTGAGTGTAGTCGGCACTGATGTTAGCTCCAAGGGGGGGGGGGGTGGTAAATCCCCTTGAATGGGGATTCGAAACCGGGTCGTCAGATTTTAAGCGCAATGGGCAATGCTCTTAACAACCAGGCTATCCACAGTGTGTGTGTGTGTGTGTATGTGACGCGTGTGTGTTACGCGTGTGTGTTACACGTGTGTGTTACGCGCGCGCGTGTGTGTGTGTGGACGCGTGTGTGTGACGCGTGTGTGTGACGCGTGTGTGTGACGCGTGTGTGTTACGCGTGTGTGTTACGCGTGTGTGTGTGTGTGTGTGTGTGTGTGTGTGTGTGTGTGTGTGTGTGTGTTCGTAATGTGTGTGTGTGTGTGTGTGTGTGTGTGTGTGTGTGTGTGTGTTTCGTATTGTGTTTTGATTTTATTTGAAAGCTGCAAAGTTAAAGCTCTGTTGATTGGTGGAAAAGTGTGGTACATACATCATCACCATCATCATCATCATCATCGTCGTTATCATCATCATCATCATCATTATCGGTATCAGTATCATCATCATCGGTATTGTTGTTATTAGTAGTAGTCGTATCATCATCATCACCATCATCGTTATTATTGTTATTATTATTATCATCATTATTATCATAAGAATTCGTGTGTTTCAACTTTTAATCACTATCGTGTAAAAACAATGTGTACATAAAATGAACTATCTAGTTGTTCATCAATACCAGTTACTATTGAACGTCCATACCAAAAAAAAAGTTTTTCTGTGTATGTGTGTAACACATTTCAGTAATATCACAGATTCTGTTTCTATGTATATATAAAAAAAAGTCAACTGTATCTAAAGGACTGGAGAGTAGAGAAGCACTATAGAATCCATACTCTTTTTTTCTTTTTGGTCTTCATTGCTGTCGCAGATTATGACAAATGTTTGACATTTTTTGTGTGACTTTTATGTGTGCTGTGTATTCCAGAATGATCATTCGCCATAAGTTCTGCTTGGGAGTAGATATGCATGGTGCCTTTTTCATTGTTTTCTTTTTGCAATTGGCTTGTTTAGTTGGGTTTTTTATTTACGAAAATGTGTAAGGGTTTGGTTTGATTTGTGGTTTATTTCTTGGAAATAGATTATGCGAAATCAGGTGAAAAGGGAGGGGGAGGGTTAGGATTTTTTTATGAAGAGTTTCTGTGCAGTCGAAATTTCAGTGGTCCTCTTAAGCAATATGTCATGTTGTCGTGGTCGTGTATAGATATTTCTTAGTGTAGTTTTGTTGTTGTTTTTTTTTGTTTGTTTTTTTCAACACGTACGTTTTCAGTTGAGTTGCATTGACTCCAGCTGCTTACTGGATGTCTGGAACACACGAGTTTTTGTTATATTTAGAGTTGTAGTTGTTGTTGTTGTGTGTGTGTATATATATATATATATATATATATATATATATATATATATATATATATATATATATATATATATATATATATATATAATATGTGTGTGTGTGTGTGTGTGTGTGTGTGTGTGTGTGTACACACGAGTTTTTTTGTTACATTTAGAGTTGTAGTGTGTGTGTGTGTGTTTTTTTGTGCGTGTGCGTGTGTGTGTGGGTGTACGTGTGTACGTGTGTGTGTTTGTGTGTTTGTGTGTGTGTGTGTGTGTGTGTGTGTGTGTGTGTGTGTGTGTGTGTGTGTGGTTTATTACCGTGCAAAACATTGAACCTCCATCCCCACCCCACCCCTCTACCTTCTATCTATCTTCTTCTTTCCCTCCTCTTCTAGCTCGCCAAATCTCTCTCTCTCTCTCTCTCTCTCTCTCTCTTCTCTCTCTCTCTCTCTCTCTCTCTCTCTCTCTCTCTCTCTCTCTCTCTCTCTCTGTCTCTCTCTGTCTCTGTCTTTGTCTCTCTCTCTCTGTCTCTCTGTCTCTGTCTCTGTCTCTCTGTCTCTCTCTCTCTCCCCATCTCTCTCTCTGTGATCTGTATAGCTCACATGTTTTTCTTCGTCCATATCATAGAATCAGTTTTAGTTGTTTTTTTAAAAAATAAATTTCTTCTGAAGAGGTTTTCTGAACATACGATAAGTCATCCCCCCTCCCGCCTCCCCCCCCCCCTTTCGCTTTCTTCCATTTTAGGGCAATAGGTTTGGGGAGGGGGTAGAGGGGGGGGGGGGGCTGTCGCTTTTAGATTGGTTTTGTTTTCATCTTTTATTCTGGATCTTACCACACCCAAGTCAATAGTTCCTCCCCCTTTTGCACGTGAGGTTGGTGTAGTTACTAGTTCTTTATTTGTATCAATGTGTTGTGTTGTGTTGTACTGCATTGTCTTTGTATGGTATGGTGCTGTATGCACTGTAGTGTATTATATTGTATTATAATATAATATGGTATTGTACCGCATTGCGCTGTGTTGCACCGCAACTATAAGTGAACGAAAGAATTTTTGCTTATTTTTTGAAAATATATTTTTAATTTATTATTCATTTTTGTACTTATGTATTTATTTATTCATTCATCCTTAAGTATCCAAAAACACATAACGAATTTTAACGGCAAACTCAAGCTTTGTTACAGACCAAAAA
>CM060335.1:31540693-31546439 GCA_030674155.1 Stramonita haemastoma | reverse complement strand
ACGTGGGCTACACAAGTAAGGACAATGCTAGCCAGACATGGGTTTTTCATTTGTTTGGGATAACCAAGGAGTAGAAATCAATTTCGGCATTCATTAAAGTTTTCAGACAGACACTTGTAGACTGCAGATGGCAAGAATGGAATAACCACATTCAAACGAGTGAAAGATTTCAGTCATATGCTCTGCTAAAACACAATCACTTAATGGAATCGTACTTGAAAATGAATATGAATACATTGGTAAGAAATGCTTTAAAAAAATTTAGATTTGGAGTTTCACCCATATTGAAACATTCAGCAAGATTCAGTAAAACAACTAACACTAATCAGTTGTTATGTCCATTGTGTAATGCTGATAGTGAGGATGAAATTCACTTCATGTTTTTATGTCCAGCTTATGACGACCTTCGGGAAGAATACATTGCAGGAAAATATTACCGTAATCCTTGTGCATTTAGGTTACGACTTTTGCTGTCATGCTCCAACGAGACTACAGTAAGGAATCTGTCATTATATATACACAAAGCACTGACAAGACGGAACATAGCCATAAGTTAATGATTGTAGTATACTGTTTGCATGAATTTTTTTGTCTTTTGTAAAATGTTTGTCATTTCTTTTTGATATATTGATATTGTACAGGCCCCTTCAGAATGGGCCAATGGCCTTCCTGAATAAATTTTCGTATTCGTATTCGTATTCGTATTCTCCTCTCTCTCTCTCTCTCCCCTTTCTCTCTCTCTCCTCTCTCTCTCTTCTCTCTCTCCTCTCTCTCTCCTCTCTCTCTCTGTCTCTCTCTCTGTCTCTCTCTCTCTCTGTCTCTCTCTCTCTCTGTGTCTCTCTCTCTCTCTGTGTCTCTCTCTCTCCCCTCCCTCCCTCCCTCCCTTTCTCCTTCTCTCTCTCTCCTCTCTCTCTCTCTCTCTCTCTCTCTCTCTCTCTCTCTCTCTCTCTCTCTCTCTCTCTCTCCTCTCTCCTCTCTCCCTCTCTCTCTCTCTCTCTCTCCTCTCTCTCTCTCTCTCTCTCTCTCTCTTACTGTGCATCCATTTCTTCTCCTTGCCCTCCTCCCCCCCTCCCCATCAACCCCCCCCCCCCTCCCACCCCAACTGCTATATTTCATTAGGGTTGCAATTGCTTTTTCAGACGGACTTTTCCTGTTTTTGCTGCGGAGGCCACAAGGGACTGAACTGCGATCAGTACGAGTTGTGCCCCTGCCAAAATGGCGGACAGTGTCAAAGAAATGCAACGGAAGCAGACGACGTTTCCTGCGCTTGTCGCCACGGTAAAATTACTTTCTTTCTTTTTTTTTGTTTTCTTTCTTTTTTGGGGGAGGAGGGGAGTGGGGAGGGGGGGAGAGAAAAGGAGGGCTGCGAAAAGTTGATTGAGATGGTCAAGCAGAACGGATGTTGATGTCGGATGAAAATAGATCATGAATGGAGTGCTTTTCCATGTAAGGGAGAAACTCTGGTAAAGGGCTTCAGGGGGGGGGGGGGGGCTGGGGGGGGGGGGTATTTGGGTTTGTTTGGGGGGTTGTTTTTTTTTACATTTTGACCAGGATTTTAAAGAAAAAAAGATAAAAGAAGCCCTTGATGAAAGGATGGCAAATCTTGGCTAACTGTTATTGGCTTGAATCAAAGAACAAAAATTAGAAAACAAAGATAGATGGAATTTATATAGCGCTATATCTTGTAAAGCACACACACACACACACACACACACACACACACACACACACACACACACACACACACACACACAAAATCAAATCAAAGCGCCTGCTTTCAGCCTTTTGTTACACATAAAAACAATAGCAATATAAAGTATTTACGAATTCAAATGTACAAACGCGCGCACGCACGCACACGCACACACGCACACACGCACACACACAAAGTGCGAACTCTCGCGTGCACAAACATATAATAGTTATACACTTTGGCAGGGTGGGGGGGATTTTGGCTGTTGAAAAATGTCATTTATTTGATGTCTTTTCACAAAGCGGAGATTAGACGGGAACAATAATGATCAAAAGCAAACAGCTGCGCAAACCTGGCCTAAAAGTACTTTGAATTATTTTTCATAAAACCGCTCATCTGATCGTTTTCTACCAAAACACATCATGAAAACACGACCCCAGAATGATGACAATAAAAAGATGTTGCATAAAATATAAACTGACTCGAGACTACGAATGTTAAATAAGTACTCACTAACTTTCCCAAGGAAAATCTGTTATTTTCACGACGACTGTCGTGCGATTTGTAGTCTGTCCATTGGCAGCACACCTTTTGTAGCAAAAAAGGTTTGTTTGGGTTTTTTTTTTAATGTCCTACAGGAAGTTTCTAGGCCCTGGAAGGAAAGCTATATCTTCATAGACCCTGTCCACTTTAAGACAACAGCAGACGTGGCTTTTGTTTGGTTTATTCCAGTTATTCCTTTTTTTTTCTATTCTGTACCACACTGGGCAACCATGAGGTTGTATGACATCTATGCCAACCTGATCAGAGCGATAGAATGCCTGTATAACAAGGCAACCAGCGCAGTCTACTGTAACATGGACAACTCTCTTGTTGCCGTGGGGTTTTTTTTACGTGTAGTAAATAGTTTTGTGTAGCTCATGGGACCTCAGTTTATCGTTTCATCCAAAAGACTAGCGCCCATACATGATCTAATGGATGGGAAAAAAGTTTTGGGCTCAAACTGGGATCGAACCACCACACACTTCCGATTTAAAACTTTTTGTTTTCTAGATAGGGGCGTTGTCTCTAGACCACCAATCCACTAACATAGTCATAGTTTATGTAACCTATACACGTGATAGGGATTATCTTTCTCTGCCTGTCTGTCTCTCTATATCTGTCTGTCTCTCTCTCTATCTGTCTGTATGTCTCTCTGTCTCTGTCTGAATATATGTCTGCCATTCTGTCTGTCTGTCTCTGTCTCTCTGTCTCTCTGTCTCTCTCTCCCTCTCTCTCTCTCTCTCTCTCTCTCTCTCTCTCTCTCTCTCTCTCTCTCTCTCTCTCTCTCTCTCTCTCTCTCTCTTCCCTACTACTACTACTACTAACTACTACTACTAGTACCGCCGCCGCCGCCGCCGCTACTACTGCTACTGCTACAGCTACTGCTACAGCTACTACAGCTATTACTTCTACTGCTACTTCTACTGCTGCTGCTGCTGCTACTGCTGCTGCTACTACTACTACTACTACTACTACTACTACTACTACTACTACTACTACTACTACTACTACTACTACTACTAGTAGTAGTCTAGTACTGCTGCTGCTGCTACTACTACTACTACTGCTACAGCTACTACTACTACAGCTATTACTTCTACTGCTGCTTCTTCTGCTGCTGCTGCTGCTGCTACTACTACTACTACTACTACTACTACTACTACTACTACTACTACTACTACTACTAGTCTAATACTGCTGCTGCTGCTGCTACTGCTACTACTACTACTACTACTACTACTACTACTACTACTACTACTACTATTGCTACTACTGCTGCTTTTACTTCTGCTAATACTACTACTTCTACTGCTGCTACTGCTACAACTACTATTGCTGTTGCTGCTAAACTTCTGCTATGACTTCAACTGCTATTTGTACTGCTGCTGCTGCTACTAGTACGGTTACCACCACCACCACCTTCACTACTACTACTACTACTACTACTACTACTACTACTACTACTACTACTACTACTGCCACCACTGCCACCAACAAAACCTACTATATATTAATTATCACACTAGTGCTGTGTGTGTATACCTCACCGTACCCCTGCACGCTGTGTCTTGGGGTTTCAGGTTTTCGCGGAGTTCATTGCGAAGAACGCGTGGAAAACCTGTGCGAGGTCATCCAGTGTCAAAACAACGCCACCTGTAGCGGAAATGCCACCTCCTTCCGGTGCGCCTGCGCACAAGGCTTCAGCGGGTCCCACTGCGAGGTGAACGTGAATGAGTGTGCCTCCAGCCCCTGTGTTCATGGCGTGTGCGTGGACAAAGACAATGGCTATACCTGTTATTGTAGCCCAGGTGAGCTTTTTGCTTGGGTTTGGGTTTTTGTTGTTTTGTTGTTGTTTTTTGTGGGGTTGTTGGTTTTTGTTTTCGTTTGTTTTGTTTGGGGTATGTTTTTTGTTGCTTTGTTTTGATTTGGGGGGGGGGGGGGCTGTTGGTGGGTTTTGCTAGTTGGTCGATCGATCGGTCGGTTGGTTGGTCGGTGGGTGAGTGGGTTGGCTGGTTGGTGAATTGCTTGGTTGATTGGTTTGCAGATTGGCTTGTGGATGGGTGGGTGGGCGGGTTGGTGAGTTGGTTGGCTGATTTGCTGGTTGGTTGGTTGGTTGATTTGGATTTTGTTCAGGGTTTTTTTAATTTGTTTGTTGCTGGGATTTTTTTGGGGAGGATGTTGGAGTTGTTTTTTTTGTTCAGAGTTGGTGGGTTGTCGTTTTAGGGGTGTTTTTGATTGGCTTTTTGTTGTTGTTTAGGGAAGCAACATATTGCGTGCTTCCTTTATCGTCAAACTTTGCACCTGTGGTAAAGACAGCAATGCAACACAACGGATGGAAAAAGCAATAAACTAATACAACATACAGCGAGTGAAACACAAGTCTCACAGACAGTCTCTGTAGCAATTTCCCACAGAGGAATGTTGAACAAGAAGTCTGTACCACACTGTAGGCCCAACTTTCTTCCTACCAAGCATCCCAGAACCGGCCAGCCGCTATGGCGCAGTGGTTAGCGCCTTGGGTTATGGACTGGGAGGTCGCGGGTTTGAATCCCATAAGAATCGTAGGGATTTTTCGGACTTTGGCCGGCTCCTACCCAGAGTGAATGTGTTGTGGGCTCAGTGGGTAGACTGGAACACACAGTCGAGCTTCATCCACTTTATTGATGCGAGTTTTAGAGTGTTCATCAAAATTATCTGACCGACACTGCAGGTGTCTGTATCTATCGGGCCCGGTTGATGCCAGGATGTATCATGATAGTAAGCATAGAGTACAACCCCGTCAAGTAGTCTCAAAGCATATGCACTTCCATAACAGCATCATTACATCATCATCATTATCATTGATCATCATGCAATAATAAATATTACCTCTTATTCGGGCCGCTTTCCCAGCGGAGAGCGCGTCCCAACGTTAACAGCACTAGTGCCACCCATTATTATTTTTTCTCTCCCCGAATTACCTTTACCTTTTTTTAAGTTGTAGGCACCCTTCAGTATCGTAAGACTGTAGAGTTGCGCTCTAGGTGCTTATTTCTGGTGCTGATGACTGGGGGAGAGTCAACAGCCTGTCTCATTACTTGTGTTTTCTTCAAGCTAATGGTAAGCCCGAAGTCAAGGGTGGCATCGATGAAGCGAGTCATGAAAAGTTGTAGGTCCTGAGCTGAGTGGGCGATTATTGCTGCGTCGTCTGCACAGAGGAAGTCACGCAGGCACCTCAGCTGGACTGTAGTCTTGGCTCTTAGTCTGGAGAGGTTGAAGAGCTTTCTATCTGACCTGGTTCGGAGGTAAGATACCTTCAGCTGCAGGACCAAAAATACGTATTTCAGCATCACAGCAAAGATGATTCCAAACAGGGTGGGAGTCGCGTCACAACGATGTTTCACCTTTTTTCTTGATGTTTGCAGGTTTTCACGGACAGCACTATCTGTTTCACCTTTCTTCTTCTTTCCTTGATGTTTGCAGGTTTTCACGGACAGCACTGTGAACTCTTCTTCTGTTTTTTCCTTCATG
>CM060335.1:31510693-31530693 GCA_030674155.1 Stramonita haemastoma | reverse complement strand
GTGCGTGTGCGCGCGCGCGCGGTGTGTGTGTGTGTAGTGTGTGCGTGGTGAAGTGTGTGTGTGTGTTGTATATGTGTGTGTGTGTGTATGTGTGTTGCATATGTGTTGTATGTGTGTATGGTGTGTGTGTAGTGTGCGTGCGTGCGTACGTGTGTGTAAGTATGCACATGAGTGTGTTCAGGGGAGAGACAAGAGAAAGGGGTTAGGGAGAACGAAGGAAACCAAATTGACCATTCATTGCCAAGAAAGATTCTCCAAGCAGAAACTACACTCTGCTTTGCCAGTATATCAGGCTGTCTGTCTATTTATCTGTCTGTCTGTCTGTCTGTCTGCCTGCCTGTCTCTCTGCCTGGCTGCCTGCCTGCCTGTCTGTCTGGAGAAAAACCGCCACTAAACTGCAAACCCTTTCCCAACCAGTTTCATCCACTTAGGAGCAACCGTAAACTCTCACTCGATCGTCTAAACATCTAGCTCGCCTCTCGCCATAAAGAAGTCACACTTTTTCCCCCTTCCGAACCATCCTAAACGTCTTTCTTCCCCACAGCAGGGATGCCAAGAGCCTGTCAGTATAAATAGCATCCCCCCACCTTCTGGAGATTCTGAGCTAGGAACTCCCTCTTTTCTATTCCTCTCTTTATTTTTCTGTCACGTTCTTTTTTTTGTTCCTGTTGCTTGCTTCCTTCTCGCCTTTTTTCTGATTTCTTGGTTCATTCTGTTACCTTTTTTCAGAAAGATAGCGGTCTTTTCTTGCACCTCGAAGTAGGATGCACTAGGCCTGACTTGTCAGGCACTTAACGGAAGCATAACACAGTTTTTTTGTTCGCATGACAAACAACCATAGTTGCTGTCTGAGAATTTGAAGAAAATAAAGAAAATGTGTTTTTTTTTTTCCTTTTAGTCCAGTACTGGAACGATTTTGTGAAGGAAAAAAATGCAACAGTTTGTGGATTTTTTTTGTTTCATTCCTAACTAGAAACTGTCAGTAATAACACATCCCCAAAGTTGAGAATAGTTGAGAACCGGTACAACGCACAATAATTCAATAAAAGATAATTTCCCGAAGATACGAACTTCAGCGCACTCCACTCGCCATATAGTCTAGTACTGGAACGAATGAAAAAATGGAGGCTGCGAAATAATTGCAGCAGTTACTTTTTTTTTTTTGGGGGGGGGGTCAGTTGTTAGGGTTTATAGTGATAAGCAAATAATAAAATGTTGAGAATGATAAAACAATGCATTGTTTATGTAACCAGGTGGTTTTGTGTAGCTCTATGTGTGAGAGCTTGTTGGGCATTTAGTTTAAGTTAGAATCAGCGAAACAGATATTTGGTGTGGTCAGAACAGATATTTTTTGTTCACTTTTTATAAAGTATTATAGTTTGTTATGAGTATGATATATTTGTATTTTTATATGTATTTTATTTTGTTTTTATGATTTTATTGTTAGTGGGATGAGATGAGATATTTTATTGTAATGATTTTTGGATCAAGAGAGAGAACTCTGCCTTGCATTTTGAACACAAAGGATCGGCCTGACCTAGGAAAGAAAATCTTAAATAACAACTTTAATAAATCATATTATTTATTCATATTCATGGATATGATGGTTGAGGGACTGATCTTGACTCGATTCAACTCAACCACAGTGAAGATTTTCTATTTTCATCGTAAATTAATATTTTCACCTATTACATCATATCAGTATAAGAACGTTGAAATCGCGATCGGCAAAAGCAGCTCTAATTTATAAGTAAAGAAATATTTTATATATTGTAGTGTGCGATTGAGAATCGTGTGTAATAAACTTTATTTAGATAAATGAAATATAACTTAATTTAGGTTGTAGTAGATCGTAGGGCATACGATGGTTTGAACACGATGATTAGCCTAACGCTTAGCCTAACGCTCGTTCTTTGTTTTAGCAAATTTGAATTTTGTCGAACTGAATTTTATAAAATGCAGACATTAAATTATCGATCTATGGTATATTTTGGGTTTATATATGAATGAACATTAGGTTAGATTATGTTAATATAGATAATTTGTATTATTAGAGATGTTCATTCTTTCGATTTTACGAACTACTTTGTAAGCAAGATTGATGCGCACGCAGTAGATCGGGAATTGTGTTTTCGCATCGCTATTTAATTATTAATATCTCATCTCATGGACACTGCTAGCTAATAATATGTATATGTATATAATCTGCGAATTACATTCTTCCTTTTATATTTATTAAGTATTAGGCTCTGCTGGACTCTTAGTGTTTTATTATCGAAAGTTTTAGTGCAAACCTGTTAAAAGTGTGTTTACTCAGAGGCTTTAATCGCCTTTAGTTTGCAGTTAGATAGTTGTTGTGTAAAGTGCATTAGTGCATTTTAAAGCTTGTGTTTCCTAGTTTATTTTGATATATAATATGTTTAGCTTTGTTGCGCGGACAGCGAGATAATTACTGCTGAAGCCGCGTAAGGAAACACAAATTTACTCCATTTTACGTTCGAAGCTGCCGAATCGTCTGCTGCCGCGCGGTGCTGTCTTTGCAGTCCGTGCGGAGGCTATATATTTAGGGGTGGTTAGGGTGCCTAGGCAGACTGGCAGTGACTGGCGGAGTCTAGGAGAGACAGGTTTGCAGACTATGGTAGACTAGGTTAGACCTGTAGCAGTCCAGCAGAGCACAGGAGGGAGCAGAGAGATGATGTAATAAAGAACACCAACGCCCAGCTGCTGTCTCCCCCCCCCCCCCCCCCCCCCCCCCCCCCAGTCTTCCTTTGCCTGGCATTGTTCCTCTACCTTCCCTGTCCTCTATATCCTTGCTACCGGCATCATCACAAGTGGCGCTGCGAGCAGGATTTGGGAAATGGAACTTTGTCGGTAGCTGGGTAACTGGAGGCTCAGTCCAGTGCAGGAAGAACGCCATAAGATGCCAGCCCACAGCAGGAGGAGGAAAAACAGAAAACACCATCCTGTAAAGATGAGCCCTAGCCCTGCAGCCGTGGCCTGCACACCAAGTGTACAGGACACAGAGATGCCCCAGGCCCCTGAGCTACCCACATTCTCTGGGGATGAAGACGTGGACACCTTCATCCGGGAGGCCAGGCGGATGATTGAGCTGCACCCAATGCCAGACGGAGCAGCTGCTGCCTGTCTGTTTAGCGCACTGCAGGGACAGGCAAAGCAGCTGATCCTCTACAGGGAGCCTGCAGAAGTGGACAGCCCGGAGAAGATCCTTGGCATCCTGGAACGGTACTGGGGCCTGGAGGTGGAAGCATTCACTCTCGCCACGGTCTTCTTCGAGAGGCAGCAGGGGCTTGCTGAGTCTGCCAGCGAATATGCCACTGCCCTGAGGGTCATCTGGACCAAGGCCAATGCTGCAGAGGCTGACACCCTGTCTCCAGCTGTGCTGAGTGATGCCTTCATCAACGGGCTGCACTCCAGGTCCTTGCAGAGGGACCTGAGACGCTTCCTGAGGCACAGACCAGGGGCCACATTCCAGGAGGTGACTACAGAGGCCCAGTGCTTGCTGAGGGAAGACCCGGACCCAGACACGATGACGCAGCAGGCAGCTGCATCAGACCCAGGCGTCTTGCAACGCCTGGAGGCCCAGATCGCCGCTCTTGTGGCAGAGAACGCTGTCACAAAGCAGATGCTACAGGAGCGGCAGGATCCAGTCACCTCATCTCCAGGTGCGCCACCACGCGAGACCAGCTCAGCCTCACCACGCCAGACCAGTCGACAGCAGAGAGGCCATAAACCTCATGGCCCACATCAGCGTGACCTGACCTGCTGGTGGTGCCAGCGCCTGGGTCACCGTATGGCAGACTGCTGGGCCAGGCAGTCCTACCAGCGACGGGTCCACCATCAACAGGTGGGCAGCAGTCAAGCTGCAACAGGGGAACCCAGGAGGCTGGAAGCCACTGTCACCTGCCTTCAGGCTCAGCTGGCAACCCTGTCAGCTGAGATTGCCAGCCTGAGGGTCCAGCTACAACAGCGTGCCACGCCCCTTTGCAGCCACAGGTGTCCAACAACGCTGCAGGATCCCAAGTCTGACCCTCCCCACTGCCTTTGGTGTCGGAGGAGGGGTCACATGGAGGAGGACTGTCGCACTAAGCGACACCACTTCAAGAAGGCGACGGGGCTGCAGGCACTGACGACGCAGACGGGACGGCGCAAACAGGCTGTAGTTGACAGCCTGAAGGTTGTCAAAAGCAGGAGGCCTATCGAGGGGCCTTGTACCACACCACAGTGTGTGGAACGACCTGTCCAAGTGTCACCGAAACACAGGCGGCAACGACGAAGGCGACGGTCAGCTGGGTGCCAACCCAGCAGTAAGCAGACGAGACCTACGCCTGCGCATCATGTGCCACCACTGGTAGGTGGTACACAGCCAAGTGTTCATCCCAAGCGCCTGCCAGCAACTGTACCAACAAACCGGCAAGATGAACAGTGCCAGAAAACCTGTGCTCTCAATAGTTCTGGTGGTAGTTCTGGCTATGAGTCGGAGACTGAACTTGTTCCTGTTAGTGTTTCCACTCCAGTTCCAGTCCCGAGAAGATCTCTGCAGCCAGCCTCAAAATCAAGAATGAAACAATGTCTTCAGTGAGTATGTAAGTGTTAGTTTTTAAATGTTCCAGGCAAGAGGTTTATAAACAGTGGGAAAAGAAGAGAAAAAGTAAGGAGCTTAACACCTGCTCAGAAGTGACATTTTGTAATATTCATTATTTTGTTTGATGATTTTTTTTTTAGCTGTTGATTTTGACATGTTTGGTCATACAACATGGTTATCATTTTAAAATTTGAGTATTATGGATTTGGTTTTTGTATGATTTTTGAGTACGGCAAGTTTAGTCAGTTAGTATATCCATGATATTGTAAGATTTAAGAATAACCACGCTGTGGTTTATTTCATACATGAAGGGGTAGCAGAGAGACATCCAGAGTCATGAACTGGATGTGGGCCGGCCTCCCTAGAGTGTAAGGAAGATTAAAGGCCCAAGACACTTGTTTGAAGGGGGCTTCTCCTCTGAGAACTCTCTGTTGCCATGCTCTACGTGGGTTTTTTTTTACCTCTCATAATTGGTAGACAAGGTAAAATGTTTTGAAGAATGAGGCAAAACTAGATTGAGAAAATTGTCCCAAGTTAACAAGCCAGAGTGAGGAAAAATGTTCAAATAACAAGTCCTCTTTTCTGTTAAAGTTAATTTCAAGAAAACATCAGTTGGACATGAAAATAATTTTGGATCAGAAGACATTTTTTTGTTTTTGTTTTCGACGCAAGTTTTGTGTGTGTGTGTTGTGGAGCTTCTAGTCAAGTGTACAATATAGTTGTGATGATGTAGGTGTTAAAAACACTCATGGTTGATAAACTAGTACATTTTTATTATTTTTTTGATTGTGGTCATTGGATACCAGATGGAAATATTGAGTGGAATGTAAAATATTTTTCTTTGCATTGGATAGTGGTTTTGGGGAAATTTGTTAAAAGAACAAGTCCCAGCTATCTGCTATTTTTCAAAGGAAAAAAAGTATGTTGTAACTTTACCCGGTTAAAAGAACCAGGTTGAGTAAGGCTCTGATGAAACTATGTTGATGTTTAGTGGTATGAGGAATTTTGTTCAAAAAGCAACCCCTCAATATTCTACAGGGCAACAATATGTTTCATTAATTGAGCGGGTCTTCGAGAGAATTTTGTCAGCGGGCAGAAGAAAAGAGTTTGAAGATTCTTGCTTGAGTAGCAACCCCTCTGTAGTCTGCTACAGTTTGATTTTGTCCTGACTAGAGAAAATATTTGTCAAAATGCAAATTTTCTGTAGCCAGTCGTAACATTTAATGTTAAATCAAAAGCTGTGCAGTTGTCTATAAAGAATTTTGTTCATATAACAGATCTTTATCAGACATTAGCAGTGTGGGTACAGGGAGGTAACCCAATATAGAAGGAAGTCACAAGTTGTTTTATGATTATATTGTTCAAATAACATGGATCGTAAAGGCCTAAGATGTGTTTTCCTTAATATTGTTTTGCGAAGAGGGCACCACAATTTGTTTTGATGATTATAATGTTAAAAGAACATTTATCATTTTATAAACATAAATTTGTCGGTGCATTGTATTCTCCTGATGTAGAGTGGAGAGCTATTGCCAGATTCAGCTGCAGTTGTTATAACTGGCAGCAGGGTTGAAAATGCATTGAGGAGTTTGATGATTTGAGAAGTTGGCATTTGTTTTGAATTTATTTTTGTGTTTTGTGTGTTTTGTGTTTCACCTGGGTAGTTGTTATTTTTTTGTGTGTGTCAGCGCGGACGCTGACAGAGTTTGTGGGGGGAGATGTAACCAGGTGGTTTTGTGTAGCTCTATGTGTGAGAGCTTGTTGGGCATTTAGTTTAAGTTAGAATCAGCGAAACAGATATTTGGTGTGGTCAGAACAGATATTTTTTGTTCACTTTTTATAAAGTATTATAGTTTGTTATGAGTATGATATATTTGTATTTTTATATGTATTTTATTTTGTTTTTATGATTTTATTGTTAGTGGGATGAGATGAGATATTTTATTGTAATGATTTTTGGATCAAGAGAGAGAACTCTGCCTTGCATTTTGAACACAAAGGATCGGCCTGACCTAGGAAAGAAAATCTTAAATAACAACTTTAATAAATCATATTATTTATTCATATTCATGGATATGATGGTTGAGGGACTGATCTTGACTCGATTCAACTCAACCACAGTGAAGATTTTCTATTTTCATCGTAAATTAATATTTTCACCTATTACATCATATCAGTATAAGAACGTTGAAATCGCGATCGGCAAAAGCAGCTCTAATTTATAAGTAAAGAAATATTTTATATATTGTAGTGTGCGATTGAGAATCGTGTGTAATAAACTTTATTTAGATAAATGAAATATAACTTAATTTAGGTTGTAGTAGATCGTAGGGCATACGATGGTTTGAACACGATGATTAGCCTAACGCTTAGCCTAACGCTCGTTCTTTGTTTTAGCAAATTTGAATTTGTCGAACTGAATTTTATAAAATGCAGACATTAAATTATCGATCTATGGTATATTTTGGGTTTATATATGAATGAACATTAGGTTAGATTATGTTAATATAGATAATTTGTATTATTAGAGATGTTCATTCTTTCGATTTTACGAACTACTTTGTAAGCAAGATTGATGCGCACGCAGTAGATCGGGAATTGTGTTTTCGCATCGCTATTTAATTATTAATATCTCATCTCATGGACACTGCTAGCTAATAATATGTATATGTATATAATCTGCGAATTACATTCTTCCTTTTATATTTATTAAGTATTAGGCTCTGCTGGACTCTTAGTGTTTTATTATCGAAAGTTTTAGTGCAAACCTGTTAAAAGTGTGTTTACTCAGAGGCTTTAATCGCCTTTAGTTTGCAGTTAGATAGTTGTTGTGTAAAGTGCATTAGTGCATTTTAAAGCTTGTGTTTCCTAGTTTATTTTGATATATAATATGTTTAGCTTTGTTGCGCGGACAGCGAGATAATTACTGCTGAAGCCGCGTAAGGAAACACAAATTTACTCCATTTTACGTTCGAAGCTGCCGAATCGTCTGCTGCCGCGCGGTGCTGTCTTTGCAGTCCGTGCGGAGGCTATATATTTAGGGGTGGTTAGGGTGCCTAGGCAGACTGGCAGTGACTGGCGGAGTCTAGGAGAGACAGGTTTGCAGACTATGGTAGACTAGGTTAGACCTGTAGCAGTCCAGCAGAGCACAGGAGGGAGCAGAGAGATGATGTAATAAAGAACACCAACGCCCAGCTGCTGTCTCCCCCCCCCCCCCCCCCCCCCCCCCCCCCCCAGTCTTCCTTTGCCTGGCATTGTTCCTCTACCTTCCCTGTCCTCTATATCCTTGCTACCGGCATCATCACAAGTGGCGCTGCGAGCAGGATTTGGGAAATGGAACTTTGTCGGTAGCTGGGTAACTGGAGGCTCAGTCCAGTGCAGGAAGAACGCCATAAGATGCCAGCCCACAGCAGGAGGAGGAAAAACAGAAAACACCATCCTGTAAAGATGAGCCCTAGCCCTGCAGCCGTGGCCTGCACACCAAGTGTACAGGACACAGAGATGCCCCAGGCCCCTGAGCTACCCACATTCTCTGGGGATGAAGACGTGGACACCTTCATCCGGGAGGCCAGGCGGATGATTGAGCTGCACCCAATGCCAGACGGAGCAGCTGCTGCCTGTCTGTTTAGCGCACTGCAGGGACAGGCAAAGCAGCTGATCCTCTACAGGGAGCCTGCAGAAGTGGACAGCCCGGAGAAGATCCTTGGCATCCTGGAACGGTACTGGGGCCTGGAGGTGGAAGCATTCACTCTCGCCACGGTCTTCTTCGAGAGGCAGCAGGGGCTTGCTGAGTCTGCCAGCGAATATGCCACTGCCCTGAGGGTCATCTGGACCAAGGCCAATGCTGCAGAGGCTGACACCCTGTCTCCAGCTGTGCTGAGTGATGCCTTCATCAACGGGCTGCACTCCAGGTCCTTGCAGAGGGACCTGAGACGCTTCCTGAGGCACAGACCAGGGGCCACATTCCAGGAGGTGACTACAGAGGCCCAGTGCTTGCTGAGGGAAGACCCGGACCCAGACACGATGACGCAGCAGGCAGCTGCATCAGACCCAGGCGTCTTGCAACGCCTGGAGGCCCAGATCGCCGCTCTTGTGGCAGAGAACGCTGTCACAAAGCAGATGCTACAGGAGCGGCAGGATCCAGTCACCTCATCTCCAGGTGCGCCACCACGCGAGACCAGCTCAGCCTCACCACGCCAGACCAGTCGACAGCAGAGAGGCCATAAACCTCATGGCCCACATCAGCGTGACCTGACCTGCTGGTGGTGCCAGCGCCTGGGTCACCGTATGGCAGACTGCTGGGCCAGGCAGTCCTACCAGCGACGGGTCCACCATCAACAGGTGGGCAGCAGTCAAGCTGCAACAGGGGAACCCAGGAGGCTGGAAGCCACTGTCACCTGCCTTCAGGCTCAGCTGGCAACCCTGTCAGCTGAGATTGCCAGCCTGAGGGTCCAGCTACAACAGCGTGCCACGCCCCTTTGCAGCCACAGGTGTCCAACAACGCTGCAGGATCCCAAGTCTGACCCTCCCCACTGCCTTTGGTGTCGGAGGAGGGGTCACATGGAGGAGGACTGTCGCACTAAGCGACACCACTTCAAGAAGGCGACGGGGCTGCAGGCACTGACGACGCAGACGGGACGGCGCAAACAGGCTGTAGTTGACAGCCTGAAGGTTGTCAAAAGCAGGAGGCCTATCGAGGGGCCTTGTACCACACCACAGTGTGTGGAACGACCTGTCCAAGTGTCACCGAAACACAGGCGGCAACGACGAAGGCGACGGTCAGCTGGGTGCCAACCCAGCAGTAAGCAGACGAGACCTACGCCTGCGCATCATGTGCCACCACTGGTAGGTGGTACACAGCCAAGTGTTCATCCCAAGCGCCTGCCAGCAACTGTACCAACAAACCGGCAAGATGAACAGTGCCAGAAAACCTGTGCTCTCAATAGTTCTGGTGGTAGTTCTGGCTATGAGTCGGAGACTGAACTTGTTCCTGTTAGTGTTTCCACTCCAGTTCCAGTCCCGAGAAGATCTCTGCAGCCAGCCTCAAAATCAAGAATGAAACAATGTCTTCAGTGAGTATGTAAGTGTTAGTTTTTAAATGTTCCAGGCAAGAGGTTTATAAACAGTGGGAAAAGAAGAGAAAAAGTAAGGAGCTTAACACCTGCTCAGAAGTGACATTTTGTAATATTCATTATTTTGTTTGATGATTTTTTTTTTAGCTGTTGATTTTGACATGTTTGGTCATACAACATGGTTATCATTTTAAAATTGAGTATTATGGATTTGGTTTTTGTATGATTTTTGAGTACGGCAAGTTTAGTCAGTTAGTATATCCATGATATTGTAAGATTTAAGAATAACCACGCTGTGGTTTATTTCATACATGAAGGGGTAGCAGAGAGACATCCAGAGTCATGAACTGGATGTGGGCCGGCCTCCCTAGAGTGTAAGGAAGATTAAAGGCCCAAGACACTTGTTTGAAGGGGGCTTCTCCTCTGAGAACTCTCTGTTGCCATGCTCTACGTGGGTTTTTTTTTACCTCTCATAATTGGTAGACAAGGTAAAATGTTTTGAAGAATGAGGCAAAACTAGATTGAGAAAATTGTCCCAAGTTAACAAGCCAGAGTGAGGAAAAATGTTCAAATAACAAGTCCTCTTTTCTGTTAAAGTTAATTTCAAGAAAACATCAGTTGGACATGAAAATAATTTTGGATCAGAAGACATTTTTTTGTTTTTGTTTTCGACGCAAGTTTTGTGTGTGTGTGTTGTGGAGCTTCTAGTCAAGTGTACAATATAGTTGTGATGATGTAGGTGTTAAAAACACTCATGGTTGATAAACTAGTACATTTTTATTATTTTTTTGATTGTGGTCATTGGATACCAGATGGAAATATTGAGTGGAATGTAAAATATTTTTCTTTGCATTGGATAGTGGTTTTGGGGAAATTTGTTAAAAGAACAAGTCCCAGCTATCTGCTATTTTTCAAAGGAAAAAAAGTATGTTGTAACTTTACCCGGTTAAAAGAACCAGGTTGAGTAAGGCTCTGATGAAACTATGTTGATGTTTAGTGGTATGAGGAATTTTGTTCAAAAAGCAACCCCTCAATATTCTACAGGGCAACAATATGTTTCATTAATTGAGCGGGTCTTCGAGAGAATTTTGTCAGCGGGCAGAAGAAAAGAGTTTGAAGATTCTTGCTTGAGTAGCAACCCCTCTGTAGTCTGCTACAGTTTGATTTTGTCCTGACTAGAGAAAATATTTGTCAAAATGCAAATTTTCTGTAGCCAGTCGTAACATTTAATGTTAAATCAAAAGCTGTGCAGTTGTCTATAAAGAATTTTGTTCATATAACAGATCTTTATCAGACATTAGCAGTGTGGGTACAGGGAGGTAACCCAATATAGAAGGAAGTCACAAGTTGTTTTATGATTATATTGTTCAAATAACATGGATCGTAAAGGCCTAAGATGTGTTTTCCTTAATATTGTTTTGCGAAGAGGGCACCACAATTTGTTTTGATGATTATAATGTTAAAAGAACATTTATCATTTTATAAACATAAATTTGTCGGTGCATTGTATTCTCCTGATGTAGAGTGGAGAGCTATTGCCAGATTCAGCTGCAGTTGTTATAACTGGCAGCAGGGTTGAAAATGCATTGAGGAGTTTGATGATTTGAGAAGTTGGCATTTGTTTTGAATTTATTTTTGTGTTTTTGTGTGTTTTGTGTTTCACCTGGGTAGTTGTTATTTTTTTGTGTGTGTCAGCGCGGACGCTGACAGAGTTTGTGGGGGGAGATGTAACCAGTGGTTTTGTGTAGCTCTATGTGTGAGAGCTTGTTGGGCATTTAGTTTAAGTTAGAATCAGCGAAACAGATATTTGGTGTGGTCAGAACAGATATTTTTTGTTCACTTTTTATAAAGTATTATAGTTTGTTATGAGTATGATATATTTGTATTTTTATATGTATTTTATTTTGTTTTTATGATTTTATTGTTAGTGGGATGAGATGAGATATTTTATTGTAATGATTTTTGGATCAAGAGAGAGAACTCTGCCTTGCATTTTGAACACAAAGGATCGGCCTGACCTAGGAAAGAAAATCTTAAATAACAACTTTAATAAATCATATTATTTATTCATATTCATGGATATGATGGTTGAGGGACTGATCTTGACTCGATTCAACTCAACCACAGTGAAGATTTTCTATTTTCATCGTAAATTAATATTTTTCACCTATTACATCATATCAGTATAAGAACGTTGAAATCGCGATCGGCAAAAGCAGCTCTAATTTATAAGTAAAGAAATATTTTATATATTGTAGTGTGCGATTGAGAATCGTGTGTAATAAACTTTATTTAGATAAATGAAATATAACTTAATTTAGGTTGTAGTAGATCGTAGGGCATACGATGGTTTGAACACGATGATTAGCCTAACGCTTAGCCTAACGCTCGTTCTTTGTTTTAGCAAATTTGAATTTTGTCGAACTGAATTTTATAAAATGCAGACATTAAATTATCGATCTATGGTATATTTTGGGTTTATATATGAATGAACATTAGGTTAGATTATGTTAATATAGATAATTTGTATTATTAGAGATGTTCATTCTTTCGATTTTACGAACTACTTTGTAAGCAAGATTGATGCGCACGCAGTAGATCGGGAATTGTGTTTTCGCATCGCTATTTAATTATTAATATCTCATCTCATGGACACTGCTAGCTAATAATATGTATATGTATATAATCTGCGAATTACATTCTTCCTTTTATATTTATTAAGTATTAGGCTCTGCTGGACTCTTAGTGTTTTATTATCGAAAGTTTTAGTGCAAACCTGTTAAAAGTGTGTTTACTCAGAGGCTTTAATCGCCTTTAGTTTGCAGTTAGATAGTTGTTGTGTAAAGTGCATTAGTGCATTTTAAAGCTTGTGTTTCCTAGTTTATTTTGATATATAATATGTTTAGCTTTGTTGCGCGGACAGCGAGATAATTACTGCTGAAGCCGCGTAAGGAAACACAAATTTACTCCATTTTACGTTCGAAGCTGCCGAATCGTCTGCTGCCGCGCGGTGCTGTCTTTGCAGTCCGTGCGGAGGCTATATATTTAGGGGTGGTTAGGGTGCCTAGGCAGACTGGCAGTGACTGGCGGAGTCTAGGAGAGACAGGTTTGCAGACTATGGTAGACTAGGTTAGACCTGTAGCAGTCCAGCAGAGCACAGGAGGGAGCAGAGAGATGATGTAATAAAGAACACCAACGCCCAGCTGCTGTCTCCCCCCCCCCCCCCCCCCCCCCCCCCCCCCCCCCCCGAGTCTTCCTTTGCCTGGCTGCTGTACATTGTTCCTCTACCTTCCCTGTCCTCTATATCCTTGCTACCGGCATCATCACATTTATATTTTAGACAAATATATGTCATGGCATTCCTATTTCTAGAATTCCACCACTTTCACCCCCGGATATGGCCGTGTAACCCTTGGTTAGAGGGGTCTTCTCGTGATTCACTTAAACATAGCATCAGTATGCGTCGTAAATGTGAAAATACACATAATGATTAATAAAATATGAAAATATTATGCAATGATATGTTTCCAAACACGCAGATTCAAACAACCTACTGTTGCCCGTAGCTCTTTTTAAAAACATATCTTTCTGGTCCATCCATACAAGATGACCTTTCTCTTTCTCGTTTCATCAAAAGCTTACATTTTATACTTTTAATTCCAGCCTCAAGACACATTTATTTCTGACCTAGAATCTTCCCCTATAATTACACATCTTATATATCCTACTTTCAGCAGACATCTCCATCACCTTGCCAAAGCACGTTGTGTGTGTGTGGGTGTGTGTGTGTGTGTGTGCGTGTGTGCTTGCGTGCGTACGTGCGTACGTGCGTGTGTGTGTGTGTGTGTGTGTGTGTGTGTGTGTTTGTGTGTGTGTGTGTGTTGTGTGTGTGTGTGTGTGTGTGTGTGTGTGTACGTACGTACGTGTGCGAGCGCGCGCGAGTGTACGTGTGCCTACCTGTGTGTGTATGGGGCTGTGTGTGTCTAGCTCTGAGAATCTAAAATAATTAAAAATCTGTTGGCTTTTTGGGGGAACGGTCGGGTGTGTATCAATGATTTGAATGCAAGCACATTTATTTGTTTGCTTTACAAGCTTCAGCGCGTTGAAAATTCAACATATCATGAAATCATCAAACTTATTGCATATTAGCTCTAGGTGCAAGACAAATTCAGTGGTTGGTTTGCTTTCCACCTCATACACTCACCCACAACAAGTGACATGTTCAGTTCTTGGGATCTGTCATGCTCATGCATGACTCGAGATCTCCATTGCCTCCAACATCAGCCACTGCTGCTTCCTTGTCCTCTTCTTCCCTGACGCTGTTAAGAGAATTAATGAACTCCTTGGGTGCAATGACCACATTCAAAACAGCATCAAGTGTGAAATGCCCCGAACAGCTCTGTCCCTCCATTTTCCTGTCAACTGTGAGTGCTCAATGACATCAGGTGCAAATGCCACTTCCAACCACTGCTGAAGACCAGATCCTGCCACCAGGTTTCTTAGGCCTATGGAACCCAGAAAACTCATCCCAGTATGGAAGTTAGCTGTCATTTTACAATGGAACAGAAAGGGCTGCCATCTGGTTTACTGGCAACAATGATCCTGGCATTCTACCAAAAAGGTTGATCAAAGGTAATGACTGGAGTCGCATGGCTCTGGCTTGCCAATGCTGACAAGAAGTGCAGAGGTGTGAGCACTCAGCTCCTGTCGGTGGGGTCCATGTCCATCATGGGCAGGAAGGTGAAGCAGCTCTGACGTGGATGGTGGCCATCACACAGTGCCTGCAGAGTTCCTGACCAGCCTGGTTGTGGGGAGCGTAGTGGCCACGATACTTTCCACAGAAGGTCAAGAAAGGTGCTGCAGCACAGTAGTTTGTTTAAAGAAGAATTAAATTCATTTCAGCTGAGAGGTGGATGAACCGGACATTTTGATTGGAATGCTCCCAGTGACTTTCAACTGCTCAGCTGTTGCAGTAACATCACATTTGATGGACTGGTTTGCACTAATGGCAGGAGTGACAGCAGCAATAACCATCATGACATAACATGTACCAGTGCCATCTATTGTTAGGATGTTGTGATCCACCTTATCTGCAACAAACTCATCACAGTTTGTCGGAGTCAAGCCTCATATGTAAATGTCTTGCACCAGTGCTGCAGACTGTTCATATCTCTTCACCTCAGCATAGGAGGAAAAGAACTTCAGTTTGTTTAAATGGTCAAGAAGACATCCGAGCCAGTAAGATGATGAATATCCACTCTGAAACCCAACTGCAATGTTGATATTAAAAAGGTGGTCTTAGTACTTGGGCAAGACACAGGCGAATGGAAGCAATCTTCAGTTTGTGATATCTCTGACCACAAAGCAGTGTGATGAGGAGCAGTGTCACAGATGGTGGAAGAAAATGGACATTGTTGTCCAGGGTAGCAATGTCAGAACTTGATGGGAAATCCTGTTTTTGTCGTATCCATGGTCTTGATGTCTGACCAGAGGAGAAGGGCAGCTGTTCTGATTATTCGAAGTTCTTTTTCATTGTTTTCTTCTCTGGAAAACTTCTGGATGATTTTCTTTGAAGCTGACCTGAAAGTAACATTTGCTTTCCCTCTAAAGCATGTGACGATAAATATTTCTTTAAAGTTGTCTTGTGACATTTTCCGTAGGTGCTTTTCAGTGTAAGGTTCTTTTTCAGTTGCAGTTTCTTGAAGAATGTGTTGCATTTTCTGCCTGAGATCTGAAAGAGTAAATTGTTTGTCATCATTTTCTTCTAAAAACTGTGCTAACTTCGAGAAGGCTGCTGCCTGGTCTTCATCAGCTGGTCTTCCCTTTTTAGTCTGTTGGCTTAATATATCACGTGTGAAATTGCTGGGCATGTTTTGATTGATTCTTAAATTGACATTTTATTGCTGATGATGTACAACATCAGCAGCATGCAAAGCATTCACAGATTCCATCTGGCTTCTTATAGTGTGCGGCCACTTGTCACCTCTCCCATGACATTTATCAGTGACACTTTTTTTCACAGTTGAAAGAACGAATAAAAAAAATAATGTCGGAATAACCTCTTCTCTGTCTGTCATATATTTCTGGCTGCTCACACAAAAAGCAGTCCCTTTAAAAATCAGAAGGTTTGTCAGCAGTGCTATGCAGTTTGGGTGGTGAATAGCTATTTATATGGGTTTTTTTCTGCATTACGTTCTCGCTTCAGATCACGTTTAATCACGTTTTGATTTATGCAATCAATCTGGTACTTTTTGTAAGCTTTTTGTCCGACATATTCGGTGTGGCTCTCCTCTCTCTTGGAATATGTCTTCTGAAGTCCCTGAACACCTTTGTTTTAGTCAGTATACACTGAATGGTGATGTAATTCATCATATGAGTGAGAGAGAGAGAGAGAGAGAGAGAGAGAGAGAGAGAGAGAGAGAGAGAGAGAGAGGACAAACACAGCTGGATAAAAGTTTGGATTGATGAATCAAAACCCTTTCAATCTGGATCATCTGGATTTCTTTACAAGCAGTAATACTCTGGCATTTTTTCCTCTGCATGCCCAGGCCAGCAAACTGATTTGTTTTGTCTGTAACCACACCGGTCTCAGTTTATGCAGATTGCTTGGTTTAGTTGCAGGAAAGTTTGATTATAAAAATGTCAACAGCAGTAATTTGCGTTAAGGTTGCCGCAAAATATGTTTCACAATAAAGGGGGGGGGGGTGTCACCGGTCAGAATAGCTGTAATGAGTATCCACTGTATGTGCACATGTGACTTCTGTGGTCACAGAAAACTTTACTTAGACTGACCTCTCTCTCTCTCTCTCTCTCTCTCTCTCTCTCTCTCTCTCTCTCTCTCTCCTCTCTCTCTCTCTCTCTCTCTCCTCTCTCTCTCTCTCTCTCTAAGATGTGATGGATATGACACCGTACAGTGTATCCTGACTGAAAAAGTGTTCATGGACTTCAGAAGGCATATTCTAAAGGACAGTCACACAGCTCAAGTTGGACAAAATATTTACAAAAAGTACTGGAATGTAACCTGAAGTGAAGATGTAGAGCAGGAAAACAACAAAATAAATGGCTATTCACCCACCAAACTGCACAGTACTGACCACAGATCTTTTAATTTTCAAAGGGACTGCAGCTTTCTGTGTGAAAAGCTGGCAGCATACGACAGAGAAGAGGTTATCTATATCCATACGTCATTTTCATTCATTCTTTCAATTGTGAAAAAAAAAAAATTCAATGATAACTGTCTTGGGATAGGTGACAAGCGGGCCACACACTGTAAGAAGCCAAATGGAATCTGTTAATGCTTTGCATGCAGCTGATGTTGTATATCATCAGCAATAAAATGTCAATTTTAGAATCACTCAAAGCATCCCCAGCAACTTCACACGTGGTAAACCCAACCAGCAGACTAAAAAGGGAAAACCAGCTGATGAAGACCAGAGCAGCAGCCTTCTTTAAGGTAATACGGTTTTTAAAAGAAAATGATGATAAACAGATCTCAGGCAGAAAATGCAACACATTCTTCGAGAAGCTGCAATTGAAAAAGAACCTTGCACTGAAAAACTACTACGGCAAACGTTAGAAGACCGTTCAATGAAAATTTATCGTCACATGCTTTAAAGGGGAAGCTTTCAGGTCAAAATCCTCAAGAGGTTTTCCAGAGAAGATGATAAAGACAATCAAAAGACAAAACTGTGCATCATCAGCTGCCCTTCTCCTCTGGTCAGACATCAAGACCATGGATACGACAAAAGAGGATTTCCCATCAAGTTCTGACATTGCTAGCCTGGACAACAATGTCGACTTTTTTCCACCATCTGTGACACTGCTCCTCATCACACTGCTTTGTGGGTAAAGATATCACAAACTGAAGATTGCTTCCATTTGTCTGTGTTTTGTCCAAACAGCAAAAACGAAAAGTTTTATATCAACATTGCAGTTGGGTGTCAGAGTGGAAATTCGCCATCTCACTGGCTCCAGATGTCTTGTTGACCATTTGAACAAACTGGGGTTCTCCTCCTCCTATGCTGATGTGAAGAAATATGAACAGTCTGCAGCACTGATATAAGACATTATTTTTACATGAGGCTTGACTCCAACCAGCTGTGATCAGTTTGTTGCAAAGAAAGTGGATCACAGCACCATAGCAATAGATGGCCCTGGTACATGCCTGGCTTGGGGATAATTGCTGCTGTCACACCTACCATTAGAACTAGCAGGTCCATCACATGTGATATTACTGCAACAGCTGAGCAAGTAAAAGTCATTGGGAGCATTTCAATCAAAATGTCCGGTTCATCCACCTCTCAGCTGAAATGAGCTTTATTCTTCTTTAAACAAACTGCTGTGCTGTCGACACCTTTCTTGACCTTCTGTGGAAGTACTACCATGCTGCCTACAACCAGGCTGGTCAGGAACTCTGCAGACAGTGTGTGATGGCCACCATCCAGGACAGAGCTGCTTCACCTTCCTGCCCATGATGGACATGGACCCCACTGACAGGAGCTGTGTGTTCACACCTCTGCACTTCTTGTCAGCATTGGCAAGCCAGAGCCATGTGACTCCAGTCATTACTTTGACCAACCTCTTTGGTGGACGGCCATGATCATTGCTGCCAGTGAACCAGATGGCAGCCCTTTCTGTTCCATTATAAAACGACTAGGTAAGTCCCATATTGGGACGAGCCTTCTGGATTTCATAGGCCTAAGAAACCTGATGGCAGGATCTGGACTTCAGCAGTAACTGGAAGTGTCATTTGCACCTGATGACATTAAACACTCACAGTTGACAGGAAAGTGGAAAGCCAGAGCTGCTAAGTGGCCGGGGCATTTGACACTTGATGCTGTTTTGGATGTGGTCACTGCACTCCAGGCTTTCAACAGTTCTCTTAACAGCGTCATGGAAGAAGACAAGGAACCAGAAATGGCTGGTGTTGGAGACAATGGAGATCTCAAGCCATGCATGAGCATGACAGATCCTAAGAACTGAACATGTCACTTGTTGTGGTTGAGTGCATGAAGTGGAAAGCAAACCGTCCACTTATTTGTCTTGCAACTAGAGCTAAAATGTAGTTTAACAATGTCATGATATATTGAGTTTTTATAGCGCTGAAGCTCACAAACAAATCAGAGCGTTTGCATTCAAATCAATACGCATCTGGCCGTTAAAAAAAAAGCCTATAAAGTTTTAAGATTGATTTAGACTCTCACAGTTACACACACACTCACCCATACACAGATAAGCACACATGCACCACGCGTGCGCGCGCACACACGCACACACACACACACACGCACGCAAGCACGCATGCATGCATATATACACACACAGACACACACACACAGACACACACACAGACACACACACACACACACACACACATGCACCCACGCATGCACGCACGCACGCACACACACACACACACACACACACACACACACACACACACACACACACACACACACACACACACACACATGCACCCACGCATGCACGCACGCACGCACACACACACACACACACACACACACACACACACACACACACACACACACACACACACACACACACACACACACACACACACACACAAACGCCCTTAGGCAAAGTGATGGAGATGTCTGTTGAAAGTAGGAACATATACAAGATATGTAGCTATGGGGGGGAAGATCCTAAGTCGGGAATAAATTTCTTGCCGCTGAAATTGAAACCATCAAGTGTAGGCTTTTGACGAAGTGGGAAAGAGAGGTCATTTCAAATAGATGGACCAGAAAGAGCGACGATCAACAGTAGATTGTTCGAATCTGTGTGTTCAGAAACATATCGCATATTATTTTTTCCTTTTTTACTGAATATATGTGTATTATCACATTTAGGACGCAAAGTGTCTTAAACTGAATCACGAGAAGACTTCTCGAACCAATGGTTACTCGGCCATTATTTATGATGACAATGGTTTAGTTCTAAAAATAGAAATGCCATGACATAGATTGGTCTAAAATATAAACAAACACATTGCGTTACCACTCTCCACTTTCCAGTATTTATCACTACAAACCCTAACAATCGACCCCCCCCCCCCCCCAAAAAAAAAAAAAAAAAGAAAGAAAAAAAAAAGAATTCCTGTTGCAATTAGTTCCTATTTTCCGTGGGGGTTTTTTCAACTCGTTCTAGTACTGGACTATTTCTTCAGCAGAAAAGACAACGGAAAGAGGGGAGAGGAGGGAGAGAGGAGGGGAGAAGGAGGGGAGATAGGGGGGTGGGGTGGAGCGGATGGTGGTGCTGGGGAAGAAAGAAAATGCGGGAAAGGAGGATGGGGTGTTGGGTTCTCT
>CM060335.1:31468193-31495693 GCA_030674155.1 Stramonita haemastoma | reverse complement strand
CCCCGTTATTCATTCATTCATTCATTCATTCATTCATTCATTCATTCATTCATTCATTTAATCACTCACTCACTCACTCACTCACTCACTCATTAAATGAACCCATGGTGATTTCAGCGAGCCCTCAGCCCCCCCTGTGGACATCAGCTCTGTGGCCAATCCTCGTCTGTCCGTGGACGCCATCTGGGAGGCCACCAGCCTGAACTATGACGTCACCCAGCTGGGGTCACCGGGCCGGAGAGGGTCCCTGAAACAGCTGGACATCTGAGGGGGGAGGGGAGGGAGGGGAGGGGGGGGAGAGGAGATGGAGGGGTATGGTCACCACATTGTTTTTTGTTTTGTTTTTCATTGATGATGCTGATGATTTGGCAGTATTATTATGATTATAGTCTTGTTTATGGGCTCACAAACGTTCGGACGAAGGGGACAAGAGAGAGAGAGAAAAGAAAAGTGTGAAGTGTTTACACAGTAACTTTGCCGAGCCAGAGAGAGTAAAAAGGGTGAACTATCAAGATGTGGTGTGTGGACACTATCATCGTAAGAAAATTGGGGTTGACAGGTAGTAGGTATGTACTGTAGACTCCATTCAATTAAGTAAAAGAAAGAAGAGGGTATGGCTTGGCTTGACTTGGCGGGCCGTTCAGAAATTCAGCACGTCTCGCGATTTTTTGGCTTGGCTTGACTTGGCTGTGCAGTTTGGAAATTCAACACGTCTCGTGATTTTTTGACCTGGCTTGACTTGGCTGGGCCATTCGCAGATTCAGCACGTCTTACGATTTTTTGGCTTGGCTGGACTTGACTGGGCCGTTCGCAAATTCAGCACGTCTCATGATTTTTTGTTGTTTGTTATGAATGCGTTTCAGAGTTGGTGGAGAGAAATTCAAAGCAATAAAGAGAGAGGGCGGTTGGTCAAAGATACTGGTGTGACGACCCGACTGTAACATGAATCTGGGTTGAGACGGTACACCGAAATGTAAAAGTATTGGTAACTGTTTTCCATACATGCATAGCAGTTAAAATTGGGCAGGGGGAGTGGGGCTGGGGATCATTACTTGTGTCAATGAAATCAGAGAATAGTTGACAAGTATGTCTGAACGTACCTTCTTCCAGCTTGCAAATTTTGTTTTTCTTCTAAACAATGAGGTTAATGTATAAGCAGTTTGAAAGTGCAGGGAATGATTCCTGGCTCCTGAATACAACGGAATACAACTGGCATCAGTAAAGTGATGATAAAGCTTGGTGTGTTGCGAAAAGAATTAAAGGCAGATCAAAATGACTTATTTGGCTGGTTGGCATACATAGCATGTTGGAACAAGCCAGGAAACTTTTTTTTTAAAGGAAGAAAATTAGAATCCAGTCATGATTTTTTTTCCTAGCGATTAAGTAGCGATTGTACCTTGTTGAAGTATTCAGCCGTGGAGCTCTGTCAACCTTCTAACATGCTGATTGACACTGTGGTACATTTAAGGTGCCCCATAACCTAGGTGGTCGTAGGGGAGCGAGGCATCAGAGACCTCATCTTCTCTAGGGGCCAGCATATTGAGGGCGGCGCGCATCTCTTCTCCCTCGCTGCTTTACCTTCCCTGACCCTAAAGAGGGCAGGTACTCATTGACAGCTGGGTGAACTGGGGGACTGTACTAAAGCCATGGTGCGCAGAAGGTCACCCATCCAACTGGTAACACATACTATATTTACAGACAGCAAAACTCTGACTTTGTGTGGAGCAGTCTTACTGACTGTGGACTCTTGACTTCCCTAACCTGAAAATACGTTGGCATGTGCACCAAAAAAAACCGTTAATGAGATGAATAATTCGTTAAATGAATGTGCCATGATATTATTCACAAACATGGAAGTTTTTTTTTCGAAGAACGTGTCCCGCGAAACATTTTGCAAAGCTGGAAATAAATACTGTTGAGATGTGCTGTGGAACATTCTGGAGCAGAACAAAATACATCTTGGAGTGTGCATTGTCCCAATGTGTACAATATTATAAAGCTTGTGGAAACACGCTCCAAAAATATTTCCGAGAAAAAAAACTGTTATAGAAATGTGCCACGATGGGTCGGTTACTGAAATAGGGGAAGGGGGAGGTGTTGAACAGCCCTATAGAACAAGACGGGGGGGGGGGGGGGGCGGTTAGTAGAAAACTCTGTGTTGAAAAGCTTGTGTGTGTTGATATATGTCACAAAGAACTATTATAACATCTACATAGTAAAACGGTTGATTGATGAAATGTTTCGTTAATTAAACATTCTTGGGATGGAAAGATCGCTGACATGACCGTGCCACAGGGAGTATAAGTCAGTCAGTCAGTCAGTCAGTCAGTTGTGCCCAGAAATATTGCTAAGAGGGAAAAAAGCCGCTTGACATGTGTGTGTGTACCTCCAGAAAATAGGCTACAGTCAGAAACAGTCACCGCTCTTTGAACTTGGCGTCAAACAGGACTCGCGTGCCGAAAGTTTGAAGGAATTGGGCAGGACACAGCTCTGTGAGTGTGGAGGTTACAGAAATGTGCCATAGAGGATGCATGTCGTATTCAAGAGAGTGATGGGGAGAATTCTTTTCGGGGGAAGGGGGGTGTTTGTTGGGATTTTGAGGGGTGGGGGCACGGTTTGGAGGAGATTTATAGTTTGGGGTTTTACCATGTGTGCAGGTCGTTTGATGTTGTTTCTTGTTAGCTTGTTGATTTCTTTTTTTCATTTTGTTGTTGCTATTTTTGATCTCATCTTCTGTCAACTTCATTCCTGAGTGCTGATACTTGTGGAGACTGTTATTTTGACCTTAACCGCGCGCGCGCGCGCGCGCGCGCACGCCACACACACACGCATGCACACACACATATACATACGCACGCACACATGCACACACACACACACACACGCACGCACGCACGTACGTACGCACGCACGCACGCACGCACGCACGCACGCACGCACGCACGCACGCACACATCCTACCACTGGCCTCTCAGCGCAAACGGCCATCATTCTACACTCAGTTATCACTATCAGTATATCAATAATAATGGTGGATCAGCGGTCCACAGGTAACAGAAAGCGAAAAGTCCGGGTCGGGGTGTGCGGTGGTTCAAAACCCGTTTGGGCCCAAAACTTTTCCCCCATACATTATGCCATGAGTGGTGGTCTAGGTGCTAGTCTTTTGGAAAATAAAAAAGACTAAAAGGAAAATAAAGATGAGACGATAAACCGAGGTCCCGTGTGCTACACATTATTTAGCGCAGGCAAAAGAACCCACGGCAACAAGAGGGTTGTCCCTGGCAAAATTCTGTAGAAAAAAGCCACTCTGATAGGGATACACAGTTGCAGACAGGAAAAAGAAAAAATCTAATGGGTGGCGCTGCACTTGTGGCAACGCTCTCTCCCCGAGGAGGGCAGCCCGAATTTCTGCTGTGACGTAAAGTGGTATGAAATATTTTTTTGTAAATGATATATAGGCCACCAAGCCCCAAAAGACTTGTTGAAATGATTCAACTTCCCTCAGAAGCGAGTCTGTAATGAAAATGAAAGAAAAAGAAAACAAAATTTGTTATATAGACATTTTTTCCCTTGTTTATCGGGTCTGAAAAAAAGGAACAGGTTTCAACAAGTGTGCAAGATGTTCTGCCTATGTTTGCACACAGGACCTCGGTTGATAGTCCCATCTGAAAAACTTTTGGGGGGAGTGGAGTGTAGTCGGCGCTGATGTTAGCTCCAGGTGGGGGGGGGGGGGGTGAATCCCCTTGAATGGGGATTCGAAACTGGGTCATCAGATTGTTAAGCGCAATGGGCAATGCCCTAACCACCAAGCTATCCACAGTGTGTGTGTGTGTGTGTGTGTAATGTGTGTGTGTGTAATGTGTGTGTGTGCGTGTGTGTGTGTGTGCGTGTGTGTGTGTGTGTCTGTGTTTGATTTTATTTGAAAGCTGCAAAGTTAAAGCTCCGTTGATTGGTGGAAAGGTGTAGTACACACATTATCATCATCATCATCATCATCATCGGTATCGTTATCATCATCACCATCATCATCGGTATTGTTGTTATTATTAGTATCATCATCATCATCATCACCATCATCGTTATTATCATAAGAATTCGTGTGTTTCAACTTTTAATCACTATCGTGTAAAAACAATGTGTACATAAAATGAACTATCTAGTTGTTCATCAATACCAGTCACTATTGAACGTCCATACCAAAAAAATGTTTTTCTGTGTATGTGTGTAACACATTTCAGTAATATCACAGATTCTGTTTCTATGTATATATAAAAAAGTCAACTGTATCTAAAGGACTGGAGAGTAGAGAAGCACTATAGAATCCATACTCTTTTTTTTTTTTTTTGGTCTTCATTGCTGTCGCAGATTATGACAAATGTTTTACATTTTTTGTGTGACTTTTGTGTGTGTGCTGTATCTTCAGAATGATCATTCGCCATAAGTTCTGCTTGGGAGTAGATATGCATGGTGCCTTTTTCATTGTTTTCTTTTTGCAATTGGCTTGTTTAGTTGGGTTTTTTATTTACGAAAATGTGTAAGGGTTTGGTTTGATTTGTGGTTTATTTCTTGGAAATAGATTATGCGAAATCGGGTGAAAAGAGAGGGGGGGAGGGGGGGTTAATGAAGTTTCTAGAATTCTGTGCAGTCGGAATTCCAGTGGTTATCTTAAGCATATGTCATTTTGACGTGGTCGTGTATAGATATTCTTAGGTGTTTGTTGTTGTTTTTTAGTTTTTGTTTTTCTTCACACGTTAGTTTTCGTTGAGTTGCATTGATAGCTGCTTACTGGATGTCTGGAAACACGAGTTTTTCGTTATGATTTAGAGTTGTAGGTGTTGACGAGTGTTTTTGTTGTGTTAGTGTTTTGGTGTGTGTGTGTGGTGTGTGTGTGTTTTTGTTGTTGTTGTGTGTGTGTGTGTGTGTGTAAGTTGTGTGTGTGTGTTGTGTGTGGGTGTAGGTGTGTGTAAGTGTGTGTGTGTAAGTGTGTGTGTGTGTGTGTGTGTGTGTGTGTGTGTGTGTGTGTGTGGCTTATAACTGTGCAAAACATTGAGCCTCCATCCCCACCCCACCCCCTCTACCTTCTATCTATCTTCTTCTTTCCCTCCTCTTCTAGCTCGCCAAATCTCTCTTCTCTCTCTCTCTCTCTCTCTCTCTCTCTCTCTCTCTGTCTCTGTCTCTCTCTGTCTTTGTCTCTCTCTCTGTCTCTCTGTCTCTGTCTCTGTCTCTGTCTCGTCTCTCTCTCTCTCTCTCTCTCCCCATCTCTCTCTCTGTGATCTGTATAGCTCACATGTTTTTCTTCGTCCATATCATAGAATCAGTTTTAGTTGTTGTTTTTTTTTAATAAATTTCTTCTGAAGAGGTTTTCTGAACATACGATAAGTCATCCCCCCTCCCGCCTCCCCCCCCCCCCCCCCTTTCGCTTTCTTCCATTTTAGGGCAATAGGTTTGGGGAGGGGGTAGAGGGGGGGGGGGGCTGTCGCTTTAGATTGGTTTTGTTTTCATCTTTTATTCTGGATCTTGCCAACTTGGGTGTGAGCCTAAGTCAATAGTTCCTCCCCCTTTTGCACGTGAGGTTGGTGTAGTTACTAGTTCTTTATTTGTATCAATGTGTTGTGTTGTGTTGTACTGCATTGTCTTTGTATGGTATGGTGCTGTATGCACTGTAGTGTATTATATTGTATTATAATATAATATGGTATTGTACCGCATTGCGCTGTGTTGCACCGCAACTATAAGTGAACGAAAGAATTTTTGCTTATTTTTTGAAAATATATTTTTAATTTATTATTCATTTTTGTACTTATGTATTTATTTATTCATTCATCCTTAAGTATCCAAAAACACATAACGAATTTTAACGGCAAACTCAAGCTTTGTCTACAGACCAAAAACCAGCCGGGGCCAGCAGCAAGAGGGAGGATGCTAGCTGTATACCCATCCTCCTCCTCCTCCTCCCTAGCAAGAAAGCAACCACACACAGCAGCAGCACTTCAGTTATCACAGAAAAACTAACCCAGGTTGCTACTCCGGGAAAAAAACCCACCAGGGACCAAGACTTTCAAGCTGAGAGCCAAGTTACGTGCGAGAAATAAATGTAGCATCAATTGGACACCTGAACATCAATTGGACACCTGAACATCAATTGAACACCTCATCAACTGAACACCTGAACAGCAATTGAACACCTGACCATCAAAGCGTTCTTCACATTCCCATTCACCTATTCCGTCGTCTGGCCAGTTGACCTTTGGGGCACCACTGAAGATTTTGTGTTAACCAGCAACTCTATGCCTAGCTGGACCATGTCAGGGGTGAGACGAGGAGAAAAGGAGACAAAAAATCAAGTAGACAAAACCACCAACTATACTACTCGGGGAGATCCAGTGTAACAATCAAGAAGAGGAATCTGACAGAAGCGTTGTCAAGTGCAGCACGTCGGAGACTTTTCTTTTTTTTTTTTCTTTTTAGAAGGCACGGTGTCTAGGAAGGTATGTGTAAGTGTGTGCTCCCCACCCCCGTCCCTCTCCCTACAGACACCTCGCCCCCCCCCTCCCTACAGACCCTCGCCCCCCCCCTCCCCTACAGACACCTCGCCCCCCCTCCCCTACAGACACCTCGCCCCCCCCCCTCCCCTACAGACACCTCGCCCCCCCCTCCCCTACAGACACCTACTCCCCCAGACACCTCCCCCCCCTCCCCTAAAGACACCTCCCCCCCCCCCCCTCCCCCTCCTACAGACACCTCGCTCCCCCAGTCACCTAACTCCCCATCCTACAGTACACCTAACTCCCCCTCAACATCCCATAGCACATAATCCCCCTCCCCTACAGACACCAACTCCCCCATCTACAGTCATCCTAACTCCCCCTCCCCTACAGACACCTAACTCCCCCACTACAGTCACCTAACTCCCCCATCTACAGTCACGCAACTCCCCCATCTACAGCACCTACTCCCCCATCTACAGTCACTAACTCACCCCACTAGTCACCTAACTCCCCATCTACAGCACCTAACTCCCCCATCTACAGTCACCTAATTCCCCACTACTCCCCCATTCTACAGTCACCTAACTCCCCCATCTACAGTCACTAACTCCCCCATCTACAGTCACGCTAACTCCCCCCCATCTACAGTACCACCTAACTCCCCCATCTACAGTCACCTACTCCCCCATCTACAGTCACCTAACTCCCCCATCTACAGTCCCCTTAACTCCCCCATCTACAGACACCTCCCCTCCCCTGACCTAACTCCCCCATCTACAGACACTCACTCCCCCTCATCTACAGACACCTAACCCCCCCATTCCCTACAGACATCTAGACTCCCCCATCTACAGACACCTCACTCCGCCATCTACAGACACCTAACTCCCCCATCTACAGACCCCTCACTCCCCATCTACAGTCACCTAACTCCCCCATCTACAGTCACCTAATCCCCCTCCACCTAACTCACAGTCACCTAACTCCCCCATCTACAGTACACCTAACTCCCCCTCACAGACCCTAACTTCCCATCTACAGACATCCACTCCCCCATCTACAGACACCTAACTCCCCTCTCCTACAGTCACCTAACTCCCCCATCTACAGCAGTCACCTAACTCCCTCCCTACAGTCACCTAACTCCCCCATCTACAGCAGTCACCTAACTCCCCTCCTAGCAGTCACCTAACTCCCCCCTCCCCTACAGTCACCTAACTCCCCCATCACCCCTAACTCCCCCTACGCACCTAACTCCCCCCTCTACAGACAACTAACTCCCCCTCTACAGACAACTAACTCCCCCCTCCACCTAGAGTCTCCTAACTCCCCCCTCCCCCTACAGTCACCTAACTCCCCCTCCCCCTAGCAGTCACCTAACTCCCCCCCCCCTTTACAGACACCCAACTCCCCCTTAGCAGACACCTAACCCCTACCCCACCTCCCCTACAGTCACACTCCTCCCCCAACTCCCTAGCAGACACTAACCTCCCCCCACTCCCTAGCAGGACACCTAACCTCCCCCAACTCCCCTACAGCACTACTACTCCCCCTCCAGTCAGACACCCCCCAACTCCCCCATCTACTACCCCCGTCAGACACCCATCTCCCCAACGTCAGACCTTACTCCAACTCCCTCACAGTCAGACACCCATCTACAGTCAGACACCTAACTCCCCCCTCCCCCTACAGACACCTAGCTCCACCCCCACCTCCCTAGCAGACACCTAGCCCCCCTTCCACCTCCCAGACACCTAGCCCCCCCCCCCCCCCCCCACATTCCCACCTCCCAGACACCTACCCCCCCACCCTTCCCACCTCCAGACACCTAGCCCCACCTCCCCGACACCTAGCTCCCCCTCCCCCCTTTAGCAGACACCTAGCTCCCCCCCCCCCTTTAGCAGATACCTAGGTCTACTCTAACTCCCTCCTTCGGGTAAGGGGGTTGGGGCAGATCTAGGTATATCTGCAAGGTGGGGGAGGGTGGGGCTAGGTGTCGGGGGGGGGGGGGGGGGGGGGCTAGGTGTCAAGAGGGGGGGGGGGGGGGGGGGCTAGGTGGGAGGGAAGACGAGAAAGGGGGGGGGGGGAAGGGGAGTCGAAGAAATGATACCAATATGTTAATTAAACATAAAAAAAAAATTATCTGGAGTTGCTGTTTGTTTGTCTCTCCCTCCTTCCTTCTCTCTCCCTTCTCCTCTTCTCGTCATCACCTCCCTCCCTCCCTTCCCTGTCACCTTGACTCTCCCTCCCTTCCCTCTTGTCTTTCGCTGCTACCTACCTCCCTTCCTTCTATTCTACATGCATGCATGTGTCGCCTATTTTTTTTCTGTACTCAGTGTGTCCAGGCCTGGAATCGAACCTGGGCACGCGGGGAGGGTTGGGTTTTGCAACTCAACAGTCTTAACCATCAGGCTATGACACTCCCCACAAGTTAAACGGTGTTTTATAAATATAAAGTCTCCGTTGGTTTTGTGTGCAAGTTGGGTTTGTTTTCGAGTTTTGTTTTGTTATTTTTTTCCGGGGGGGCATTTGTTGGGTTAGTTTGTTTGTTTTAGATTGAGAAGGTTCACCATGTGTACATTGGGCGTGTTGGGGGGTATGTGTTTATTTGTTGTTAGTTGTTTTCATGCTGCTGGCAATTTATCGTTTCTTTACGTTATCTTTGTTTTGTCATTAAGCCGAGTAACGTTTGTCTTCACTATTAATAAACCATATTACATGTTATTATGTTCTGCAGTGAAATTCTTTTTGGAGTTCGATGTGCGTGCGTGGGTGCATGCTTGAAGATATAAACACACGCGTACACACACACACACACACACACACA
Organism: Stramonita haemastoma; assembly: GCA_030674155.1. Classification (NCBI taxonomy): domain Eukaryota; kingdom Metazoa; phylum Mollusca; class Gastropoda; order Neogastropoda; family Muricidae; genus Stramonita; species Stramonita haemastoma. The sequence continues at coordinate 31,486,378 of CM060335.1, read as the reverse complement.
CATACAAAACAGACACACACACGATACACACAGACACACACACGACAAACACGACACCACACACACACACACACACACACACACACACACACACACACACCAACCACACACGTGGATATACGCACACACCAGCATGTTAAATACAAATCTTTTATTCAAATTCCCTTAAAATATGATCTTCATAGTCATACACAGTTGAATCAGTTTTTCAAGAACTTTAAAACTCACCCTCCCACCCCCAAAAAAACCGTTTATGATTGTTGACCAAAAATTCTTTTCTTTAAAAAAAATAATCAAAGAAAATCACAAGAAACATTTTTTTTGTTATTCTAACAATTTTCTACCTGGTAAAGAAGCGAACAAACAAAAAACAAACGAACGAACAAAATTCTCAGAAAGAACTCTGAAGGTTTTTTAAGTACAAGAAAAACCCAAGTCGGATACGTGCGTTGTTTAATGCACACTATCTTCTTTTTTTTTGCAGATAAATCATTCGCACATAACTCTCGCACACACACGCACACACACGCACGCGCGCACACACACACCACACACTTCTTCTGGGTGTTGATTGGTCTCTCTCCTCCCTCTCTCTCTCTCTCTTGCTCTTTCTCTTGCTCCATCTGAATAATTATTATGTTCACAGCTGGAGAAACTGTACATAATCAATGTACATCATATGTGCAGGCTACAAGTAATACAACAGACGTGAAGCTTTAAATAAACACCAACAAAAAAAAGAAGAAAAAAAATTATACATGCATTTTGCCATGACATTGAATGTTTTGCTCCAATGGTAACGTGACCAAAAAAAAAAGCCTTGTATCACTGCATTCATTCCCTTCTTTTGGGGGGAGGGGGGGGGAGGTCACAGATTCTGCGACACATGTGGTATACCCTGGATATGATATAGTCCATAATAGTCCATACATAGTCCATAATCATTGAAAGGCATCACACAATCAGCTGCTGTGCATTACACAATACATACAACTGGTAAACCACTGCAGCACAGAACTGAATGTGAATCCTCTTTTTTTTCAAATACAATTTTCTCCTGATGTTTTGTTTTTTAACATTTGGGATTCTGGGCTAATTTCCTCTCTCTGCTGATCGTATGCCAACTAAAACCTCAAAAAAAAAAATCAAGAAGAAAAAAACTAGTCCAAAATTTTCAAGGGAAACAATCGAGAACAGGTTGTTGCCCAAAAAAATTGGAGTTGCCTCCCAATACTGTACTAAAATTTTAAAGAAACCATGGTAAAACTGCTATCTTGTTTGGAACTAAAAGAAAGGAGAAAAAAAGAGCAAAAGAAAAGAAAAAAGAAGACATTTATCTTAAACGAATCATTCAACTTCAACACTTTTCATGATGATGTTAAACCAAAAAAAAAAAAGTCATCCATGGTAAATAGTTCGATGCTTAACGATGTTTTTGTTTTATTGCTGTAGATTAGGACTTTGTCAAAACAAACATGGCATGGCATCGCTCTGCTGCTGCTGAACTCAGCATTTGTACCACTGGAAACATTGGACATCCATTTTGGGGATTGTTGGCACTAAAAGCTCAAAACTTGAATATATATATATAATTTATATATATATATAACCTTCTTCAGAACTTACCCTTACTTGACACATAACTTACATAATGACTTGAATAAAAAAAAAAAAATTTTAAATCACTGTAGCTGTACCTGACACAATCTAAAGCTTCTTCATTATTTCAAATGATACACAACACACAAAAAAAGTGACAACATACACCGCAGGATCGCCATGCACACACGTACGCATGCAAACATACATACATACATACACACATACACATGCACATTTTTTTTTTTAGCACTGATGACCAATCACAAAAATATACATCGGCACAACCCACCCGAGAAGGGATCGCTGAGAAGACACCATCGACACATTGGACACTGTGCAAGTCTTGAAGCATACGCCAGAACATTTACCTACCTCCCTACCTACCTAGAGGGACCAGAAGGCAGGTGGGGGGGGGGGGGAAGGACAACAACATGAACACAACAACGCTGCACAAAGTCAAATGATAGTCCTCTTACACAGCCTGGCTTGAACATGCTGATTTGTCCAAACACGTAGCACTACTAACTATACACAGATCTACTATACACTTTGGCATAAGTCATTTTTGTTGGGTTTTCTTTGTTTGTGTTTGTTTTTTTTCTTTTTTACAAAAGCAGTGCAACTTCATAACCACACCAAATCACCAGCAAAAAAAAAAAAATGAATACGAGTCAACAAGTACATGACATGAGTGCAATGATTAAAGCATGACAGTAATCCAGAGTTAATAATACCCATACAAAGCAAAAAATACTAAAAGTATACACATCCAAAATAGGTTTGGTGTTACACTGTATATGTATATGACTGGGGGAACATAAATTTGTCCAAAAAAAAACCTCCCCCCACACACTTTTGGGGGGGGGGGGGGGGGTAGAGGGAAGATAAGGACAATGCAACAATTTTAATTAAAGCTTGAACTGAAACAGATTCCATCAGCTTACAACAGCATCATGCTAAAAAAAAGGAAAAAAAAACAAAAAGAAAAACGAAACCAACACAACAAACAAGCCAAATGGGTTGGTCACCTCCTCGACACTCTTTGAATTCTGCCTCTAAAACTGACTCCGTTATAATTTGATTCTGTTTACATTTTGTGCATAACATGCAATGATGACCAAAAAAGGAACTTAAAAAAAAACCCACCAAACAGCGAGTCTGGTGCAGCAAAACATATCACATGAACAGATAATGTCACTGTCCATAGCAAATGGTGCTTGTGTGCATTTTCATCCCTAATGAACATTCGAAAAAGAAATGAAGGAAGAAAAAAAAAAAGGAAAGAAAAGAACATGTTACCTACAATTTATGTAGAAAAATTCCCCCCAAAAAATTACCAACTTTTTTTTCTCTGCATGGAACATTGAAAACAAATATTCACCAAGTTAAGAATAAGTGGACATTTCCAAACAGCTTTATATCCTGAACTCTCTACACATATCTCAGTGCTTCCACTTCTTTTAGATAGAAAAAAAAACAACAACCCATGAAACAAGCATGCTACTTTATAAAATCAATCTTGTCACGATAAAAGTTTGGTATTCTCTCACTGTCTTTTTTGATAGCTATAAAAGTGTCTTTCCTTTAAAATGATCTGCTGCCCATGCTACACAGTTGGCAGCTCTTGCTTGATTAAAATTTAAAAAAGACTAAGAAAAACCCCAGAAACTCTCACTGCCCTAAAGTAAAGATGGTCAGATTCCAGAGTAGACTGCTTGCATTCAGCACACATTTGAAAAAACCAAAACCAAAAACAAACAAGAAAGGAAAGAATCAGTATCATACTATCAAAAATATCACTGTCAGGCAATGAAAAAAAACCCAAACAACCCTGAACTGGAAAATTCCTGACACTGTGTTTCGCAAAACCCGGATATATCGACTGTGTATTATTAAGTACGTGAAAATAACACAGAGTGTTTCCAGAAACAACAATAGCAGGTTCGACAACCAAAAAAAGAAAAAGCCTGCTGCTATTCCTCTCTGTCAAATTTGACCAACATCCCCCCCCCACTCCACTCTTCAGAAAGCAACTTGTAGCAGAAGCCTACAAGACAATATGACCAGCACATCCACTGGTGTATCTGAAATCTTCATTAAAAAAAACCCAGCAAATTTGGTTAAAATTTGTTTGAAAGAAAACAATCTAGAAAACAATCTTCACCACTTTCATACAACTTTCAAAAGAAAAAAACGACAGTTTAGAGTAAAAGCACTTTTTTGTGGGGTCTTTTTTTAAGATCTAAACTTTGGACTCAGATTCCATTTTCATCTTGCCAAAATAAAGTGAACAGAAAAAGCATGTTTAACCTAACAAAGAACATCATGGCTGATTTCAACCATAGATATTCATTCACAAACCATCAAAAGACGATTTTACAAAGAATACTTGTTTTGCTTGATTTTCTTTTTCTTTTCTTTTTTTATCAAAAAGACTCCCTCCCCTCCAATTCAACCCCCATCCCCACCCCCCAACCCACCCCTACCCTATTCTCACACTTCATACACACACATACACAAAACACATCAAAGACCACAGCTACTGCTACAGGTAAAACAACCATAAAAAAGTTTCTCTATACTAAAAAAAAAAATTCTCACAGGATTTAGAAGGAAAAAAATCACACAAACACTAAACCTGAGGTAGATACACTTTTCATATAGTGTTCTTGTGGACAGTTTTGTGGTGCACAAGTTTGCAAAATGCTATCTCCCAAAGCTGTTTAAGAAAAAGGTATAAAAAAAAAGAAAAAAAAAAAAACACACACAATGTGGCCTTACTCATACTCATAGCACATGAACAGCATATGACATGCTCTTTTCACCTAAAGGTGATCGTGAATCAATAAAAAATATCAAAATTCTGATTGTCTAACAAAAAAAAGAAAGAACATACTTGCTGACATCAACTTGGCTCAGAAAAGGATTAAGTCATTTGATTTCATTCAATAATTGGAAATAAATTATATACAGAACAATGTAATTTTTAAAAAATTACATAATAAGAAAGTGCGTGAAATCTGCATCAGTAAACGCCGTTTATGTGGGATGCTGGGAAAACCATAGAACATTTGACACACATGCTTGCTTGACCAATCTGTATGATGAAGTTGTCTTTTTTTTTAAAAACTTTTTTGTGGTTCTTACCAACAATATGAAAAAAACACCAAAACATTTTGACAAAGTTTGCCTTTCTCTGAAAATGAAATTTGAAAGAAAGAAAAAAAACTTAAAAGAAAAAAATGGGTTATACTTTGATAAGTTCTTAAAATACTGTTTAACTTTTTCACAAACAGTTCTGATTCTCACATGTAAGTTTTTGTAACATTGTATTCTACAGACATGGCCAGTGGCAATAATCTTCTTTTCTTACGGCATTTTCTTCAACTTTTCTATCATTAATGTGTGCATATTTGCAAGAATTAACTAAGTTTTGTTCTGTTGCTGCATTTGGCAACTGTAAACAAATTATCAGTTGTGTTCTTTGTAATTTCATGAGGCATTTATTTTTTATTCAGAATCAAAATTTAACAAGAAAACAAAACTTTTGATTGTTACTGCTGTACATGAATATCTCAACATTTGCCAAATAAAAAGGTTTTGTGTACCTTTGGGAATCAACAATTTAGAAGAATGAATCAACAAACATACAAAGAAAAACCTCCTCATAAACCACAGAATGTTACTACTATAATCTAAATAAACAAACTGCACGTTTCACTTCAGGTGCTTAATGGCAGTGCGACGCATTTTCACTGATGTGACAGACAACAAGTATAGTCTGCTGTCTGAGCATTTGATGAAGAAGAACTGCACATTAAAAATTATAAGAAAACCCTTCGTTTTCAGCAAAAACAAAACAATGACAAAAAAACCAAGAAAAAAAACCCCACATATGTGGTGAACTTGTAGGGAGAACAAATAATCATAAACAGCCTAAAAGTGTGATCCTTGCAGAGGTTAAATGAACTCAGTCCATCTTGCGCTGTTTAAGAGGACTTCTTTTCCACAAAAATGTTAATGTTCTGAGCTAAAATAAAATGTGAGGTTTTTTTCTTGTTTTTGTTTAAAAAATATGGCTCACAATAAGTTGCAGCAGGAGGTGGGAGACTCACTAGTGAACTTTCCAAAGCATATTTGAACAGTACGAAGTAAAGCAAACTACCCATACATCATTAACCATGCTTGCACATAATTTATACAATCACACACACCTTCCCATTCTCAAACTCACATCCACATACCACCACACTCTGTCTAAGCCCTGTTCAAATCAAATCACATCAGATCAAATACATAACTGGGATAATTCCTAACACTTTTGCTTCAAACCCATTCCCCCTTTAAGAAACATAATAGCAAGAGTATGCTTGCTTAACTGATAAACTCTTTTAAACATAAAAAAAGATTTCTTTTCAGACAGCCACAGTAGACAAAAACAGCAACAAAACCATGACTGAAAAATCCTTTCAAGTCTCCCTATCTTAGCCAGTGGTTTATACATATATAGAATAAACCAAATCCAAATTTTGTCTACATTATCCTTGATTTGTTTTTTTTTATTCCCTTTTTTAACTATGAGAACAAAAAAACTAACACCCTTCAGGCAAACACTGTCCACACACAAGCATGTTCACAGGTGTCACATTGACTACAGTTAGACACAAGAGTATACCAAAAAAAAAACCAACAAAGTACACGATCCATAAAAACAAACAAACAAAAAAACAGGGGTACACACTCCTGGAATATAAATTAACAGCAAAGTGATCCACAAAAGACAAGAAGATATTAAAGAGCTTACAACTACCGTTGACACATTCACAAACCTCTCCGCATTACACAACAGAAACCAACAGAGGCATACAAAAAACAACTGATACATTCCCATCATCAGTTATAGCAAGAAAATGATACCAAAGTCTACAACAACAACAACAACAACAAAAAACACCCTCATACACTTCAACTCTTCCATTGTCAGCAGCAATGGCATATTGCCTGCCATCAGACGTCTGCTCGCTTGCCTCTTGTCTTGCCACCATGTCTTGTCATAAGTAAAGCATCGCTGCACGCATACACTTCATTCAGGGCCTGTCTTTTCAACACCAAAGCAGTTATGGAGAACTGTCAATGGTAAACACATGCATACAGTTCAGGGCCAGTCTATGGAGAACTGTCATTGGTAAACACATGCACACAGTTCAGGGCCAGTCTTCAACACCGAAGCAGTATGGAGAACTGTCATTGGTAATTGGTAAACACAGACATACAGTTCAGGGCCAGTCTTCAACACCAAAGCAGGGGAGAGAACTAACTGTCAATCACAAAGCATGACCCCTGTTGTCAGCCCCTTCTGTCCACACTCACTCACACCTCATTCAGACAACATACAGCTACGCTACACACTGCTGGATGGAAAAATGCTCTAGGACACCTGGTACATGCACCACAGAAAAAATCCCTCAGGACACCGGCTACATGCCCACAGAAAAAATCCCTCAGGACACCTGGCGACATGACCCACAGTAAAAATCCCTCAGGACACCTGGCTACATGCCCACAGTAAAAATCCCTCAGGACACCTGGTACATGCACCACAGTAAAAATCCCTCAGACACCTGGACATGACCCACAGTAAATCCCTCAGGACACCTGCTACATCACCACAGAAAAAAATCCCTCAGGACACCTGGCTACATGCCCCCACAGAAAATATCCCTCAGGACACCTGGCTACATGCACCACAGTAAAAAAAACCTTGACAGACACCCTGGCACCTAATGCCCACAGAAAAAAATCCCTCAGGACACCTGGCTACATGCACCACAGAAAAATTCCCCTCACAGAGACACCACTGGCTACATGACCCACAGAAAAAATCCCTCAGGACACCTGGCTACATGCACCCAGAAAAAAATCCCTCAGGACACCTGGCTACATGACCCACAGAAAAAATCCCTCAGGACACCTGGCTACATGCACCCCATAAAAAAATCCCTCAGGACACCTGGCTACATGACCCACAGAAAAAATCCCTCAGGACACCTGGCTACATGCACCCCATAAAAAAATCCCTCAGGACACCTGGCTACATGACCCACAGAAAAAATCCCTCAGGACACCTGGCTACATGCACCCCATAAAAAAATCCCTCAGGACACCTGGCTACATGCACCAGCCACACACAACTGGTTTCAGGATGATCTCTTTTGTGTGTTATCCACATCTTCACGTTAGGATGCTATGCACCAGAAATCTTTCACCTCACCCATTTCTCCGCCTTGTCTGTTACCAGAGAAATGTGAAAAGCCAGCTTTCACAGAGATTTGACACAAAACTCCTTTATTCCCTGTCCTTTTTTACATTAAAGCAGAACCCCTGTCCTTTTAAAGCAAAACCCCTGGACCCCCTTTCAAAAACAGAGCCCCATGCCCTTTTAAAGCAAATACTACGTCCTGGAACCTGCTAGCAGCCCTGTCCTTTTAAAAGAAGAGAACCCTGCCCTTTTAAAGCAGAACCCTGTCCTTTTAAAGCAGAACCCTTCCTTTTAAGCAGAACCCCTGTCCTTTTAAAAAAGCAGAACCGTCCTTTTACAACCCTGTCCTTTTAAAGCAGAACCCCTGTCCTTTTAAAGCAGAACCCCTGTCCTTTTAAAGCACGTAAGCCTCCTTTCAATGTCCTTTTAAAGCAGAACCCCTGTTCTTTTAAAGCAGAACCTGTTCTTTTAAAGCAGAACCCTTGAACTACCTGTCTATCTAAAACTTACGAAACAGTACCCAAGGACAGGGCAGGCAGGGCAGGGTCCCTGGGTTAGCCAAGTTGTGTCCCATCATCTGTATGACTGAGAGCCGTGCTTGCTCTTTGTGTGCTGGGTGGGAGTGTGAAGGTTCTGTCTGTCATGTCAGTCAGCAGTTGACCACTCTGCTGTGGTCAGTCAGGTATCCTTGTCCTCTGGCCTACCTGTCTGCCTGTGATCAGACTCCTTGGCCTTCTGTCCAGTGTCGGGTAAAGTGTTATGACTAATGACATGTCTGTCCTGAGTCAAGTGTACAGATGCTCTACAGTGCCTCCTACTTCCAGATTGTCATCAGCTAAAAAAAAAATACAACAACAAAAAACTAGAGTGCGAGAGACTTTTGCCATTTCCAGAACTTTATGAACTTGTCATTGTTAAATGAAATTTTATGTGTGTTGTGTGGGTGGTTGGATATTGGATGTGTGTGTGGTGTGTGGTGGGTGTGGGTGTGTGTGGTGGGTGGGGTGGGGTATGTGTGTGTGTGTGTATGTGGTGGTGTGGGTGTGTGTGTGGGGGGGAGGTGGGTTAGTGCATACATGAATGAATGAATATGCAGTCATCTTCAACAGATCGCCCACATCCTCTCCACATTTCATTGACCTCAACAGTCTGACTTTTCATTTTTTCTTCTTAGTCTTTGAGAACAGGCACTCCCTTTACATGTCTCTGTTCAGCTCTTGTCCAAATTGTGTCAGTCCCTTTACAGTGGTCTGCAAATACTTTACAGTGGTCTGCAAATACTTTACAGTCTGTCACTCAGTGGTCACTTAATCCCCACTCCCTTACATTTCTCTGTCAGCTCTCGTCCAAATGTGTCAGTCCCTTTACAGTGGTCTGCAAATACTTTACAGTGGTCTGCAAACACTTTACAGTCTGTCACTCAGTGGTCACTTAATCCCCTCACCCGGTAAGTCACCCCACTCAATGTTAGGTCCAGACACCCAATAATATCCCTGTCCAATTCATGTTTCAAATCAGCCTCACAGTTTTTAGGCCCTAAGTATAACCCGTTCAGCAGTAATCAAATATCATTGTCAAAAACTCAACTTTCTGTCAATCTACACACACACACACCACACACACACATACACACACTGACACAGACACAAACTTAAACCTCTCTTTGTCACAAGTCAATGAGTCAGCTTTAGTCACAAACCAGCCAATCAAAGTCCGAACAAAAAGAGTCAGTTTCATCACAGCCATTGTCCTGACTGGTTCTCTCTGACAGTCTCTGCTTGTTCAACAAGCACAACAATCCCTCTATCCCTGTCATGTGTTGACACACATGCACAGTCACGCAGTTTTGTCAGTTTTAATGTCGTGTATCAGTAGTCTAAATCCACAGTCATATTTGTAAGTTGAAATGGGCACTGTCAAGAGATTAAAAGAGATTGAATCAGCTCAGCTGAACATCTTTACCTCTGTACAAACTTGGAACAAACAAAACTAAGAGGATAAAACCCCAAAATCAACCCCCCCAAACAACAACAAACAAACAAACAAACTCACAAACAAAAAACCCACAGACAATAAGAAAGAAGCCATTTTTAGCCAAGCCAAAATTCCTCAGACAGCCAATGTGATGACACACTGCAGTAGAGTTGAAAGAACACCAGTTACTTTAAGTACAGCGTAAAAAAAAACACACACCCACCCACCCCTACTCAAACCTCAACTTCTTACTGTCTGAAAAAGACTACTTCGTCTTTTCTCCATCAGTCACAAAGTGACTGTAGACATTTCCCACTCCTGCCTGTGTGCCTGCCAATTGAGGGGCCCCCCACTTCTTTTTGCTTATATATGTGATGATGTCATCTTCTGTAGGGCAAAGCCAGACACAGGGAGAGAGACTTAAACAGGCAAAGATGAATCAATCAAACCTACTGTAGAAGCTGCTCTAAAACCTCCTGAAAACAGCTTTTCCCAGACCTGCTCTTTACACTCCTGGAACTTTGTCCATGGAGACTGCACCTCCATCACACTACTGTACACTACCCAAAGGTCTTATTTCATTTATTTATTCATCTATTTTATTTTATACCATTTTATATTAACAGCAGATTAGGGAGAGCGTGTTGCCACAAGTGCAGCGCCTGCCCATTATTTTGTTTTTTTCTTTTCCCTATCAGAACAGGTGTTTTTTGTCTACAGAATTGTTTGTGCCAGGGACAACCCTCTTGTTGCTGTCTGGTCTTCTCTCTCTTCATCTGACCCGTCATCTCCTCCCTCTTTTTTCAGACACCTCTCTTAGAGTTGTGAAACACACCATCATCATCATCGGTGTGAAGCATCTATAATACCTCTTCATCAAAATAAAGCATCAAATCTTTCCTAGCCAGCTTGTGACTGAGAAAAAAAGCCAAACCTTTTCTAGCCAAGGCTAGTACAGGAAAACAAATCTCTGATAGTGAAGTGAAGTGAAGTTAAGCAGCAATGGTGAGAAAGGTCAAAAACCAAACAGAAAACCTTGTCACTTAATTAAAAAAAGCATAACAGTAATGTAGCCAAGTCCATATCAGCAGAAGTGTCAACAAAACCTGGTTTATATTCCCTGACAAAACAGACACATGCTGTAGCTTGACGAGTCAAGTTCACTTCATATGCATGCGCATGCATATGCGTGTGCACACATGTGCACACACCCACACATATATGCATGCACACACACACACAAACACTCCACACAGCTTTACACAAGTCCTATCTGTCAGGAGCTGGTCAGTCATTCAGTCAGTCCACACAGTCCATGTCTGCAAGGGGCAACGTACCAGACACACCATCTTCAGTCTCTTTTTCTTTTGTATTAAAGCAGTTGCAGATATTTCACACAAGACCAACACTGTCGACAGTCCCGAACTGTCACCTCAAATACAGGTGCCTAATCACTCTCTCTCTCTTTCTCGTTCTCATTCTCTTCAGCAGAGAGTTCCTTCCATTTGTCTGCCCAACAAAACCCCATCCAGCCACTGTTGAGTAAGCCATTCCACAAGTTCCCATGGTGGCACTAGTCACGTCCACAAACTTTACTACCACTGGCCAAAACCCTTTGGAGTCCCTACCCAATTACCAAAAAAAAAAAAAAAAAAAAAAATGAACGAAAAAAAAATCAAAAAAATTATTTTTTTTAAAAAATGTACAAGTGAAGAGCAGTCCGGGTTAGCCTGAGGACACACGCCATTCATTGTTCTACACAGAGACAAGTCAGGCACCCACATGCTGCTTTGCTGAAAGGAGGCACACAGTGAACAGATGTCATCATCAGATATTTCTTTTGTTGTTTGTTTTTATTTTTGCTGTCGTGTCCACAGGTCGAAAATAAGAAAAACTGTATTGCTCTTTCTCCTTCTTTTCTTTTTTTTTTTTCTCTCTGTGTTCAGTCAACGATGACATCTAACCCGAGAAATCATGAAGTTTGCGTTGTTGTGACGGCAGTGGGGAGTTGGCAGGATTGATTGATTGATTGGAGAGGGCAGGAGGGAGGGAGGGAGGGAGGGAAGGAGAGAGGGAGGGCAGTGAGGGAGGGCGGTGGTGGTGTGTGGTGTGTGTTCCGGACACCTCCAAGGAAGCTAGCGAGGGAAAGGTTCGCATCCTCTGCCGCAACGCTGTCGTTTATGGCACTCCCTCCCTCCCTCCCTCCCTAGCTGTCTGCCAAGCAGGCAACTTGCTTCCCCCCCCCCCCACCTACAAGCTGCTCTCAGAGGTTTGGTTGTTATCATCACTTCACCAGTACTCACTCTCAGCCTTCCTCGAGTTTTCCTCTCAAAAACATCTCTCCCTGGGTTTCTTCACAGACCACCATCCCTCTGGACTTGAGAACAGAAGTGATGATTGATGTCTTTCACAGTCAAGTTTGTCAGTTTGTCCACAAAGTAAGCTTACAGTGTGCTGTTTATTTATTTATTTCTTTCCTTTATTTCTTCTTTAGTTATCATCATCATCATCATAACTCTCGTTTTTCTTTCACCCTACTTCACACATTTCGTTTTCTTTTGTTTTTGTTTCTCATCTAGTTTCACAAAATTTGGGGTTGAAACACGCTCAGTAGTAATCTTCGTGCGTTCAAAAGACACCCCCACCCCCAGCGTGGAATAAAACTGCCAGAGCCAGTGTCAGACAGACCCCGAGAGTCCAGGAAGAGGAGAGGAGCACTGCTGCACTGCCCTTGGTGTCCTGCCTGTCCCCGCCCCCTGAAGGTTTGCGCCCCCCACCTGGCCGTTTGATCCCCGGGCGAATTGGCCGGCTCCCACCCGTGGGTTTGTCCGGCACAGTTCTGAAGGGGGGTACATTGTCGATGTCCACGTAGCCCCCTTCGTTGTCCTCCGTCATGGAGCCGCTTCCAGAGCCACTGCCGCCCCCGTAGTCCCCGCTGCCTGAACCACTCACCCCTTCAATTTCTGCACACAGACAAAGAAAGGGCGACTTTTACTGCATGTACACTGTTTACTGTATGTACACTGTTCACTGCATGTACACTATTCACTGCATGTCCACACTATTCACTTCATGTACACTATTCACTCACTTCATGTACACTATTTACTCACTACATGTACACTATTCACTTCATATACACTATTTACTCACTACATGTACACTATTTACTTCATGTACACTATTCACTCACTTCATGTACACTATTTACTCACTACATGTACACTATTCACTTCATATACACTATTTACTCACTACATGTACACTATTTACTTCATGTACACTATTCACTCACTTCATGTACACTATTTACTCACTACATGTACACTATTCACTTCATATACACTATTTACTCACTACATGTACACTATTTACTTCATGTACACTATTCACTCACTTCATGTACACTATTTACTCACTACATGTACACTATTCACTTCATGTACACTATTCACTTCATATTACACTATTTACTCACTACATGTACACTATTTACTTCATGTACACTATTCACTCACTACATGTACACTATTCACTCCCTTCATGTACACTATTCACTCCCTTCATGTACACTATTTACTCACTACATGTACACTATTCACTACATGTACACTATTCACTACATGTACACTATTCACTCACTTCATGTACACTATTCACTTCATGTACACTATTCACTCATCACATCACTTCATGTACACTATTCACTTCATGTACACTGTTCACATCACTACATGTACACTATTCACTTCATGTACACTATTCACTCACTACCATGTACACTATTCACTACATGTACGCTATTCACTACATGTACACTATTCACTTCATGTACACTGTTCACATTCACTATACATGTACACTATTCACTTCATGTACACTATTCACTCACTTCATGTACACTATTCACTACATGTACGACTATTCATTACATGTACACTATTCACTTCATGTACACTATTCACTCACTTTCATGTACACTATTCACTCCCTTCATGTACACTATTCACTCACTCATGTACACTATTCACTACATGTACACTATTCACTACATGTACACTATTCACTACATGTACACTATTCACTACATGTACACTATTCACTACATGTACACTATTCACTCACTTCATGTACACTATTCACTACATGTACGCTATTCACTACATGTACCTATTCACTACATGTACCTATTCACTATCATGTACACTATTCACTTCAGTACATTTTCACTCACTACATGTACACTATTCACTTCATGTACACTATTCACTCACTCCATGTACACTATTCACTACATGTACGCTATTCACTACCATGTACACTATTCACTTCATGTACACTGTTCACTCACTACATGTACACTATTCACTTCATGTACACTATTCACTCACTTCATGTACACTATTCACTACATGTACGCTATTCATTACATGTACACTATTCACTTCATGTACACTATTCACTCACTTCATGTACACTATTCACTCCCTTCATGTACACTATTCACTCACTTCATGTACACTATTCACTTCATGTACACTATTCACTTCATGTACACTATTCACTACATGTACGCTATTCACTACATGTACACTATTCACTACATGTACACTGTTCACTACATGTACACTATTCACTTCATGTACACTATTCACTCACTTCATGTACACTATTCACTACATGTACGCTATTCACTACATGTACACTATTCACTTCATGTACACTATTCACTACATGTACACTATTCACTACATGTACACTATTCACTACATGTACACTATTCACTACATGTACACTATTCACTACATGTACACTATTCACTTCATGTACACTATTCACTACATGTACACTATTCACTACATGTACACTATTCACTCACTACATGTACACTATTCACTACACATGTACACTATTCCACTAAACTACTAGTGCATGTGTATTTACGTCACTCTTCAATTTTGTTGCTGTTATCTTTGGGGGGTGTTTTTTTGTTTTTGCTTTCTGTTTTGTTTTGTTTGTTTTTTTGTTAATAATGTTGTTTTTTTGTTTTTGCAGGGAGTTTTAAAGTTTGTTTCTTTGCCCTTTTTTTTGGTTGCTTAAAAAAAATATGTGATAGTTGTTACATGTGGAACCTTACTCTGTCATCACGACCAAAAGTCTAGCATCAAGACCACTCAATCAATCAATCAATCAATCAATCAATCATCAAATTTTTATTTCCAGATGGTACATTGAGTAAGCATCGATTTGCTTTTTTCCATCAAGCCATCTATCTAAAGAAAAGAAAAACAAAATCAAAACAACTGCAGTGCATGGGGAGGAGAGAAACAGAGACAGAGACACAGAGACAGACAGAGAGACAGACACAGAGAGAACACTGAACACTTGATAGAGAAGGGGGGGGAGGGTACACAGGGGCGGAAACACATGGGAAACAACTCCTCAACCAATAATGTACCCAAAGTTGAAGTTGCTTCCCTTTAACAGTCACACGCCCCTGCCTGTTTTAGTAACGTTTTCATTCCCAAATAATAATAATAATAATACAGACCTGCTAGTGCCTTATAATTATATAGCCTTTCAAAGTTGTATGCATTGTTACTTGTATGCCTGTCTCCTCTCCCTTAACTCCTTGAGAAGTCAGGAGGTAATCTTGTCCTCAACTTCATTCCATGTCACCGAGAGATAAAATGTGAGTGGGGGTGACAGGAGATGAAAGAGGGGGGAGAAGGAGAAAAGGGGGGGGGGGGGGGGGGGGGGGAGGACGACAGACCACAGAGAGACAGCAGACAGACAGACAACAGAAGACAGAGACAGACAGACAGAGAGGAGGAGAGAAGAGACGAGAAGAGAAGAGAGAAGAAGAGAGAGAGAGAGAGAGAGAGAGAGAGAGAAGAGAGAGAGAGAGAGTACTAATGATAACCAGAGGAATTCACGTTTAAGATCAAACGTGCTTTCTCAACAAAATTATTGTGCTTAGATTTTCATTTCATGTTTTTAGGCAAAAATCAAGAAACCCTTCACACACAGATCCAAACACACGCACGCACGTATTCACACACACACACACACACACACACACACACACACACACACACACACACACACACACACACACACACCACGCACGCACGCACGCACGCACGCACGCACGCACGCACGCACGCACGCACACACATACACAGATGGTACAGTAGCATCTTCTGACACTCAATTACTGCACCCATCTGCAGAACTCGAAACCCAACCTCCCCAAACACACACACACCCTACCCCCCATTATTTCTCTTCACCTTTCCTCTCTCTCTCTCTCTCTCTCTCCTCTTTCCCTCTGACCATGTGGAGGAGAAACAGGGTGTTAAAGTTACACATCCTCCCCTTCCCTACTCTTCTTCAGTACCCACCTACGTTGACAAAAATATATGAGGAGCTTCTAAAATGCTGAAGTAGTACATTATATTGAACTTCTATTGATTTTACAAGATATGTTGTTGTTGTTGTTTTTTTACATGGGGGGGCCTAACGCAGTTCATCGAAATTTATGACGAACTGTGTTGTTGTATTGGGACGAACTGTGTCAGAACAGCAACCTAACTAAAACACACTAGACTAACCGGTGTCGATCCAGTCCACGTCCTCCCCGTTGTAGGCGTTCTGCAGGCGCGAGGTGATGAGCCTCAGCTGCACCAGCTGGCGCGTGAAGAGCGTGTTGCTCTTGGACACGTCCACCTCCACCTCCGGGTTGTTGATCTGGTTGATGACGCCGTCCAGCTGCACCTCGGCACGTACCTGCACGTGCAAGTCAGGACACCACATATAATTATATCTGTGTGTGTGTGTGTGTGTGTGTGTGTGTGTGTGTGTGTGTGTGTCTGTGTGTGTGTGTGTGTGTCTGTGTGTTGTCTGTGTGTCTGTCTGTCTGTCTGTCTGTCTGTCTGTCTATCTATCTATCTATCTATTTATCTATCTATCTATCTATCTATCTATCTATCTATCTATCTATCTATCTATCTATCTATCTATCTATCTATCTGTCTGTCTTGCTGTCTGTCTGTCTGTCTGTCTATCTGTCTATCTCTGTCTGTCTGTCATTCTGCTATCTGTCTGTCTGTCTGTCTCGGTCTATCTGTCTCTCTGTCTCTGTCTCTCTCTTATCTATTATCTATCTATCTATCTATCTATCTGTTGATCTGGTTGATCACCCCGTCCAGCTGAACCTCCGGCACGTACCTGCACGTGCAAGTCAGGGGACAACCAAATATATATATAAAATATAATATATATATTCCTTTATTTATTTATTTATTATTATTTATTCTTTCATTTATTCTTTTAAATCGAGGATAACCTCGATATAACTCTAAACAACACAATCCAGTTATGGTGTTTATACCCCTGCCCACCACACGGACTACAGGGGGCTGTCACCTCGTCACATTTTAAAAAAGTGGAGAGAAAAAAAAAAAAAAAAAAGTAAAGGTTTCCCATAACCTGTGTGGTCGTAGGGGAGCGAGGCGTCAGAGACCTCAGCTTCTCCAGGGGCCAGCATATTGAGGGCGGCGCCCATCTCCTCTCCCTCGCTTCTTTACCCTTCCCTGACCTCTAAAGAGGGTAGGTACCCATTTACAGCTGGGTGAACTGGGGGGACTGTCTGAAGCCAAGGTGTGCAAACGGTCACCCATCCAACTGGTAACCACGATCGATGCTGCTTAACTTGACTTGGAGAAAGCGATCGCTCTGACCACTTGGCTATCCCACCCCTTACATTTTTATTTTAAAACTCAAAATAAAACTGTGTCACTATATGCAGATTAAAAACTGGGTGTAAAGCCAACTTTACTGTCCTTGGATTGCTTGTATCGACGCCCTGGACAACTATAAGGGTTGGCCCAGGACGGCCACCGCGTTGTGGGAAAACCCACATCGATCACAACCCTTATGGGGACGGGGTAACCTGGTGGTCAGAACACGCGCTCGCAATTTGACGACCCGGGTTCGATTCCCGTCAAGGGGATTTTTTTTCCCTTTGGAGTTAACTAACAT
This sequence comes from Stramonita haemastoma, assembly GCA_030674155.1. NCBI lineage: Eukaryota > Metazoa > Mollusca > Gastropoda > Neogastropoda > Muricidae > Stramonita > Stramonita haemastoma. The sequence continues at coordinate 31,468,500 of CM060335.1, read as the reverse complement.
CAGTTGCCGACTCCACTATCCCCCCAAACTCTTTCGGATGAGACCATAAACCGAGGCCTCGTGTGCGAACACACGCAGAACATCTTGCGCACACGTTAAAATCCTGTTCTGCTTTTCATAAGAGTAGGCCATTGTGTGCCGGTGGGAACTGACAAGATTTACAAAACTGCATACATACGGAGACTGAATGTAAAAAAAAAAAAAAAATTTTAAAGCACGAGTGCTTATATCATTATCTTCGATAGAAAATAAATACGTAAATAAATAAATATGATGCAGACAGAAAAAAGGACAAAAAAAGAGATAA
>CM060335.1:31455693-31465693 GCA_030674155.1 Stramonita haemastoma | reverse complement strand
CATGTGCTGTTTTTCATCCAGTCCCCGTGTGTATGCAGGTTTGTCAATTTTGTCACCTCTTCCCACCGGCACACAATGGCCTTCTCTTACGAAAAGCGGGAAAGGATTTAACGTGTCCGCAAGATGTTTAACGTGCGTACGCACACGGAGGACCTCGGTTTACAGTCTCATCCGAAAGACTTTTTAGGGGACAGTGGAGTCAGCACTGATGTTAACTCCAGGGCCGGGAAAAATCCCCTCGAACGGGAATCAAACCCGGGTCGTCAAATTGCCAGCGCAATGTTCTGACCACTAGGCTATCCCGTCCCCTACTTAAAGTGAGTAGGTAGCATGTATAGCCGCCGCTGTAGTCTAGTAGTTAGGGCGTTGGACTCGTAATCTAATGGTTGCAAGTTCGATCCCAGCTTTCAGCTATGGCGTTGTGCCCTTGGAAAAGGCACTTTACGGCTATTTTCCCACCCCACCCAGGTGTAAAACGGGGTACCAACCTTGTGTTGGGGTTAACCCTGCGACAGACTGGCGTCCTATCCAGGGGGGGGGGGGAGTCTATGACTCTCAGTCGCTTAACGCCACAGAAACCGGGATAAGCACCGGCCTGATGAGCCTTAGGCTCGGGACAGACTTTAACTTTAACTAGGTAGGCATGTAAGCAGCAGTACAATACACTACCTGGCTCTGTCCTGCCCGTTCCAGCAGTCGTCCTCGCTGCTCGGGGTGGCGGCAAAGTCCTCGTCGTTGCAGAGGTTGTAAGGCAGCTGCACCCAAAAGTCCTTGGCCGTCTTCATCTTCTGGTTGATGTCCCGCACCAGGCGATCCAAGTTCGTGCCAGCCGCTGTCGTGGGCCTAGGGTGGTTCTTGAGGGAGAAAGCGATGTCGTAGATGCTGCGGCCACCGTTGTTGCTGCTGCTGCTACTGCTACTGCTACTACTGCTGCTGCTGCCAGCACCACCAGCACCGCCACCGCCACCACCACCGCCGCCATCTTCTGCCTGTCGCTTTTTGCGGGTCATTCGTGGCTCGCCACAGACTGCAAAAATCTGTATGGAAAAACACATACACAAGTTTTGTTAGGAATAATATGGATTGGATGAAAGGATGGGTGTGTGGGTGTGTGGACCTGATGAAAGGATGTGTGCGTGGGTCGACAGATGGATGGATGGATGGATGGATGGATGGATGGATGGATGGATGGATGGATGGATGGATATGGATGGGTGGTTGGGTGGATGGATGAGTGAGTGGGTGGATGAGTGGGTTTGTGGATGGGCAGATGGATGGATGGATGGGTGTGTGGGTGGGTGGATGGATGGATTGATGGATGGGTTGATGGGCAGATGGATGGATAGATGGGTGGGGTGACGGACAGATGGATAGATGGATGAACGGTTGGATGGGTGTGTGGATGAATTTGTGGGTGGGTGGATGGATGGACTGGAAAAAACAACAACAGAAGTGAACCAAGAAGGCAGAACATAGACAAGGAGATGACATGAAGAAGAGGAACAAGGCAGAAACAAAGTGCAGGATAGAAAAGAGGAATAACTGACACAGAACTTCAAGATAGTGGGAATACTGACAAGCCCTTGGCATCCCCACAGGGTAACCTGTATGGATGACTAAACGGACGTTGGGGGAAGAAATGGAGGGAAAGATGGACGAATACAGACAGACAGCTGGATGAATGAATGAATGAATGAATAAGAATCACCACGAGGAAATGAAGAATATATAGCACAGTGCTAGTTATCCAGTGCATACGACTGAATGAGAAAAGAAATGAGTGAGTGAGTGAGTGAGTGGAGTGAGTGAGTGAGTGAGTGAGTGAGTGAGTGAGTGAGTGAGTGAGTGATGTGAGTGAGTGAGTGAGTGAGTGAGTGAGTGAGTGAATGAGTGATAAAAGCGTAAATGAAAGAATGAGTGAATGAAAGAATGCAGGATCAACTGACTTCTTGGTTCACTCTCCTGCGCATTTTTTTTTCCAGAAAGACTAAACAGATTACAATTTTCTCTTATGCCGAAGTCGGATGCGTGGGGGCCTGATCTGTCAGACGCTTTAAACGAATGTGTGATGCATTTTCGCTACTTTGACAAACAATAGTTCCTGTCTGAGCGTTCCACGAAGAAGAAGAAGAAGAAGAAGAAGAAGAAGAAGAAGAAGAAGAAGAAGCAAATAATTTTTTTTATATGTTTGTCTACCAGGTGGAGTGAATGACAACTGTTGACACACGATGCTTCATAGAGGTTAGGTGTCGAGGAGGGGGGTGGATAGGGGGGAGAGACTTTTTATATAAAAAAAATGTGATAGAAAAAGGCCGAAGAGAAACGAAAACAGAAAAAGCACGTCCACATGTCAGCGTTATTTTCCTTTTCCTCCATTTCTATTTTTCCCTCCATACTGGAATCTCTCTGGCTGGCTGTCTGTGTGTCTGTCTCCCTCCATCCCTCCTTCCCCCCTCTTTCTCTCTCCTCTCTCTCCCTCCTCACACTATCTCTCACCCCTCTCATTCACTCTCACACACCACACACACACTCTCTCTCTCTCTCTCTCTCCTCTCTCTCTCTCTCTCTCTCTCTCTCTCTCACCACACACACACACACACACATACACACACGCGCGCGCGCGCGCGCGCGCGCCCACACACACACACACACACTCTCTCTCTCTCTCTCTCTCTCTCTCTCTCTCTCCTCTCTCTCTCTCTCTCTCTCTCTCTCTCTCTCTCTCTCCACACACACACACACACACACACACACACACTCTCTCTCTCTCTCTCTCCTTCTCTCTCTCTCTCTCTCTCACTCTCTCTCTCTCTCTCTCTCTCTCTCTCTCACACACACACACACACACACACACAAACACACACACAAACACACACACACTCTCTCTCTCTCTCTCTCTCTCTCTCTCTCTCTCTCTCTCCTCTCTCTCTCTCTCTCTCTCTCTCTCCTCCTCTCTCCCTCACACACACACACACACACAAACACACTCTCTCTCTCTCTCTCTCTCTCTCTCTCTCTCTCTCTCTCTCCTCTCTCTCTCTCTCTCTCTCTCTCTCTCTCCTCTCTCTCTCTCTCTCTCCATAGAAATGTAATGTTACACGCAACCTCGGGGTCTTTTCTCACATCCACAAAGATCAGCCAGCAAAGCTAGCACTTTCAACAACAACGCAACCCTGCGCACACACGCGCGCGCACACACACACACACACACACACACACAACACACACACAATCACACACACACACACACACACACACACACACACACACACACACACACACACACACACACAAGTCCTCCGGATGAGACTATAAACCGAGGCCACGTGTGCGAACGCACGCAGAACATCTTTCGCAAATGTTAAATCCTGTTCCGCTTTTCGTAAGAGTAGGCCATTCCGTGCCGGTGGGAACAGATGACATGACTTACAAAACTGCATACATATGGGGACTAGATGTTAAAAAAAAAAAAAAAAAAGCACATGAGTGCATAATCCATTATCATTGATATAAAAGAATAAATAAAACAAACACATACAAACACACGCCACACAGAGTTACACACACACACAGTTACAACCACACACAACACACACATACACACACACACTCTCTCTCTCTCTCTCTCTCTCTCTCTCTCCTCTCTCTCTCTCTCTCCTCTCTCCTCCACACACACACACACACACACACACACACACACACACACACACACACACACACACACACACACACACACACACACACACACACACACACACACACACACACACACACACACACACACTGTGTTATCGTTAGTAGCGCCCTGTCGGCACCTTCTTGACAAGATTACCCTGGGGTCGCCAGTTGTTTATAGGAGACTGGAATCTAGGACTGGGGGGGGGGGGGAGGGGGGTGTGGAAGTGGCGGGTGAAGAGAGGAGAGGAGAGGAGATGAGGGAGGGGGTCAACACTAAAAAAAAAAAAAAAAAAAAAAAGATAGATCTAAAAGTGTGAGGAGGAGAAAGGAGAGGGAGGGCGATGTTTCAAATAGCACTCTTGGGAGTCGCAATCACACTCGACTGATGACAAGCTCTTTCTGTTGGTCTGTGTGTGTGTGTGTGTGTGTGTGTGTGTGTGTGTGTGTGTGTGTGTGTGTGTGTGTGTGTGTGTGTGTGTGTGTGTGTGTGTGTGTTGTGTGTCTGTCTTGTCTGTCTGTCTTCTGTCTGTCTCGTCTCTTCTGCCTCTCTCATGTTCTCTGTCTGTCTGTCTCTGTCTGCCTCTGTTCTCTGTCTGTCTGTATGTCTGTCCCTCTCTCTGCCCTCTGTTGTCTCTGCCTGTTTTGTATGTCTGTCCCTCTCTCTGTCCCCCCCCCCCCCTCTCTCGTCCTCTCTGTCTCTCTCTGCCCTCTCTCTGTCTCTTCCTCTCGTCTCTCTCTCTCTCTCTCTCTCTCTCTCTCTCTCTCTCTCTCTCTCTCTCTCTCTCTCACAGAACAACGTAACTATATCAATTAACAGTTGCACAACAGAGATACAAACAAAAACAATCAATGTTGTGTATCTCGTAGGATAAATGTCACTTTAGTTCGTTTAGATTTTGTTCTTTGCATCATGTTCCTTTAACTTCATGCTTTAAAAAAAAAAAGTGTGAGTGGTGTGTGGTGTGTGTGTGTGTGTGTGTGTGTGTGTGTGTGTGTGTGTGTGTAGGTCTGTGCCCTTACATAAAATTCATTCTCTCTCTCCTCTCTCTCTCTCTCTTCTCTCTCTCTCTCTCTCTCTCTCTCTCTCTCTCTCTCTCTGCCCCCCCCCCCCTCCCCAAGAAGCAGAACGACAATACCCTTTCTGTTCTTTACTACTTTCCACAACCTTGTTATTTCACTTTAGCAAATATTTTCAGGTGTCAGTTTCTCTTATCACTTAAAAGAAATCTCTGCCACGATAAAGTTACGTTGTGTGTTTATTCTTCAATGATTTCTATCTTTAAAAAACAAAGAGGAAAAAGACAGAAAGAAAAAGAGAAGAAGAGAGAGAGAGAGAGGGGGGGGGGGAAATTTGGGGGGGGGGGCGGGATCTTCCTCTCTTCACTCCTGTCTTCTTACTGTTTTATGTCAACAACCTCTTCTCTCTATTCTTTCAAGCTCCACCCCCCCCCCCCCCCCCATATATTTCTGCTGACAAACAATCCTCTAGCCTACACTGTCTTCAGTTTAATGAATCTTTTTAAGATCATATAAAAGTTTGGGTTTTTTTTTATTATTACTATTTCTTTATTCTTAGATTTCGAGCTAACTGAATATTCGTTTGCTTTTATTTTTCTTTTCACATCCAGTCCTTGTATACAAAACAGTTCTATAAATGTTGTCATCTGCTCCCGCAAGCACGCAATTATGGCCTACTCTTCCAAAAAGCAAAACAGGAAATACCCCCTCCCTACCACCAGTCCTATCATAACGCAAGTGTTCCTCAGTCCTGTGATCCACTACAGCACACACTAACGACTATCCACGACAATCACCACCCAGAACACACACAAAGGAGACTGTCACCACGACAATCATCATCCAAGATGCACGCAAAGAAGACTGTCACCACGACACACAGAAGACAGTCACCACAACACAAAGGACGCTGTCACCATGACAATCATCTAGGGTACACACAAAGAAGACTCTCACCACAATAATCTCACCCAGGATACACACAAAGGAAGACTGTCACCACATAATCATCATCTAGAGTACACACAAAGGAGATTCACCACGACAATCATCCAGGACACACACAGAGGAGACTGTCACCACGACAATCATCATCCAGAGTACACACAAAGGTGACTGTTACCACAACACAGACTGTGACAATGACACAAAGGTGACTGTCACCACAATCATCAACCGGGGTACACAAAGAAGACTGTCACCAAACACAAAGAAGACTGTCACCACAACACAAAGAACACTGTCACAACACAAAGGAAACTGTCACCACAACACAAGGAGACTGTCACCACGGTAATCACCATCCAGGGTACACAAAGGAGACAGTCATCACGACACAAAGAAGACGGTCACGACGACAATCATCCATGGTACACACAAAGGAGACTGTTACCACAACAATCATCATTCAGGGTACACACAAAGGACACCGCCACCAAGACAATCACCCAAAGTAGATCTCAAAGAGACCATCACCAAAAAAAAACTGGATTTTTTTTAATAAAAAAAATGTTCAGGAATGGACACAATAATTTAATAAATAACTTAACTCACCATGCCCAGACCTACTTGTATTTGCAGCCGCCATTAATTAACAAAGATCGGAATGGTGGTGGTGCCTGGATGAAAAGTCTGCTTGCAGACGTCCAGTGTCCCTCCCTCTCCCTCTCTATCCCTCCCCCTCTACTCCTGGACTGTATCAGTCAAGCATTGAGTGAATGAGTGAGTGAGTGAGTGAATACATCACAGAACCCTTATGTAATATGGCCGTAAGGTAGGAAGGAGGAGACAGAGACAAAATAAAACAGGGCGGAAGTAAAAGGATTGATGATGGGTCAAACAGTTCTGTTGGCTATTAGACTGCCTGCTTCCTTGACTGGTCAGGTAAGTCAGGTGGTCTGGATAGGCTGGGTGATTGCTCCATCGGTCACTTGGCTGGTTCGTCGATTGGTCAGTTAGCCCGATCACTTGGCTTGGTCAGCTGTTGGTTGGTTACTCAATTTATTGCTCAATAGGCTGATTACCTGATGGTCACTTGGTCATTGGCTGGTTAGTTATCGTGGTCAGTGATCAATTATTAGTAGGTCAGCCAGTCTGTGCTTGCTGGTAGGTCGGGTGTTTGGTAGAGCTGACAGCTTCAAGGAGGAAGGAATGGCACTACTTTCGATTAAACTTTATAAATACTTAATAATATACCTCTGGAATACGCCCCTTTGGAACAATTTTCTCTCTCCTCCTCTCTCTCTCCTTCTCTCTCTCTCTCTCTCTCTCTCTCTCTCTCTCTCTCTCTCTCTCTCACTCCTCCCATCTCCTCACCCACACCACACACACCACACACACACACACACACACACCTCTCCACTCTAAACAGTGACAGCACCCAAAGCATTAAGCCATCTTTCAGAATATATTTTCGCCCGTTCCGCTGCGTGCAAAAAAAAAAGAAAAGAAAAAGAAAAAAACACAACCTTAGAGGCAGCTTAGCCATGTGGCATCCTCTCTCTCTCCCTCTCCTCCCCCCCCCCCCCCCCTCTCTCTCTCTCTCTCTCTCTCTCTCTCTCTCTCTCTCTCCTCCAGAAGCCCTAACTTCTCAACAAGCAAACATCAGGCCATGGGTTGGAGGGAGCTTTGGGTATGGGCGGTGTCAAGAATTACTACATGCCACATTTTTTTTGGCCAGGATAATTAAGACAACAAACCTCGGGTATATCAACAACAAACAAAAACAAAACAAAAAAACCCAAAAACGAAATCCCTGTAGCATATGACACTTACAAAATGTGCATAACGATATCAACATTGCAGACACGACATGCCAATGAATATGAAGTTTATGTATTCAAAGCTCAGAGTAAAAGGAACCTCATGAACATCAGCGTCGGGAATGTGTTTTATGTTGGTTTCTTTTTTACAAATAAATTTACACAAACTACTTTTTTTCAAAAGAGAAAGTTGGGGTGGGGGAGGGGGGTAACTCAGCAGTCAAAACGTAGGACTCATCATCTGTCAGAAAACTTGACTACCCCCCCCCCCCCCCCCCCCCCCCCATGCCAGAGGTCCGTCTGTCGTAGAAATAGCATTCGCACCCCTCTGGAAATTCTGTGCTAGGAGTTCCATCTTTTCTATTCCTCTCTTTGTTTGTTTTTGCCTAGTTCGTTTTCTTCCTGTCACATCCTCCTTGTCTATTTTCTATCTTCGTCGTCCATTCTCTTGCCTCTTTATTCCCCGGAAAGATAGGCAAGAGAGACAGACAGACAGACAAAGAGAAATAGAGAGAGAGAAGACAAAGACAGAGACGTAGACAGAAAGAGACAGAGATACATAGAGACAGAGACAGAGAGAGAGAGAGACAGAAAAGAGAGAGAGAGAGAGAGAAACAACACACAGACAGACAGAGACAGAAAGAGAGTCAGAGACAGAGACCGAGAGGAAAAAAAACCGCTGCGCCCACAGAAATCTCGAAGCCTTTCATTTCTATTCCACATATTTGACCCTATATTCCTTCTGCCCGACTGTAATGCTCGCGCCTATTTTATATTATAAACACACACACACAAAACCACACAACACTATAATATATAATATATATATATATATATCCTGGCTGTATGTATGATACCACCGCTCTTTTTGCCACTGGTACGGCTGGCACCCGTTCCATTACGTCTAATCGGGTTCTCTTCTTTTCTTTTCTTTTCTTTTCTACGGGTGTCCGCTAGCCTACTGCTAGGACTGGCTGGCATGGCCTTTCCGTTCGTTTCTCTCTTGCAGACACACAATAAACATACCCCACCCCACACCCCACCCACCCAATCTCGCTCACTTGTACCCTAAAACACCCTCTCATCTCTCTCTCTCTCTCTCTCTCTCTCTCTCTCTCTCTCTCTCTCCACAAAGTGTCTCCCATACCATGCTGTCTTACTGTACCGGGCACACCAAACACCGATATCATCATCTCATCTCTTTAACTATTAACATTGGTGAATGTCAGACTTCCACCCTCCACCCCTACTGGTCCTAGAGCTACACTCTAGGTTAGCTAGGTGAGTAGTGTCTTTTCAGTACTACTCATACAACATACACACATACATACATACATACTCAATTAATCATTTTAAATTATGTATATACATATATATATATATAATAATAATATAATGGAATTTGTATACGCACTCTGTAAACAAATCAAAGCTTTCATCGACCTCACAACACACAACACAACTTTACAGTTTAACGAATCAATAAACACCGCAACACGCACGCACGCATGCACCAGCACGCCGCTCACGACACCTACAAACGTTAAGCACTTGGCAGTGATCTTGAGCAGGAAGTAGAGATGAGCGAAGGAAAAATTAGTTTGAAATATGTGTCTGTGTGGATTAAAGTGTTACATATACATTAAAGTGTCTACATATACATACATACATACATACATATATATATATATATATATATATATATATATATAATATATATATATATAAATATAATTATATATATATATATATACATAAAAATAAATGAGATGTTTACTGGTATGGTACTCATTTTCAGTTTCGATTGCAGAAAAATTACTGTGTGAATGTTTACACGGTTGAAGAAAATAGACTGATGCCAAGCAGTCACCACTAATAAATAAATAATAAATAATAAAAGTTGTGGAAATAAACATGAACTGAGGATGCCTGTGTTCTTCCTACAGTACTGTATTGCCTATCACTTTAATCCACTACAGATTTCTCTGCATGAAATGCGGGCTGCTTTCCCCCGGGGAGAGCGCGTGCGCCACAAGAGCAGCACCATCCATTACTTTTAATTCTTTTCCTGTCTACAACTGGTTTTGTTTCCCTATCACATGGGCTTTTTTCGCAACTCCTTTTTTGCTGTGGGATCTTTTACATGCGCTAATATAGTTATAGGTAACACACGGGACTTAGGTTTATCGTCTTATCTGAAAAGACAAGCACCCAGACCACCGCTCACGGTCTAACGATGAGGGAAAAGTTTTTGGTCCAAACGGGGATCGAACCACCACACACTTCGAACCCGGAACTGTTCGCTTTCTAGGCGGGTGTGTTACCTTCAGACCACTGATCCACCTACCACGTATGTATTATATAACAGTATTATGATAACTCTGACCCTGAGTGTTGTGGTTAGGGGACCAAAGCAGATGTTTGGTTTTCATTTGACTCTAGGGACACTGATGCTCAGCAGCAGTATTATATAATTATTCATTGGAGTTTTCTGAAATATCATTATAGAGGAAAATGGGAGGAGATACAAAAGAAATAGATAT
>CM060335.1:31442878-31445593 GCA_030674155.1 Stramonita haemastoma | reverse complement strand
GGTTGGGTTAGTTTTGGGGGTGGGTTGTATTGTTGTATTAATTTTTTTTTTTTATTTTTGTGTTTTTATTTTGTCGTCAGTAGACGAAGATTTTAGTGGAGGATGGTGCCCCCCAGTTGTGTAAGCTCAGAACAGGTGTCCATTGAAGTGACTTAGAAGCAGTGGCAGGACCCTTTTTGGGGGGTTGGCTATGTTTTGGGCCCTACCTGTGATATCATGAAGCTCCCTCTGGGACTTGTGCCCTTGAGGATTACGATGTGTAGCTAGAGCCTGGGCATGATTAGGGCAGAGAGGGCCCCATGGTGAGTGAAATGGTTGGGAACATCAGGACAGGGTCGTCACACAAGATAAAGCAAAAGAAAACAACCCCCAATTAAGGCGTACCTTAACTAAGGCGTCCCCCAACCAAAACAACAGCAACAAAAACCCACACCCCAAAAACTAAACAAAACAAAAAACCAACCAATTAAACCCCAAACAAAAAATTTGTCATATATATCTACGAATTCCTCCTTCCCCCCTCTGTCCCGCCCCCCCCCCTCCAAAAAACAGCAACAACCCCCCAAAGCAACCCCAAACAAAAAGCAAAACAACAGCAACAACAACAACAACACACACACACACAGAACATCTTGCGCCCACTTTTAAATCCTGTTCCGCTTTTCGTAAGAGTAGGCCATCGTGTGCTGGTGGGAACAGATGACATTTGCAAAACTGCTATAACACGGGGACTAGATGTAAAATAGCACAAAGTGCTTATACCGTTATCCTCGATATAAATAAATGATAAATAAAATAAACACACACACACACTCACCACAAACACAACACACCACGCACTCACTCACTCACACGCACACACTCGCACACACCACACACACACACACACACCACACACACCACCACACACACCACCACACACACACACACACACACACACCACACACCAACCCATCACCCGGCCCTTTCACACTCACCACTCATTAACCCCCAACACCAACTCACCCACCCACACCTACCCCACCCTCACACCCCCCCACACCCACCTACACTCACCCACCCACCACCTTCCATGATGCGGTAGGTCCCTGCCATGTATCATCACCACAATTGCTGCCACACAACACGCGGCAAGACAGGCGTTTACGTTTCCTTGGCAGGCGTCACAGAAACGTGACAAAACGTTTCCTGTAAGCAACGGCAAGGCTCTGTACACTGCTGCAACCAGGTACTCCCTCCCTCCCTCCATGGCATTGCACCAGTGCCTGCCTGCCTGCCTACCTCCCTCCATACCTAGCTACCTACCTACCTACCGACCTCCTTCCCTCCCTCCCTTCCTACATACCTGCCTACTACCTACCTACCTCCCTCCCTCCCTCCCTACCAACCAACCAACCAACCAACCTACCTACCTACCTACCTACCTACCTACCGACCTACCTACCTACCTACCTACCTACCTACCTACCTACTTACCTCCCTCCCTACCTACCTACTTACCAACCAACCAACCAACCAACAACCAACCTACCTCCCTCCCTGCCTGCCTCCCTCCCTCCCTCCCTCCTCCTACCTACCTACCTACCTACCTACCTACCTACCTACCTACCACCAACCTACCTACCTACCTACCTACTACCTACCTACCTACCTACCTGCCTGCCTACCTCCCTCCCTCCCTCCCTCCCTCCCTACCAACCTCCCTCCCTCCCTCCCAACCTACCTACCTACCTACCTACCTACCTACCTACCTTCCTACCAACCAACCATTCAACCAACCAACCAACCTACCTACCTACCTACCTACCTACCACGCTACCTCCCTCCCTCCCTCCCTCCCTACCTACCTACCTACTACCTACCTACCTACCTACCTACCTACCTACCTACCTATTTACCTATCTCCCTCCTTCCCTACCTACCTACCTCCCTACCTACCTACTACCTACCTACCTACCTCCCTACCTACCTCCCTACCTACTACCTACCTACCTACCTCCCTACCTCCCTACCTACCACCCTACCTACCTCCCTACCTACCTCCTTCCCTACCACCCTACCTACCTACCTACCTACCTACTTACCTACCTACCTACCTACCTACCTACCACCCTACCTCCCTCCCTCCCTCCCTCCCTGCCTGCCTGCCTGCCTGCCTACCTACCTGCCTACCTACCTACCTGCCTGCCTGCCTGCCTGTCTGCCTGCCTGCCTGTCTGCCTGCCTGCCTGCCTGCCTACTTACCTACCTACCTCCCTCCCTCCCTCCCTCCCTCCTCCTCCCTCCCTCCCTCCCTCCCTCCCTCCCTCCCTCCCCTCCCGCCCATACCTAACGCCACAAGGCGAAAGGAAAGCCGTGACGAAAGTTGGCGTGGATTTCTGAGAACGCTACAGTACAGCCGCACTGGCAGCATGCACGCACCAGACAGATAGAAAGCGTAACCAGAGATGAGCGTATCATTATAATATATAGCCTACAGTGACTTGCCTAGTGGATTGGAGGGAATGACACCGCCCGAGAAATTGAAGCGTAAGGCGGTTCATTGCCCAGGCATGAGAGGTTGCAAATGTGCTTAGTAACGCTCGCTCCATTGTCCTTGAAATAAAAGAAATTACAAAGAAAATAAAGGCACGCACGCACGCACGCACGCACGCACGCACGCACACACACCACACACACACACACACACACACACACACACACACACACACACAC
>CM060335.1:31432878-31435378 GCA_030674155.1 Stramonita haemastoma | reverse complement strand
TGTCACCTCCTACTTGTCTTTTTTTCCTACCTTCTTTGGTCCATTCTCCTGCCTTTTCCTTGAGAAAAATTTTTAGATGCCCATTTTCTCCCATGCTGAAGTCGGATGTGCTGGGCTTGACTTTTCTTCAGCAGCGCAGCGTATTTTCGCTCATATTTAGTTTGGGCAGAAATTGTATCTATGTCACGTTCATTTCTTGGTGTAGCATTTTATCTAACACACTGACTGACCAGGAAAGTTACGATTACACAATCCACATCTGATTAATTAACGGGTAACCGAGAGCACTTGGTCAAAATAAAAGAATAGCAAAAGAGTATCTTCTCCTCCTTTGTCGAACGTTCAGACAGCAACTGTTGTTGTCTGCCATCTGAGCGAAAATGCGTTGCGCTGCCGTTAAGCTCCTGACGAGGCAAGCCCAGCATGCACATTCGACTTCGGCATGAGAGAGAACTGTTATTATTTATTTATTGATGTTTTTGTTAACTGTTATCTTTAAAGTCTTTCGGGGGGGGGGGGGGGGGGGGAGTGGGAGAATGGACCAAGAAGGCAGAATATAGACGAGAAGGAGATAACGAGAAGAAAAGAAAGAAGGCAAAGAGAGGGATAGAAAAGAGGGAATTCATAGCACAAATATTCCAGAAGGTGAGGATGCTATTTATATTGACAGGCCCCCGGCATTTCCACAGAGAAAAAAACATTAGTTAGGGCAAGAAGAATACGTATAGTCAGCACACTAGCTGAACACACGCGAACAGAGTCCAGCACACACAGACAGACAGACAGACAGACAGACAGACAGACAGACAGACAGAAAGACAGACAAAAGATGGAGAAGACAAGCACGCAACAACAGTGGTGGCTAGGGCAGGGCGGACCCTGTTCGTGTCGCCGCTCCCAGACAAGGGACCCCCGAATGTCTGTTGTCTTTTCATTTACCTCGGGGTCCCTGTCCCTCCCTCTGTCCCTCCCCTAGCCTGGTGTAGTAAGTAACTAGTGTGTGTAGCTAGGGTCTGGGAGGATGGGATGGGATGGGATGGGACCCACGAAGGCGGAAATAAGTAGGGGAAAACATGTCGGCTAGAAATGAAAAAGGTGACTTTTTTTTCGGGAGGGTTGGGGGGTGTTGGGGTTGGTTGGGAGGAGTAGGTAGGGTGGTGTTGTGGTTAAGTTAGTCGTGTGTGTGTGTGTGTGTGTGTGTGTGTGTGTGTGTGTGTGTGTGTGTGTGTGTGGAGAGGAGGAGAGAGAGAGAGAGAGAGAGAGAGAGAGAGAGAGAGAGAGAGAGGAGAGAGAGAGAGAGAGAGAGAGAGAGAGTGTGTGTGTGTGTGTGTGTGTGTGTGTGGTGTGTGTGTGAGGGGAGGTTGTCCTTTTTTGGCTTCGTCAGAAAGAGATTTGGCTTCTGTGATTGGGTGACCGCAAGACGGAAATGAGGAGTTGATTTGAAAGACGTTTTGTTTTAGACATGAAATCATTATCTTTTAGAGTATTTTACTGGTGTTCTTGTGTTGGAAGGGTGATATTGAATGTGGACCGAAATAAAGAAAGTGTACACGAGTGAAAGTGTGACCATCATCGTCGTTATTATCATTATTATTGTTATTATTATCATCATCATCATCATCATCATCATTATTATTATTGTTGTTGTTGTTGTTGTTGTTGTTGTTGTTGTTGTTGTTGTTGTTGTTATTATTATTATTATTTGTAGTAGTAGTAGTAGTATTAGTTTCGTTGTTGTCGTTGTTGTCGTTGTTGTTGTTGTTTTTCTTCTTCTTCTTCTTCTTCTTCTTCTTGTTCTTGTTCTTGTTCTTGTTTTCCTTCTTCTTCTTCTTCTTCTTCTTCTTCTTCTTCTTCTTCTTCTTCTTCTTCTTCTTCTTCTTCTTCTTCTTCACAGTTATTCTTCGTAATTCTTCTTGACAATTGGTTCGTGCGTGCGTCCGTCCGTGCTTGCGTGCGTCCGTCCGTGTGTGCGTTTTCGTGTGTGTGTGCCTGATGTTGCTTTTATTCAGTTTTATGCTTTGGATTCATCAGATATATTTATCTTAAGACAAGTCTGTATTATGTTCTTTTTGGTATTTTATCTGTTCTTTATCTGTTACAAGTCTGCTCTTGTTCTTTTTGGCTTTTTTGGGAGGGGGGGGGAGGGGGAGGGGAGGGGAGGGGGCAATATCATTCATTAAAACACTTTTTTTTTTTTAAAGACACGCACTCGAGCAGTTTTTGTGTGGGCACCATGTCGAACTTAACTACCCACTCCTTGATAGTGTACGCACTTACACAGACATTAAGATTTGCACGCGCACTTTCACATGCGTATTATATGCATAGGCGCATCTGTTTACGGCTTAACGATGGAAACTGAAGGGTAAGCAGATGTTTAACACAGGCATTTGGTTACGCTTCCCTCAGACATCTGTTAAGTTTATTTCCTGGGAGTTCTTTACCTCTCTCTCTCTCTCTCTCTCTCTTTTTCTTTTCTTCATGCCTCCACGCATCTCTG
>CM060335.1:31425378-31427878 GCA_030674155.1 Stramonita haemastoma | reverse complement strand
TCTGTCACGACCCCCGCCACTGCTGCTGTAATGCCCTACCTTTGTGTAGAAAATAGTCTATGGGGGTGTGAGTGTTGGTGGAATGAATAGAGAGAGAGGGGAGAGAGAAAGGGGAGAGAGAGAAGGAGGGAGGGAGGGAGGGAGAGAGAGAGAGAGAGAGAGAGAGAGAGAGAGAGAGGAGAGAGAGAGAGAGAGAGAGAGAGAGAGAGAGGTCATTGCACATGCAGAGGGGTATAATGGATGCCAACAATATTGTTATTATTGTGATTGTGGGAATGAAGGAGATTAGAATCTGAATCAGTGTGTGTGTGTGTGTGTGTGTTTGTGTGTGTGTGTGTGTGTGTGTGTGTGTGTGTGTGTGAGAGAGAGAGAGAGAGAGAGAGAGAGAGAGAGAGAGAGAGAGAGAGAGAGAGAGAGAGAGAGAGAATGACAATGACAATGACAATGACAATTATTGTGATTCAGGTTTATCTTGTTTATAACGAGATGCCCATTCACAAGGGGACAGTGGGAGGGGGGGGAGGGGCTGGGCAGAAAACATGACATATTCTGAGAATTTAATAAAGCATACAGCCCAATTGGTCATCATGGCATGGATTCCATAACCTGGTTACAGGATAGACTCAGATCCGTTTCTTCATTAGGGTAAGTTCGCCCTTTCAATGGGAATTATCAAGGGGAGGGGTTTCCACAAAACTGTACACATCTAAAATCAACATCATAACTGGTCAGTCACAAGAGAAGTAGGTCACAATGAGAGAGAGAGAGAGTGAGAGAGAGAGAGAGAGACAGACAGACAGACAGACAGACAGACAGACAGACAGACAGAGTTTTTGCGCGCGCGCGCGCTTGTGTGTTTGTGTGTTTGTGTGTGTGTGTGTGTGTGTGTGTGTGTGTGTGTGTGTGTGTGTGTGTGTGTGTGTGTGTGTGTGTGTGTGTGTGAGTGCAATTGAGCGTGTTTGTGTGTTTTTGCCTTCGTGCGCCTGCGTACGTGTCTCTGTGGGCACATGCTTGTTTGTTTGTGTATACAAACATACGAGTCCGTCGGATGAGATTATAAACCGAGGTCCCATGTGCGAATACACGCAGAACATTTTGCGCAGACGATAAAACCCATTCCGCTTTTCTGAAGAGTAGGCCATCGTGTGTCAGTGGGAACGGATGGCAACATTTACTGAACTGTATTATACACACGGGAGCTGGATGTAAAAAAAAAGGCACACGAGGGATTATTCCATTATCCTTGAAATAAAAGAACAGAGTAAAATAGAATAGACTGACCCAACCAGACTACAGAGATTACGGACCAGAAAAAAACACCCTCAGGCTGTCAAAGGTGTTTGGAAGGGCTGAAAAAAAAACTGGCAGACCCCGGACAGATAGACAGACATTGCCATCACCCCTGATAGTCCAGTCAAATAAGCCCCAAATTTGGCCGAACCTTAAACAAACTGCTTCGAAAGCAAACTCAACTGATTCGGTATCGTCAGACATCCACGGATAACATATCAAAAATCTAAAAGAATATATGGTTCAACGAATTAGATATTTCACTTCAAATGAGGTACCCCCTCACTGAATTCCTGTGACTAAAAAAATTATGACAAACTACTATTGTGACTATGATTTTGACAAAATAATCATTATGATCCACACCCTCCTCTCCTCCTCCCCTTCTCCCTCCTTTCTTCTTTCTTTTATTATTTATTTATCTTTTTTTTTTTTTTTTTTTTTTTAGTCCCGTGGCCCCCCCTCCTCTCCCAACCCACACACGCACAATCGGCACGTGCACGCACCTAAAACTATAATTATGTAGAAACATACGCGTGCGCGCGTGCGTACACACACACTTACGTACACACACACACACACAAACACACACACACACACACACACACACACACACACACACACACACACACACACGGACTCACACACACACACAGAGACGCACACACACATTCACACACAACACCCACAACACACACACACACTCACACACACACACACACTAACTAACTAACTAACTAACTAACACACACACACACACTAACTAACACACACACACACACACTAACACACACACACTAACACACACACACTAACACACACACACACACACACACACACACACACACACACACACACACACACACACACACACACACACACACACACACAGAGTGTCACCTGGCTAGTGACCTCGTGTCAGTAGTCCCTGTCCACTACTCTAAGTCTGGCTGACGTGTCTGCCTGTCTGCTTGTCAGTCTCTTAACGGTCACTCTTTTGGTCAGTCATTGGCTAGTACAGCAGCAGTAAAGTTGGCTGGTGGCTTGATGGTCCTCTTGTTGTCTTTGTTAATAATTATTAAGACATGCTGTTGTTGTACTGTAGTATACTTGCCTCACAAGACCTTATTCAGCCATGCAGATGGAAATTTTATATTTTGTGATGTCCTTAGTAGTAGTGGTAGTGGTAGTGGTAGTAGTAATAGTAGTA
>CM060335.1:31407878-31412878 GCA_030674155.1 Stramonita haemastoma | reverse complement strand
TGCATTTTTTTTTTTGGGGGGGGGTGCTTTTTAAGGTGCCCCCCCCCCCCCCCCCCCCCCAGTAGTGCCTAAACTTAGTTTTTTTTAATACATTTTTTTAGGGAAGCTAGGTTTGATTTCTGCGGTAGACTGCGCTATAAGGAAAGGGGGGTGGGTGGAAGCTCACAGCTGTGAATTTTGTGGTACAGCCTATCTCTAAAGCCACAAAGAGTGTGTGTTAAAAATATTCAGGGATGAGGGTAGTTCAGTGCTGTAGACATGGAGTCGTAACAAAAGGTGGATACTTAGGGTAATTGTGAACCAGTAGTTGTGCAGAAGTTGGATAATAATGGTAAGTATATTGTGGCCCAAATCAGATTCGGTTCAAACATGATTTATTTCATGTTCGTTTGTTGTTTGTCCATCGTGTCCGACGATGACCTCCATAACAGCAGAGGAGGCAGCTGCTGTTTCGGAAATGGGGCAGAAATTTGATTATAGTGGCGGTGCCTTTCCTACAGCACACCCCCACTCACGCGGTCAAGAGGGCATACTAACAATCAGCATTAAAGATGTTCCCCAAAGGCCAACTAGCCCCCAGGGCTGCAGCACACAAGGACTGTGCAAGTCCAGCCTCCTAGTCAGAGAGTCATAGTCGATCACACTAAAGACTAAGCTGTAAAGGGGAATTCCATAATATGCATACAGCATTATGCAAACATCAAAGCAGCAGGGAATAGGCAGAAAGCTGTCGCTTCTTATGTGCCCCACCCCACTCATATGTCATGCGAAAAAAACATATCCAGGATAAGTTTAATATAAAGGAATTTGGACGCACCAATCTGAAACTCATTAACAAGTCGAGTCTCAGGGTATGACCCCTCGTCAATTGTGACTAATATATATGTATAGCATCTGTATTCTTTTGTTGTAGTGGTAGTGTGTTCCCCAACTTAACGCTTTAGGGATCGCTCAGAACGTGCACTCTGACTCACTCATCCCACCTGGAAATCACTGTGAGATCAAAAGTACACACTGAACGAGAGGTTTGCGTGTATGACTGTTTTCAAGTACTTCACCATATAGGCAGCCATACTCCGACTTCAGAGGATTTTTGTCCTACTTTAAAGGCGAGTTAAAGTTGTTATGTTAAAAGCTTGTCATGGCTGATGAAGGCAATCTCACACATTTTGCAACATAGCAGTTTAGGCCTTGGCAAATAGCTGACATCAATAACTGACATGACACAACTTTTAGCCTGGGCCACTTACAGTATTTGATTTGTACGATTCTAAATTACTCGAGACGGAAATCTTTTTAAGGGTGGTTTTTTTCTTCTTCTTCCTCTTTTTTTTTTTTATTTTAAAGAAGAGAACACAACTGCCAATACCCAAAGTTCCAAGGTGTTTTGTATCCCCCACAAACAACAAACTAACAAACAACAGTGGCAGGATGGGAAAGCAAATGTTCGGGAATCGGAGAGGGTTTGTTTTTTTTTCCACCGCAGAACTTTTTTTTCCAGCAGGCAGGGGGTTGGTTATGCAGACTTACACATAAATCTCGCGAATCTGTCGTCATGAGCTCAGAGGCACGTGTGAGTATGCAAGTCATGCCACGCACACGCATGCATGCACGCATGCACGCACACACGCACAATACACACCACACACACCTCATGGCAACAAAACGCAACAGAGCACAACAGAACACACCACACCACACCACACCACACCACACACACACACCACACCACACCACACCACACCACACCACACCGCAACACAATAACACACACACACACATTCACACAACACACTACACTACACTACACTACACTACACTACACTACACTACACTACACTACACTACACTACACTACACTCAACACAACTCAACACACACACACATTACAACACAACACATACACAACACAACACAACCCCCCCCCCCCCACACACACACAATCCCCCCCCCCACACAACCCCCCCACACACACAACCCCCCCCCACACACACACACAAACAACCCCCCCCCCACACACACAATCCCCCCCCCCCACACACACACAACAAACGGAATGATGCCCAGAAACCCAATACAACCGAAGCCAAAGCTGCAGAAACAATCGAGGGATATAGGGATAGAGGCGCAGAAACGGCAGCAGGCTTATCGCCGCAGCTGATCTGGTTGCTGGTTGCTGATGAGCGCTTGAAGACAGGCAGGCAGAGAGACTGGAGCATTTTACCGCTGTGGGCACGAGGGTAGGTCACCCCCTCACTGTTGGGAGAGAAACGAGACACGTAAAACAGTCTCTGGAGAACCACGAGGAATAAGATCTTTTTCTGTAGGGATTTTTGTTTTGGTTTTTGTGTTTTGCTTTGTTGTTGTTTTTTTCTGAGGGGGGTACATTTTTTTGTGTGTAATGAAATTGTTGGTGTTGATTTGTTGTTGTTGTTGTTGTTGTTGTTATTGTTTGTTGTTGTTGTTGTTGTTCTTCTTTCTTCTTCTTCTTCTTCTTCTTCTTCTTCTTCTTCTTTTCTTCTTCTTCTTCTTCTACTTTTTCATCTTCCTTCTTCTTCTTCTTTCTTCTTCTTCTTCTTCTTCTTCTTCTTCTTCTTCTTCTTCTTCTTCTTCTTCGTCTACTTTTTCTTCTTCTTCTTCTTCTTCTTCTTTCTTCTTTTCTTCTTCTTTCTTCTTCTTCTTCTTCTTCTTCTTCGTCTACTTTTTCTTCTTCTTCTTCTTCTTCTTCTTTTCTTCCACCTCCTCGTCTTCATTGTTGTTATTGTCCTTTATTTTTCTTCGTGTGCCATTTTATCGTTGTCATTGTTCTCATTAATGATTGTTAATGTTGCTTTTTTTTCACCCCCCCCCCTTCTCTCTCTCTCTCTCTAATCTCTCTCTCTCTTCTCTCTCTCTCTCTCTCTCTCTCTCTCTCTCTCTCTCTCTCTCTCTCTCTCTCTCTCTCTCCCTCCCCCCCCCCTCCCCCCCTCTCTCTCTATTATGTCTTACTGTCTCTGCCCCCCATCTCTCTCTCTCCCCCCCCCCTGTCTCTCCCGCTCTAGGATGTCGTACATTGATACAAAAAAGATATTGTCCTTCTAATCCTTATTTCAGAAACCTATCCCGTTTCATTCAGTTACACCCCCCCCCTCCCCCTTCTCCTCTGTCCCCATGTCATTCATTTTTCTCTTTAAGAAAAAAAGCATACCCAAACCCTGGCTGTTTTCATTAGAATATTTCTTTCTCATCCTACGCCCACCTCCCCCTTCCCTCTGCCCTCCTCCCTCCCCACGGGCCTCTTTAGCTTTTATCCACTTCTCATTCACTTTCCCAACCCAATGTAATTTTTTCCCCTTTCGTGTGTGTGTGTGTGTGCGTGTGGTGCGTGCGTGTGTGTGTGTGTGTTGTGTGTGTGTGTGTGTGTGTGTGTGTGTGTGTGTGTGTGTGTGTTGTGTGTGTGTGTGTGGTGGTGTGTGTGTGTGCGTGTGTGTGTGTATGCTTGTGTGTATGCTTGTGTGTGTATCTATGTGTGTGCGTGCGTGCGTGTGTGTTTGTGTGCTTGTGTGTGTGTGCGCGCGCGTGCGCACGTACGTACGTACGTACGCGTGCGCACCCGTGCCTGTGAAAAGTTGGAACGGAGAGATATATATGAAATTTGAATGTAAAATGATACACAGGTGAGTGAGTTGGAGACGGTCGCAGCGTGGGGGAGGTTTGGCCTGCAATCTTTTTTTATCTTTTTTTTTTATCGCTCTGCTATAAAACTTGCAAATTGAAAACTTGCGCTTAGCTGTTGTGTGTGGGGCCCGAATGATTGACAGGTAACTGAGGCGCGGTGGGGAGACTAGAGAGGAGGAAGAGGAGAAGGAGGAGAAGGAGGAGGAGGAGATTGAGGGGTGGAGGGCTTGTGGGGGAGATAGGTGAGGGTGGCTGTGGGAGGTATGGGGTGGAAGGATGGGGGTGGTGGGAGGTGATGGGTGGGGTTTGCCTTATCATTGTCTGTGAGTATATGAAAAAAAGTTTTATTTTATTTGGTGGGTATATATATATATTATAATATATATATATATATATATAATATATATATATATATATATATAATACACCACACACACAACACACATATATAATATATATATATATATATATATACAGATGAGAGAGAGAGAGAGAGAGAGGAGAGAGAGAGAGAGAGAGAGAGAGAGAGAGAGAGTTTAAGGATGGACGGTTTTGGTCTGTGGAATCAGCAGAGTTGACAATTCAGAATTTTAAAAAAAAGGATGATATCGATAGTTAGATAATTTTGCCGTTTGTTTGGTTTAAACATTCTATTCAAATAAATCATGCATATACACACTTACAATAGAGCAACAACAAGCTCAGACCTTAGAGTGCGCTCAATAGCAATCAACGTGTCAGTCATTTTATTTGGCAGCTGGTAAACATCCAGTTCTTTAAAATGTAAAATCGGATTTTTCCAAAAAACACCAATAGCATATGGTATTTCTGGACATAGACACAGTCATTGTAATGGAAAGGTAAGAACAATGTAGAAAACTAAATAAAAATGCATGTCGTTTTTTTGTGGCTGTTTTTGTTGTTATTTTTACCTAAATGGTTTGTGTGAACTTCTTTGCCTGTCTGTCTGTCTGTGCTTGTTTGTGTCTGTTTTGAGCTGTCTCACTGATTCAAGGTTATGTATTTTGTAAGTCTGTCCTCTCCATCTCAGTACATTTCATTCCCCCCTCTGTCTGTCTGTCTGTCTGTCTGTCTGAGTGTGTGTTGTGTGTGCACGTGTGTATGTATGAGTGAGTGACACAGAGAAAGACAGAGACAAAGATAGTATCTTTTTTCTGCCTTTTTTTTGGCTTTCAGAAATAAGAAGAGAGAAGCGCTTTCTTAACATCAGAGAACTGCAGTTAAATCTAGTCCAACTTGATTCAACGCGAGTAATAAGAGGACAGGAATACAAGGTCTCCCCCCCCCCCTCCTCCGCTCTTATACGCACACGCACGCACGCA
>CM060335.1:31400378-31405378 GCA_030674155.1 Stramonita haemastoma | reverse complement strand
AAGTGATTTTAACAGATTTTTCTCTGGTCTGCTTTTGTGTTAGCTTTTGTTTGGTTTCGTTTTTTTTTTTTTTTTAGAGGGCTCAAGCAATGCTATCCTCTTTCTATTCTGCTTTTTTGGGGGGTGTTTTTTTCATATCTTATCTCTCTGTGTCTCTGTCTCTTGTCTGTCCCTGTATCTTCGTCTTGCTCTCTCTCTTTGTCTCTGTCTCTCTCATTTCTCTCCCCACCCCCGTTCCCCATCTCTCCCCTCTAACACACACACTACACACTCACACTCACTCTCATCTCTCTCTCTCTCTCTCTCTCTCTCTCTCTCTCTCTCTCTCTCTCTCTCTCTCTCTCTCGTCTCTCTCTCTCGTGTGCAGCAAGTGCAAACGTACACAGCTAACATCTATCTTTCCCTAACTACTTCATCCCAGCGCATTTACTTAGTAGTATACGTGCACATGATGAGCACACAGGCCTGTGTGTGTGTGGCGCGCGCGCCGCGCCGCGAGTGTGTGTAGCGCGCGTGTGTGTGCGTGGTTTGTGTGTGTGGTGTGCGCGCGCGCGCGCGTTTGTGTGTGTGTGTTTATTTATTTATTCATTCTTTTTTTATCGAGGTAATGGAATAAGCACTCATGTGCTTTTTTTTTACAGCCAGTCCCCGTGTGTATGCAGCTTTTGTAATCTTGTCATCTGTTCCCACCGGCACACAATGCCTACTCTTACGAAAAGCGGAACAGGATTAACATGTGCGCAAAATGTTCTGCGTGCGTTATAGTCTCATCCGTGTGCGAGCGTGTGCGTGTGTGTTGTACAAGCCATTTTGTGGGGTAGTAGAGTAAGGTTGTTCACGTGTTATTGTTGTTAGTCCCAGCGTTCGCGTTAGCTGCCGGTGGTTTATTATTGTTGCTTGTGTTTATTGGACTTGGCCTGTTGTTCTTTCACTGCTGGTTTTCCTTCCTTCCTTCCTTCCTTCCTTCCTTCCTTCCTTCCTTCCTTCCTTCCTTCCTTCGTTCTTTCCCTTCCCTTCCTTCCTCTGTTTCTTCCTTCCTCTGTTCTTGCATTTTGTATTATCCGTTCTTTCCAGTCGTGTCTCCACCCTACTTCCCCATGCACCGCAGAGAAGAAAATATACTTGCACTACCTGTGTGCTAAGACTGCACTTACTCATTCCTCCCCCTCCGCCAACTCCCGCATGCACACACGCACACAGGCTCGTGCACGCACGTGCGTGCACAGACACATGCTCGCACGCACGCACGCGCGCGCGCGCGCGCGCGCCACACACACACACACACACACACACACACACACACACACACACACACACACACACACACCACACACACACGTTGAATCTGAAGCTCTCTCTTTCTCTGTCTGTCTGTCTGTCTGTCTCCTCCTCTGGGTCTGTCTCTGTCTCTGTCTCTCTGTCTCTCTTCTCTCTCTCTCTCTCTCTCTCTCTCTCTCTGTCTATCTACTCTGAGTGCCCCTCTCTTCTTCCTTTCTATCAATTATCTTTCCTCTATCTCTCTGTCTCTCTCTGTCTTTCTCTCTCTCTCTCCCTCCCTCTCTCTTTCTAAAAAAAACCATGTGCACATACACAACAAAAGGCGCATGGTTCTGTGTGAAGATGCGAGCCTGCATTTCTTGAGCTTCTGTCTGTCTGTCTGTCTGTCTGTCTTCTGTCTCTTTCTGTCTTTCTGTCTTTCTTTTCTTTCCTTTTTCTTTTCTTTCTTTTCTTGTCTTTCTGTCTTTCTTTTTTCTATCTATCTATCTATCTATCTATCTATCTATCTATCTATCTATCTATCTATCTATCTATCTATTCTATCTGTCTGTCTGTCTGTCTGTCTGTCTGTCTGTTTTTCTTTTTGTTTTTTCTTTTTCTCTCTTCTTTTTTTTTCTTTCAGTTTTCTTTTTCTTTTGTTTTGTTTTTTCATTTCTCTCTCTCTCTCTCTCTCTCTCCACTCTCTCTCTCTCTCTCTCTCTCTCTCCTCTCTCTCTCTCTCTCTCTCTCTCTCTCTCTCTCTCTCTCTCTCTCTTCACTTTTCTAGCTTGTCTTCTCTTTTTTTGCGTTTTGTGTGTGTGTGGGGGGGGGGGTGTTGTGAAACTGGAAGTCTGGGCACGTTGTTTTTGCAGTCAGAAGGAGTCAGTCATGCGTTCGACAGATTGCAGTTCTCCGGCCTTCTTCTTTTTTGTCTTTCCCCGCACCCCGGCAACACACTGCGATCCTCTGTTGTGTGTGTGTCTTTTACAGGGAGGGATGAGGAGGGAGGGAGAGAGAGAGAGAGAGAGAGAGGAGAGAGAGAGAGAGAGAGAGAGAGAGAGAGAGAGAGAGAGAGAGACAGAGAGAGGGAGATATTTTTTTTCGAGGATTATAATCGAATAAGCATTTATGTGCCTTTGTACATCCAGTCTTAGTGTGCATGCGGTTTTTGTCGATGTTTACATTCGTTCCCACCGGCACGCAATGGCATACTCTTCCTAAATGCGGAACAGGTTTTAACGTGTGACTGTGCAAGGTGTTCCGCGTGGTTTGCACACAGGACCTCGGTTTATAGTCTCCTCCTCCTCCTCCTCCTCCTCCTCCTCCCTCCTCCTCCTCCTCCTCCTCCTCCTCCAGAGAACTCTGAACTCTAAAGTTTAATAAATACATGTCAACAGCTCCTTTCATGGGGAGATGCACAAACATCGATACATTATTCTGTCGTGATATATATAACATGATCAAGAAACACAACGCAGGTATTACATGAAGATACTCATTGAGTCAGTAATTGCACAACACAGATGAAAACAATCTTAATCCTGAAGACAATTTGCTTTATTTGTCCATATCATCAAGGAAATTCTCTCTGATCCGGAAAGCAGTCAAAAAGGTATTTTGCAAGATTTGCTAGTGATGCTTGTGAATTGCAAGCTAGCACACTCACTGACGAAGAGAGAGAGAGAGAGAGAGAGAGAGAGAGAGAGAGAGAGAGAGAGAGAGAGAGAGAGAGAGAGAGAGAGTGGGGGGAGGGAGAGGGAGGGAGGGAGGGAAGGAGAGGGAGAGAGAGTGTCTCTGTTGGCCCCCCCAAACAAACAACTACAACAGCAAAACCAGAAATTCCCTTAGAACGAATCAACATAACCACAGCACATGAAATATAAACACAACAAGCCTAAGGTTATAAAGAGAGTCTACTCTTTGAAAACAATTGCGCAACAAAACTGGCTGTAGCTTAAGCACCGTTGGTTTCCAATATCCTCAAAATAAGAAAATGAAATATTAAAAAAATGGGGGGGGGGGGTGGTTGAATCAGTCCAAAAAGTATGGAACAGAGTGACAGAACATGAAGTTACACACATAGCGCTAGGCCTAATCAGCATAGCGACATCAAGAAGTTAGCAGCTATATTGTGCTCAAGTACAAATCACCTCATAATATAAAAAAAAAACATAATCACGTTCACAGTCGGTAATGATTTCTACCAAAGAGGAAGAAGAATGTGGTAGGGTGGGGGGGGGGGGAGAATGACTAGATAGATGAAAACGAGTATTGACTATGACATATAATGAAATAATTCACCATCTCTCCCTCCTCCCCAAGACCTGTCTGTTTGAATCAATAAGCAAAACGTTTTGAGAAAAAAAATACCAATATCATTTAGCTGTTCTTAGCCACTCAAGAGTGCTAAGAAATGAAAAAAGTATAAAAATAAAAAAAGGAAGAAAAAAGAAGTAATAACGGCAAGTCAACATAAAAACGAACAACAAACTGTGCAAGATTTGAGATGAACTGTCGTATCCGAGAAAATAAGAAGAAACAAACAAAACAAAGATCAGAACAAACAAACAAACGCCGTTACATTACAATTATTATTGATTCTGAAAGAAAGTGAGAAAAGTTTGAATGAAGCTGACAATGAGATTGCTAGTTTTAGTTTGTAAGTTGAAAGTCACGTTTGCAGGGCTTGTCTGAGGTTCACACACACACGAAATCACGGACACCGACAATTTCATACTGACAAACACCCATGCACACCATCACAGCACGTAGAACAGCTTTTATTCTTAAAAACGTAACGGTACCACGCACGCACACCACATATACTCCACATCTATGTCTGTTTTCAGACAAATCTCAAGTTTAGTCTATGATTTCGTGTAAATGCCCTTCCACAAATATAATTACAAGAACATGATATGCATGTGTGGAAAACAAATCAGTGTTAAGCATTTGGTACTTATTGCCCTAGAATTAAAGAAATTATATCGAAAGATCCGTTCCTTTTAAAATCATCTGTAACGCTTAACAACATCCGAAACAATGATAAACTTCTTTGCAGAATTTCTGAATGTCTTGCTACACAGCCCAGTCGGCATCTTCATGCGATTGATCATTTTGTTTTAAAGGCAATTCTTTATGACCTTTTCTGTATGCCTCCCTCTCCCCCCAACTTTGCGCACATTATCTATATTATATGAGTAAACGTATTCAAAGTCCGAAATTTTCTGCATGTTATTGTTAGTTAATTGTGAAGTTCTGTTCTACTTTTTTATTTTTGACTTGTACATATTTGAAGAATGTTCTTGATTTATAGTTCAACACCATACTAAAAGCTTAGCTGTTTTTCCCCCCTCAGGTTCTCCTTACTACTTTGTCGCATAGGCTGCTAAATCGTAACACACACACACACCACACACACACACACACACACACACACACACACACACACACACACACACACACACACACATCTCTCTCTCTCTCTCTCCTCACTCACTCACTCACTCACTCACTCTCACTCACTCACTGAGGAAGAGGCAGTGGCAATGGAAGGTTAGAAGCTTTGTAAGCATAGTTGTCTGACAGCAACACACAAACTAAATTAACCACAGCATGGTTAACATTTCTCTGTTGTTATTGTTGTTTTTCCCCCTTACACACATACACAGCCTACATATCCCTCTATCTGATTGTATGAATGAGAAATACGAGAGAGAGAGAGAGAGGAGAGAGAGAGAGGA
>CM060335.1:31390195-31395195 GCA_030674155.1 Stramonita haemastoma | reverse complement strand
ACAGAATATGACAACATCATGTGTTTTCTGCCCAGCCCCCCTCCCACTGTCCCATTGTGAATGGAAATCTTGTTATAAACAAGATAAACCTTAATCACAATAAACATTTCTCATTGTCATTGTCATTCTCTCTCTCTCTCTCTCTCTCTCTCTCTCTCTCTCTCTCTCTCTCTCTCTCTCTCTCTCTCTCTCTCTGTGACACACACACACATACACACACACGCGCGCGCACACACACACATACTGATTCAGATTCTAATCTCCTACATTCCCACAATCACAACAATAACAATATTGTTGACATCCATTATGCCCCTCTGCATGTGCAATGATCTCTCTCTCTCTCTCTCTCTCTCTCTCTCTCTCTCTCTCTCTCTCTCTCTCTCTCCCTTCCTCCCTCTCCCTCCCTCCCTCCCTCCCTCCTTCTCTCTCTCCCTCTCTCTCTATTCATTCCACCAACACTCACACCCCCATAGACTATTTTCTACACAAAGGTAGGGCATTACAGCAGCAGTGGCGGGGGTCGTGACAGAACAATTTAATGTCAGCTCAGGTTTCTTGGGCTTGTGACGCGAAGAATCTGCATGCCAAAGTCTCAAAGCTTGTACTGTACTGTGCAGAGGTCTTATAATGCGAGAGAGAGAATGAGAGAGGAGAGAGAGAGAGAGAGAGAGAGAGAGAGAGAGAGAGAGAGAGAGAGAGAGAGAAGAGAGGAGAGAGAGAGAGAGAGAGGAGAGAGAGAGAGAGAGGAGAGAGAGAGAGAGAGAAAGAGAGAGAGAGAGAGAGGACAGAGAGAGGACAGAGAGAGAGAGATAGGAGAGAGATAGGAGAGAGAGAGGAGAGAGAGAGAGAGAGAGGAGAGAGAGAGAGGAGGGAGAGAGACAGACAGACAGACAGACAGACAGACAGACAGACAGACAGAGAGAAAGAGAGAAAGACAGACATTCAGACAGACATTCAGTCAGACAGACAGACAGAGCAAAGCAAACAGAGAGACAATGACAATGTTGATGATTATGATGAGAGAGAGAGTGAAACAGACAGAGAAACAGAGAGCCATATACAGACAGACAGACAGACAGTCAGACAGAGCATAGCACAGCACAGCACAATGTTGATGACAATGTTGATAAGAGAAAGAGAGATAGTGAGATTATATATATATATATATTTATATATATATATTTATTTTTTTATATAATATTATATATATATATATATATATATATATATATATATATATATATATATATATATATATATATATATATAATGTCTGATATCACTACTTTTTTGGAAAGACGTTAAACTGAAGAACTAACATACAAACACACACACACAAGCACGCATGCGCACAAACACAATTACATAGACACACACTCTTATACAAGCACACTTACACACACACACTACACACACACACACACAAACACACACCCCACCCTCCCCACACACCCCACACACCCCCACAAACACACACCCCACCCCTCACCACACCCACCACACCACATCACCACCCCACCCAACCCCCCCACCCACCCCTAACACCCACACACCACACCCCACACAACACACACAAACACCCCCAGCCCCTACTCACCAATGTACTGGTTCCACACGGCGTTGAGCTCTGCGTGGTGCGCTAGGCAGCCCTTCATGGTGTTGAGGCAGTAGTTGTTGCAGGGCTTGGTGTTGGTCAGGCCCCGGCACTTGGGGCAGTGGGTCATCTTCACCAGCCCCTTCACACACGACTCCGTTGGGGGAATCTGCAACCCCAAAGCCCCAATCTCGAACGTTCAAGAGAATTTGCTTATTTCTTTCTTTCTTTATTTATACCACTTTATGTCACAGGAAAAGGCACTTTACGGCTATTTTCTCACCCCACCCAGGTGTAAAAGGGGTACCGACCTTGTGTTGGGGGTTAACCCTGCGATAGGCTGTCGTCCTATCCAGGGGGGAGTCTATGACTCTCAGTCGCTTAACGCCACAGAAACCGGGATAAGCACCGGCCTGATGAGCCTTAGGCTCGGGACAGACTTTAACTTTTTTTTTTTAGTCAGAGCAGATTTCTCTGCGTGAAATTCGGGGCTGCTCTCTCTCCCCGGGGAGAGTGCGTCGCCACCACAAGTGCAGCGCCTACCCATTATTTTTTCCCTCAGGGATGGTGTCTAAACACGACACCTGTGTGCATGCTGGTTGGTTTGTTTGTTTTTTTTTATATAATTTTGTCATCCGCTCCTACCGGCACACGATGGCCTGCTCTTCCGAAAGACGGAACGGGGTTTTAACGTGTGCGCAAGATGTTCTGCGTGCGTTCGCACACGGGGCCACGGTTTCTAGTCTCATCCGAATGTTTCTCTCTGGAGTTAACATCAGTGCCGACTAACTCCACTCCCACCTCCCCCCTCAAAAGTCCTTCAGATGAGACTATAAACCGAGGTCCCGTGTGCGAACGCACGTAAATCATCTTGCGCAAACGTCAAAACCCGTTCCGCTTTTCGGAAGAGTAGGAGGCCAATACGTGCAGGTTGGAACGAACAACAAAATTTACAAAACTGCAGACACACGGGGACTGGATGTAAAACAAAAAAGCACATGAGTGCTTATTTCATTACCGTTGAAATGAAAGGAGAAAAAAAAAAGAAGAAGAAAATTTAAAAATCAACATCACCCCCGGCAGATACATAATGATGATGATGATGATGATGATGATGATGATGATGATAATACATGGAATATATATAGCGCTAAATCTTGTAAGGCAAACAAATCAAAGCGCTCGCATTCAAATCAGTCACACGCATGTAACCATTCACAAATGAATAAATTATATTTTTGCGCAAACACACACACACATACACACACACACGCACGCACGCACACACACACACACACACACACACACACACACACACACACATACACACACACACAAACACACCCGCCTACACACACCCACACACACACCAACACATCTGAGTGATTCGGTGGTGTAGAGGTAACGCACCTGCCTAGAAAGCCAAATGCCCAGGTTTCAAGTGTGAGGTGGTTCCCATACAATGCTATCCCCGTTACTTTGTGCCCGAAACTTTTTCCTCTATCATCTACTAGATCGTGAGTGGTGGTCTGGGTGCCAGTCTTTCGGATGAGACGATAAAGCAAGGTCCCGTGTATAATACTCATCTAGTGCACGAAAAAAAACACACAAAAAAAACACTACAACATGAGTTATCCCTGGCAAAATTCTGTAGAAAAAAGCCACTCTGGTCAGAAACCAAGTACATGATTATGTAGACAGGAAAAGAACTAAAAAGAAAAAAGAGTGGCACTGCTCTTGTGGCGACGTGCTCTTCCTGGAGAAAGCAGCTCGAATTTCAAGCAGATAAATCTGCCCTAACTTTAAGCAATACAAAACAATACAATAAAATGCTTCCTTAAGCTGCAGATAATTCTGTTCTTTCCACCATCCACACTCAAAACACTGTCGGTCGTAGCTTTTTCTCTAGAATTTTGTGGTCCAGCTACATGGAATGACCTCCCTCCCTCTATATTATACATATATCCCTTCGTCAATAGTCTACATTTGACACTTTCAAATCCAGCCACAAAACACACACTTATTTCCCACCTCAGATCTTCCCTCCCTCTTGCATCCATTTACAGAAAAAGCCTTTGGTCTGGGCTATTTTTTTCTAATGGTGATTACAGCAAAATAGGAAGAGTCTTTCAAAAACTTAAGATCAGCTGTGGTTTCAACTTTTTACGGACTTGCCATAGCGCCAAAGATACCTCCCATGAACTCTACATCACATCTGCAAGTCACAGAACAAGGCAACAGACAGAAAGACAGACAGATAGACAGACAGACAGAGAAAAGAGAGAAAAAAAACAGACGCAGATTAAGAAAATGTGGGTTACAGACACAGAGAGAGAGAGACAGACAGACAGACAGAGACAGAGAGAGAGAGATGGGGGTGGAGAGAAAGAGAAGAGACAGAGACAGACGGACAGACAGACCGACAGAGACAGAGAGAGAAAACCACAGAGCGATGTATAGAGACAGAGATGCGTGGAGACATGAAGAAGAAAAAAAAGAGAGAGAGGGGTAAAAAAAAAACAAAAAACTCCCAGGAAATAAACTTAACAGATGTCTGAGGGAAGCGTAACCAAATGCCTGTGTTTAAACATCTGCTTACCCTTCAGTTTCCATCGTTAAGCCGTAAACAGATGCGCCTATGCATATAATACGCATGTGAAAGTGCGCGTGCAAATCTTAATGTCTGTGTAAGTGCGTACACTATCAAGGAGTGGGTAGTTAAGTTCGACATGGTGCCCACACAAAAACTGCTCGAGTGCGTGTCTTTAAAAAAAAAATTGTGTTTTAATGAATGATATTGCCCCCTCCCCTCCCCCCCCCCCCCCTCCCCACAAAAAGCCAAAAAGAACAAGAGCAGACTTGTAACAGATAAAGAACAGATAAGATACCAAAAAGAACATAATACAGACTTGTCTTAAGATAAACATATCGGATGAATCCAAAGCATAAAACTAAATAAAAGCAACATCAGGCACACACACACGAAAACACACACACGGACGGACGCACGCAAGCACGGACGGACGCACGCATGCACGCACGCACGAACCAATTGTCAAGAAGAATTACGAAGAATAACTGAAGAAGAAGAAGAAGAAGAAGAAGAAGAAGAAGAAGAAGAAGAAGAAGAAGAAGAAGAAAACGAAAAACAACAACAACAACGACAACGAAAACTACTACTACTACTACTACTACTACTACTACTACTACTACTACTACTACAAATAATAACAACAACAACAACAACAATAATAATAATAATAATAATAATAATAATAATAATAATAATAATAATAATAATAATGATAATGATGGTGATGATGATGATGATGATGATGATAATATATAACAATAATGATGATAATGACGATGATGGCGACACTTTCACTCGTGTACACTTTCT
>CM060335.1:31377695-31380195 GCA_030674155.1 Stramonita haemastoma | reverse complement strand
AGGCAGGCAGGCAGGCAGGCAGGCAGGCAGGCACTGGGTGCAATGCCATGGAGGGAGGGAGGGAGTACCTGGTTGCAGCAGTGTACAGAGCCTAGCCGTTGCTTACAGGAAACGTTTTGTCACGTTTCTGTGACGCCTGCCAAGGAAACGTAACGCCTGTCTTACCGCGTGTTGTGTGGCAGCAATTGTGGTGATGATACATGGCAGGGACCTACCGCATCATGGAAGGTGGTGGGTGGGTAAGTGTAGGTGGGTGTGGGGGGTGTGAGGGTGGGGGTGGGGGTGGGTGGGTGAGTTGGTGTTTGGGGGTTAATGAGTGGGTGAGTGTGAAAGGGCCGGGTGGATGGGGTGTGTGTGTGTGTGTGTGTGTGTGTGTGTGTGTGTGTGTGTGTGTGTGTGTGTGTGTGTGCGAGTGTGTGCGTGTGTGCGTGTGTGAGTGAGTGAGTGCGTGTGTGTTTGTGTTTGTGTGTGAGTGTGTGTTTTATTTTATTTATTATTTATTTATATCGAGGATAACGGTATAAGCACTTTGTGCTATTTTACATCCAGTCCCCGTGTGTATGCAGTTTTGCAAATGTCATCTGTTCCCACCAGCACACGATGGCCTACTCTTACGAAAAGCGGAACAGGATTTAACGTGGGCGCAAGATGTTCTGTGTGTGTGTGTTGTTGTTGCTGTTGTTTTGCTTTTTGTTTGGGGTTACTTTGGGGGTTGTTGCTGTTTTTTGGAGGGGGGCGGGACAGAGGGGGAAGGAGGAATTCGTAGATACATATGACAATTTTTTTGTTTGGGTTAATTGGTTGGTTTCTGTTTTGTTTAGTTTTTGGGGTGCGCTTTTTGTTGCTGTTGTTTGGTTGGGGGACGCCTTAATTGGGATTGTTTTCTTTTGCTTTATCTTGTGTGACGACCCTGTCCTGATGTTCCCATACCATACACTCACTCACTGGGATCTCTCTGCCCTAACCTTACCCAGGCTGAAGCTTCACATCGTAATCCTCAAGGTCACAAGTCCCAGAGGGAGCTTCATGATATCACAGGTAGACCAACACATAGCCACCCACCAAAAAGGCCCTGCACTGCTTCTAAGCCACTTCTGAGCTAACAGAACTGAGGATACCACCTTCCACTGACGGCAAAATTCTAACACAAAATTAATAGAAATTAACCACACCTCACCTCACCCTACCTCACCACCTCACACCGCACACCACCACCACCCGACCCCACACCACCCATACCCCACCACCACCACACACACCACCCCCCACACTCCCACAACCCCCCCCACCAACCCACCTCACCCCACCACCACCCCACCACCACCCCCACCACAACCACCACCCCCAACCCACCTCACCCCCACCCCCAACCCCCCCCACCCACCTCACACCCCAATCCCCCCTAACCCACACACACCCACCACACCCAACCACCCACCCAACCCCACCCCACACCCACCACCCAACCCACCCACCCACCCCAACCCCCCCACCCACCACACCCCAAACTCACCTCCATCACGTTAAGGATGACATCGCGGCCTATAGCCAGCCCTTGCACGAAGGTCCTGGCGGCGATGAAGGCGCGCTTCACCTGCAAGGTCAGCTTGACCGGCACGTCCCCGAAGGGCTTGAGGTCGCCCATGCGCTCGCGCATGCAGCTGAGGTAGTCGTCGTCGAAGACGAACTGCTTGTTGAGCAGCTGGAACATCTTCTGCACCAGGCGGCTGAAGAAGCCGTCCATGACGTCCTCCAGGTCGCGGTCCTTGCCCTTGTAGTAGGCCCTGAGGTCCTGGAAGAGGTCCGCGAAGATGCCCGCGTTGCGCTGGTACAGCAGCCCGTACGTCTTGACGAACATCTCGTGCAGGTCCCGCTTGGCGTTGTCCAGCAGTTCCGTGAAGAACTCTGTTGAGGAGAAGAAGAGAGAAGAGAGATAGGATGAGTTTTTATTTATGGGTATGAATGTTGGATTTGTCTGATGTTGCTTGAAGGAGAGCAGACGTAAAATTTGAAGAGAGACAGACACACAGAGAGACAGGCACGCACACCACACACACACACACACACACACACACCAATTCAATCCAATTATGGTGCTTATAGCCCCGCCGAACACATAGGCCATATCAGGGCTGTCACCTCGTCATATTTTAAAAACTCGTATTAAAAGTGTGCGACTATGTACAGTTTAAAACGGGGTATAAAACCAACTCAACTGTCCTTGCTTGTATCGATGCCCTAGTCAATCATACGGGTCAGCCCAGGACGGCCCCCGCGTCGTGGGAAAACCCACATCGATCATCTAAAACGAGATAAAACCAAAACCAGATTCCTTAAAACAACCCTGTCCTTAGAGAACAACCATACCACTTTCACTAATATCAGACGAGAAAAGCCTGATTTCTCTCTCTCTTCTCTCTCTCTCTCTCTCTCTCTCTCTCTCTCCTCTCTCTCTCTCTCTCTCTCTCTCTCTCTCTCTCTCTCTCTCACACCACACACA
>CM060335.1:31360195-31365195 GCA_030674155.1 Stramonita haemastoma | reverse complement strand
TGTGTGTGTGTGTGTGTTATGTAGCTTGTACACGGAGAAACAGATAGACTGAGAGAATTCAGTTTTTCAACAAATAAATAGAAAAGATAATTAGCGTACAAAAACACGTAGAAAACGTATTCGTGGCAACCTTCCGCTCTCCCTTAATGAAAAATAAACCACCTCACACACACACACACACACACACACACACACACACACACACACACACACACACACACACACTTACACACACAACAAACCATTTCTCTTCTTCTCCCCCAGCTTAGCTTTACAGTTGTACATACATATATTACGTGGCTGCACATGTATCAGGCAAAATAAATATCCTGCTTGAAGACCAATTTTTCACCACTACCACCACCACCGAAACACAAAAAACAAAAAAACACAAACACAAAAAAAAAACCCACTAGACTAACGATGCTGCCTGCTAGAAACTATTCCTTATCACACCCTATCTGTGACACAACCTCATTTCTCAATAGAGGGCGCAGGCAGGATAATAATGATGGTGGCGGTCCCGTTCTTTCTCCAGATTTCCCTTTTTCTGCTTTTTTACATCCATTTTCACGGGGAGAAAGGGCCAGGAGATTCCGAGAAGGGAAGGTGGGGGTGGATGTGGAGGTGGAGGGATAAAGTCTAGTGGTCAGAGCGTTCCACTCACGTTTTTAACAGCCCCGGGATCGCACCTGGGTTCGAGCCTTCGCAGAGTTTCCCCCGTTCGGGGAGAATTGACTACACTCCTCCACTGCCCAGAAAATTCTTCTGCTGAGACTACAAACCCAGGCTCCGTGTGCAGACGCACGCAGAACATCTTGTTGCGCGGATGTTAAAATCCGTTCTGCCTTTCAGAAGAGTGGGCCATTCGTGTTAGTAAGAAGGGATGACAGTAAAATAGTAGTCAAATAACGCTTACACACTGGTTTAGACATAGTCGTGGATGACGGAATGCAGCTGCCTTAACTTTGGCGAAAAAAGTTGCACACGGGAAAAATGTTACTTTTTATAAATCTCGGAGCTCGAGCCAAGGGAGGGGAGGGGAAAATATATTACACGCACGCACGCACGCACGCACGCACGCACGCACGCACGCACGCACGCACACACACACACACACACACACACACACACACACCACACACACCACACACACACACACGATTAGCACACGCCATGACAACAACAGACTACAATATGCAGGATTAACAAGACCTGTGGGGACACGGAACAACATCCTTTTTTATATATCAAATAACACTCTTTTTCTGATATGTTACATCTTGATTTTCATATCAAATCACACTTGGGCGACAACTTTATAATGAAATGGGCTACAACCTTATGTTGATGTCAAATAACACATATTTCTAATGAAATGGGCTACAACCTTATTTTCATATCAAAACACCCTTATTTCTAATGAAATGGGCGAGAACCATACTTTCATATCACATAGCAATGTTTCAAACATTTCTAATGAAATGGACTACATCGTTGTTCTGATATCAAATAACAGATCTATTTCTAATGAAATGGGCTACAACCTTATTATTATATCACATAGCAATGTTTCCAATATTTCTAATGACATGGCACAACATCCTTACTTTGATATAAAATATCAATGTTTCTAATAAGAAAGATCAAAACACCAGACAGAGGAGAGATTCCTTCTGATCCATTCCATGCGCTCATGAGATGCCAAGCAGAGATAGCAGCTTGTGTCAGACAATTCCATTATTAATATTGCCAATTTTCCGTTTGTCCCCCCCCCCCCCCCCCCCCCTTAACCACTGCGCTGCTTACTACACTTACCTCTCTTGCAATCACATAAACTTGAAGATATTTGCTAACCACCGCTACTTTTTTTTCCAAATTAACCTAACGTCTTGTCTAGTAGTGATATTGTTGTTTTTTTAATGTTCCTCGGCTACAGCTCAAGAGGTTTGTCCACCCACTACCGGTGATTTTTTTTCTTTCGGTGTTATTGTTTTTTGTTTGTTTGTTGTTGTTGTTGTTTTTTTGGGGGGTTGGGGGGTAAGCGACTGTTTTTTGTCCACATTAACGTAGCCGCATTCTGACAGGAGATATTTTCAACATATTCTCCTCCTCCTCTTCCTCCTCCTCCTCATCATCATCATCATCATCATCACCATAATCATCATCATTACCATAACTCTTTCGACCTATACGGCCTTCACAAGGACAAAAAGAAACTCACTGGTCGACAGCTTTCTTCTCCAGGCTGGCCTGTTTTCAACTTTTTCAACCAAAAAATACATTTTTTAAAAATGTAACTGCATTTTAAAAGTTGCTGCCTACCTCTATTCTTTATCCATTTTAACAACTACGCTCTCGAGACCTTTACAGCGGGAATTCACAACCAATCTGTATAGAATTGACAGAAACAAGAACAAGCTAAGGGGAGGAAAAACAGTCTAAAGTTAGCACATGAAAACAGTTCTGCGTTAAAAAAAACCCAAAAAAACCCAAGCAAACAAACAAAAAAAAAAGGTTCTGGTTTTGCACCTGTCTCTGACAATCTGTGTGGGGTGGTTCTGCATTTCCACCCCGGCGCCACGAACAAACCTCTAGAGAACCAGGACTATTACCTGCAAATCTGCTTTTTCCATGAACGTTTCTGATTCAGATCCAGAGAGAGTTCCATCCAGTCTTTTTTGTCAAGTTTCAGTCAACAGGTCCACGTTTAAAGTGTACTCTAGTTCTCTTTCTTTTCCTTTTTTTTTGATACGATCAAATTTTCAGTTTTTTTCCTGTAATCAATTGCGATGAGATAGAGTAAAGTGTAGTTATCATTCATTTTGTGGTTTTGCTAACATGTTCAGACTTAATACTAAAGCCTCTGTCTGCCTGTCTTGTCTGTCTGTTGTCTGTCTGTCTCTGTCTCTCTCTCTCCTCTCCTCTCCCCCCCTCCCCCTCTCTCTCTCTCTCTCTCTCTCTCTCTCTCTCTCTCTCTCTCTCTCTCTCTCTCTCTCTCTCTCTCTCAGCCTGTGAAAGACACACCTAAGACCTCGTCACCTTCATTTGCATTTAAATGAGCAGCTAGCTGAGGGTAGGGAGGTAGTTACTTGGCTTGAAGAAGAAACTCTCATACGGTACCAAGCACCAACAAAGAGACTACTGAACCCCCCCTCTGCCTTACCCCCCCCCCCCCCCCTCTCCTCCCCCTCCTCTCCTTCCTTCCTCCTCTCTCTCTCTCTCTCTCTCTCTCTCTCTCTCTCTCTCTCTCTCTCTCTCTCTACTATTCGAGTTCGAGTCTCAGTTCCTCTCTCTCTCTCTCTCTCTCCTCTCTCTCTCTCTCCTCTCTCTCTCTCTCTCTCTCTCTCTCTCTCTCCTCACTCTCTCAGTTCGAGTTCGTTCTCTCTCTTCTCTCTCTCTCTCTCTCTCTCTCTCTCTTCTCTCTCTCTCTCTCCTCTCTCTCTCTCTCTCTCCTCCTCTCTCCTCTCTCTCTCCCCCCCTCCCTCTCCTCTCTCTCTCTCTCCACACTTTTTTTTTTCAAACAAGCCACCAACCAACCACCACATTCCAAATGTACAAGACACTAAGGACAGAGCGGGGGTAAGCACGTAATCAGTGTGGGCAACTGACTGCAAGCAACACACGACCCGTTTGTTTCCCTGTCGACCCAGGAGTGACAGAAACAAGCGCGCACGGGACCTGGGG
This sequence comes from Stramonita haemastoma, assembly GCA_030674155.1. Classification (NCBI taxonomy): domain Eukaryota; kingdom Metazoa; phylum Mollusca; class Gastropoda; order Neogastropoda; family Muricidae; genus Stramonita; species Stramonita haemastoma. The sequence goes on along the minus strand of CM060335.1, from coordinate 31,361,508 downwards.
GTCATTAATTCTTGCACGCACACAGACACACACAGAGGCACATACAGACGCACAGAGTGACAGGGGCAGAGAGAGGGAGGGAGGAAGGAAGGGAGGAGAGGGAGGGAGGGAAGGAGAGAGAGAGAGAGAGAGAGAGAGAGAGAGAGAGAGAGAGAGAGAGAGAGAGAGAGAGAGAGAGAGAAGAGAAAAAATGAGAGAAATTGCTGTAATTCATTGCAAACCCCTCTTCCCTTGTATATGTTACAGTGACTTTTCCAATTATGAATTACAAAACTGGCTATAATATATATAGATCTATATTATAGATCTATATATATAGATAGATATATATAGAGAGAGAGATATAGATAGATATAGATATAGAGAGATAGATATAGATATAATTCTTTTGTAGTGGTTTTGTTTTTAATTAATGTTGTTTGCTTCAACGCAAAAATGCCCTCTATAAGCCGTTGGCTTGTTGTTGCTCGCGATGTTTCTGTGCATACTAACCATGTTTTTATCTGAATAGGGTAAAGGTAAAGGTGTCACATAACCTATATGGTCGAAGGGAAGCCAGGCATCAGAGACCCCAGCTTCTCTAGGGGCCTGCATATTGAGGGCGGCACCCATCTCCTCTTCCTCGCTGCTTTTACCTTCCCTGACCCTAAAGAGGGCAGATACCCATTTACAGCTGGGTGGACTGGGGGACTGTACTGAAGCCAAGGCGCGCAAACAGTTACTCATCCAATTGGTACACCACGCTCAATGCTGCTTTACCTTAGCTAGGGGAAAACGCGTGCTCTGACCACTGAGCTATCCTGTCCCCCATCTGAATAAACATCTGGTTCACCAATACGGCAATAATGCAGAAAGGGATTCTATTCTAACTCTGACATCAAATATAAGGTACATTACGCCTACAAATCGTTGGACTCGTAATCTAAAGGTTGCGGGTTCGATCCCAGCTTTCAGCTATGGCGTTGTGCCCTTGGAAAAGGCACTTTACGGCTATTTTCTCACCCCACCCAGGTGTAAAAGGGGTACCAACCTTGTGTTGAGGGTTAACCCTGCGATAGACTGGCGTCCTATCCAGGGGGAGTCTATGACTCTCAGTCGCTTAACGCCACAGAAACCGGGATAAGCACCGGCCTGATGAGCCTTAGGCTCGGGACAGACTTTAACTTTTAACGCCTACAAATGTGTCAACCAAGATGGTAGGACCCTCACCCTCACCCCTCCCCCGAAAAATCGATTGATAGGCAAGAGAGAGAGAGAGAGAGAGAGAGAGAGAGAGAGAGAGAGAGAGAGAGAGAGAGCAGAGACAGAGACAG
>CM060335.1:31345319-31350319 GCA_030674155.1 Stramonita haemastoma | reverse complement strand
AAGGAGGAGGAGGAGAGAGAGAAGAGAGAAGAAAAGAAGAAGAAGAAGAAGAAGAAGAAGAAGAAGAAGAAGAAGAAGAAGAAGAAGAAGATGATGATGATGATGATGATGATGATGATGATGATGATGATGATGAACAAGAAGAACAAGAGGAGGAGGAGGAGCAACAACAACAAAACCATAAATACGATGAGGAGGAGAAGGAGGAGCAGGAGCAGGAGGAGAAGGAGAAGGAGGAGGAGAAGGAGGACGACGACGACGAGAAGAAGAATGCAATACAAAATATGAACAAGAAAAGGGGAAGAAAAGTGACGAGAAAAAGCGGGGGGAGCGAGCGAGCGAGAGAGAGAGACGGACAGACAAGAGAGAGAGAGAGAGAGAGAGACAGACAGACAGACAGACAGACAGACAGACAGACAGACAGACACAGAGAGAGAGAGAGTGAGTGAGTGAGTGAGTGAGTGAGTGAGTGAGTGAGTGAGTGAGTGAGTGAGTGAGTGAGTGGGTGGGTGAGTGAGTGAGTGAGTGAGAGTGATTTGACCAAATGGGAAGAATTTGACAGGTTCCTATTTTCCCTCTCTCTTTTCCCCTTTTACCCAGCAAGGCCACTCGCTCCTCACATACTTCCAACCAGCATCTCTCTCGATCCTCCAGCTCTCTCTATCCACCATACCTTTCAGTATGCCAAGGGTTTTGTGGATCGAAAAACATCCATAAATCCATTCATTCACTCACTATCCTCCTCCTCTCCTCCTCCTTCCTCCTCCTCCACCACCACCACCACACCACCACCACCACCACCACCACCACCACCACCACCACCCTCCCCTCCCCACGATGTAAAAAAAACACACGAATTTATGCTTATTCTATTAGTTGTTTTTTTTTTTTTTTTTTTAATAGAGCGCTCTCGCTCTCTCTCTCTCTCTCTCTCTCTCTCTCTCTCTCTCTCTCTCTCTCTCTCTCTCTCTCTCTCTCTCTACTCGCTCACACACACACACACACACACACACACACACACACACACCACAACACACACACACACACACACACACACACACACACACACACACGTGTGGATACACACACACACACATATTGATCTGTCAAGTCATGAAGATGTAGGGGAAAATGGAGTACAGCAGTGAAGCACTTTTATCTTGGCAGTCAAATGAGTCATAGGGAAGAGGGGGAGGGGGGAGTGGTTTCCCTCCCCCCCCCAAAAAAAAAAAAAATGAAACGTCATTTTCCCTCCACAAAATATCCCATTTTTTTCAGTTTTCTTCCGTTTGAGGCTGCAATTTCTGAGAGATACTTTTTGGTCATTTTCTCTCCAAATAGCTTCCTTTTTTTTCTTTATAAAGAATATGTATGGAACGTCTTTTTTTTTTCCTCAAACACACACACACAAAAAATCTCTATTTTCAGTTTGGATTCTATTTGAGGCTACCATTTTCTGAGAGGTTGTTTTAACTTTCTTTTTTTTTCTCGAAAAGAGCCTGGAGTTTTTGTGTCATAGTTTGGGGTTGGGTTTTATTTTTGTTTTTTTTTGGTTTTTTTGGTTTTTTTTTGGGGGGGTGGTCGTTTGAAAAAAGTCACGTTGGTTCCGCTAAAAGCCAAACCAACTACGGAGGCCATGATTATCGAAGTTGTCGCCATCACAGCTCAAAACAAACCGAGTCAGATTTTATTTTTAAAAAAACACAAAAAAAACCCCAGACCCAAAATTAGCACTAACTATTGCAAATACTACTTCTTCGTCGAACGCTCAGGAAGCAACTACTGTTCAGTTGTCTGTGAGTGTCATAGGAGCAAAAATGCGTGGACCAAGAAGGCAGAAAAAATAGACAAGAATGAGAGGTGACAACAAAAGAAAAGAAACAAGGCAGAAACAAAGAGAGGGATAGAAAAGAGGGAATTGCTAGCACAGAATTTCCAGAAGGTGGGGATGGTTTAGACTGCCAGGACCCAGGCACCCCCACAGGGGAATTGTTGCATAATTATGATGACAGGACGGTTTCCACTTTACATGTTGTCTTATCAAGATCACGTTCGTGTTTGTTGTTTTTTGTGACGCTTTTTTTCTCTTCCAAAAAATTTCTTTTTTTCACAAAAAAGCAGCCTGAAACTTCTCTCACAATTCTAGGCACGAGGTTTTTTTCCAGAATATACACAGCATACCCACCAAAAAAGTAGTCTTCATAAGTCTCCTTCCTATTATTCTACACAATGATTTACAGCAGTCATAGACCCCGCACGTCACAATATTGACAGGTGATGAGCGGGGCTGACATTCCTAGCACAGAATTTCCAGAAGCTGGGGAGGGTATTTAGACTGCAAGGCCCCAGGCATCCCGACAGGGAGACTGTTGCATATGATGACAGGACTGTTTATAAGTGGACTTTACATGTTGTCCTATCAAGACCAGTTTCGTGGTTCTTTTTGTGACGCTTTTTCTTTTCTTCAATAAAATTCTTCTTTTTTTACCAAAAAGGCAAACTGGAACTTCTCTCACAATTCTAGCCACGGTATGGTTGGTGTTGGGTTTTTGTTTTCAGAATAATATGAATAATATACATAGAATACCCACCTAAAACTAGCCTTCATAAGTCTCCTTCACATTATTCTACCCAATGATTTACAGCAGTCATAGACCTCGCACGTCACAATATTGACAGATGATGAGCCGAGCTGACATTTTCCCTTACTGAGCCCCGCTGTATCCCCCCCCCCTGACATAAAGGAGAACAGGAGGGGTCAGACTACTTTCTCTGATCCTCCCTGCTCCCCTACCCCCCCCCCCCCCCCCTCTCCCTCCCTTCTCCCCACCCCCATCTCTCTCCCGGGTTAGCATATATTGCTGCTGCTGACACAGTGCCACGATGATGAGCTGGGAATATGTCACCGGTTCTGAAATGTCGCCTCTCCTACTGCTATCATTCCTGTCAATCTTCTCTTATCTCGTATGTGTGTGTGGGGGTGTCTGTGTAGTGTAGTGTAGTGTAGTGTAGTGTAGTGTAGTGTAGTGTGGTGTGTGTGGTGTGGTGTGGTGTGGTGTGGTGTGGTGTGGTGTGGTGTGGTGTGGTGTGGTGTGGTGTGGTGTGGTGTGGTGTGGTGTGGTGTGGTGTGGTGTGGTGTGGTGTGGTGTGTGTGTGTTAGTGTGTTAGTGTGTTAGTGTGTGTGTGTGTGTGTGTGTGTGTGTGTGTGTGTGTGTGTGTGTGAGTGTGTGTGTGTGTGTGCGCACGCGCGCCTTGGGTGAACGCACGAGCGTATGGTTTAAGACATGCATAAAAGTACATGCACATATATTTTTTCCATTTTCATACCACTTTAAGTCACGGCAGATTTCTCTGCGTAAAATTCGGGCTGCTTTTTCCCGGGATGAGCGCATCGCCACCCATATTCTTTTTTTTCTTTTCCTGCCTGCAAGTGTATTCGTTTCCCTACCAGAGTGCTTTTTTCACAGAATTTTGCCAGAGACAACTCCTTGTTGCCGTATGGTTGTATTTTTTTACATGCGCTAAATAATTATGTGTAACACACGGGACTCGGTTTACGTGTCATCCGAAAGACTAGCTACCTAGACCACCACTCATGGTCTATGGATTGGGGGGACATTTGGGCCCAAAGGGATCGAACCACCACTACTTCCGACCTGACTTTTCGCTTTCTACGCAGGCAGGCAGGCAGGCGCGTTACTCCAGACCACCGATCCATACGATCCACCGATCGTATGTATACAGGGTCTACATAATTCATATACACACACCCATGCGAGTGAGCGTTCTCATTATGCGCGGATGCATTCCTGTCAGGAACTATATACACCACCTGTCAGCACCAACACGCACAAACCAGCGGACTGACTCTACAGCAGCAGACAGACAGACAGACAGTATGCATACACACATACATACATACATACATACATGCATACATATCATACACAACCTACATACTTTATACATACTACAACACGACCACGACGCAGCAGCGCACGACAGCGCAGCACAACAACACACACACACACACACTGACACACACACCACACTACACACACACACACACACACCAACACACACACACACACACAACACAACACACACAACGACACACAAAAAAGTCTGGACACAGCCCCAGCGGTCAGCAGGACTGACTATAAACAAACAAACAAGCTGACGGGAGGGCACTGACAGACAGCCAGTCTCACTGACCAGACAGACTGTGTGCCTGCCAGCCAGCCAGCCAGCCAGACCACATATTAGAGACCTCCCCATAACTCACAGCGCTCTGTCGTCTGTCTGTCTGTCTGTCTTGTCCAGCCCTAATATTGACAGGGGATCATGGGGCTTGACACGATTGGGGAACGTTAGCCTACGCCATCGTCATTCCGTAATATCACCTTCCTTCTTCCTCCCTCCTCCCTCCTTCCTCTTTACGTGACTTGACACACTATCCTTTTTTGCACTTTGCGGTTCCCACTGACCTTTTTTTTCTTGTCTTTTTTCCTTTCTTTCTTCTTCTTTTTCTCTTTTTTTCTTTTTCCCCCCCTTCTCTCCTTCTTTTTTTCCCCTCTTTTTCTTCTTTCTTTTTTCTTCTTTTTTCTTTTCTTCTTCTTTTCCCCTCCCCCCCTCTTCTTCTTTTTCTTTTCTTCTCCCCCCCCCCTCCCTTTCTCTTTTTCTTCTTCTTTTTTCTTTAACAAAAAAAAGCAACAACTGTTTTCTATCACAATAACCCCAAAAAGTGTTTGCAGCTCCGTGAGCACCTACCTGACAAATCACCCAAGGGCCCCCGCCCCCCCCCTTTTTAGCCCTTTGAACCAGCCCTTTTTTAAAACCCCCCCCTTCGGCCTGACAGTGTGGAGAGGGCAGACTATTGCGACCCCAAAAAGAACATGTTTTTATAAGCGAGAAACCCCCACCCTTTTTCCCAACAAAAAATCACCTATTTTTTTCGCTTTCTTTTTTTGTCCTTTCAATCCTATCTTCTCTTTCCCCCT
>CM060335.1:31341552-31345219 GCA_030674155.1 Stramonita haemastoma | reverse complement strand
CCCCTCCTCAACAAAAAGTACACCCATAGGGTGTCACACTAATTCTACTTTTTTACTATTAAAGGTAAAGGTGCCCCATAACCTATGTGGTCGTAGAGGAGCAAGTCATCAGAGACCTCAGCTTCTCTAGGGGCCAGCATACTGAGGGCGGCGCCCATCTCCTCACCCTCGCTCCTTTACCTTTTCCTGACCCTAAAGAGGGCAGGTACCCATTTACAGCTGGAGTAAAACTGGGGGAACTGTAATGAAACCAAAGCGCGCATACTGGCACCATGCTGCTTAACCTAAACTTGGGGGAAAATGAATGCTCCGACCACTGAGCTATCCCGGGCCCAGTGCTTCAAAACTAAATCATGGAAACAAATAAAGTGACCCCCGACCACCACCACCACTACTTTTAAAACTCAGACAGACCTAACCATCGTTAATACCGAAAGACAGAGCAGCTCACAACACGGACTATGACGACAAGCTTCCCTACCCCCCCCCCCCTGCCCCTCCCTCGGCCATCTCCGGCATTTCTGACCCCCTCCCCCCCCCCTCCCCCTTCTCCTTTCCTTTCATGGGACATGTCCTCCACATTTCAAGCATACCTTTCTCTCTTTTTTTTCTGACCCCTCTCTCTCTCTCTCTCTCTCTCTCTCTCTCTCTCTCTTCTCTCTCTCTCTCTCTCTCTCTCTCTCTCTCTCCTCTCCCTCTCTCTCTCTGGGGGGACGGGATAGCCTAGTGGTCAGAACATTGCGCCCCCAATTTGACGACCCGGGTTCGATTCCTGTTCGAGGAGATTTTTTCCCCTGGAGTTCACATCAGTGCTGATTCCACTCTCGCCAAAAGTCCTACGGATGAGACTATAAACTAAGACCCCGTGTGCGAACGCACGCAGAAAGAACATCTGACAAAACTGTATACACACAGGGACTGGATGTAAACAAAAGCACATGAGTGCTTATTCCAGTATCCTGAAAATTAAAGAATAAATGAAATAATGAAAGCTCTCCAGTAAAGTTTAACTGCATGTTGACTTCTTTTTCTCAAGACAAATATCAATACCTCCTGATTCAATTAAATCACCCAGAGCATATATTCTTCCCCTAAGAAAAATTTCACACACACACACACACACACACACACACACACACACACACACACACACACACACACACACACACACACACTAAAAAAAAAGAAGAAGAAGAAGAAACGAACAAACAAAAAACTTAATCTTGGACAGATATAGCTAATACTAGTATAGGTAACGAATACTTAACAGCTTGTGGTGTTTAGGTTGGAGTTTTTTGTTGTGTTTTGTTGTGTGTTTTTTTGTTGTTTTTTGTTTGTTTTGTTATTGTTTGTGGTTTGTTTTGGGGGGGTTGTTTGTTTTGTTTTGGGTTTTGTTTTTTTTTTTTTGTTTTTTTTTTTGGGGGGGGTTCGGGAGGCAGGCAGGGCATTTTTAATTCACCCCCACCGTACCCCCACCACCACCAAGCAACCTCCCCTACCCTGCGATATGAGATAGCATCCTTCAGACACAAATCAAATGAGACAGACATTAAGAAAATGGGATGATGGCTGGGGTGGAATGGGGTGGGGATGGGGGGTAGAGACAGAAGGGGGGGGGGGGCACACAAGGGGAACCAAAAATAGAAAAAAGAAAGGGATAGGACCGGGAGTCCCTGCAAGACTGAGAATGCATGATGCATGTGGTGCTGTTGTTGTTGTTGTGTCGTTAAGTGTTTACTGTCGTAAAGTGGACAGGCTCCATGAAGGTACCGTAAGAATTCTCCTCAGGGCTTACGAACTCCATGCAGAATTTATTTTTAAAACCCTCTTCTCCTTTTCTTCACCAGGTGGGCTGCCAATCCACAGACTGCAAATTGTATGACAAAACGATCCCCAATCTAACATATGCTCTTTTTATCTTTGCCAGTGTGAGAACCATGAGTTTTGTGTGTGGTTTTTTTTTTTTTTAAGCAGATTTTCCTCAGTTACTCAGGGAGTTCTCGTTTCACGTTCACAGTCTCGACTGAGTCTTCACTTATGTGATTATTTATCTTCTTCGTGCTAATATTACAAAAATCGTATTGTTATATCTGCTTTAAAAAATCGATGTGCTCAGAAGTTTTAAAATGATTTCACAAGTTTACTTTCTGACAGGGATTCGGGCAGCTGAACGTTTTGATCCAGTTAATGTCAAGGAACCCGGTTAACGACACCACCCGTGTTTCTCTAGTTAATCCAGTGAGGGACATGGAACATAGTTAACGACACCACGCGCGTTCTCTAGTTAATCCAGAGAGGGACAATAAACCTAGTTAACGACACCATACGCGTTCTCTAGTTATCTTCGTTACCAAACACTCTAGAAAAAAAAGAAGAAATCGGCCTCACCCAGTTGCTAACTCTATTGGGCGACATGAATAAATTAATAAGGAGGCCGCGTTGTGTTCTTTTTTTTTTTTAAAAAGAGACGGAAGGGAGAGAGATATGACTCGTGACCTTTGGAGAACATCTCCAACGCTCACTATCCTTATGCCTTCTTGGCCAAGAGAGAGAGAGAGGGGGGGGGGGGTGCTGTGGGCAAGGCATCTCCACTATAATCAAATTTCTGCCCAGTTTCCGAAACAGCATCTGCCTCCTCTGCTGTTTTGGAGGTCATCGTGGAACACGACGGACAAACAAACAAACAAAACATTAAAAGACTAGTGACTGGTTGCCAGGGTTTGTGTGGAAAGAGAGAGGACAGAATAAGATTTCTGAAACACCTAGAGCGCGCAGAGGGCAAATGAATGAATGAATGAATGAATGAATGAATGAATGAATGAATGAATGAATGAATGAATGAATGATTTAGAATAAAAGCGTCTATAAAACCTGAGAGGAAGGACAAAGTCAAGAGACAGACTTACACCTGACACAATGATTGTTCAAACGAGAAAGAATTGATAACAATCGGTCATATATAATTCTGTGAAAGGAAACAAACAATTACTATTTAGGGTTGCTGGGGTGTGTGTGTGTGTGTGTGTGTGGTGTGTGTGTGTGTGTGTGTGTGTGTGTGTGTGTGTTGTGTGTGCGTGTGTGTAGTGTGTGCGTGCGCGCGCGAGCTTGTGTGTGTGTGTGTGTCTGTGTGGTCTGTCTGTGTCTGTTTTTCTGTGGGTATTTTTTGTGTTCGTTTTGGGGGTAGGGGGCTTAGTTGGTAAGGGTAGGTTGTTCTTTCTTTTTTTTTTCTTTGGGGAAGTGGGGGGTGATGTGCAAGGAAATTTTTCTTTTTTTACGGTGGAGGGGGGGAAGGAGTCAGTAGTGATTGGATCATTTTGGTTTTTGGTGGGGGTTTCTTTTTTTTTTCTTTTTTTTTTTTTGGGGGGGGGGGGCGTGATTGTTTGAGAAGGGGGGCGGGTGAGTTATTGCCAGATGGGAGAGAGGAAGGTAGGAGCCAGGGATCAGGTTTATTGTTCGTTTGTTTCTTCTAGGGTGCGGTTGTGGGGGGGGGGGGGGGGGGGGGGGGGGGGTTATTTGGTTTGGGTTTTTTTTGCATTGTCTACTTCCTTCCGCTACGCTACTCTACTCTACCCAGTCCAACATTTCTGCCAACGCCAGGCCAGCCAGCATCTTCACTTTTCCCTTACCTGGTAGTAAGTAGTACCTACCTACCTGTGTGGGTTATAAA
>CM060335.1:31329052-31339052 GCA_030674155.1 Stramonita haemastoma | reverse complement strand
GTCTGTGAAGACACAAAAAAGTAATATTATATTTATCCCCGTGTTCTGTCCTGTCGTGTCATTGCTCTCCCCCCGTTGCTCTGGGTGTAATGAGGGGGATTACCTGTCCTTTACAGCCAGCTATAAACACACACCACGCACGCACGCACGCACGCACGCACGCACGGCACACCACGCAACACACGCACACACCTTCGCTTCCACCGCCTCACTACGCTCTTTCACTTTACACCATTCACATCACACTACTACTTCGCTTTTCTCCCGTCTCTTCTGTTTATGTTTTCTGTTTCTTCTTTCTTCCTTTACTCTTCTTTCTTCTTTTTTCTTCTTCTTTCTATTCTTTTCTTCTTACTTCTTCTGTTTTCTGTTGTTTCTTCTTCTTTTTTTTCTTCTTCTTTTACTTCTTTCTTTGTTCCTTTTCTTTCTTCTTCTCCTTCTTCTTTTCTTTGTTGTTTCTTTTTTTCTTCTTCACTTCTTTTTTTTACTTCTTCTGTTTCTTCTTTCTTTCTTCTTCTTCTTCACTTCTTCTTTACTTCTTCCCTCCTTCTTCTCGTCTCTTCTTTTTCTTCTTTTCTCTACTTTTCTCCTTCTTTCTTCTTCTTCTCTTCTCACTTCTTTTTTTCTTCTTCTCTTCTTCTTCTTCTTCTTCTTCTTCTCTCTTCTCTTACTACTCCTCCTCCTCTCTCTTCTCCTTCTCCTCCTCCTTCTTCTTCTTCTTCTCCTTCTTCTTTATCTTTGTGTGTCTGCTGCAAGCTGTCTGTGCATGCTTCTTGATGGCAAGTAATTATTGAGATGATGATGTGCTCTTCTGCCATTCCACCTAACCTGTCATCCACAAAACACACACACACACACACCAACACAAACAACCACACACACCACACACACGCTCGCGCGCTGCAATTACAGTACTGCTGGTGTTTTGAAATAAACACCCGAAACACATAGATAAACACCCTAACACATAGATAAACACCCTAACCAATAAGGGTAATCTGCTGGCTTCAGACATATATAATTATATACATATATATGATTTTGTGTGTGTGTGTGTGTGTGTGTGTGTGTGTGTGTGTGTGTGTGTTGTTGTGTCATAACCTGGCAGCGTCAGCAACTTGCACACGCACTTATGCACGCGCATAACACACTCGAAGACAAAGCAAACACTTGCACAAATATCGTAAACACGCTCCCTCCCCTCCCCCACTCCCTCCTTCCCTCTTTCCAGTCATATGCGAGACAGTGTCTTAACTTCAGGCTGACTGTCTGTCATAAACATGCATTTCACAATTATAATACATACCTCATGTCTACACACACACACACACACACACACACACACAACACACACACACACACACACACACACACACACACACACACACACACACACACACACACACACACACACACACACACACACACACACACAAATGTTGTTCTGGTGAAATCTTACGCAAAAAAAAAACTCGCATTTAAAACAAAACAACAGAAACCCAGCTAACAGACTATTCCAACCTCTGGGATGATGTTTAAACACGACACCAGTCTGCATGCAGTTTACTTGTTTCCGTCTTTCCTTTTTAGTGACATGTTTGTCAACCGTTCTTAGCGCATGAATGGCCTACTCTTCCCAAAGGCAGACAAGAGTTTAACGCGTGCGCAAGATGGTCCGTGTGCATTCGCCCAAATGGCCTCGGTTTGTAGTCTCACCCGAAGGATTTTCAGGGAAGTGGAATCAGTACTGTTGTTGTTTGTGATTAGATTTACCTTCCAGGAGAGATTTTCTGTTTGATGTGTACTAGTGTCTATAAGGGGTGAAGTCAGTACTGATGTTTAAATCCAGGAGAAAATATCCCCTTCAAAGCGCATCTCGTGGCTGCTCGGCGATTCAAGACAGTCAAATCGCGAGTGCAACACTCGATCTAACCACTAGGCTGTCCAGCCTCCCTTCCCACCAGAAAATGAAAATGGATGTGCTGCACTCTTGTGTCAAGATTCAAGACACACTCTGCCCATGAAGAGCAGCCAAAACTTCCACGCTGGAAAAATAAATTCTACCTAGACTACTATCGCCATGCAACAGTAAAAGTTATGTCAATGAAAAACGAGAAATCAACAACAGGAGAAATCCTCATCAAATTACCAAAGGTTTGTTTCAATATTAAATATCATTAAGTGTTTTAGTTCACTTCTTTCGCGATTTTGGATTCAGTAGTATTTCAACTTAAAAAACGTGAAATTATCTTTTTGGGGTGGATTAAGTTGTGTGTGTGTGTGGTGTGTGTGTGTGTGTGTGTGTGTGTGTGTGTGTGTGTGTGTGTGTGTGTGTGTGTGTGTGTGTGTGTTGTGGTTTATTTTGTTGTTCTTCAAGTTTTCACATTCCATCCCCCTCCCAAAAAAAAAACCTGGGCTTTTTCCAGACACTATGTGATTATAAGACACAAAAGCCAAATTCGATCCTTTTTTCCAGACAAAAGAAAACAGTGCCAAGCACAAAGTAAGGGGCCTAATCACAGCAGACTACATGCCCCCTGACTGGCAGTCTGGTACAGACAGCAGTGGGTGAGGTGTGAGGGAGTGAAGAGGGAGGAGGGGTAGCTAGAGGCTAGATCTAGTAGTCCAGCCATCAAGCAACCTTGGAGAGTCTGGATTTCCAAGGTCGCCCCTCTGTCTGTCTGTCTGTCTGTCTGTCTGTCTGTCTGTTCTCTCTCTTCTGTCCTCTCTCTCTTCTCTCTTCTGTCTGTCTGTCTCTCTCTCTCTCTCTCTCTCTGGGAAGAGTGCGTACACACATACACACACACAAACCAGGCGATACAGCTTCAAGGCCACTTTACACCGTAGACCCTCACCTACACCCCCTAACCACCACCCTCTCTCTCTCTCTCTCTCTCTCTCTCTCTCTCTCTCTCTCTCTCTCTCACCTCTCTCAGTCACATCTCATCACAGTTTCCAAAGTGTTGTCACGTCACCTCCGCCCCTGTAGTCTTGCCACCTCAACTTACCACCTCTACCTTTCCCCCAGGGAGGGAGGCCCTAATCTCCCCAATGGCCCCCTATCTGGTGAGAAACCAAACTCACTCACTGCCTCCCCCTCACCCTACTACTTTGTCTGACACCTATACTACACTACCTAGGCCTACTACTGCTATGCTCATCCCCGTCCGTCTGGTCTCTCCCCCCTCCCCCTCTTTTTCTCCTAAGTCCTCCCCCCTCCCTACGTCCAACTCCCCTCCCTCCCTCTTCATCTCAACCTCCTCCCCCCATCAAAAAAAAAAAAATCTCCTGCCCCATCTTAACCAACCCCACAAAGTGTATGTAATTGGGTTCGGTTATGTTTTGATTAGTTGTATGGTGGTTGTTGTTTTGGGTTGGTTTGGGTTTTTGTGTGTGTGTGTTTTGGTTGTTCCTTAATTCGGGGTGGGGGTGGGAGGAATTCTGTTCCATGAGTGTGGGGGGGGGGGATATTTTTGTTGGGTTTGTTCATGGTTTTTGTTGGGGGTTTTCGGGGGGGGGGGGTCTTGGTTTTGTATCGATGTCTGGATCCTTAGCACTTATTCATCATCTCACAAGATTTTTGTTTGGTCAATATTTAAGTGAAAGATACGCGAGAGGGGAGAGAGAACAGGAACAAAATGATAATTCTTGAAAATGTCTACAACAGTCAAAAATCTTTAGTTGAAAAAAAACTTTAAGAAAAAAACTAAAAAGAAAACCTCGAGTTCAAAAACTTTTAAAGTCGAAAAATAAATATTGAATTTACATGTCTTAAAGTTACAATTATGGACTTGTTTTTTAAAAAAACAAACGAATTATTCAATAAAACTTGTAACAGTTGTAAAGCAATGGAATATTATTAAATAACCGCCAGCCTTTAGATTCAAAACCGTTAATTTAAGACTTATCACTGTTTCTGCTGTAGATGCATTTTTGTTTCTGTCCTGTCATGTTCCTATCGTGTAAGTCTTTCGATTAGAAGAATGCCAATGTAAGCTATGAGCTCTTGAATACAAGATTTACCTGGGAAGTTTGTTGTTGTTGTTACTGTTGTTGGAGGGGGGGGGGGTTGTTGGTTTGCTTGTTTAGCTTTGTTTTTGGTTATGGTTTTTTGCTATGCATTTTCGTTAAGCTTTAATTAAGCCAGTTGTTGCTTTCCTTACAGATGAGTTAAATTGCAACAATAATCCCTGTGAATAACAGAAGTTTTGTTTTGTTGTTGTTTCTAACCAACTCCCTGTCCTTTTGTCCTTGTTTCCATTGGAAGTCTGTGTCCTTAAAACACCTGTACAGACATTTTTTTTTTAAAGGGAAAAACAAAGCTGGGAGTGGTGATTGGGGGGAAAGGGATGTGGAGTAGGGACGTTTTTTTTTGGTGTGGGGTTTTTTTAAAAACCCATCCAGGTAACTAAGTTTGTCCTGGCTGGAGTGATGTGAGGACTGCAATGTGAACTTGTAACCCGGTGTTTGACAAGCACTGGTGGCGGTGTAGTGTCCGCCCGCCTACCTGCCTGCCTGCATGCCTGCCTGCCTGCCTGCCTGCCTGACGATCTGTCTTGTTCCTCCTGTCAACAGTACTGTAGGCTAGCCCATACCAGCTCTCTCAAGGCCCTGGTGACTGTTTCTCTGTGTGTGTGTGTGTGTGTGTGTGTGTGTGTGTGTGTGTGTGTGTGTGTGTGTGTGTGTGTGTGTGTGTGTGTGTGTGTGTGTGTGTGTTGTGTACAGGCGGATTTGGAGGCCCCATGTAGGTCACCCACCTGCATCCCCGCCTTTGGGATTCAAATGTCTGCCCCCCCACCCCATCCCCCTCCCAGCTGTATTGCGTTGTGTTGTGTTGAATTGTATTGAGTTGGGTTGGCTTATGTATTGGGTTGGGTTGTACAGAATTGTATCATATTGTGTTGGTTGGGTTGGTTGGGTTGTAGAGTATTGTATCATATTGGGCTGGGTTAGGTAGGGTTGTACATTATTCTATCATACTAGTATTGGGTTGGGTTAGTTGTACAGTATTGTATCATATTGTGTTGGGTTGGGTTGGGTTGTACAGTATTGCATCAGTTTGGGTTGGTTGGGTTGGGTTGTACAGTATTGCATCATGTTGGGTTGGGTTGTGCAGTATTGTACCATATTGTGTTGGGTTGAGTTGTACAGTATTCTATCATATTTGTGGTTGGGTTGGTTCACTGAGTTGTACAGTATTGTACATATTGTGTTGGGTTGAGTTGTACAGTATTGTATATGTGTTGGGTTGGGTTGTGCAGTATTGTATATTGTGTTGGGTTGGGTTGTGCAGTATTGTATATTGTGTTGGGTTGGGTTGTGCAGTATTGTAGCATATTGTGTTCGGTTGGGTTGTGCAGTATTGTAACATATTGTGTTGGGTTGGTTGTACAGTATTGTATCATATTGTGTTGGGTTGTACAGTATTGTATCATATTGTGTTGGGTTGTGCAGTATTGTATCATATTGGGTTGGGTTGTACAGTATTGTACAATATTTGCTTCTTGAGTTGTACAGCTAATCGGTTTCTAACAACAAAAGCCTTCAACTTTTAAACCGAACACCCTTTATAATATTATATATATGATATAGATCTATATTATGAAAGGTATATATATTATTGTATTATATATGATAAAATACTATATATAGTATCTGTATATTATATTATAAAGGGTATATAATATGTAATATGTATTGTGTGTATATATATACAATATATATTAACACCACATACCCCACCCAAAAAGGAACAGGAGGCGAGGGAGGGATGAAGGGATGAAGGGGGAAGGAAGGAGAGGGGAAGTGAAGTAAAACCAGGTGAACATGAATAAGAGCTAGCTACGCCACTACACCACCCTTGTTGACATGACATGACAACCACCCCGAAGACAGACTGCCAGATCTAGAGCCATAAGGTAAAAGGTCCTCTCTCTCTCTCTCTCTCTCTCTTCTCTCTCTCCTCTCTCCTCTCTCTCTCTCTCTCTCTCTCTGCTCTCTCTCTCTCTTCTCTCTCTCTTCTCTCTCTCTCTGTCTCTCTCTATGGTTCTTCTCTCATACCTCTCCGCTCCCTGACTCCATTCATTGTCTTTCTCCGATGTATCATTTAAAACTGTCTCAATGTTCATTTGTTCATTTCCTCCATCTCTCTCTCTCTCTCTCTCCTCTCTCTCTCTCTCTCTCTCTCTCTCTCTCTCTCTCTCCTCATCCTCTCATTCTCTGGTCTCTTCCTCTACCCTTCCCCCCCCCTCTCCCCCCTCTCCTCTCCCCCCCTCCATCTTCTCGTCTTTTCTGTATTCTAACTCTCTCTGTCTTTCTCAGTCCCCTCTCTCTCTCTGTCTCTCTCTCTGTCTCTCTCTCCTCTCTCTCTCTCTCTCTCTCTCTCTCTCTCTCTCTCTCTCCCCCCTCCACTATACCACCACACTACCACACACAGGAAGACTCCACTCTCCAACCCGCTAGGCCTATGCCCCCCCGGCGCAAGCTCTAAGCAAACACTTGTGTAACGTACAGAGGGTGACCCCATGAAAGGTTCTTTTCTAGATCTATAGGAGGGGAGAGGGGAAGGGAAGGTGAACAGCTTGGGAGGCAAAAGGTAGACCTCCTGTTTGTAAGTATGTAGGTGTGTGTGGTTCCAGTCCAGTGGTGGTAGGTATCTAGATGGTATGGGGGCAGATGGGGGGGGAGGGGAAGGAGAGAGAGAGACATACAGACAGACAGACAAACAGACATACTGAGAGACAGAGACAGAGAGAGACACAGAATGAATAATCTTTTAGTTTATAAATATTTTTTTAAGGGTTTCAGAGTAAGTATTACATACTTTTTTCATCCGGGTCAGTCCAGAGAGAGAGAGAGAGGAGAAGAGAGAGAGAGAGAGAAGAGAAGAGAGAGAGAGAGAGAGAGAGAGAGAGAGAGAGAGAGACAGAAGACAGACGAGACAGACAGACAGACAGACAGACAGACAGACAGACAGACAGAGACAGAGAGACAAGAGAGAAGAGACAGAGAGAGACAAGACAGACACAGAACAGGAAGAACAGAGAGACGAGGAACAGACAGAACACGACAGACAGACAGACAGACAAGACAGAAGGTAGGAAAAAAGGTATTATTTAGATGGTGTCGTCAACACTCCAAGGGAGGGCGGGGAAAACGTCATTCCATACCTACTAAGCCCACGACATATTTTATTCTGTCGCAGATGGGGACTGAGAGAGGAGTAGTAGTGAGGAGGTGGAGGAAGGAGGAAGGGGGTGGATGGAGGAAGAGGAAGAAGTGAAGGAGGAGAGAGATGGGAGGGAGGGAGGGGGTTCCTTCCACCCCTACTACCCTCAAAGGGGCCAGTAGCATTCCTGGGGGCCAGGGAAGGGGGGGGGGCTGACGTATGGGTGGTGGTAATGGCGCTAACGTCTTATCAGACCTTGCATTGTGACCGCTGATGAAAGACCAGACAGGTTCGCTTTTTTTTTCTATCTCTCTCTCTCTTTCTTCCTCGACCCCCCCCCCCGCCCCCCCCCCCACAACCCAACCCAACCCACCCTCCCCCTCCCCCCCTCCCTAACCCACTCCACCCAACAATTTCCCTCCCCTTTTAATTCATATCTCTTGGTCTGTTACCCCACCCCACCCCCTTCCTCCTCCCCCTCCTGGTGGTTGGTTCCATTATCATGACTATTTCCATTACAGCCGTCTGTCTGTCGGTCGTGTCTGTCTGTCTACTGAATGCCTTTGTTTGATTCTCTCTGAGAGAAACAGACTACTAGGAGGCCTACTACTACAGTCTGACTTCCTTCCACTCGCTCGCTCCCATTCCCCAGGCCTTCCTTCATTCTAGTTCCCTCCTGCTTGCTCTCTATCTCTAACTGGGCGATTTTTGACTGTGTTTATGCACGAGTGAAAGGGGGGTGGGAAGGGGGAGGAGAGAGGTATGAGGGAGAGAAGAGGAGACAGACAGACAGACAGACTGACTGACTGACAGACTGACTGGCTGACTGACAGAAAGAGACAGAGACAAGGGAGGAAGAGAATGAGACAGACAGACAAACAAACAGCGAGAGGGGGAAGAGAGGGAGAGAAAGAGACAGACAGACGGAGCTAGAGAGAGGCAAGGGAGGGAGGAGGGGAGATAGAGGGGGAGGGAGGGAGAAGGAGAGGCAGAGAGATGGGGTGTGAGGTTATATATATACTGTGTCATATCATGTGGAATGAAAATGATTATTATGGAAGAAAAGAAAAGAGTAAACGTGTTATCATCATTATTATTATCACCACATCATCATTGTTGCTGATTATGATGATGGTGGCAATGTTTATAAACATTATTGCTGTTGTTGTTCGAGTATAAAGATCATAATGATGAGGAGGAGGAGGAGAAGGATGACGACGATGACGATGATGATGATCATGCGTGCGTGCGCGCGCGCGTCTGTGTATCCGTTCCCATGCACACACACACGACTCTCCCTACCCTCCCCACCCACCCCTTCCCCACTCACTCCACCACCCCCCACCCACCTCTCTCCCCTTCCTGCTGTACTTTACCCCCATACTAGTCGAGAACAACCCACTGATCAGAACGGAAAGTGAGTGGAGATAAAGGCTGAGAGATCAGTACAGTGTGCAAGATAAAACAACAGGACCTGCGCCATTCTCTGGCCACGTCCGGCCACTACACTGGGCCAAACAAGACTGTAGGTTAGCCAGCCATGATGGTGTGTTAGGGAATGTATGTCCATTTGTTTTCACCGGGGTTTGTCTCTTCAGACTTGTCACCCAACCAACCCCTGTGACCCGGCTAGGGGTCGATCAATCAATCACAGTATAGTAGGCTACTCTGACTGCCCCGATAGCCAGCGAAGAATAAACCGTGACTTTAGTCTTTTCCTGTTATCATGAAAATAGAAGCGTGGGTGTTAAATCATGTAAAAGGTCATTTTGATATTATTTTTGTCTGTTATTAACAGCCATATCCAGAATCACCTTACAATCGACTCCAGACGGTCGAAGAAAGAGAGGCCGCCCCAAGGAAACTTGGAGGAGAACAGTAGAGAGGGAGAAGATAGATATAGTGCTTATTATCAATGTCTGTAACTTGTTATTGTGCTTATCAACAATGTTGTTGTCTTCAATGTAACGTCTGTTCACTCTCAGTGAGACTAGACGATATTATCAGTGTCTGTTACTTGTTCTTATGCCTATTATCAATGTCTGTAACGTGTTATCGTGCTTACTATCAATGTCTGTGACTTGTTACCGTGCTTATTATCCATGTCTGTAACTTGATCTTGTGCTTTAAATACTTCCTTTCTTTTTTACATCCAGTCCCAGTGTATACATCTTTGTACATTTTGTCATCCCTTCCCACCGGAACACCATGTGACAGAGAGAGAGAAAGATACAGACAGAGGTAGGTCCCATATGCACGCGCGCACGCACACACTAACACACACACACACACACACATACACACTCACTCACTCACTCACACAACAAGCACGCGCGCGTGCGTCACAACACACCACACCACAACATACCACACCACAGCACATCACGCTAACAAACAAGCGACTACATGTGTACAATTATCACACTCCTCCACAGACTTCGTTCCGCTCATTGTAGGGATGTTTTAATTCAACCCTTGAATGCACAGTCACACCATCACACAGGACAGACAGACATAGCGCTCTAACCACCTGAAAAGAATGCGACCAAAACGAAAAATCCATATCCAATTGTTAACTCCCTCCCTCCCCCATCCCACCCCTTCCTACCTGTCCTTCTATCTTCTTCCATAGCGTATGTATTTAATCAAGACAGACTGAGAGACAGGACAGAGAGTTCCATCAACACCTACAGCACGCATGTGTTGAACATTGTAAACTAGCTTTTTTTTTCAATTATGTAAAATTATTCACCTCCAGTCGAGAGAGCGCGCGCGCGCACTCGCACACACACACACACACACACACACACACACCACACACACACACCCCAC
>CM060335.1:31319052-31324052 GCA_030674155.1 Stramonita haemastoma | reverse complement strand
GCTTGCTTCGGCTTCAGGCATCAACAAATCACGCTTCAATTTCCGCTGCCTGCATCGCGACAGCAATAACACATACCTAAACACACTGTTTACTGGTTTTAAACAGAGAGAGAAGGGAGGAAGGAGGGAAGATGAAGGGACACTCTCTGTCTCTAGTCTGCTGTCTCAGTGCCTGTCTGTCTGTCTGTCTGTCTGTCTGTCTCTGCTCTCTGTCTCTCTCTCTCTCTCTCTTCTCTCTCTCTCTCTCTCTCTCTCTCTCTCTCTCTCCTCTCTCTCTCTCTCTCTCCCTCTCTCCTCTCTCTCTCTGTCTCTGTGCTCCCATTCTCTAAAAAAAAAAAAAAAAATCAATACTGTTATGCTCGTTTGCTTACACTGCACTAACAGTCTTATATAACCTTAATTGCTCGCCATATATCGTATGGATTAGTGTTTTGTTCATAATGGCGAGCAAGCCTGCATTATGCAAACACTGAATAAACCATTCTAGTATCGTACTGTATTGTGTTGCAATGTATTGCGCACGCGCGCGTGCGCATGCACGCACACGCACGCACACACACACCACACACACACACACACACACACACACACACACACCGCGATTCTACAAATTTAACTTTTAAAAAACCCTCAAAACAAACACATACAAACAAACACTTAACAGCGAGCCAAGTCGTTTTCCGAAAATATTTCACGGAGGGAAAAAAAAAGAAAAAGACGACGACGACCACCACCACCACCCAAAAAAAAAAAAAAACACCCACACACCTGGGCCTTAAAAAACCAAGATTCTCAGGTGAGGGGAGTGATGAATAGTGCTGACACAGCAGTGGTTGGTTGCTGGTTTGTAAGCCATCTATATCTGGTGGACCTGCCTGTCTGTCTGTTCCTCTGTGTAACAGCAGCTACAGGCCCTGACAAACCGCATCTGTCCGCCCCCACCCCACCCACACCTTCCCTCTGTCGCCCCTTAATCTATAATATGCCCTCTTCCAAACGCTCACATAGAATGATAGATTTTCTGTCTGTCTGTGTGTTGTGTGTGTGTGTGTGTGTGTGTGTGTGTGTGTGTGTGTGTGTGTGTGTGTGTGTGTGTGAGTCTCTCTTCTCTCTGCTCTGTCTCCTCTCTCTCTCTCTCTCTTCTCTCTCTGTCTCTCTCTCTCTCTCTCCTCTCTCTCTCTCTCTCTCTCTCTCTCTTCTCTCTCCTCTCTCCTCTCCTCCTCTCTCCCTCTCTCCTCTCTCTCAACAATGCCTTGTACTTCGAGAGACCCTTCCACCCACGGCTACCCCCCCCCAAATGTTTTGTTTAAATGAAACAAAACAAAACAAAAGCCTACAAACAAAAAAAAAAAACAGAAGACCGAAACAAACAAGTTCTTGATTCATACACATTTTTTCCAGTGGATGATTTTCTTGTTTACTGTCAATTCTATTTAAAAATATATACATTATGTAATTTAAAACACACAACACACACACATACATACATATATATATATATATATATATATATATATATATAGTGGTGTGTGTGTGTTGTGTGTGTGTGTGTGTGTGTGTGTGGTGTGTGTGTGTGTGTGGGGTGTGTAATTTTGCGGGAAGACTGAAATTTTTTCGAGAAAACATATTATATACTTTTTCTATACAGGAAGTGTTTGTATAAATGCTAGGTGGGTGGGTGTGCGTGGGAGAGATAAATGTCATGTAGTGTATTTCCATGAATAAAACTCGTGAAGAGATGAGACCAAAAACTGCATGAACGCACAAAAATAGCCCGAACGCGTCGAGCCATGATAACCTTCAAGCAATCACTACTGACATTTTCCTTTTTATTTTAATAGAATAAAAGCGACAAGCTACCAGTTTATTCTTATTGATGCTAACAGTGCTTCTGTTGTTACTGTTGCTGTTGTGCTGTACTGCTGCTGCTGCTGTTTCTGGTGACGTTCCTTGATATTAAATTTTAAAAAAAAATTGTTGCCGTTTTCTTTCTTTACTTTAACTACAAAGCTTATAAAAGTTATAACAACGTTTTAGCGGTTCCTGCGACGTCACTAGAGCCTTGCGTATCGGCGATTGCCTTTCCAATGGACCATTCCAGCGCTGACGTGAAGAGAGGGGGGGTTCTGCTACATGGGTAACAGCTTGCCCTCCATACTTACTTACCTAGGCTTTGCGCTACAGAGCCTACACGCAACTCCATAGTCTTCCCAAACAGACGGATGCCTACTACTTAACAGCACTTTGTTAGCACCCTTTACAGACAGGGGGCTCAAGTTCGACAGTTACGCGCAAAAACTGCTAAGAGAAAATTCACCATTTCTCGCATATCTCTCAATCACGATGTGCCCATGTATGAAGTGATAGGCTGCTGTGTGCACTGTCTCTGTAACTGACAAAAAAAGCGTTGTCTCTGTAACCACCACCACCCCTACACACACACACACACACAGACACACAGACACACAGACACACAACACACACACACACACACACACACACACACACACACACACACAACACCCTACAAAAAGAAAAAGGCAATATTTCTGCACTATATACATAAATAAACATGCTATTCTTTGTGAATAAACACACTATTCTCGCAATATACTAACTATAAAACAAAGATCAAAACTTTAGTCAAAAAGACCAATCCCCCATCTGAAGGGTCACGTGTGAACGATACAATTTTTTTTTCAAAAAGCACAAAATGCTTAAATACAAAATCAACACAACAGTCTTAATTTTCCTCCAACCTAGAAACACAAATCGGTGAAACAACAAAAAATCACAAAGTGGAGAAAGAACAATCAACGAAAGCAAAAAGAAATGATAACACACTAAACGGCTCCAAACCTTTCCTCAAACAGAAGAAGCTAAGAGGTTAAAACTTTAGGCAAACAAAACCGTTTACACCTCCCTTCATTACAAAGACCGAGAGGAGAGGGGGGGGGGAGGAGAGAGAGAGAGAGAGAGAGAGAGAGAGAGAGAGAGAGAGAGAGAGAGAGAGAGAGAGAGAGAGAGAGAGAGAGAGAGAGAGACAGACAGACAGACAGACAGACAGACAGACAGACAGAGACAGACAGACAGACAGACAGACAGACAGAGACAAAGACAGACAGAGACAAAGACAGACAGACTGAGAGAGAGAAGAAGAAAAACAAGGCAGGGAACCTTATTATGCCAATGACAAGTGCTAGGAATAAAGATTAACCCAAACACAAGGCTTCAATACGGGAAGGAGAAAACCTATAAGAGGTAGAGTAGAGAGGTAGGTAGAGCAAACTAACTGAGCGAGGACACATCGACAGACACTGGGCAAAGCCTGTATGTTTCCAATCCATGGAGGTCTTTCTTTCTCCTTCAGTCTGCTGTGTGATGGGTTCATGCCCAAACCAAATTCTTCTTTTTTACACCCCTAGAGTTCACGAACTCTTTATCAAGGCGTGTGTGCCGGTGTAATAAAGCCAAAATCACTCTATGCAACAAACACTACCATAGTCATTTTGGCAACGCTGAAAGCACTATCAGTAGTGTTTACTAGCACAGGCCCTTTACACGCCAAAAAACACTATTTCTGGCTAACCAATGACACTAGTTATCCTCAAGCAAAAATACTATTCAAGTATGCTAAAAAAAACACTATCCCGATCAATAATCACGCTAAATAAACTACTGTCATACGCAAAAGTGCTACTCTCACCTCGTTCCTCGTTTTTTAGCTTAGAGATAGTGTTCATAGTGTGCGCCAAAGTCACTAAGGTAGTGTTTATGGCATGTGCAAAAAAAAAGTCACTACGGTAGTGGTTATGACATGAAAAGCTTACGCCAAAACCACTACAGTAGTTCTTTATTGCACGGTTGTGTTTTGAGCGTGTTACACCGGTGTATGGTAAAAGTGTTCGTACATATTCTTCACTTCGGCTACTACTACTACTGTCCTCCTCCCTGTTTCTTTGTATCACTGTAGTGCATTGTCTTGTATTGTATAATTAACAGATCCCCGAAGTCGAGCGGGATACCTAAATGGTGGAAGGGGGGGGGACAAAAAAACTGTCACATAGGCTTCATATTTTTATTTTTATACGAGGATAATGGAATAAGCACTCATGTGCTTTTTTTACATCCAGTTCCGTGTGTGTGTGCAATTTTGTGTGTGTGTGTGTGTGTGTGTGTGTGTGTGTGTGTGTGTGTGTGTGTGTGTGTGTGTGTGTGTGTGAGTGGACTGACAGAGACAGAGACAGAGACAGAGAGTTCAATACACTCTCTTGTGAAGATTCGAAGATTCTATGCCTTTCTCATTTTAGATTCCAAGTTAAAGCCCCCGTAGAAAAGCTGATCATTTCACTATGAGTGAATCTCGAAGCTCTAGCCAAGGACTGAAATCAATATTGTGTAGTAGTATTGTTTTGTATTGCAATACACTGTACTGAAGATACGAGCGTGTGAGTGTGCACATGTGTGTGTGTTGTGTGGTGTGTGTGTGTTGGTATGTGTGTGTGTGTGTTGGCGTGCGTGCGTGTGTGCTGCGTGCGTGCGAGTGTCGTGCGTGGTGCGTGGTGCGTGCGTGCGTGTGTGTGTAATCTTGCAAATGAGAGGAAGTTGGGTGGCGGGCTGGGGGAGGCTGGACTGGTCTCTCTGTAAACTTCCTTTCCCTTTTCTTCATCCCCCTGTCTAAGTGTCTCAACAGATGAGCTTGCGTGCATGCACAGGCAGGGACCAGACAGACAGACAGACAGACAGACAGACAGACAGAACAGAAGCAAATTGACGACAGACAGACACCTAATATGTCACACAACACACAGACACAGACACACCACACACAAAATACAACAATATACACTCCCTGAAGCAAGTCACTCCGTCAAAAATTCAAACATATAACCAACAACAACAAATGCAACGACACAAACAACAACAGACAACACAACACCAAGAGAATAGGACATTCCCATGAAGAAGAACGTAGAAAAAATAAAAAAAAGATTAAGCAA
>CM060335.1:31299515-31307015 GCA_030674155.1 Stramonita haemastoma | reverse complement strand
ACAAAATAGAAAATACTTAATCTCTTCTCTCTTCAAATGAAAAAAATAAATAAATAAAACAGAATAGAAAAACAAGAAAAAAGAGGGGGGGGGACGACAAAAACGGGAGAAAAAAAAAAATCAAAGAAGAAAAAAGGAAGAAGATGGGAGGATAAAAATCAAAGACAAAGCCAAACAGAATGAAGGAGACCCCCTGAAGTCGGAATGCGGCTACCTTCACAATGGGCCCACACGTTTGCATACAGCAAAATGTCACCATTGGTGAACCTCATAGCTCTAGGCGATGAACGGGGGTGGGGGGTGGGTGCAGACAGACAGAAGAGAGAGAGAGAGAGAGAGAGAGAGAGAGAGAGAGAGAGAGAGAGAGAGAGAGAGAGAGAGAGAGAGAGAGAGAGAGAGAGAGACAGACAGACAGACAGACAGACAGACAGACAGACAGACAGACAGAGCAGCAAGCAGACAGGCAGACAGACAAACAGACAGACAAGACAGACAAACAGCCAGACAGAGATTACAAAAAGTAACCCAACTTGAATACAAGATGACAAACAGACACAAAGCAGTGCCAGGCTCTCACGTATAATTTCACCGGTAAGTTTATTTATTCGATTCCCCTCCCTATAATATATCCTCACAGACCAAGGAGTAAGTAGTCAGTCGTCTCACTCACAAACACTAATGTGACAGAATCGAAGTGGGTTATTAAAGTGCCATGTTCAGCTCCCCACACAACCAAACCCTTAACGGGGCAGTCAGTCAGCCAGCCATCCTGCCTACTACTGCTTGCTGTACTGTATTGTACATAACGCTAAGCCGAAAGAAAATAAGCACACAAAGACCCAACTAAAGCTGACACAAAACGTATTAATTACCCTATGGCTCGGGCACCGAGTACTCGAGTGAGCTCGTGCGAAGCGAACCAATACTACTACTATTACTGTCATACTACTATACATGCCTTACTAACTCAGTAACTGTGGCAAGCCGAGCTAGGCTTTCATACGGACTTTTTGTTTTGCTAGGTCGTCATATGGTTGACATATATAGCGGGGCAGTTCGGGATATAGCCTAGTGGTCAGAACACTGCGCTCTGCAATTTGACGACGTAACCCGGGTTCGATTCCCCGTTCGAGGAGGGTTTTTTTCTCCTGGAGTTAACATCAGTGCTGACTACACACTCTCCCCCAAAAAGTCCTTCGGATGAGACAATAAACCGAGAGCCCCCGTGTGTGTGACACGCACGCAGAACATCTTACGCACACGTTAAATCCTGTTCCGCTTTAGCAGGCCATCGTGTGCCAGTGGGAACAGATGACAAGGTTTACAAAACTGCATACACACGGGGACTGGATGTAAAAAAAAAAAAAAAAAAAAAAAAAGCACAAGACTTATCCCATTATCCTCGATATAAAAGAATAAAAAATTAAAAAAATAAAAATAAAAAAATGCTCAACCCAGTCAGTGGTCAGCCAGCTAGCCTATTGTGTTGGTCATATCCGTGACTAACGCTGGACCACAAACGTCATTATCAGCATGCATGTCATTAGCACGATCATTGTTAAGCCGTGTCAGTAGGGAGAAGAAGGGGAGAAAGGGGGGGGCTTGGTGGTTGGGTGGGGGGGGGGGGCTGGGGGCTAGAGGGGGGGGGGGGCTGGAGGGGGGGGGAGTGGTAGAACATATCATGGGAGTTGGACACTAAGACGGACTGATGGCCCTAACTAACACATGACAGAAAAACAAGACAGAGATGAGTCGGTGACAAAAGAGACAATGACAGAGAGAGAGAAGAGGGAGAGAGAGAGGGGGGGTAAGGAGAGGGAGAGAGAGGGGGGGGGGGGGGGAGGGAACGGGAACTGACAAACAAAAGACAATGAGAATGATGAGACTGAGGAGCACTGAGAGAGAGAACAGAGACAGAGACTGAGAGGGAGCGCACGCACACGCGCGCGCGCACACACACACATACACAAAGAGAGAGAGAGAGAGAGAGAGAGAGAGAGAGAGAGAGAGAGAGAGAGAGAGAGAGAGAGAGAGAGAGAGAGAGAGAGAGAGAGAGAGATCAAATCAAATCAAATCAAATCAAAATTTTATTTCCAGATGGTACATTCAGTAAGCAATAAATATGCTTTTTTTTCATCAAGCCATCTATCTAGCAAAAAAAAAAACAACAAAAAAAAACAAACAACAACAACAAAAACAACAAAATAGAACAAGAAAAAGAAAAAGAAAAAAAAAAGAAAAAGAAAAAATGAGATAGAGAGAATGAGAGAGAAAGACAGACAGACAGACAGACAGACAGACAGCGACAGACAGAGACAGAGACACAGAGACAGAGACAGCTTCTTTCTTTACAAAGGAGTGACCAGAAATATAAAGGAAAGACTGACTGAACAGTGTACGTGGGATGTTGAAAGACACTTTGCTTGCATGCTGAGAAAGCAAAGCCAAGACAACAATGCTTTCACACTCTACTAACAAGGAACATTTTTTCATTGAAGATGCGCATGTATGTAAACATGGAAGTGATGAAGTGAAAGAAGACTTTTACAGTTTTAGTCAAACAAAACAAACAAACCGTTTCTACACACTTTTTTCTTTTTATTTATAAAAAAAAACCACTCACATTTAAAAAGGTGTTGTTTGTTTTTAAGTACACATGCATTGTTACCCATTTTAGACAAAAGTCAGACTTTCACTTTTTTTTTTTACAACCCATTCACATTTAAAAAGTTGTTAAGTTCAGTGTTCTTTTAAAATTATCTGCGACTATTTTGAATTTAATGTGAATTTAATGTCAGTGCGAGTGATTTTATTGCATTAGTTTTTGAATAACAAAAAAAATACAAAGTTAATCTTTTTTTATTTAGTAAAAGCGGTTCAAACTTTAGAAGCAATTATCATTTGTCTCTGTTCTTTTTATTTAAAACTTAATTTTAACATTTTTTTTGGATGATTTCATACCAAATATGAATAAAGATCAAATTCTGCCTACGATTTCTTAGCAACAGCAAGAACATGCAAATTATAGATAGATAGATAGATAGATAGATAGATAGATAGATAGATAGATAGATAGATAGATAGATAGATAGATATAGGGGTAGGGGTGTCGGTATTTGATACTGTACATGATGTGCTTATATTTTATATATCTACTTATTTCTTTTCTTTTTCTTTTTTTTTTTTGGGGGGAGGGTTCGGTAATGAATCATGTAGCTCTGAAACTACCATCACTACAGACTACTCTAAAAAATATATATATTAAAAAAATTCAACCTCTCACTACCACAAGTGACATACCTCAAACATTTCTCAGGCCATATCACATCAACACCTCACCCTACCCTACCCTACCAGTACCACCCACTCACCACCTTGAACCAACCCTTACCCCCCCCCACCACCACCACCACCACCACACTCCTCTTCCTCCTCCTCCCTACCTGATCAAGCAACATCATTATAATAAACACGGAGCAAAGAACGAGTGAGGCAGCTAGGCTAAGAAGGACAAGGAGACAGACAGGAGAATACCGTTTTTTTACCCCCCCCCCACCCCACTCAGACATACCCCCCTCCCTTACTTTTCTTCTCCTCTCCCCCTTTTTTGTCAACCCCATTTCTTCTGAAACAGGATCAGGGTAAGCCGGGGGTCCTCATGTCCATTGTCCACTGTCCAGATCTATCCAGAGAGGAGGGGCAGTAATGACAGAATGGGGGGCTGGCTGGCTGGCTGGCTAGCTACCTGTGCTCTAGCAAAAAAAAAAAAAAAAAGGTCTGATGAAAGACTACAGGATTTTTTTCTTCTCCCAAACTAGCCCCCCTGATGAAAGAAAGAAAAGAAAAAAGCAAAGCCTCTCCTCTCTGAGAGGTTTGCCCACTCAGCTAAATGCTTGACACGCCATCCTCTCTCTCTCTCTCTCTCTCTCTCTCTCTCTCTCTCTCTTTTTGTCTCTCTCTGTCTCTCTCTCTCTCTCTCTCTCTCTGTCTCTCCTCTCTCTCTCTCTCTCTTCTCTCTCTCTCTCTCTCTCTCTCTCTCTCTCTCTCTCTCTCTCTGTCTCTCTCTCTCTCTCTCTCTCTCTCTCTCTCTGTCTCTTGTCTCTCTCTCTGTCTCTGTCTCTGTCTCTCTCCTCTCTCTCTCTCTCTCTCTCTCCCTCTCTCTCTCTCTCTCTCTGGCGAATTCCATTCCTCTGACGGAAGTGGTGTCACCCGCCATCTTTAACAATGCCCTGCTGAGGAGGACCACTACTACTACCACTATCTAGTTTCTTTGAAGATAAAAATCGATAGAATAATAATTTTTTTATGAACATTATCTCAGCGAGGACTACCTATACTTCTCCGTGTTCTAACTAATCACGTTTGTGAGTGATGTTTCTTCTTTTTTCCTGAAGATGGCACTGCCTGTAGTCACTGTGTCGGACACTTTCATGTTCAAGACACTCCGTTAAATATATACAATCACAACAAAAGAATTTTGAAAAATAAAATGAAAAAATCAGATTCACAGAAATTTAACCAAAAAAACCCAATGAAACAAAACCTCCTTTATGATACTATTTCCTTTGTTAATGTTCTGTCAGCGGATTCACAAAGGACTCAACAAACCACTGTCCCCAACTCTCTTACAGAAAATGAAAAAAACAGATTTAACAGAAATTTGACCAAAAACTCAATGAAACAAAACCTCTTAGTCTTATGATACTTTTCCTTTGTCTTCTGTCAGTGGATTCACAAAGGATCCAACAAAACCCCTGTCCCCCAGCTCTCTTACAGAAAATCCGTGTTCGTAAAGCCTCGATCTCTTCCTTTTACTTTCGTTGTTATCATTGTTTTCATACTGATTCATAGCGAAGAAGAGCGTGATAACGCAGTGTCTACAATTCTTTGTTCGAGGCAAAATGTGACGGTTTAACGATCAATATGAACCAGACATTCCGTTATCGATTTATGTGTTTGTAGTAGTAGTAGTTGTTGTTGTTGTTGTTGTTGTTGTTGTTTAAGTAGCACACAGACAGGCTCTGCAATAACTACAAGGGTAAATCAACAATTAGGACATTCTCTGCAGGTTTGATTGTTTGGGTTTTTTTTTCGTTTGCTTGTTTGGTGTTCTGTGCTGTGCCGTACAAAAATCATACCTTGCCGTGCTATGCTTGCGCTGCTGCGCTAAACTGTGCTATGTTCTGCTGCATACACACGCTACATGCACATACACGCGCGCGAGCACATTGTGTTTTTTTTAAATAAAGTGGAAAAGAGTAGGAGAATGCAACATGTTTTTTGTGTAAAATTCTGTTATTTTGATTCAAATAGATGATTATAAAATGTAATTGTTTTGTTGTGTTCAATAAGTTTTTATGACATTGATTAAGGCAATAAAATATTTTGAATCTGAATCACCTGAATCAAAATGTTTAAATATATTTAATATATTTAATATTTAAATATATTTTAAAATTACTTTTTAAAAAAACTACAAGGGGTAGACAAAACACATTCCACGAGACATTTTCCTTCCACGACGTTACCACCACCACCAACCATACACACCACATTCACGTGAGCCATTTCCTTTCCACCCCCCACCCAGGGTAGGCTACCTACCCTCTACTTCCAACCTCCCCTGGGTACTACTGCAAAGCCAGCCAACCAGCCAGCCAGCCAACCAGCCAGCCAGCCAAAACAATGAAGCAGTGACAGACAAGAAGAGCATGGTGACCATTGTGAAAACACACAACAAGACAGGGTGGGGGTGGGGTAGAGAGGGGGGGGGTAGAGAGGGGGGGGGGGGGACAGACAGACCCCTTCACCCAGACAATCGTGGCCTTCACCACCCAACCTCATTCTCTACCTGTCAGCAACCCGTCAAGAGCTCGGAAAGGGGGGCTGGGTGGTAGTCTATTGGAGGTGAATGGGACCCCTGTCATATCAGAAGACCTTCTCAAGGACAGGTGGTGAAGGTGGTGGGGGTGGTGGGAGGGGGACACCTTGAAGGTTCGTGTCCCGGGTGAACTTTTTTCTCGGGTGTGTGGAGGGGGGGGGAGGAGGAGGAGGGTTTGTCAGCTTTTTTTTTTTTTCTTTACCTGCCTATTACTGGGTATTCTAGGCTGCTTTTTTGTTGATTTTTTTTTTTGAAAGGTTTGGGTGTGAAGGAGAAAAAAGAAAAGTGGAGGAAGCTGGTTGCAAAATTTTCTTTGATGCCCCCAACGGTCTGCAGGGCTGTGGGATAGGAGAAGATGAAGAAGTGAAGGAGAATTTGAAACTGGCTCAGATAAGTGCACTTGACACTTCAACGTTTATTTACTATGAGTTCTGTTTGTTGTTATTAACTATATTTTGTTCACATCACCCCTTTATGAGGTGGATAAGACGCATAATTTGCATCAAGGGGACGTTTGAATAAATCATCTGCATCCAAATCTCTCTCTCACGTTAAATCCTGTTCCGCTTTTCGTAAGAGTAGGCCATCGTGCGCCGGTAGGAACAGATGACATTTACAAAGCTGCATACACACGGGGACTGGATGAAAAAAAGCACAAGAGTGCTTATTCCATTATCCTCGATATAAAAGAATAAATCAATCAAAATCCCTCTCTCTCTCTCTCTCTCTCTCTCCTCTCTCTCTCTCTCTCTCTCTCTCTCTCTCTCTCTCTCCCTCCTCCTCTCTTGATGCTGACTCTCTCTCTCTCTCTCTCTCTCTCTCTCTCTCTCTCTCTCTCTCTCTCTCTCTCTCTCTCTCTCTCACCACACACACACCACACACACACAACACACACACAACACACACACACACACACACACACACACAACACACACACAACACCACACACACACAAAGTTCGCTCACAGAATAATTAACAACAGCAATTTGAAGTTTAAAAGCTTTCTAATGATACGAATTTTGTTCTTTTCCCTTCCCATCTACCATTTTGTCCCCCGTAAAAAAAAAATGTTAAGAGTACATACCAAACCTATCATTTCTTGCCCAGAGTTCTTTAACTACCCACCAAAGAAAGGAAATCGATAGAGAGAGAGAGAGCTAGAGAGAGACAGACTGACAGACACAGACAGAGAGACAGTGAGAGAGAGAGAGAGACCAGAGATACAGAGAGAGAGAAAAGAGTGTGTGTGTGTGTGTGTGTGTGTGTGTGTGTGTGTGTGTGTGTGTGTGTGTGTGTGTGTGTGTGGTGTGTGTGTATGTGTGTCAATGTATGTGTGTGCGTGTGTCACTGTGTGTATGCGTGTGCGTGTGCGTGCAGGCATGCGTGCGTGCGTGCGTGCGCGCGCGAGAGAGAGCTTCCTAGCTAACCCATCCCCTCTAAAAAAAAAAAGTGGTGTTTCGATTTCTTTTTCTTTCTTTCTTTTTCTTAGTATTATTCCCGCATCCTAATTTCCGTTCAAATTACAGTGTGCCGTCCTCTTAAAAAGGAAGCACAACAGAAACAGCTTTTTTTTTTTAAAGGATGCGAAAAAGCAGTTGTTCTAGATATAATAAAGATT
>CM060335.1:31294515-31297015 GCA_030674155.1 Stramonita haemastoma | reverse complement strand
GGGACGCGCTTCCCTCCGGGGAGAAGAGCCCGAAATTCACGCAAAAAAATCTACTGTGACATAAAGTGGTATAATGTTTTTTTTTAATGATGAACTATGACAAACATTTTGCTGACATAACCCACAGTAAGTTTGTTTTGTTTTTGTTTTTAAGAGTGAGTCTATTTGCTGACAGAATTCTACAGTAAGTTTGTTTTGTTTTTGTTTTGGTGTTTTTTGATTCATGTTTTTGTTTTTGTTTGTTTTTGTTTGAGGGGTTTTTGTGCGTTGTAATGTGTTGGTTGTGTATGTGTACTTGCAGTGTACTGAGTAATGTGTATTTACTGTGTTGCAGTGTATTGTATGCAGTTTGTATGTATGTACTGTACTGTACTGTACTGTACTGTACTGTATTGTATTGGTATTGTATTGTTTGTATTGTATTGTATTGTATTGTATTGTATGGTGCGCGTGTAGTGTTATATATACTGCATTGCACTGCACAGCATTGTAGCAACAGTTTTACTCTAAGTGAAATTCAGTGTGCTCGGCCAAAATCTAACTCCTCCGTAAATAACTACAGCACCATCCCTTTTCTTTCTTTCTGTTATTCTTTTTTCTTTGGGGGGAAGGGGGGCTGCAGGAGCTTTTTGCTTTAAATGACTCATATCAGAGTACAATTTTCAGCAAAATTTTGCCCCCTAAAAGGAAGTTTCTGTGTGTGTTGGTGTGTGCGTGCGTGGTGTGTGGTGGCGTGCGTGCGTGCGTGCGTGCGTGGGGGTGCGTGCGTGCGTGCGTGCGTGCGTGCGTGCGGGGTGCGTGTGTGTGTTTGAAGACCCAAGTAGAACTGAGAAGGACCATAAATCAGTCGAATAGTGTAGTGCAGTGCAGTGCAGTGCAGTGCAGGTAGTGTAGTGTAGTGCAGGTGCAGTGCAGTGTGCGTAGCGCAGGAGTCAGTGCAGCGAGCGAGGTAGGTAGCGTAGGTAGTGTAGCGTAGTGTAGTGTAGTGTAGTGTAGTGTAGTAGTGTAAGTTTAGATTCGAATAGCACTCTCTCCCGACTTCCTAGATTTATAAGCACAGAACCGCCTGGCCACTTGTTTAGTCCTTCAGTTTGCAAACCAGCAGCCGAGTAAGGTGGATACGCTTCCTTCCGATCGGAAATCTCCACTGGTACTTTACTATACTCAACAGCCATCGCGACGCTATGTCCTAATCGTTTTCGTCATCGAACACCAGACAGTAAACTAATGCTGTCTGTCATAATAGAGCGAAAATGCGTTATTAGCAATGCCGTAAAGCGCACTGACAAGTCAGGCCCAGCGCATCCGACTTCGACATAAGAGAGAATTGTTAACTTTCAAGTCTTTTTAAATAAAAATGGAGGAAAATGGACCAAGAGGAAGAAAATATAAAGAAGGGGGGTTGACAGGAAGATAGGGAAACAAGGCAGAAACAAAAAGAGAGTAGATAGAAAAGTGGAAATTTTAACACAAAATTTCCAAAACCTCCACGGGGATGTCCAGATCTTACTAAAAAACACTCAACAATCTCCAACACCCTCACGCAACAGACAAATTACACCTACACTACTGAGTACTACCCCACTCACCACTTCATTTTCCCAATACTCTCCTCATGACGTCTACTACCACTCTCCCTCTCCTCCTTCTTCTCTCCTTAGTCCATCTGTCTCTCTCTCTGCCCACTGGTCCAAAACGAGAGAGAGAAAGAACAGACGTAGAGTTTTCTGATTGCGGCAAAGTGAAATAATCCTCGCCCCTGTTGCTTCCAGCAATGTAGCAATGAACAAAAGAGATGAACAATAGAGATGAACAACACACAGGAACCCCAGGTTGGGGCAAAGGCTTTTCCCCGTAGTGAGTGAAATCAAAGGGAAACAGTATAAGCGCGGGCACCTAACCCTAACCCCCGCGCCGCTCTCTCCTATTCAAAACTCTGGTCCCATTAGAGTTCAACCATAGCTCCCTCCTTTAAGAGCCGACCCTCTTAGAAGTTTCGTCAGGGCTAGTAATTTTACTATAGTAAAAATAATTTTCTTTAAAGTTTAAAGATTGTTTCCAAAAAGGGAGGAGGGGGGGGGGAGAAAAGATGTAGAACACTGGGGGGGGGGGGCGTGTGTGTGCTGTGTGTGTCAAAGTCAAAGTTCAATTTTTATTTGTGTGTGTGTGTGTGTGTGTGTGTGTGTGAGCGTGTGTGTGTGTGTGTGTGTGTGTGTGTGGTGTGTGTGGGGGTTTGGTGTGTGTGTGTTGTGTGTGTGTGTGTGTGTGTGTGCGTGTGTGTGTTATGTGCGTGTGTCTGTGTGTGTGTGTGTGTGTGCGTGTCTGTGTGTTGTGTGTCTGTCGTATCTGTGTCTGTGGTGTCTGTGTGTGTGTGTCTTTGTGTCTGTGTCTGTGTCTCTGTGTGAGTCTGTGTCTGTGAGTGTGCGTGTGTTCCGTGACTGTGTCTGTGACACTGTATAAGTGTGTACGGGGGAGAGAGAGAGAGAGAGAGACTGACAGA
>CM060335.1:31272015-31289515 GCA_030674155.1 Stramonita haemastoma | reverse complement strand
GACTGGGTGTAAAAACGCACAGTGCTTATTCTATTATCCTTCGAAATAAAAGGAAAAAAAATGTATTTTAATAAAAATAATAAAAGAAAACAATCACACACATAAACACACACACACACACACACAGACACACACACACACACACACACACACACACACACACACACACACACACACACACACACACACACTCGCAAGGACCTGTAAGGCCCACAGATGCACAGGTGTTAGTTTACAACTGAAAATCCCCAGGAAGAAAAAAAAAAATTTAAAACAAAAAGGAGAAGGAAAAAAAATCCCAGGTTTTTCAAACTAGGTAGCTAAGGGTTTTATTACTAATAGTACTATTAGGTCTTGGCTGAAGCAGGGCCTTTTACTAACTACTAAGGTTTGGTTAAAGTGACTTTCTGTGTTCCGTTCGCCTAAGTCAGCTCTTCAACACGGCTTCGCTAGGGTGCTGGTAGGTCGATTGTTTGTGTTCATCTGATGATGGGCTTCCTAGTATACATAATATATATAATAACATATGAAGAGACAGACAGTACGACACACAGACACAGCACAGGACAGGAGAGAGGCGAGGTATCAGAGAGAGAGTAAAAGAAGAGAGAGATGAAGAGAAGAAGAAGAGAAACAGAGAAGAGATGAGAAAGACAATCGAGAAGAGAAGAGAGAGAAGAGAAGGAAGAGAGGAAGAACAGAGAGACAGAGAAGAAAGGACTGAAGCACAGACAGACAGAGTACAACAAACAGACAGAAGAACAGAATAGAGGTCTAAGTGATGAGGTAAGATTTCCACAAAATGAATGTGGGGTTTTTTTCTTTCTTTCCTGCTGCGAACTTACTCCGTTCTAGTTAACTACTTTACTACCTCCTACTACTCTTAACTACTACACTATAGTACTTACTACTCATGACTAGCTTCTGCTAGCTTGCTACTACTATAACTACTACTACTAACTACTACTACAACTACATACATACTATATAACTACTATAAACTACACGACTACATACTATACGACTACACTACTAACGCTGCTAACTACTAACGACATACTACTACGACTACGTTCTACTACTGACTCACTAACTACTGACGAGACGACGGACGACGGACGACGACAGCGACGACGACGACCGACACATTAAATACTATATACTAATAAACTTTTTTACTAACTACAAATTCTAAACTACTACAACTATCTTATTCTTTACCGTACCACCCACCACTACTTACTTCACTACCACTACCACTACAACTACAACTACTAGTCTACTATTGCCGACTCATTACTTAGAACTGGTAGAGACACTCTACTCTGTGATCTCTACTATTTTTTTTCTTTTTTTTTTTGTGTGGGGTGTTGTGTCAAGGACAAGAAAAGGTGGGCTTGGTAATATACAGAACTCTATTTTCGCAAACTGTCACTTGTTGGCTTTCTAAAGTGAGATCAGGTTACGGTCGTTAATCTTTTTCTTAAGGAACTTAATACTCTTTATTTTGACACTGAGTGATAAATTTATAAGGTTCGCTGTTCAAGCAAAATGTCTATGCCTAATATTTGTCCATTTCTTTGTAACGATAGACGTTGAGATGGAGGATAAAAAGTGTTGTTAAATGGTATCTTACTGTAAAATGGACGTTGGGTACAGATGTGTGTGTGTGTGGAGAGAGAGAGTGAGAGAAGAGAGAGAGAGGTGTGTGTGTGTGTGTGTGGTGTTGTGTGTGTGTGGTGTGTGTGTGTGTGTTGTGTGTGTGTGTGTGTGCGTGCTGTGCGTGGTGTGAGTGGTTTTTTTTTATTTTTTTTTTTATTCTTTTAAATCGAGGATAACAGAATAAGCAATCATGTGCTTTTTTCATCCGGTCCCGTGTGCATGCAGTTTATGTAAATATTGTCATCTGTTTCCACCGCACAACGATGGTACTCTTACGAAAAGCGGAACATGATTTACGTGTGCGCAAGATGTTCTGTGTGAGTGTGAGTGTGTGTGTGTGTGTGTGTGTGTGTGTGTGTGTGTGTGTAAGAATGATAGTCTCTTTTCAACACACATTCAGTTGTGCACTTTGAACTTGACTAAACCCATTTTCCGACTCTATATAAGAAGGAGAAGAATAACAGAAGAAGGATTATTATTATCACATCATCATATTATTATTATTATTTATTCAGTATCATTTTTATTATTATTATCGTTATTTTCGTTATTATCGTTTATTATTATTTATCTCATATCATTCATCATTATTTTATTATTATCATTATTATTATTATTATCACAATGGAATTTAATACTTAATCTTGTAAAGCAAAACAAATCCAAGTGCTTTCCATTCAAATCATTCAGGTGCATGCAACCGTTCACAAAATGCGACAGTTCACAAATAAGATTAACAGATTTTAAAAATTAACACACACACACACACACCACACACACACACACACACACACACACACACACACACACACACACACACATCTTGCGCACACATTAAATCCTGTTCCGCTTTTCGTAAGAGTAGGCCATTGTGTGCCGGTGGGAACAGATGATTATATTTACAAAACTGCATACACACGGGGACTTGATGAAAAAAAGCACATGAGTGCTTATCCCATTATCCTCGACATAAAAGAGTAAAATAAAAAAAATAAAAAACACGCACGCACAGCAACACACACGAACGCTGATGGCTTGATGGAAAAGCAGATCGCTGCTTACTCATGTACATCTGGAAAAAATTTGATTGATTGATTGATTGACACACACACACACACACACACACACAACCACACACAACACACACCACACACACAACACACTTAATCATGAATCATGAACTATCTCATTATTTCTCTAAATCAATCCTAAAACAGAGAGTAAGTTTCATTTTGTTCAGCCTTCGTTGAACATTCAACAATACAACTTCACATAGCTGGTCGACAGTTTGTTCAAACACAAGGTTTTCCGTATGCATGTTTTCATGTGTGAATCACACACACACAAAAAAACAGATACTGGTGTGGTTTTTTTTTCCTGGTGCAACTTTCTCCCTACGAAACGAGGTAAAAACTTTAGGCGCACCCTGCAAAATGTGTCCGCTTGTATTCCTAATAGAGTGTACTTGTTTTTTTCCTACAAGAGTTAGTGGGCTTGGTAAAGATAAACTTACAAAGGAACTGAATACTCTATTTTTTTGGTAAAATACAGGTGTGCCGAAGCAAAGCTAGAAATAGTCCGTCAATGCCCCACATCTCTCCACTGAATTAAAACGTGTCATACTACAGCAGGCGACCCTAAGTAAAATGGGAAAAATCAGCAAGTGGTGAAAAGTCAGAGAGGCGATGGTGGGTGGGTAGGGGTATATGTGATGGTGTGTGTGTGTGTGTGTGTGTGGTGTGTGTGTGTGTGTGTGTGTGTGTGTGTGTGCGCGCGCCGCGTGTGTGTGTACGTGTGTGTGTGTGTGTGTGTGTGTGTGTGTGTGTGTGTGTGTGTGTGTGTGTGTGTGTGTGACGGCATTCCCGCGAAAATCGTCATTGTAAACAATGTAACATGAAAACGATAGGAGATGAGTTTCACTTCATAATGGAATGTCCAAAGTTTTCTGAGCTTCGGAAGAATGTCCTACCTCATGAATATTTGTATCCAAGATCCATGTTCACATTTTGTAATATGTTCTCTTCTGATAGAAATATGTTATTAAAACTTAGCAAATTCATATTTGAAGAGTAAAGTTGCATGACATTAATGAAAAGGTTGATTATATCTTTATTTCTGTGAAATTATGTGTATGAACGTATTCTATTAATGCAAATTATATATGTTACAGTTGATTTTGTTTGAAATCCTCCATGCCCCAAGAGGGGTCAAAGGCGAATTAAATCTTGAATCTTGTGTGTGAGTGAGTGTGTGTGTGTTTATTTAATAATTCTTTTGTATTGAAGATAATGAAATTGGAACAAGTGTGTGTGTGTGTTGTGTGTGTGTGTGTGTGTGTGTGTGTGTGTGTGTGTGTTGTGTGTGTGTGTGTGTGGTGTGTGTGTGTGTGTGTGTAACTTTACTTATTCTTTTGAATCGAAGATAATGGAATGGGAACAAGTGTGTGTGTGTGTGTGTGTGTGTGTGTGTGTGTGTGTGTGTGTGTGGTGTGTGTGTGTGTGTGTGTGTGTGTGTGTGTGTGTGTGTAACTTTATTTATTCTTTTGTATCGAAGATAATGGAATGGGAACAAGTGAGTGTGTGTGTGTGTGTGTGTGTGTGTGTGTGTGTGTGTGCGTGCGTGCGTGCGTGCGTGCGTGCGTACGTGCGTGCGCGCGTGCGTGGGTGCGTGTGTGCATGCGTGGGTGCGTGCGTGCGTGTGTCTAAGTAAGGCAAATATCTGCATCATGTACCCAGGTTAGTCTGTTTTCTATAAACGAACTCAATACTCTAATGTTGAACAGTCACATAATAAAGGGTATTATTTAAAGCAAAGGCCAAATTGTTTATTTTCTTTACAACATAAAACAACAGAATACAGCCATAATAACTTTTAATGTTAAAATAGTGTCTTTAGTCATATATAGAAATGGGTTTAGCTATAAAAAAAAACGTATCTGTTCAATTTATTTAACATCTCTAATCTTCACAATCTATGCTATTAAACTGAGGGGGAAAGGGGAGTGGTCAAAGGGGGTGAGACTGAGAGTGATGGGGTCCTGATCTTATCAATAATGGTGAACAATAAAAAGAAATTTGCTATCACTAGACTAAAATCCAGAGTCCTGAAATGTGCATCTGAGGAAAACCTAATAATCAAATGAACCATAGAATTTTTTTTTAAGTTCCACGAGAAACAACTGAATGGCTTACAATAATTTAATAAGCAACAGGGAAAAACAACAATAACAGCACCCAAACCCACCCCACAACCAACTAGAATGTGCAGCAGCCAGGATCTTGCCTTTTAAGTCTATGTTATCAATCTTTGGTTTAATCAATTTTAAAGTATCATAGTCGTTGTGGAGTTCATGGGAAAGAAGCAACCGGTGAAACTGGGGTATGCAGGAAATATTAATCTCTCTCTCTTCTTTCTCTCTCTCTCTCTCTCTCTCTCTCTCTCTCTCTCTCTCTCTCTCTCTCACTCTGTGTGTGTTGTGTGTGTGTGTGTGTGTGTGTGTGTGTGTGTGTGTGTGTGGTGTGTGTGTGTGTGTATGTGGTGTGTGTGTGTGTGTGTGTGTGTGTGTGTGTGGTTTTACTTTTAGAAGGCTGTATGATGTATCCATTAAGTTTTTAGGTCAGTAATTTTTTTTTTACAACTGTGAACAGAAAGACGTTCGCGCTGTTTTGTCTTGTTTTTTTCATCTGAAATCCATTCTGCAAAATAAACACAAGTTTTGTTTTAGAATACAAGGTTCTGTGTGTGTTGTGTGTGTGGTTTTAACTTTTAGAAGGCTGTATGATGTATCCATTAAGATTTTAGGTCAGTAATTTTTTACAACTGTGAACAGAAAGACGTTCGCGCGTTTGTCTTGTTTTTTTTCATCCTGAAATCCATTCTGCAAAAAAACACAAGTTTATCTCACATCTCACAGTAGTTAAAGTACTATAATCAAATGATCTGTCTGTTTCAGTGACTGAAACTCTCATCAGAAATCAATTTTTCTCCATCCCCAATACAATCTTTAAATAACTTTGAACATTATCATCTTTCCCTGAATCATAAACCTGACGTTAACCAACCTGAAGAAATAAAGGAAAATCTATGAATTATACATCAATGAAAGAAAAGGACAATGCAGAAGAACTTTTGAAACTGATCTTAGAATATTTTTGTTAAAAAAAAGAAGAAAGCTTAATGGGGGAAAAAAACACACGATGCCTGTAAAAAGCTATGAAAAAATAAATTGAAAGATAAATAAATTAATATAGATCTAAATCAAGAAAATAAACATAAAAAATATTTAAATCTGCAACTTTTTTCAATATTTTATTTTTAGTAAGAAACAAAAAATACAACAAGAAAATTAAACTTGAAGCCTCTAACCCCACACCCCCACCCACCCACACCCACCACCACCACCACCATCGCTTTCCCCCACCCACCCCCCACCAA
Source organism: Stramonita haemastoma (assembly GCA_030674155.1). NCBI lineage: Eukaryota > Metazoa > Mollusca > Gastropoda > Neogastropoda > Muricidae > Stramonita > Stramonita haemastoma. The sequence continues at coordinate 31,283,419 of CM060335.1, read as the reverse complement.
AAAAAAAAAACCTTTTAAAGGCAGTTTCGAAGTCTACGAGCTCCACCCTGTTGTAAGTTACGTTTTGGAAAGTAGGGGGAAGGAGGGGAGGGGTGGCAGGTAAGGAAGGGGGGGGGGGGGGGGGGTAGGTGCCGTAGAGCTGAGCGTTTATGGACGTTGCAGACACTTGACACTGTGATTTACTTTTCCGCCGAGCTGGGGAGTTAGTTGATGGCATACCCTGTTAGGCTAAGGCAGTGCTCAATACAAGCAGTCCTAAGCCTGCCTGCCTGCCCGCCCGCCTGCCTACTACAACCCCCGCCCGGTTCAGCTGTCGGTCACTGAAATCAACGAACGAACGAATGAACGAAACGAACGGACAGACGAACGGGGGGCCAACGATACGACGACGACGGCTTAGTAACGGCGTGTGGGAGGCGGGTGTGTCATTGTCATTGTCATTGCAAAGGTCTGTCGAGGTCTGTTCCTCTTGTCCTATTTCACACAACGACTTCCATAAATTAAGGGGGGTCTAAACCGTAATCTTTCTTTCTTTCTTTTCTTTGTCTTAGGGTACAGTACGAAACTGAATCACGCTTCCTTTAGCTTACATCCAAGAAAAGAGTATTGAGAAATAAAGGAGGAAAGAAAGAAAGAATGAAAGAATTAATTAATTAATTAACGAATAAATGAATGAATTAATGAACGAACGGACGGACGAACGAACGAACGAACGCACGCACGAACCAACCAACCAACGAATGAATGAGGGGAAAAAAGAAAGAAGGAAGAAAAAGCTGTGTAATATGAAAATAACTTCTTTGAAAACCTCGACCAAGACAGAACATAAAGTAAAGAAAATGTGAAAAAGACAGATGAAAATTGATAAAAGACAAAGAAAGAAACAAAAACAAACAACAGGGAGAAACACAAGGAGAGAAAGAAAACAAGCACAAAAAAAACTCAACAAAACAACGAACAAAAAAAGAGAGCCAGAACCAAATGATGAAGGATGAAATGGGTTAAAAAGAAAAAGGGTAAAACAACAAAAAAGGACACCCAGAAAGAAAGACTGCATGGTCAATAATACTAGACTAGCAACGATCTAATTTGCACTTCATCAACTCGAACAGATCTTTGTCAAAAAATGACACACAAAAACCAACAGAATCATACACACACAGGACAATTAAGAGTTTTAGTTTTACAGTTTTACTCATTAAAACACCAATGCTCCTGAGCACATTTCTCTCCTCTCTCTCTCTCTCTCTCTCTCTCTCTCTCTCTCTCTCTCTCTCTCTCTCTCTCTCTCTCTTTCTGAATAAACTAAAACAAGTACAACTGCAAAAAAAAAAGTTTCAGAAAATAGGAGAGTGACTTGAAAAAGAAAAACAAACACAAAATATCTGTTTAAAAAATATACTATGTATATTTTGTGTTTAAAAAGTAGAAATGGTAAAATTATTCAAATATTTTTATAGTTTAACATCAATTCAATTCAAATCAAACATTTTATTATCTCACAAACAGAGAAATTCATTTGGGTTAAAAGCTGTACATAAAAAAGTAAATTATAGGAAAAACATTCATCACAGAGGAATAACACAGCACAGTACACTTGTAACCATCACCTTGCACAGGGTACTAGACAATACCCATTCCCATACCAATACCAGCTAGCACTTTATCAAAGAGGAATTAAATAGGTTTCAATGCCCTAGCCTGTATCACTGTATGCATTTTCAAAAATTTGTGTTATGTGTGTTTTTTACTCTTGTAAATGTTATTAATCATAATTAATGTTATTGTTGTTGCTGCTACTGCTGTTACTGTTCTTGTTTGTGGCCTTGCCGTTGTCATATTTTGTTTTTATTAATCATATTTTGTTTTTATTAATCCGCTGCTGTTGTTGGGTTGTTTTGTTTTTGGGGTTGGATTTTTTAGGAAGTTAGTTTGGGTTTTGTTTTTAAATTTCTTTTTTTTCCTGTTCTTAATTGTTCTTTCAAATCTCATTTCTCTTTAAATTGCAACTTCATTATTGCAGTCTTTACAACAACAACAACACAAAGAACAGGCCACCACATTCTCATTTATTATTTGTAACACATAATGAATATTTTTATGTCATTCACACAAGTTTGTAACAAATGATGAATATTTCTGTCACAACTTAGGTTTTAAATGAAAAAAAAAATTACTCTAAAAAGCAACTTACTTTTTCTTATCATTTTACCTTCACAACTTCAGAACTTGCCAAAAAGCAGAAATGCATTAATACATTTTTTAAAATATTTCTTTAAAAATAAAATGCTAGCACCAATAACATTAAACAGAAAATAATTATCAGGGGACTAAACTTGACAAATTATCACTTGTTTTCCCTCATGATCTACAAATCAGAAAATGCATAAAATTTTCCAGTAAAAATTCCAAAAACTGCTTTATAACATGCTATGTCAAATATGTTTCAAGAATGCAAATCTCTCACAAAATCTGAGACTTTGAACCAATTTATGCCTGTTAACATCATGACATTTTTATTTGAAGTTATCATATAATGTCTGAACAAATATGAAATGTAGCTATTTCTGTCTTTGATTATGATTCATATGAATATGCCTGTCAGTTTTGTATTGTAATTGTTGCCCTTCAGGGATGATTAAAGTGTTTTTGACTTGACTTGACTTGACTTGACTTTACTAACTCCTGTACAAAATTTTAAAAATCATAAAGTTGTGGTAAAGTAAAACTTCTTTTATGATTAGACTATTTTTTCTAAGTAACATTTTACTCTTCCTACATGATATAATCAAATAATAATAAAAAAAATAGATCAAAAAGTTAAACTCATCAATCTTTTTAATAAGAAAAAATCTTAAACACACGTTTTACAGGTGTACACACAAATCCAGCCCCATTTATATCTTGTAACATTTTTCATCTATCAGTCTTAAATTTTAAAGAGATACTGTTTCCAGTCACTTCCATTAAGTAGGTAACTTCAACTTAAACAAGTTTAAGTCTCTCTCCAGTATCCAGTGTGTGTGTGTGTGTGTGTGTGTGTGTGTGTGTGTGTGTGTGTGTGTGTGTGTGTGTGTGTGTGTGTGTGTGTGAGTGAGTGAGTGAGTGAGTGAGTGAGTGAGTGAGTGAGTGAGTGAGTGAGTGAGTGAGTGTGTCACTCTGTGTGTGTGTGTGTGTGTGTGTGTGTGTGTGTGTGTGTGTGTGTGTGTGTGTGTGTGTGTGTGTGTGTGTGTAATTTTTATTAAAGGACTACTTAATTCTACAGAAATTCTTTCATTAATGTTACAATTACATGCTATTAGTTAATCATCTAAGATACAAAAAAAGTATAAATTTATACTGGCTTTCTAATAAAGCTACATTAACAAGCAAAAAAACCCTACATGTTGTAAACAGATCAGTTGTGCACTGCAGAGCATATGATACAGCTATAGAATATCACTAGATATCAATTACTTTGGGGGTGGGGGGGGGGGTTGCTTACATATGTACAATTTTGAATGTCACAAGTCCCTTTTAAATCATATAAAAATAATACATGTATGTATGTATACATGTATGTCATAGACATGTTTATTATGCCTGCATGTGTCACATTGTGTGTGTGTGTGTGTGTGTGTGTGTGTGTGTGTGTGTGTGTGTGTGTGTGTGTGTGTGTGTCACTCTGTGTGTGTGTTCACTGTGTGTGTGTGTGTGTGTGTGTGTGTGTGTGTGTGTGTGTGTGTGTGTGGTGTGTGTGTGTGTGTGTGTGTTGTGTGTGTGTCACTCTGTGTGTGTGTATCACTGTGTGTGTGTGTGTGTGTGTGTACATGTGTGTGTGTTTGTGTATGCATCTGTGTATGCTGTGCAAGTGTTTACAATTGTGTGTGTGCATGCAGGCATGCATTTGAGCTAACACATGTAAACATACACTGCACACAAGCGTGCTCACACTTGTGCGAGCACTCACACACACATACACACACACACACACACACACACACACACACACACACACACACACACACACCATACACACACACACACACACACACACACACAGTGACACACATATATATAGAATGCACTATTCTACCAAGCTATCCTCATTTTTCCTTACTAGAAAAATGTGCATGTGAATAAAAAATAAAAATAAAAGAGACCTCCTTCAAAAGTCTTTCACAAATGGTAACATTTTACATTTAACTTGTACAACACTACAGTATGACTATGAGTGTACATGTAGCATTTGCATTGTATAATTTCTAAACTCGACACCATGGTACACACTAACATAGTTGGGCAAAGTCCAAGAGTTTTAAATAACACTCACATTAGTAATACCATTCAATGCCGAAACAGAACTTGAAATGAATCATTTGTTTTCCTTTCTTTTAATAGTATCTAAGCCAAAATATTTAAGTATTTAATACTGATTACATGTTAATTGTGCAGGAAATATAAAAAGAGTCATCAGAATATCCAATCTAGTATTTTTAAAAGGTAATATTAAAGTGTTCATCTATAATCCAATCGTCAGACTAGTTCTTGTGATAATATTAATATTTCATATTATAAACTAAGCATTAGAATTATTGGGTGACATTTCAAACCATTCAAGATTTTAATCATCAAATCACAGATTGAATAAAATCAGTTTGTTTTTTAATTGTCATATTTATTTATTAAGACACAGTGTGCTTTTATTGTACTAAACCATTATACTGTATGAATGCAGGACTGTGTTTGGTTGGCCAAGTACTAACCATACTCCAAATCCAAGCTAAGTGATTTGACAGTTAAGAGCTGATAAACTTAAAAGTGCATGCATGCATACAATCTTGAATGTCTTCACAGAAATCTAATAATAATGATACTTTAGTTTAAGACACATTTTATGCAGGTCTGTTGATGAAACTGCCCCTGTGCACATGACTAAAGCCTAAGCACTTGGATTTGTTAGGTTTACAAGATGAAGGATATAAATTCTATACAGCATTATTAATTATCAATTTACTCATCAACAATATGTGCAGAAAACTACCAAATTATCTGTTTACATCAAATGGTGTCAATCAAAAAGAATCCTGCTCTGCACACCACTGACAGGGCTGCTATACAATAACCATGCCATTGATGTTTATTTAAAGCCCCCCCCCCCCTCCCCAAAAGGCAGAAAATCAAATAGGCTGAAACTAGCTTGGGTTGATCATGAATACAACAGTGACTCAGTACTGACATGCAATGTGTGGTGTGTGTGTGTGTGTGTGTGTGTGTGTGTGTGTGTGTGTGTGTGTGTGTGTGTGTGTGTGTGTGTGTGTGTGTGTGTGTGAGGTGTGTCACTGTGTGCATGTGTGTTTATAGCTTTGCATCTATAAAATCAATATGCACATGTCTGCACATCTCTGATTATATAGCCAGTAAGCTTTCAGATTAACACTGCTTTGAGACCACTTTCCTGGTGGTCACCATATCAAGACTCCATATTTGATTTAATTTTCTTGTTGTAAAGCGTTGATATAGATTTATCTAACTTTAAAATATTATGCACAGTGCAAGACGAGCCTAATTAAGCTGGCATACGATCAAAGGATTAACCTTTATCACTAATGATTTTGCAAACAGCAAATTAAAACCTCAAAATTGGAACCCCAGTAAAAGATCAATGCATTATCTAGGCCTATCACTTATTTATAGCCTAGCTATGCTATAGCCTTTTTTTTCTTGATTTTACTCTTGTTTTAGCAATTCAGGTTAATATGCTTTACATTTTAACGAAAATAATTTCATCCATTTCTGCACACAGACACAAACAGGACAAGCTCAAGCCTGCTTCTTCAGCCTCTTCTCTCTGCTCTAGCACCATGCTCCTCACAGAAGCTGAGAAGAGGAAGAAGCATAGCCGTTGCTTCTCTGGAATCGATTTTAACTCCCTCGGACAACCCTCCACGTTCGATCACTTACCGTTGACAGCATAGAAAGGCACTTCAGCCTCGTCGAATCCTTTGGCAGCGTAGGATTTTTTCACTTCTATACAGGTCATCTCCAAGCACTGACCCCAGGTGAACAGCAGCCATAAAAGCGCTGCCGAGAAACACTGAGAGAGTGATAAACGCAAGGAGGCAGCCATTTTCACTACAAAAACCTGACACAGGTCTTAAAGGTCTACCGGCCCTTCGCCTACACAGTACAATCCGCGCACACGCTTTCTTCACTGGTAGTAGACACCTCCAACGCTACTGGTTCCCTCACTCCCTCTCTCTCTCTCAGTCTCAGTCAGCTACCATCCAAACAACACACAGGCAACTCGGAGCCGCTGATCATGGCTGATCTGAGTAGGTTTTTCTCTTTTTTTTCCTTCCAAAATTTAAAACCTCTTCAGACGATACCCATCATCAGCAGACTCGTCGAAAACTTCAGCTACAATGCCAAAGGCTGTGACTGAAACAATAACCCTTCTGCTGCCGTTCCGGGTACCTCCCGCTTGCTGGTCGTCCGTGTTTCACTGTATGTGAATATAGAACGTAGAATGGCTTTGCAGTTTCCGCCTATGTTTTTTCTCTGAGAGTTTGTTGCTTAATAATTAGGCTAGCAGGAGAGAGTTTTCCACAGAAGTTGGAACACACGTTAGTTTGGCAGGATAAGAAACCAAAATAGCTGAGAGAATGAAGTCTACTTCGACCCGGGGGGGGGAAATCCAGCAGCCTGACCGCTGTTGGTGTTTGCGCACTGCTCTGCAATGCGCTGCGTGATTGGCTGCTATTCCCGTCTGCTAGCCATTCATGATGATGGCGCGCGAGGCAGACGAGATGGGGGTGTGAACGTCGAACTTCAAGAACAATACCTTTAACTACCGGCTAGTCACCTTTTTCTATGGAGATAACTTGCCCACACTATCCTCCTTCCACCTGTGTAGAACACGTCTGTCCACAGGTTTTGATAACGAGATGAAAAATCCGGTATGCGGGCGAGGACAGAGCGAGAGACTAAATCCCTCCCCTTCACAGATTGTCGTCTGCTATCAGAGACTCGCGTGGAGCAGGGAGGATAATGTTGAAGGGAGGAGGGGGGGTCCAAAATATATTACAGTATATTTTGAGAAGCCGACTGATCAATGAGGAGAGGTGCTGTCTTTAACTTCTTCAAAACTTGTATGTGTGCGGTTTTCATAGAATACACTCGCCAAAGCTATTCAGAGGCGCTCTGTGTGTGTGTGTGTGTGTGTGTGTGTGTGTGTGTGTATGTAGGAAGCGAGTGAGAGGAGAAGGAAAACATGTCCGTTTTATATTGATCTTCCACTTTTTCTGGAAGAAGCATTATCATAAAGCTCCTGGGTGATTATTTTAAAACTAAATATTCACGTTCTGGGAGTAGTAGTTTTCGTCAACCGCATATTACATTCAAAGCTCTTTTCAATGCTTTTAGAAGTAAATTTTATTGATTTTTTGGGAGGGCAGGGTGAAAAAAAAGTTGTGTAAACTTAATCTTTTACCCTCTATAGGATCCTATTCACTTGACTTGAATTCTCTACCTTAGACACACACGGGCTGATTGCAATGCTTTGCTTTCACAGTACCACGATCAAAACAGAAAACTAAACAACGAAGATAAGTAGGTGGACTTTTGTCATACAATTTAAAGAAGAAATCTTGCTCTTTTCACAAAAAATAGCATTTCCACTACCATCGCTAGGCGCCCGACCACAGGCCGTTGATAGTAACACATAAGAAGGCGGGATTTTTCGGTTTTGGTTTCGTGTTTTCGAACTGAAGCACGCATAAGTAAGGTTATGTAGGCAGGTTACTTATTTGAAGTGGATACTCAGTTGAAGCGTTTTCATACCGGCCATAAGAGGATCGTAAAAAAAGAAGAGTTTATTATGTGTGCCTTTACCTTCCTAAGAGTGACATAAAAGAACTGTGTTTTTTTGTGATTGGCTTTGGCTCTTAAAGTAATGAATTCTTAAGTCATTAATGTTGAAGTACTAACTTCTTAAGTAATGAATTACAAGTCTTGTGAATTATTTTATAACGTTCAGCAAGTCATTATTTTTTTAAGTTCAGCACTTGTGATAAGAAAAAGCAGCACTCTACAAGATGGTTGGTGAGAGATTTTTGTAATAAATATACAACTTTAGAGATGGTAACAAGGGAAGTGATAAAAAAGAATTAATTCTCTTTTTTCTCAAAAATCAGGTTGTGTGTGTGTGTGTGTGTGTGTGTGTGTGTGTGTGTGTGTGTGTGTGTTCGTTTGTGTGTTTGTTGTCTGGCTTAAACATGATTTATTCAGTACACACATACAACATAAACATCAGTGCAGCAAGGGAGGGAAAGGCATCAAGCTACATTGTGTTGTTTTCTTCTCTTTCTTGTTTTGTTTTGTTTCGTTATTGGTTTTGTTGGGGTTTTGTTTGGTTTGGTTTTGAGCTGGAGGGTGTATAAATATTACAGCATACATTGTACAACCTGTATATTTTCACAATTTTCATTTTTCGAATAAAGACCCCTAAGATTCATCAATAGTGAGATTGTTGCATATGCTGACGGGGGGTTGGGATCACCAAAAAGGCAACCGCATTGCGACTTCGGAGATAATTATTGTGACAAATGACTTAAGTAACCCAAATAAGGTACAAGTCACATAGCATTCTTAGAATACTGCATATTTACTTTCTCAGTGATGTGGGGGGAAAAAACAAAGAATATATAATTGTTCAACCAAACGAACAGCGCACTTGCAAGTAAATTGTTTGGGACTAAATGAACGAAATAAATATATGAATTCTTATATGTTGTTAGTAACACCAGATGACAGTGCATCGCAATTTTCGCTGATATGACAGACAACAATAGTTGCTGTCTGAGCGTTTGACGAAGAAGAACCAAACAGTTGGTTTTAACGGTTTTTTGTTTGGTTTTTTTTGTATTTTTTTTTTATTCAGCACAATTTATTTATTTATGTATCTATTTAATTTTATTTCGTGGATGACGGAATAAACTCTCATGTGCTTTTTTACATCTAATTCACGTGTGTATGCAGTTAGTAGTGGCTGATGTGTGTGCGACAAAACCACATAATTATTGAGCTGTATCAAAAGATATTTTGTGTGAATATCATAGTTTTCTTGTTCTTGTTTTAGTGCAGTTTTCTTTTGTTTTCGATCCTCGACTGAAACTCCGAGATTTACCAATGGTGAGATTTTTTTGTACATGCGACCGGTGTTTAAGTAACCCACTAGTCTATTAAGGTAGCGGTATTCCGACTTTCGATGATGGTGTTTAATTAAGCACGACACCTGTGTGCATGCGGTGGGGTTTTTTGCGTTTTATTTTGTCATCAGTGTTCCTACTAGCACGAAATTGCCCACTTTTTCAAAAGCCGGAACGGGTTTTTAACGTGTGAAGTTATCCTGCGTGCTTTCGCACACGGGGCTTCGGTTTATTTTTATAGTCTCATCGGAAAGACTTTTGGGGGAGTGCAGTCAGCACTGATGTTCACTCCGAGGGGGAAGATCCCCCAAAACGGGAGCCTACATGGCGGCCTATATGTTGATCCCGGGCGGTCAGAACACGAGCACAACGCTCTAACCACTAAGCTATACCGCCCCTGAATGTTGTTTGAAAACAACCAAGTATTGAACTGTATCAAAACATAGTTTTGTGTGAATGTAGTTTTGAAAACGACCGAATATTGAACTGTATCAAAACATAGTTTTGTGTGAATGTAGTTTTGAAAACGACCGAATATTGAATTGTATCAAAACATAGTTTTGTGTGAATGTAGTTTTGAAAACGACCGAATATTGAACTGTATCAAAACATAGTTTTGTGTGAATGTAGTTTTGAAAACGACCGAATATTGAATTGTATCAAAACATAGTTTTGTGTGAATGTAGTTTTGAAAACGACCGAATATTGAATTGTATCAAAACATTGTTTTGTGTGAATGTAGTTTTGAAAACGACCGTATATTGAATTGTATCAAAACATAGTTTTGTGTGAATGTAGTTTTGAAAACGACCGAATATTGAATTGTATCAAAACATTGTTTTGTGTGAATGTAGTTTTGAAAACGACCGAATATTGAATTGTATCAAAACATTGTTTTGTGTGAATGTAGTTTTGAAAACGACCGAATATTGAATTGTATCAAAACATTGTTTTGTGTGAATGTAGTTTTGAAAACGACCGAATATTGAATTGTATTAAAACATTGTTTTGTGTGAATGTAGTGTTGAAAACGACCGAATATTGAATTGTATCAAACATTGTTTTGTGTGAATGTAGTTTTGAAAACGACCGAATATTGAATTGTATCACAACATTGTTTTGTGTGAATGTAGTTTTGAAAACGACCGAATATTGAATTGTATCAAAACATTGTTTTGTGTGAATGTAGCTTTGAAAACGACAAAATATTGAACTGTGTCAAAAAAAAATGTTTTGTGTGAATGTAGTGTTGAAACAGGAAATATTGAACTGTATCAAACATTGTTTTGTGTTAATATAGTTTGAAAACAACTAAGTATTGAACTGTATTAAACATTGTTTTGTGTAAATGTAGTTTAGAAAACAATCAATATTGAACTGTGTCAAAAAATTGTTTTGTGTGAATGAAGTTATGAAACAGAAAATATTGAACTGTATTTAAAAAAAACGGTTTTGAGTTAATATAGTTTGAAAACAACCAATATTGAACTGTATCAAACATTGTTTTGTGTGAATCTAATATTGAAAATAACCAAATATTGAACTGTATAAAAAAAAAATTAAAAATTTGAGTTAATGTAGTTTGAAAACTACCAAATGTTGAACTGTATCAGAAATTATTTCATTTTGTGTGAATCTTTCAAAATAACAAATATTGAACTGTAAAAGAAATTATTTTATTTTGTGTGAATCTTTCAAAATAACACTTTATATTGAACTGTATCAGAAATCAGTTTGTGCGGATCTTTGAAAACAACAAATATTGAACTGTATCAAAAAATTGTTTTGTGTTAATATAGATTGAAAACATAAAATATTGAATTATATTTAAAATTGTTTAATGTAAATATAGTTTGCAAAACAACAAATCCCAGATTATTCCAACGTAGCGTTGGCTGGGGAAAAACGTTATATTTGAAAAAAAAAAAAAAAAAAACGAAACGTATTAAAACACTTTTTAAAAAATCAAACTGTATCGAAGTAATATCAAGAGATCAGAATGAATACAGAAAAAAAATCCATTCATGTCAGTAAGAGTAATAATGGTGGATGTACGCTGGTGTTTGAAAACAACAAATATGAAATTGTATTAAAAGCAGTATTGGATGAAGAAGGAAAACAACAACAACAACAACAACAACAACAACAACAAAACGCACTACAAATAATCATCAAACTATATCAAAAGCAGTAGTATTAGTCAAAACTGTGTATTG
>CM060335.1:31264515-31267015 GCA_030674155.1 Stramonita haemastoma | reverse complement strand
TCGATGTGTTTATTCATTTTTAATGGGTTTTTTTTTTCTTTTTATGTCCACATTTGAATGTATGTGATATGTATGTTTTCTGTTGCCTAAGTAAAACATAAATTCTAAGCTTGATGCAGTATGTATGGTACTGCTTAGTGTTGTTCAAGTAGATTGTGTGTTTTAAGGATGAATACCTTTTGATGAAGTAAAAAAGGTAAAAGGTAAGTTGTCCCATAAGCTGTGTGGTCGTAGGGGAACGAGGTGTCAGAGACCTCAGCTTCTCTAGGGGCCAGCATATCGAGGGCAGCGCCCATCTCCTCTCCCTCGCTGCTTTACCTTCCCTGACCCTAAAGAGGGCAGGTACCCTTTGACAGCTGGGTGGACTGGGGGACTGCACTGAAGCCAAGCCGCGCAAACGGTCACCCATCCACTTTGTAACCACGCTCGATGCTGTTAAACCTTAGCGTAGGGAAAGCGAGTGCTCTGACCACTGAGCTATCCCGTCCCCAATGAAGTTTTTCGCTCTGAATCAAGCAAAACAGTGTTACACCACTTTACAACTGAATTTCATAATCATGCTGAACTCAGTGCTTCTCTTGACTAAATTCTAAGAGTTTTGACTTCCTGCATTCATAATTATGAAGCATTTAATGAAGTAATTAACTTGGAATTAAGCAATTCACTGTGACGACTATACTATAATATAATCTGACTCAAGAATCATTATGACGACTTGGAAATTTTTTTTAAAATCCATATTAATAGTCTCCAGCTGAAATGAAATAATAATATAAAAAAAAGAATTCTTGGGAAAATAGAAGAGATAAAAGGAAAAATGGTCGTTTTTATTGGTTGACTAAGAGAAACATGTGAAGCACCCACACAAAGAAGAAAAAAGTGGGGATTCAATAGTGCACCATGATCTGCATGCAACTGAGGCCTACTAAAGTATCGTTTGGTCAGTAATTCGATTTTGACTAATTCCAAGTACTCTCCTCCTCATTCTTCCTCCTCCTTCTTCCTCCTCTCCTTCTTCTTCTTCTTGTCCTCCTCCTTCTCCTCCTCCTCCTCCTTCTCCTCCTCCTCCTCCTTCTTCTCCTTCTTCTTCTCCTCCTCCTCCTCCCTCTCCTCCTCCTCCTTCTTCTTCTTCTTCTTCTCTTTCCCTCCTCTTCCTTCTCCTCCTCCTCCCTGTCCTCCTCCTCCCCCTCCTCCTCCTTCTTCTTCTTCTCCTTCCCTCCTCTTCCTTCTCCTCCTCCTCCCTCTCCTCCTCCTCCCCCTCCTCCTCCTTCTTCATCTTCTTCTTCTCCTTCCCTCCTCCTCTTCCTCCTCCTCCTCCTTCTCCTCCTCCTCCTCCTCCTCCTCCCTCTTCTTCTTCTTCTTCTACTTCTTCTTCTTCTTCTACTTCTTCTTGTCCTTCTTCCCTCCTCCTCTTCCTTCTTCTTCTTTGAAAGCTCGAACAGCAACCATTGTTGTCTGTCATAATTATAAGTGCGAAAATGCGTTGCTGTGATTTGTAAACACACTGAACTCCTCCCCATAATGCATTTCTGTATCTTTTCTATCCCGGAAGCATAAAGTAGCGTACGCGAATCACACACGCGCGCGCGCGCACGCACACACACACACGCACGCACGTATGCACGCACGCACGCACGCACGCACGCACGCACGCACACACACACACACACACACACACATACACACACACACACACACTGACATCCTTGAAATATGTGGTACTTTAAACTGTTACCCGCACTTGGTCTGTTTCACTTATAATTTCAGTCCACCCTCTGGCAATTAAATATCTCTCATTCTCAAGGATTCGGGTAAGAACAGGGAAATCATACAAGTAAATGGTGTGAACGTTCTGAGAGTAATTACACAAGTGGTCACTCTGGTGTCAATCATCATTATTTGCTGAGATCATCTCTCGTTGTGCAGTGGGAAGATTACTACAATCATCTCGTCACAGGCACCTCTAGGACACCCCCAACCCATTTTCTCCACCCCCACCCCCCAGTTACTTGATTAATTAAACAATAAAATGTGCGTAAATTAATCGCCTTATGCTATACTACTTTTATAGTGTATTGGCAAGTAGATTAATTTTGTTGTGTGGTTCGATTTTCGGGGGGTCCTTTAGGTTTGATTTTAGTTTTTTTGTAATACCACTTTTTAGTCTTGGCTTATTTCCCAGCGTAAAATCTGGGTTGCTCTCCTTTTGGGAGAGCATGTCACCACAAGAGCAGTAACCCCCCCCTCCTGCCGCCCCCCTCCCCCCCCCCCCCCCCCCCCCCCCCCCCTCCCAATCATTGATGACGAAGAAGAAGAAGAAGAGCAAGAACAAGAACAAGAACAAGAAGGCAAGACAAGGCAAGGCAAGGCAAGGCAAATTCTTTTATTTTGAGGATAATGAATAAGCACTCGTGGGCTTTTTTTTTTACATCCAGTCCCGTAGAGAAGGAGGAGGAGGGGATCCGGGAGGGCATGCTCCTGACCCACTCACTGGCTTACC
>CM060335.1:31252015-31259515 GCA_030674155.1 Stramonita haemastoma | reverse complement strand
GAGTGTGTGTGTGAGTGTGTGTGTGTGTGTGTCTTTGTGCATGTGTTGTGTGTTTGTGCATGTGTATGTGTGCATGTGCGTGCGTGCATGTGTGGTGTGTTTGTGCATGTGTGTGTGCGTGCGTGCATGTGTGTGTGTGTGTCTTTGTGCATGTGTGTGTGTCTTTGTGCATGTTGTGTGTGTCTTTGTGCATGTGTGTGTGTGTGTGTATGTAGACATGATTCCATGGTGGGTCTCGTATTTTTGCGCTGCTATGTCTAAGCTAAAAATGGGTTCTTCACTGATCTCTCAGCCAGAGATCCTTGCTTGTGCAACACAAACAAGCCAACCAAGCAACGTCACATCAGCAGACTATTGCAATCTCCCATACTGTATGCACCAACACCTCTTTTCGCCCACAAGGTGTGTGAGGCATGATTGCAGACGCAAGCCATGATAATCTGCTCTGAGTTTTTTGTTTGTGTTTTCTTAGTTTTTTTTATAGTTTTTTTGTTGTTTGTTTGGTTTTTTTTTTTTTTCGTTTTTTTTTGGGGGGGAATCCATCTCTTGACTTAAAGTGGTATAAAATAAAAACGTAAAAATTAATTTTAAAAAAGATTTGCATACACACGGGGATTTGATGTAAAAAAAAAAAGCACAAAGAGTGCTTATTCCATTATCCTCGATATAAAAGACTAAATCAAATCAAATCACACATACACACACATACACACACATAAACACACACACACACACACACACACACACACACACGCACGTGCACACACACACACACGCACGCACACACACGCACACACACACACACACACAAACACCCTCCCCCCCCCCACACACACACACAAGCACACGTGCCTAACATAATACCTTAATGTCCTTACAAGCTGTGTTGACATAATCGCAACAACGAGAATCCCAAAACGCAAACATAATATAGGGGAGGGGAGGGGAGGGGAGGGGATGGGGAGAAAAGCCAAGGAAGCACAAATCAAGACACCAAGCACCCAGTCACCCTGTTCCTATCAGCCAGTCATCCAGCCAGCCATCCCTCTCCTTTCAAAACGATGTTAACACTTACACAAATGGTGGAGAGATGTGATGTGATGTGATGTGATGTGATGTGTGCGCTATTTTCCTATAATGCTAAAACGATAGATAGCCTCCTTCTCCTCCTCCTCCTTCTCCTCCTCCTCCTTCTCCTCCTCCTCTTCCTCCTCCTCTAACACTTACACCAAATGGTGGAGGGGTGTGATGATATGATGTGATGTGATGTGATGTGGTCGCTATTTTCCTAATGCTAAAAGGATAGTTAGTCATAGCCTGCTCCTCCTCCTCCTCCTCCACTGAGAGAGAGAGAGTGTATGAATGAAGCATTGTCCGTTGCCATCATGGCAGGGTCCATCACTGCCTGTGGTGCAATGTCTGCCTTTTGTCTCTGATTTCATCTGGGGTCTACTGTCAGATTGGGAGAGGATGAAAGGGGGGGGGGGGGGGGGGGGGAGGAATGTTTCAATCATATTTCTTGCTCTCTAGCCTAGTTGTTTTTGTTTTGTTTTGTTTTTTGCTGGTGATTTCGATATTATGGGAGTTCAGCTCGTGTGTGTGTGTGTGTGTGTGTGTGTGTGTGTGTGTGTGTGTGTGTGTGTGTGTGTGTGTGTGTGTGTGTGTGTGGTGTGTGTGATATTTGATTTTGATTTATTTGATTTATTCTTTTATATTGGGGATAAAGGAAAAAGCACTCCATGTGCTTTTTACATCCAGTCCCCATGTGTATGCAGTTAGTTGTGTAAATGTTCTCATCTGTTCCCACCGGCACATAATGGCCTACTCTTTCAAAAAGCGGAACAGGATTTAACGTGTGCGCAAGATGTTCTGCGTGCGTTTGCACACGGGGCCTTGGTTTATAGTCTCATGCAAAGGACTTTTGGGGAGCGTGGAGTCAGCAATCTGTGTGTGTGTGTGTGTGTGTGTGTGTGTGTGTGTGTGTGTGTGTGTGTGTGTGTGTGTGTGTGTGTGTGGTGTGTGTGTGTGTGTGTGTGTGTGTGTGTGTGTGTGTGTGTGTGTGTGTGTGTGTGTGTGTGTGTATGTGTGTGTATATGTGTGTGTGCGTGCGTGTGTGCGTGCGTGTGTGTGTGCGTGTCTGGTTTTCTGTACATAGGTTTGTTTTTTCAGGGTTTCTTTGTTTTTTGCTGTTGTTTTTCTTGGGGGGGGGGGGTGGGGGGGGGGTTGTGTTGGTTGTTTTTTTTGGGGGGGTTGTCATGCGTTTGTCTCATCTGACCCATCTGTCTGTCTGCTGCCTGTTTTCAGGTTGAAGTTTGTGTATAGTGGGTATATCATTATGCTCTTAGGATCTGCTGTTACATAACTGCTTTTTTATATTTCTCTCACTGTGTCTCTATCTTTATCTCTGTGTGTGTGTGTGTGTGTGTGTGTGTGTGTGTGTGTGTGTGTGTGTGTGTGTGTGTGTGTGTGTGTGTGTGTGTGTGTGTGTGTGTCTATGTGCGTCTGTCTCTGTGTGTACGTGTGTGAGAAGAGAGTGTGTGTGAAAATGAAGAGAGAGAGAGAGAGAGAGAGAGAGAGAGAGAGAGAGAGAGAGAGAGGGGAATACGAATACGAATACGAATACGAATAGTTTATTCAGATTTTAGGCCATAGCCCCTTTCTGAAGGGGGGTTATACATAATCATGAAACAACAACAATCAGAATACATTTCCCAAACATATACAGTTACTGAAACAAATTAATATGCATTTATAATATTACGATAAAGCAGTATTTACCCTTTTCAATGCATGGTAAACATACATGGCAAGATTTGTTAAAGATGCCTCATGTTTTGTCGACAGAAGAACATTTACCCTAAAGTTACAAGGATCATTATAATATTTTGGTCTAATGAATTGCATTCTAAGATCATGTAAGGCTGGACAGCAAAACAAAAAATGAATTTCGTCTTCTTTTGCGTTATGACATAAGCTACATTTCAATTCATCTTCAGTTTTACTCTGGTATCTATTGCGGTGACATGCAATATCAGAAACACCAAACCTGAATTTAGTTAGAGCACTTTTAATATATCGATTTATTTTCATGTCGATGTACATTTCTTTGGAACAAGATGTTTTGAACAGCCTATATTGAGCAAATCTGTCACTGTTATACACATGTTCATGCCAATCTTGCCATCTGCAATCAATAAGCCTTTGTTTGAAACTTTTTAAAAAAGCTGGGATACACTGTACTCCTTGATTATCCCATACAAAAGAAAATCCATATGAATTCAAGCACTGCCGAACACTCGTAACCCAAGTTTTCTTACCATTCCTATCTAGATTGTTCAACACCATATATGCTTTTAAAGGTATTCTACATTGATCCATACGAGTCAATGTTAACCAGTATTTAATACATTTTAGGTAAGAGTTAATATATATGGGAAATCTTCCAAGCTCTCCATACACAAGGTCATTTGGGGTTCGGAGGTCAACATTCAAAAAACGTTTCATAGCATATAAGTGTACATTTTCAACCACATGGCTTTTTTCAAAAGCCCATATTTCAGCCCCATACAACATTATTGGCTGTACTTGAGTATCAAATAATTTACAAAAAAGAGAAAAACTACAGCAGTCCAATTTATACAGTACACGAAAAATGGCAAAAACTGCTTTTTTAGCTCTGCTTACTAGATCTTGACATGCAAAGCCAAAACTAAGTCTAGTTGAAAAGTACAGACCAAGATATTTATATGCATTCACTGTTTCTACCTTTACATTACCATACGTCCATTTTTCTTGTCGTGCTAAATACCCTCCCTTACGAAAAACAACTATATTTGTTTTGCCCATATTTACTTTTAACTTTAACCTAGATGCAGCCATATACAAGTTATCAAGTTGCCTTTGTAAGCCAGTCACTGTTGTCGATAGTAAAATTATATCATCAGCAAATAACAGTATGAATAATTCAATCAGGTCAAAAGTCACACCATGTTTACCATTCTGGATGATGTTCAGGGCTAGTTCATTAATAAACAATGAAAACAATACTGGACTACAAACATCCCCCTGTTTTACTCCATGAGTGCAGTTTAAAACTTCTGAAAAATGTGCTCCCGATCTTATTCTCGCCTTCACTTCTTGGTACATACTTTTCAAACAACGACATAATTTACCTGTAATTCCATTGTTTAACAAAATAGGCCACAACAACTTTCTAGAAACAGAATCGAACGCTTTTTCAAAATCAACAAATGCTACATATAATTTTCTATTATTCGTGAATTGTTTCTGAATTGCTGCTAACAAAGTAAACATATGATCCACCGTAGAATAACCTTTCTTAAACCCACCTTGGTATTCTCCAGTAATCTCATTTTGATTTATCCATTCCTGTAATCTTCTGTTAATGACAAAGCTATATAGTTTACTACTTATATTACATAATGATATCCCTCTATAATTATTGACATTATTTACATCCCCCTTTTTAAATAATGGTAAAATAACAGATTCTTTCCAGCTTTCAGGATAAATACCAGTATCAAATAAATAGTTGAATAACTTCACTAAACACTGAACTATGTTCCCACAAGAGTTCTTAAAAAATTCTCCTATAAGACCATCTGGGCCAGCAGATTTATTGTTTTTCAATTTTCTGATAGCTAATAACACTTCATCTTTTGAGATTGGCCTATTTAACACTTCATCACCTTCCTCTGTTAATTCATCATCCTGTACAATATTTTCTTCATCATCCTTTTCTAATATACTTTTAAAATGTTGAAACCAGTCAGAGATAGAAATGTCATTCTGAGGCTGTGACTTCCTATTGCATATTTTACGTACTGCTCCCCAAAATAATTGTTGATCATTTACAGAATTTGAAAGCTCAGTATATAAAGCATCATTGTATTCTTTTTCTTTCTTTTTATTTAGATTTTTATATTCTCGTCTTGCAATACAATATCGAACCCTGTCATCGTTTTGTCGAGTTTTTCTAAATTTTCTCAATAGCCTCCGCACTTTACGCTTTGCTGTTTTGCACTCATGATCGAACCATCTTCTTCGCTCATTTATTTTTATACCAGGAATTCTTTTTATCATACATTCAGCTTGTTCTTTGACAATGTCATTAAAGTCATTCAGAGCTCTATTAACATCAACATCTATGAGAGCTTCCGCTCTACACAGACGACCCTGCACATCATTTGAATTCATAGAAGTACAAAACAAGTGTTCATATTCTTTTTTCCAACAATACTTCGTTATAAACTGAGTTCTAACTACATTTACATCATTTGAGCTAGATTTCCACTTGCTTTGTTTTTCAATACACATTAAAAGGGGCAAATGATCCGATTCAATTCTTTCTCCCACATGAAGATACGACTTATCCTTAATAGCCTCAAATAAATTAACAGTTGTCAAAAAATAGTCATTAACACTGTTACCAACATCAGAAATGTATGTGAAACGACCATAATGATCGCCATTACATACTCCATTCAAAATACATAGACCAAAAACAGTACACAGGCTTAATAACTTTTTCCCATATAAATTTAATATCTTATCTTCAGAATTTCTTTGAAAACTACTATGAGAATCTTGTTTTTGCCAACCGTGAAGTTCATCATCATTCATAATTTCAGGAAAAAATTCTGCAGTCCTGGCATTTAGATCACCACATATCAATAAATCAACATCACTGAAAGAAAGAAACATATCCATGAGACATTGTTCCAAAATATCAATTCCATTGTCGTATCCATACATACAATAATAAGGTGAATTTTCAGGAGGTATATAAGTACACATAAGAACGACATCTTTGCAAACCCCTAAAAAGTTTTTATCAATCAAAAAAGACAAAGAATAATTACTGTCACATTTCAGTTCTTGCACAAAGCTGACTATAGACTTGCGAACAAGACAAATTATTCCCCCTGAATATCTTCCCTGCCGTGACAATTTTATTGCAGGCTTTACAAATATTTCAAAATCTTTCAACAAATCTGACTGAAACTTTTCCATAAACGTTTCAACCAGACACACAAAATCAAAAGAAGAAATAAACTGTACAAAATCTGAGTCAGTCATTTTAGAAAACAAACCACAAATATTCCAATGAAGAAAGGAAATTTTATTTATAACAGCGCTGCGAACGTCAAAGCTCAGGTCAGCAGGATTATCGTTCCCTGATTCAACATCTCCGTCACTGACATCTCCATCATCACATTCATAACTACGGTCACGTGCAGTGGTCATGCGCGCGCCCCACCTGTACCATCCTCATTCTCCCTTCCCCCTTCACGTTCATTCTCATTTCCACCACCGCCCTCCCTGTCTCCACTCTCACCCCCGTCCTCATATTCATCCCTTCTCTCCTCACCGCCGTTACTTTCATCTCTTTTCTCCCTGTCACTGTCACCGTGTTCATTTTCTCCACCCCTCTCGCACTCCTCCCGACTCTCTCCGGCACCACCTTCCTCCCCCTCATCTCGGCCACCATGACAAACGTCATTCCTCTCACTGTCATGTCCCCCTCCCCCACTCTCTCGGCAATCCTCACTCTCACTCTCACTCTTAGAACCAACTGATACACTAATCGACTGTGTGCGTACATTACTTTCGTATAAACCATAATGCAAAACATTACTTTCAGCTCTTGTGACCATTTGCTTTTCACTTAATTTAGTGTAAACTTTAGTTTGGTTAACATATCGGATTCCTATTTGTATTTAGTTTGTTTACTGACTTATTCACATACAACTTTTCAACATCACACTCTTCCGTTTGTTTACTATTTTTCTGCCACAGGTAATGCACAATACCCAAATCATGCACGGATTTTGCATTCTCTACCATTTCAGCATCAAAGCAATTCACACTTTCATCCATCCTTTCCCTCCATTTCCCAACACGTGAAACCATACCATCAACATTTTGTGCATGCGGTGACTGTTTTCTTTTTATGCCTTCTGCATTTTCTGGACCGGACAGATTCTTGCTGCAGGGCCGGCCAGACCGTTATTGCAGAGGACACAGCTGATCCCTGTCATCCAGGCCAAACTTCTGGCCCTCTATGACGAGGTGGTCGTACACCAGCGATGCCCTTTTGTCCTGGCTTCTGGCGGTCTTCAGGTGCGGCACAAGCTTCCTTCGGATTTCTCTTACTCGAAAAGAGAAATCCTCGCCAATGAAGATCCCGCTTCCTTTCAGCTTCTGCTTTGCTTGAAGAATTTTGCCCTTGTCTTTGAAAAAGGTGCAGCAGGCAACGATGGGGGCATTGGGCTTGGCACTGAGGCGATGCACTCGATCGAAAGAAATGTTCCGAGAGAATTCCAGCTTGTCTGTGAACGTTTCGTGCACAAGATCCTCACAATCCTGCCAAGTCTCCTTTTCATTTCTAGGGATTCCATGGATGATGATATTATTTCTTTTGGATCTGCCCTCCAGATCGTCCACTTTCCTCTCCAAAAAATCAGTTCTTTCGTTTAA
>CM060335.1:31237015-31247015 GCA_030674155.1 Stramonita haemastoma | reverse complement strand
TCCAAACACACGTGGCGTGCAGCTAACAAACCATACAAGACACACACGCGCGAGCGCGCACACATCACTCCCTTTTCTTTTTTCTTTTCTCTTTTTCTCTTCTGTTCTTTTCCTCTTCTTTCTCTCTCTCTCTCTCCTCTCTCTCACTTCTCTACAACACACACACACACACACACAACACACAAACAACATACAACACACACACAAACAACACATACACAACACTTCAACCCAACCACCAACACACAAACAACAACCCCCCCCCCAACACACACAAAAAAGAAGTAGACATTCCTATATAATCCTATTCGAATCTAAACCTGCAAGTAAAAGGGCAGGAGGGTTTGGATGAAAATTTATTTATTTTAAAAAATAAAAATTTTTTTTAAAAAAAAAATGGGGCTTTTGAATAATATTATTCCCCTTTTTTTTTTTTTTTTTTTATTTTTTTAACAACAAAACAAAATAAATAAAATTTTAAGTTTTTTGGATCACCCCTTTCCATCATGAAAAATGAGAGGGGAAAAGGAGGAAAAGAGGGGAGAGAGAGAGAGAGAGAGTGTATGTGGGGCCCCGCTCGCGGGGGGGTTGTGTGCTTGAAATTTTGTGTTTTTGTGCATGCATGCGCGCCCCGTGTGAAATGTGTGGTGTCCACGCGCCTGGTGTATGCTTACATGCGTGCGTGCTTTGTATGTCTTTGATGCGTTTTTTGTTTTTTTTTTTTTTTGGACGCCTTTTAGTTGATTAAGAGCGGGCTACTGTGTGGTTAGGCCCAGTTTTGGGAGGGCCCCACTCTCCATTACCCAAAAAAGCATCCTTGCGGGAAAGCGGCGCCGGGCCCGGAGTGCAGATAAAAAACCCCCGGGTGCGAGGGGAACTTGGCTACAGAAAATTTTTTGGTATTTTAATCTGGGCTGCTGCAAGCATTCATGGGTGGGCAAAAAATTACAGACCACAAAAAAAAAAAAAATTAGTGGAGTGAAAGGGGGGGGTTTGGGGCAGGGGGGGGGGGGTTTGAAGAGGGGGGGGGAGGAGAAAATGAGGGTGTGTGTGGTAGGGGGGGGGGTTTGGGGGGTTTGGAGGGGGAGGTGGGGAAAGGGGGAAAAAAAGAAGAAGAAACACACACACACACACACCACACACAAAACACACCACACACACACACACCACACCAAACACAAAACACACACCCCACAAAATGCGTAAAAAATTCGGGCTGCTCTCCCCGGGGAGAGCGCTTTCCCATAAGAGCAGCGCCCCCCCTTTTTTTTTTTTTTTTTCCCCTGTTAATACTTTTATTTGTTTTCCTATCAGGGTGGCTTTTTCTACATAATTTTGCCTAGGAAAAAACTCTCTTGTTGCCATGGGTTCTTTTAGGGGGCGCTAAAAAAACATGTGTAACACACGGGTCCTCGGTTTATCGTCTTATCCGAAAGACTAGCCCCCAAAGACCACCACCATAAATTTTTATGGATGGGGGGGGAAATTTTTTGGGCCCAACGGGATTTAAACCACCGCACACTTCGCCCCGGGCCCCCTTTTTCGCTTTTTAGACAGGGCATTACCTCTAGACCACCAAACCACATCCGATATAAAAACAAAATGGGATTCATCAATCCATTTAATGTTTTTATGTCTTGTTGTTTCTTGGAGTTTTTGGTAGTGTTTTTTGTTTTTTTGGGTTTGGGGGGTGGGTGGGGGGGGGGAAAGGGGGGGCTTTTGTTCCTTAAACTAGACCCCCTGAGGTTCACCAATTTGGTGAGTTTTTTCCCTATGCAGCCTTTTAAAATTTATTTATTGCCTCCCTTTAAGGCAGCTGCTTTCTGATTTTGGGAGATGCTTTTTTAAACACTTCACCAGTTTTGGGGGGGCATGCGTTTTTTTAAAAAAAAATTTTTCTTACCCGTTCCTACCGAAACGAAATTTGCCCTACCTTTCCTAAAGGTGGAAAGGGGGTTTTAACATGGGGTGCATGCAAGTTTATTCTGCGGTTGTTTCGTGCATAGGACCTCCTCGGTTTTTAAAGTTTCTTTCCCCAAAAGACCTCCAGGGGAGTGGGGGGTCTTTTCTGCTGTTTAACTCCGGGGGGGGGAGGGAATGGATCCCTTTTCCTTGGTGGTGGCTCGAACCCGGGCCTTTAAAAAAAAAAATTTTTTTTTATATTTGTTTATTTATTTTTTTTATTAAAAATTTTTTATTTATTCTTTTTTTTATCGAGGATAATGAATAAGTCCCTCATGTGTTTTTTTGCACCCATTTCCCCCGTGTGTATGCATTTTTTTGTAAATCGTGTCATCTGTTCCCCCGGCACACGGGGCCTACTTTTAAAGGGGAAGCGGAACGGGAAAATTTAAGGGTGGGGCCCCAAGATGTTTGCGTCCCGGTCGCACACGGGGCCTGGGGTTAAAAATTTTCTCACCCGGGGGGGGACTTTTGGGGAGAGGGGGGGAGTCGCACTGATGTTAACTCTAGGAAAAAAATTCCTCTCAACCGGAATCGAACCGGGGCGTAAAAATTTTTCCAGCGCAGTGTTTTTGACCACTAGGCTACCCCCCTCCCCCACCAGGCACTAAGTCCTGGGAGGGGGTGGTTTTGGGTGCCTTTGGTGGTGGTGGAAAACCCCAGGTCGTCAGATGACGAGCACAGCACTTGATTATTATTTTTAAACGTCAGGGCATTACAGCATAAAATGATTGGCTTCCTTTTTCTCCTGATTGAAAAAGGGTGTCTGGGAAAATGTTCGTTTGTTGTGGTTAGGGTAGCACGTTTTTTTTTTTGGGTAGCAGTAGTTACCCTTTCATTGGGAAAAAAGCAGAATGTGTGGGCTTTAAATTTCTGTCTGTCTGTCTGTTTTTTTCGGGCTGTTTTGTCTGTCTGTTGTCTGTCTGTCTGTCGGGCTGTCTGCCTGTCTGTTGTTGTCTGTCTGTCGTCTGTTGTCTGTCTGTCGTCTCTCTCTCTCTCTCTCTCTCCCTCCCCCTCTCTTTTCTTTTCTCTCTTCTCTCTCTCTCTCTCTCTCTCTTTTTTCTCTCCCTCTCTCTCTCTCTCTCTCTTTTGGTAGCAAAAGTTACCCTTTTCATTGCAAACACGAACCTGTAGACTAAAGTCTCTGTTTTCTGTCTGTCTCGTCTGTGTCTCTTTCCCCCCCCCCATCCTCCCCCCATACCCCCTCACATTCCCTCTCTCTCCTCACTCGCTCTCTTTTTCGCTTTTCCCCTGCCTCTCTCAGGGCCAAGTCTCTCTTTGCGTAACCTTTTTTCTGTGTTTTAATTTACTGTTTACCCTGCACGAGAATATGTGGGGAGGTATTTTTGTGTGGGTGTGCATGTGTGAGCATGGGATTGTACACACCCACACACCCCCCCACACACACACAAAACACCCCACCCCCCAACACCACCCCACCCACAAAACACACACACACACACAAAACCACGTGCATGATTTCATAATACCTTAATGTCCTTACGCTGTGTTGAAAATAATTTGCAACAACGAGAATCCCAAAAAAACAAACATAATTTTTGGGGGAGGGGGAGGGGAGGGGGGGGATTGGGGGAAAAAAGCGAAGGAAGAAAAAAATTTTAAAGGGCCCACCAAAAGCACCACCTGGTTTCCCATCAGGGCCCGCCATCCAGGGCCCGCCTTCCCTCTCCTTTTAAACGATGGGTTTTTAAAACTTACACCAAAAAGGTGGAGGTTTTGGGGGTGTTTTGATGTGTGCGCTATTTCCCCCCTTAAAAAGGAAAAATGTTTTTTCCCCCTTTAGCCCCCCAAAAAACCACCCCCCCCCCCCCAAAAAAACCCCCGACCCCCAACCCCCCCTCCCCCCCAGCCCCCTTTTTTCCCCCGCCACCTCCCCCCCCCTTCTCCTCCCCCTTCCCCTTCCCCCTTCCCCCTCCTCCTTCCCCCTCCCCCCCCTTTTCCCTTTTCTCCTCCCCCTTTCCCCTTCCCCCTTCCGCCTTCCTTTTTCCCCCCCCCCTTCCCTCCTTTCCCTTTTTCCCCTTTCCCCCCCTCTTTCTCCCCTCCTCCTCCCTCCCCTCCTCCCTCCTCCCCCCCCCTTCCTCCTCCTCCCCTCCCCCCCCCCCTCCCCCCCCCCCCCCCCCCCCCCCCCCCCCCCCTTTCCCCCCCCCCCCCCCCCCCCCCTCCTCCACCCCCCCCCCTCCCCTCCCCTCCCCTCTCTCCCTCCCCTCCCCCTCCTTCCCTCCAACCCCTCCCCCCTCCCTCCTCCTCCCCCCCCCCCCGGGGGGAGAGAGAAAAGGACAGAGACACAGAGAGACCAGAGAGAGAGACAGACAAAAAGACAGACAACAGACGGGAAAACAGAGAAAAAAGGGCCCAGAGACAAAACAGAGAAGGGGAGAGAGGGGAAAGAGAGGGGAGAGAAGAGAGGATTTGTGTGTGTTGGGGTTGCGGGGGTTGGGGGGTGTGTGTGTTGTGTGTGTGTGTGTGGTGTGTTTTGTGGTTGTTTTATAAGAGCTTTTGCCCGCCATCAGGGGGGGGGGCCCAATCACTGCCTGTGGTGCGGGTTGTCTGCCATTGTCTCTGATTTCATCTGGGGTCTGTCGATTAGAGAGGAGGAGGGGGTGGGGGGGGGTGGGGGGGGGGGTTTTAGGTGGGTTTAGGTAGAATTTTTTCCCATATCTTTCAAGCTCTGGTTGTTGCTTTTGCTGGTGATTTTTGGATTTTATGATATAGATTATATATCAGGGGTTTCAGTTTTTTTAAATTTTGTAGCGCGCGTGTGTGTGTGTGTTTTTGGGTGGGGGGGGGGGGGGGGGGTGAGTGGGTGTGTTTTTGGGTTTTTTGTTTTGTGTGTGTTTTTGTGTTTGCATGTGTGTGTGTTTTTCAATGTGTGTGTGTTTCATGTGTGGGGTGTGTGTTTGTGCGGGGGCGTTTTTCATGTTTTTTGTGTGTTTTCTATGCCTGATCTTTTTGCTGCTGGTTTTTTCAGTCTTTTTTGCTATCTCTTTTCAGCTCCTTTCGGGACTAGGGGGGGTTTTAAGGCCTTTAGTGTGATATGATGTAATGGGGTTTCCTTCCTTGTCTGTGTTTCCCCCTCCCCCCCCCTCCTCTCTCTTTCTCTCTCTCTTCTCCCCCCCCCCCCCCCCCCCCTCCCCTCTCTCTCTCTTTTCTCTCTCTTCTCTTTTCCTCTCTCTCCCCTCTCTCTCTCTCGGGGACCGAGTTGTCAGTAGATGAACAGACACGTTTTCCCGTGCTCTCCCCGTTTAATGCTGTTTCTCTGGCTATACGGGAAAGAAACTGACTCCAAAGTTGGTCAGGGGACTGTGTGAAGGACTATCCCCTTTCTCTGCTCTGGCTTTTCCGGTCACTTTGGGGGCAGGTTTCTGTCAGTTTTTTATTTTTCATGCAAAACGAGGCAAAATTTTTAACCCACCCATGAGAATTGGCGTGTTGAGGTTGAAAAAAAGAGTTACACGGTGCAATGCTAGGATTGCTCCCCCGTTCTACTTTTTTTACGGAGATTTAATTTTATCAAGTTGGGGGGTGTGGAACTCAACCCAGGCCCCATCCGTAAAATGAGGGACGCCCGTCTTTCTTTGTCTGGGAACGGAAGTAGCTCTCGTCGGGACAGCCTGGGGCAAATCCAGAACTCCTGAGGCAACGACGCCAACCCCCGGGCCCCGATACTGCTCAACAGAAAATTATGGATGCAATAGGTTTTTGCAGGGTACCTGTGACAGAATTTAGTCGGGGCCTCGCAGAGATCAAGACTGTCTGTTTCTAAACTCGGGGAGAAGGGGAACAGCATCAAGCAGGGGATTTAAAAGATTGGGGAAAAAAGAGAATGAAAATCCCGCGAAAAGGGAAAAAGAAAAAATTTTAAAAGAAAAAACGATTTTTTGGAGAGGAAAATGGCGATCTGGAGGGCCCCCTCCCAAAAAGGGAAAAAATAAACAAACATCCATGGAATCCCCAGAAATGAAAAAAAGGGGGCTTGGCAGGATTGTGAGGGCTTGTGCACGAAACGTTCACAGACAAGCTGGAATTCTCTCGGGGGGAAAATTTCTTTGATCGAGTGCATCGCCCAGTGCCAAAGGCCCCAATGCCCCCCTCGTTCCCCGCTGCACCTTTTTAAAAGGGCAAGGGCCAAAAATTTTTCAAGCAAAGCAGAAGCTGAAAGGAAGGGCCCGGGGTCTTCATTGGCGGGGGATTTCTCTTTTCGAGTAAAAAAAATCCGGGAAGCTTGTGCCCCACCTGAAGACCGCCAGAAGCCGGGGAAAAAAAGGGGGGTCGCTGGTTTTTAAAACCACCTCGTCAAGGGGGCCAGAAATTTGGCCCCCGGATGCAGGGATCAGCTTTGTGTCCTCTGCAATAACGGTTGGCCGGCCCTGCAGCAAGAATCGTCCGGCCCCGAAAATGGGGGAAAGGGATAAAAAGAAAACATTTTACCGCATGCACAAAAAGTTGATGGTATGGTTTAAAAGTGTTTGGGGAAAAGGAGGGAAAGGGGTGGATGAAAATGTGGGAAATTGTTTTTATGCTGAAATGGTAGAGAAAAGCAAAAAACCGTGCATGATTTGGGTATTGTGCATTACCTGTGGGGGAGAAAAATAGTAAACAAACGGAAGAGTGTGATGTTTTAAAAGTTGTAGGGGAAAAAGCAGTAAAACCCAAAATAAATACAAATAGGAAACCGATTGTAACCAAACTAAAATTTACATAAATTAAGTGAAAAGCAAAGGGTTTTACAAGGCTGAAAGTAATGTTTTGCATTTTTGGTTTATACGAAAAAATTTAAAGTACGCACACAGTCGATTAGGTATCAGTTGGTTTTGAGTGGGGATGAGAGTGAAAAGGGGGGCCGGGGAGAGTGGGGGAGGGGGGCCCCTGACAGTGAGAGGAATGAGTTTGTCATTTTGGGGGGCCCGGAAAGAGGGGGGGAAGGTGGTCCCCGGGGAGAGGGGGGGGGGGAGGGGCGAGGGGGGGTGGAGAAAATGAACACGGTGCCCCGGGGCCCAGGGGGGTAAAAGAAGGGAAAGTAACGGCGGTGGGGGGAAAAAGGGATGAATTGGGGAGGGGGGTGGATTTGGGGGACAGGGGGGCGGGGGTTTTGGAATGAGAATGAAGGGTGAAGGGGGAAAGGAAAAGGGGGGGAATGGGGGATGGTACAGGGGGGCGCGCGCATGACACGCACGGGGACCGATTTTTTTGAATTTTGATGATGGAGATGTCGTGCGGAGAGTTAAATCGGGAAAACGTTTTAATCCGCTCCCTAAACTTTGACTTCGCAGCGCTTTTATAAAAAAATTTTTCCCTTTTATTCCCCTTGGGAATATTTGTGGTTTTTTTTCAAAATACTAAATCAGTTTTTTTCATTTATTTTTTCTTTTGATTTTGTGTGTCTGGTTAAAAACGTTTATGGAAAAGTTTCGTCAGATTTGTTGAAAGATTTTGAATATTTGAAAAACCGGGCAATAAAATTGTCACGGCGGGGGAAGATATTCAGGGGGAATAATTTGTCTTGTTCGCAAGTCTATAGTCAGCTTTGTGCAAAAACTGAAATGTGACAGTAATATTTTTTGTTTTTTTTGTTTGATAAAAATTTTTTTGGGGGGTTTGCAAAGATGTCGTTCTTAGGGGAAACTTATATCCCCCAAAAAAAATTCACCTTATTATTGTATGTATGGATACGACAATGGAATTGTTTTTTTGGGGAACAAGTCTCATGGATATTTTTTCTTTCTTTCATTGATGTTGATTTATTGATATGTGGTGATCTAAATGCCAGGACCTGCAAAATTTTTTTCCCTAAAAATTATGAATGATGTTTGAACTTCACGGTTGGCAAAAACAAGATTCTCATGTATTTTCAAAAGAAATTCTAAAGATAAGATATTAAATTTATATGGGAAAAAGTTTTTTAAGCCTGTGTACTGTTTTTTTGGTCTATGTTTTTTGGGAATGGGAGTATGTAATGGCGATCATTAGGGTTTTTTTACATACATTTCGGGGGTTTTTTTGGTAACAGTGTTAAGACTATTTTTTGACAACTTTTTAAATTTTTTTGAGGCTTTTTAAAGGAAAAAGTCGTATCTTCATGTGGGAGAAAGATTTAATCGGTTCATTTGCCCCTTTTAATGTGTATTTTTGAAAAACAAAGCAAGTGGAAATCTAGCTCAAATGGGGGGGAAAAAGTAGTTTTTTAAATCAGTTTATAACGGGGGTTTTTGTTGGAAAAAAGAATATGAAAAATTGTTTTTGTACCCCTTTAAAGAATTCAAATGATGTGCAGGGTGTCTCTGTGTAGAGGGGAAACTCTCATAGATTTTTGATGTTAATGAGCTTTTGAATGGGCTTTAAAGACATTGTTTAAAGAACAAGCTGAATGTATGATAAAAAGGGAAATTTCCCGGTTAAAAATAAATGAGCGAAAGAAGATGGGGTTTGTCATGAGTGCAAAAACAGCAAAGCGTAAAGTGCGGGGCCTTTTTTGAGAAAAATTTAGAAAAACTCGACAAAAAAGATGAGGGTTCGATATTGTATTGCAAGGGCGAGAATATAAAAATCTAAATAAAAAGAAAAAAAAAAGAATACAATGATGCTATATACTGAGCTTTTTAAATTTTGTAAATGATCAACAATTTTTTTGGGGGGGCAGTACTAAAATATGAAATTTTGGAAGTCACAGCCTTTAAAAACATTTCTTTCTCTGGGCTGGTTTCAACATTTTTAAAAAATTATTAGAAAAAGGGGATAAGGGAAAAAAATTGTTTAAGGGTGAGGGAAAAATTTAAAAGAGGAAAGTGATGGGAAATTTTAAAAAAAGGGGCCCAAACTCAAAAGATGAAGTGTTATTAGCATCAGAAAATTGGGAAAAACAAAAAATTGCTGGGCCCCGATGGTCTTATAGGAGATTTTTTTTGAACTTTGTGGGAACATAGTTCGTGTTTAGGGAGTTTTTAAAACTATTTATTTGATACTGGTATTTATTTCCAAAAACTGGAAAAAATTGTTATTTTTTACCCTTATTTAAAAAAGGGGGGGGTT
The DNA here is from genome assembly GCA_030674155.1 of Stramonita haemastoma. NCBI lineage: Eukaryota > Metazoa > Mollusca > Gastropoda > Neogastropoda > Muricidae > Stramonita > Stramonita haemastoma. Next base: position 31,238,006 of record CM060335.1, on the reverse strand, counting down.
TTTAAAAAATGTAAAAAAATTTTAGAGGGATATCATTTTGTAATTTAAATAGTTTAAAATATTTTAGCTTTGTCCCCCAACAGAAGATTACAGGAATTTGGGTTTAAAACAAAATGAGGGTTACGGAGAATACCAAGTGGGTTTAAGAAAGGGTTAAATTTTTTGGTGGATCATTTTGTTTACTTTGTTAGCAGCAAAAATTTTTAAACAATTCACGAAAATAGAAAATTATATGTAGCATTTGTTGATTTTGAAAAAGCGTTCGATTCTGTTTCTAGGGAAAATTGTTGTGGCCTATTTTGTTAAACAAAGGAATTACAGGTAAATTATGCGTTGTTTGAAAAAATAAGTTTCCCAAAAAGTGAAAAGGGGGAATAAGATCGGGGGGCAAATTTTTTAGAATTTTAAACTCACCCCTGGAGTTTAAAAAAGGGGGATGTTTTGTGCCAGTATTGTTTTCATTGTTTTTTAATGAACTAGCCCTGAACATCATCCAGAAAAGGTAAACAAGGTGTGACTTTTGACCTGATTGAATTATTCATTACTGTTATTTTTTGATGATATAAATTTTTCATCGACAACAGTGACTGGGTTACAAAGGCAAATTGATACTTGTATATGGGGTGCCCCTCTAGGTTTTAAAATTAAAAGTAAATATGGGCAAAACAAATATAAATTGTTTTTTTTTTTAAAGGGGGGGGTTTTTTAGCACGACAGGGAAAAAAGGACGTATGGTAATGTTTAAAAGGGAGGGAAAAAGTGAATGCATAAAAAATATCTTTTGGGGGGTACTTTTTCCCCAAATAGACTTTGTTTTGGCTTTGCATTCAAAATCTAGTAAGCAGAGCTAAAAAAGCAGTTTTTGCCATTTTTCGTTTTAAAAATATAAATTGGACTGCTGTAGTTTTTCCCCTTTTTTGTAAATTATTTGATACTCAAGTCCCGCCAATTAAAAATTTTATTTGGGGCCCAAATATGGGGGTTTTAAAAA
>CM060335.1:31234231-31236915 GCA_030674155.1 Stramonita haemastoma | reverse complement strand
CAAATCCCGTTTGGGCCCAAAACTTTCTCCCCCATCCATAAGTTCATGAGTGGTGGTCTAGGCGCTAGTCTTTCGGATAAGGGACGATTAACCGAGGTCCCGTGTGTTACACATAATTATTTAGCGCACGTAAAAGAACCCACGGCAACAAGAGAGTTGTTCCTAGGCAAAATTATGTAGAAAAAGCCACTCTGATAGGAAAACAAATACAGTAGTAGACAGGAAAAAAAAAAATAATAATGGGTGGCGCTGCTCTTATGGAGGACGGCGCTCTCCCCGGGGAGAGCAGCCCGAATTTCACGCTGTGTGTGTGTGTGTGTGGTGTGTGTGTGTTGTGTGTGTGTGTGTGTGTGTGTGTGTGTGTGTGTGTGTGTGTGTGTGTTTTCTCTCTTCTTCGTTTTTCTTCCCACCCACCCCCAACCCCCCACCCCTACCACACACACCTCTCACTTTCTTCTCCACCCCCTCCTCCACCCACCCCCTCCCCCCTTACCCTCCTCTCCACCCTCCTTTCACTCCACTAATTTTTTTCTTTTTTGTGGGGTCTGTAATTCTGCCACCCATGAATGCTTGCAGCAGCTAGGATTAAAATACCAAACATTTTCTGTAGCCAAGTTCCACTCGCACCCTGTTCTTATCTGCACTCCGCTCTGGCGCCGCTTTCTGCAAGGATGCTTTCTGGATAATGGAGGAGAGTGGCCGTCATATCTGGGCCTATCCACACAGTAGCCAGCTCTTAAGTCAACTAAAAAGGCGTCCAAAAAAAACAAAAAAAAGCAAAAACACGCATACACACATACATGCACGCACGCACACACGCACGCGAGGATACACACATACGCACGCACGCACACACGTGTGCGTGTGCGAGCGTGCACACACGCACGCACGTACACACACACACACGCGCGCGCACACACACATACGCAACGCACACGAATGCAAAAATAAAAGTTTGACTTGACACGAATGCATACACACATACACACACACACCACTACACACTCTCACACACACACACGCACAACCACACACACACACACACACACACACACACACACACACACACACACACACACCACACACACACACACACACAACACAACACAACACAACAACAACACACACACAACACAACACAACACAACACAACACAACACAACACACACACCAACACAACACAACACAACACAACACAACACACACAGAAAGACGTCAGACATTCCCTATAATTATATCGCTATTCGAATCCTAAAGCCTGCAAGTCAGGGGGAAATGGGCAGGGCAGGGCAGGGATAGGATATCTTACTTTGACTCCCTCCCTCCTGCAGAAACATGAAACTTCCATTTCTCTTCTGAAAGAGAAACAAGATGTTGTTGGCGGTGATGATGATGGTGATGATGCCACTGGGACGGTGGTACCCTTTTTATTTATTTGTTGTTGTTGTTGTTGTTATTATTGTTGTTATCATTATTATTATCATTATTGTTATCCTATTATTGTTATTATTGTTATTGTTATCATTATTATTATTATTATTATTATTATTATATTGTTATTATTATATTGTTATTATTATTGTTGTTGTTATCATCATCATCATTATAATTATCATCATCATCATCTTCATTATCATTATTATTATTATTATTATTACAAAAAGACAACGGCATAAGCACTTATGTGCTTCTTTTTCTTTTTTACACAGTCCCCATGTGTATACAGCTTTGTCATCTGTTCCTACCACCATACAATGGCCTACTCTTCCGAAAAGCGGGACAGGTTTTAACGTTGTGCGCAAGATGTTCTGCGTGCGTTCGCACGCGGGACCTCGGTTTATAGTCTCCTCCGAAGGACTTTTGAGGGGAGTGGAGTTCAGAGGAAAAAATCCTCTTGAACGAGATTGGAACCCAGGTCGGCGGATCACGAGCGCATCACTCTGACCACCAGGCTATCCTGTCACCCCTGAGCTGACTTCTCCTTCAACTTCGTGAGAAGCCGTTGGTGGATTGGACAGATTGTATTGAAGTTTTCAAGCTTGGTGTCGAGGGTGCAAGTTTATCCTGTACAACTTCCCGCCCCCCCCCCCCCCCCCTCCACATAATTATAGTATTAAAAAAAAGATAATAGTTTTTGTAAATCGAATCATGTGTTCCAACCGGCACACGATGGCCTACTTTACGAAAAGTGGAACAGGATTTAACGTGTGTGCAAGATGTTCTGCGTGTGTTCGCACACGGGGCCTCGGTTTAAAGTCTCATCTGTCAGAACATTGCGCTCGCAATTTGACGACCCGGGTTCAATGCCCGTTCGAGGGGATTTTTCCCCTGGAGTTAACATCAGTGCTGACTCCACTCTCCCCAAAAGTCCTTCGGATGAGACTATAAACCGAGGCCCCGTGTGTGAATGCACGCAGAACATCTTGCGCACACGTTAAATCCTGTTATGTTTTTCGTAAGGGTAGATCATTGTGTGCCGGTGGAAACAGATGACAAGATTTATTAAACTGCATACACACGGGGACTGGATGTAAAAAAAGCACATGAGTGCTAATTCCATTATCCTCCATATGAAAGAAACAATCTCTCTCTCTCTCTCTCCTCTCTCTCTCTCTCCTCTCTCTCTCTCTCTCTCTCCTCTCTCTCTCTCTCTCCTCTCTCTCTCTCTCTCTCCCCTCCCCCCC
>CM060335.1:31224231-31229231 GCA_030674155.1 Stramonita haemastoma | reverse complement strand
AATGATTAACAGACGATGGAGACAGACAACAGACTGATAGACACCAGACAGACAGACAGACAGACTGAGACTGACTGATGACATGGAGTCAGAAGGAGAGAGAGAGAGAGAGAGAGAGAAGAGAGAAGAGAGAGAGAGAGAGAGAGAGAGAGAGAGAGAGAGAGAGAGGAGAGAGAAGAGAGAGAGAGAGAGAGAGAGAGAGAGAGAGATTGAGAGATGAGAGAAGGAGACAGGAAGACAGAAGAAGCGACAGACAGACAGACAGAAGAAAGAAAAGAAAGAAAGAAAAGAAAGAAAGAAAGAAAGAAAGAAAGAAAGAAGAAAGAAAGAAAGAAAGAAAAGAAAGAAAAAGAAAGAAAGACAGAAGAAAACAGATAGAGAGAAGAGAGAAGACAGACAGAAACAACATGACACAGACAGACAGAGACAGACAGACAGACAGGACAGACAAGAAGACAGAGAGAGGGCTAGTTGTCACAATAAGCCTTGGAGTGACAGGTGGGGGCATAGTATAGTATCGTGATGTACCTGGAACGAACATTCGTAAGGTGCGAGGTAACGGGTGGAAATAACAACGTGTGGTGTTATTATCACCTGGGGCTATCTTTAGCACGCTCTGTTTACACCATGGTAGTCTGTGTGTGTGTGTTGTGTGTGTGTGTGTGTGTGTGTGTGTGTGTGTGTGTGTGTGTGTTTGTGTTGTGTGTGTGGTGTGTGTGTGTGTGTGTGTGTGTGTGTGTGTGTGTGTGTGTGTGTGTGAGAGAGTGAGAGGAGTGTGTGTGTGTGTTGTGTGTTGGTGTGTGTGTGTGTGTGTGTGTGTGTGTGTTGTGTGTGTGTGTGTGTGGTGTGTGTGTGTGTGTGTGTGTGTTGGTGTGTTCGTTCTTTAAATTTTACGTCTTTTCACTGTTAGTGATATTAGACGAAGGGAGACAGGGAGAAAAGAAGAAAAGCAGATGCTTGTCTGTGACTAAAAGTTTGTGTTTTGTCACTATAATGCGTGTTAATATGCGCGCGCGCACGTGCGCGCGTATGTGTGTGTGTGTATGTATGTGCGCGCGCGCGCGAGCGAGCGTGTGTATGTGCGTACGTGGGTGTGTACATGCGTGCGTACGTGGTGTATGTGAGTGAGTCAGTCAGCAAGTGTGTGTGTGTGTGTATTCATTTTTTAATTTGTTTGTTTTTTATTCCTTTATTTTGAGGATAATGAAAAAAGGGAGATTTATGAAAGAGAGAGAGAGAGAGAGAGAGTGTGTGGTGTGTCTGTGTGTCTGTGTGTGTCTGTGTGTCTGTGTATGAGTGTGTGTGAGTGTGTAATGTGTGTGCATGTGTATGTGTTAAACTGTGTGTGTGAGTAAATGTGTGTTGTAAGTGTGTGTGTGTTGAATACTTTTAAAGTGTTTTGCCGTTAAAAAATGAATGAACAAAGTGGAATGCAAGCCTACATATTATCAGTCCATGTAAGCTAAACAAGAGTAGTAGTAGTAGTGTAGTAGTAGTAGTAGTAGTAGTAGTAGTAGTAGTAGTAGTAGTAGTAGTATAGTAGTAGTAGTAGTAATAGTAGTAGTAGTAGTAGTATGATACAGAAATATCAAACAACACACACACATCAACACACACACACACACACACACACACACACACACACACACACACACACACACACACACACACACACACACACACACAGAACAGCCTTGACAAAAGTGCAGCAGCTTTTTGTTGTTTGTTTCTGCTCTGAAATATGCAAATCAAAAGGAATAACATACAATGAATATAGAAAGGTGGTAAAGGAGTTTCCATAACCTATGGTGTAGGGGAGCGAGGCATCAGGGATTTCAGCTTCTCCAGGGGCCAGTATGTTGAGGGCGGCGCCCATCTCCTCTCCCTCGCTGTTTTACCTTTCCTGACCCTAAAGAGGGCATTACCCATTTATGGCTTGGTGAACTGGGGGACTGTACTGAAGCCAAGGCGCGCAAACGGTCACCCATCCACTTGGTAACCACATTCAATGCTGCTTTACCTCGTTTTATTGTCTCATAAAATAAACATACCCAGCATGCAGTCTGTCACTTAGTAGGACTCCACCAGTATAAGTTAATGTTTATCCAAGTTGCACTGCCTTAAAAAAAAAAGTCGGGGTAAAATGGCCCAAAGATTTAAAAGGCAAAACATACAGTCATACTATTTATCCGGTATGTTATTAAAAAAACAAAACAATCTTAATGATAACTATTTCTGGTGAGCATATTTTGCATCAACGTTTTGTATGTCATTATATATATATCTGTTTTAAACCCTAGGCAAACAAGAACAAGAAACATACAAACATAAAGCTTAAAACGATTTATTCAAAACATAACAAAGCAAACAAACAAAACGTTTGCTATACACTGTGATCTGAAATATATTTACTTCTTTTATTTGCTTATTAATTTATTATTCATCTATTCTATTATTTTGACAATAATGGAATAAACACTCACGTGGTGTGCTTTTTTTTTTGCATTAAGTCCCCGTGTGTCTGCAATTTTGTAAATTTTGTTTATCGTTCCCACAGGCACACAATGGCCTACTCTTCCGAAAAGCGGAACAGTGTTTTGAAATTCAAGACATGAGACTGACTCAATCTAATGTTGGTGTTTTGTGTTGTTGGTCGTTTTCATTGTGACGTACCATCAATGATACTGGTCTATTTCGCTAATGATGATTATACTCCTTTTACTGTATGGTTTACACTTAATATTTAAAAAATTTTGCCCTTTAAGAAAGCCTAAAGTTGAGGGTTTTTAGTTTGGTTTTTGTTTGTTTGGTTGTTTGTTTGTTTGTTTGTTGTTGTTGTTTTGTTTGTTTGTTTTGTTTTTTGTTGTGTTTTTTGTTGTTTGTTTGGGTTTTTTTTTGGGGGGGTTGGGGGGGGTTGCCATAATCGCATTCCATGATCAAAGAAAAAAGCTGGAGTTTAAACGCTTCTCATGGTACAGCTATAATAAGTTAAATCTTGTACACCTTAACAGGTCTTATAGACACTATGACTCCTACTCACAGTCCCTAAATTGGAAGATTTCGCTGGGATCTTAATTTAATTACAACAACAACTTACGGGGGGAAATCATTCAGGAAGAAAAACCAAAACTGTCTTAAAAGGGGACATAATCTAATGACCTATCAGAAGCATGTCCCGAATCTCAACAACATACCAATCAATGTTTATCACCTTTTTGTAGATGTAATCCTCCTCTTGTAGACATTATCCTCGATATAAGAGATTCAATAAAAAAAAAAAAATAATAATAATAATAATGATAATGATGATGATGATTGATGATGATGATGATGATGAATAATAATAATAATAATAATAATAATAATAATAATAATAATAATAATAAAAAGATATCATTATAGTGTCTACAGAATCGTCTGCTTGCAAACACCAACGCCTCATACTTGAGGGGAAAAAACACCCCAAAACCAGGACAGATCTGAACTGAACTGAACCAATAGCCAGTCATTCATTTCCCTCCCCCCCCCCCCCACCCCCACCCCCCACACCACCCACACACACATACACCCTCCTCCAATAAATGGAAAAAAACGCGCAGAAACCTCCTACTAATACTCGCTTTCCAATAAAAATTATGCTAATGAAACAACCGACCCTCCCCCCTTTTTTTTTCTTTTCGTTTTTTTCTTTCTTTTTTTTCCTTTTACCTCCAGCACAACTCTGCTTTTATCCAGCTCGCCGGCGTAACTTGCATAATAATCACCCCTCCAGTTTTGTGCCAGTCAAATCATAATCAGATCTGTCGTCTGCTTTTGCAAGCAAGCGCGGTAACCGAATACCGAAATCGAGTGAAAAGAAGTGCCGTCAGTGGGTTGAACACTCGCTGGTTGGGTTCAGTGGGTGCAGATAGATCGAAAGCGCTGATTGGATTGTGAGCTGGTGTGTGTGTGTGAGAGAGAGAGAGAGAGAGAGAGAGAGAGAGAGCGTTTGTGGCATAATAGACGATAGAGGACTGACTGCTAGCTGTCCACAGGCGAGAGGTAAAGTCAAGCTATGGAATCTCTGTCTCTTTGTCTGTCTCTGTCTCTGTCTCTGTCTCTCTCTCTCTCTCTCTCTCTCTCTCTCTCTCACCACACACACACACACACACACACACACACATACACATACACACACATACATGATTATAACATAATTTGTCTAAAATCACTTAATGTGAATAGACGTTAAACTGAAGATCACTCACACATAATGTTTGCACCTACACGTCTCTCTCAGAGCCTCTGCAACCAATGTGACAATGTATTGAAGATTCTGTCATGTTATATCCCCCATACAAAGAAGGGGCCGGCCCCTACTTAAAAAACATCTGCCATCGTTGTAATCACTATTATTGCTTCCCATGAGAAGTGAAGCCACAGTTCTGGTATAACAACATGGCACAAACAGTAGCCTTCAAAGTTGCTGTGTACACTGTGGAATCATGGACACTCATCTACAGAATTGACTGCATGCTCTTAGTCAAGAATGTCTTATTCTAAAAAAGGTAACGGTATTCCATAACAGGAGCGAGACATCAGAGACCTAAGCTTCTCTAGGGGCTAGTATATTGAGGGTGGCGCCCATCTCCTCTCCCTCTGCTGCTTGACCTTCCCTGACTCTAGAGAGGGCAGGTACCCATTTACAGCTGGGTGAACTGGGGAGGTGGGCTGGGGGGAGGGGGACTGTACTGAAGCTAAGACCCATCCATTTGCTAACCACATTCAACGTTGCTTAACCTTAGCTTGGGAACAAGAGTGTTCTGTGCACTGAGCTATCCCCACCTGTTCTATGCCACCATTCTCTGTAACCATAATTTATGGTAGTGTGCTTGTACTACACGAAAAGTTTCATGTCAAGCAGCCTTACCCAGTCACCACATAATTCAAATCATTATGGACCAGATGACCTCCAAAAACTGTGTCAAGAATCATTGTTATTGTTACAGACTGATAGACAG
>CM060335.1:31209231-31221731 GCA_030674155.1 Stramonita haemastoma | reverse complement strand
GAGAAGAGTCTGGATGATGGGGGGAGAAGTAGGGAGTGGGGGGAGGGGGAACACTGACACTACGATTAAAAACATGACTTTGGGAGTAGGCCTAACACAGTTTTCTATTTGCCATTTCTTTGATTATGACACTTTTCATTAATTCAATCGATGATGGATAAGGGAAAGATATTTCATGTTCTGTTTTATTTCATTTTGTTTCATATCATAGCTTCAATCATTTATATACAATCTCCCCCCCCCACCCCATCCCCCACACCTACCCACCCCCCAAAATCCCCCCCAAACCAACAACAAGCAACATAAAACGAAAAAAAACAATATCAATTTTACATTATGCATATCCTTAGTATGCCTTTGCTTATTTCAAAATACAGGCTTTTTCGTGTTTTTCTTTTTACGTTCCTTGGCTAGAGCTCTGAGGTACACCAACGGTGAGACTTTGCATATGCAACCATTTTTTTTTGCCCACAATAAAGGTAGCCACATTCTGACTTTAGAGAATAAAAGTATGGTCACTCAGATAGGAGGAATGCAAACTATGCCAACATTTTTTTTTATTATTATCTTCTGTTGTCTATAAACGCCGCTTGCCACCATCTCTTCATCTCTTCTCTATCCATTGATTCATTAATTCCAACGATGGTGGATAAGGGAAAGATATTTCATGTTCTGTTTTATGTCATTTTGTTTACACCCCTGTCAACTAACCCATCAGGGCCTATATCGGAGCAGCCACCTCAAATTCAGTGCCAGAAAAAAAAAACAGGACTTGCATTCTGAACATTAACTTCAGGTAGCTTTGGTCTGAAACTATCCTGAAATGCCACTTCCAAAAACTAATTAAGAAATTTAAACATCATTAGTTTTCTCTGTAATCTCTGCACCATTTAAAAAAAAAAAAATTTTCTTGTGTGTGTGTGTGTGTGTGCGTGTGTGCGTGTGTGCGTGTGTGCGTGTGCACGCGCGCGCGCGTGTGTGTGTATGTGTGTGTGTCTGTCTGTGTGTGTGTGTTTGTTCGTGTGTGTGTGTGCGTGTGTGTGTGCGTGTGTGCGTGCGAGCGCGTGCGCGTGCGCGCGCGCGTGTGTGTGTGTATGTATGTGTGCGTGTGTGTGTATGTATGTGTCTGTGTACCTGTGCGTGTCTGTGTATGTCTGTGTGCTTGCGTGTGTGCGTGCGTGTGTGTGTGCATGTGTATTTGCGTGTGCGCGTGTGTGTGCGTGCGTACGTGTGTGTGTATGTATGTGTGTGTATGTCTGTGTGGGTGCGTGCACGTGTGTGTTTGTACGCGTGCGTGCGTGCGTGCGTGCGTGTGGGGGACCTAGGCTTGATAGTCTCATCCAAAGAACTTGCTGATAAAGATTTTAGGCCAAGCCAAGTCATACAGTCATGTTCTGGTAAACATGGATCTAGGCATCAAACCAGTCAGTTCCCCTGTAGGGGATGCGGGATGGCTTTCAGTATAATCAGCTTCCCCACCTTCTGGAAATTCTGTTCCAGGAATTCCCTCTTTTCTGTCCCTCACTTTGTGTCTGTCTTGTTCCTTTACTTCCTGTCACTTTATCCTTGTCTGTTTTCAGCCTTTTTAGTGCATTCTTTTGCCCTTTTTTTCTTGTCTTTTTAGAAAGACGATAACAAATCGTGTTCTTTTCCGAAGGTCGGATATGCTGGGCCTGACTTGTCAGGCGCTTAACGGCAACGATACGCATTTTCACTTATACGACAAACATCAGTAGTTGCCCAGAGAGAGAGAGAGAGAGAGAGAGAGAGAGAGAGAGAGAGAGAGAGAGAGAGAGAGAGAGAGAGGAGAGAGAGAGAGAGAGAGAGAGAACTACTGCATCAGTGTAGAAGATGAGTGCTAGTCCTATGCGAAGGGAAACAATTCATTCTTTTTAGATCATAATTATCTGCATTGGTATATTTAACTAGTCTCCCTTTGTAGCTTGACGCTCTTAAATAGAACAGGTATGTATCAAAGGGAATCCATCCGTGTTGTTCCCCTTATTAGACTTCTCTGTGGGTTTTTACGTGTCCATTTGCCCTTTGGTGATGCCGGGGGGAGGGGGGGGGGGTCTTTTAGTATAAATAGCTTCTTCACTTCCTGGAAGTTCTGTGCTAGGAATTTCCTCTTTTTTTCTATCCCATCTCTATGTTTCTGCCTTGTTCCTTTTCTTCCTGTCACTTCCTTCTTGTCTATTTTCTGCCTTCTTGGTTCATTCTCCTGCCTTTTTTCTCCCCGGAGAGATTTGAAATGTTAAGATTGTCTCCCATGCCGAAGTCGGATGCGCTGGGCCTGACTTGTCCGGCGCTTAAATAGCAGGGCTACGCATTTTCGCTTTCTATATATAAAATACATATATTTAGTTATATATTATATATACACATATATATATATAATCCCCAAACATAAGGCACAAAGATTCACCAGTGCATATTTTCTATTTTTCTTATTTTACAACATTTTTTTCAAACATATTTTCTTTCTCTTTATATTTTCATCTTTTACTGGCAGCAGTGGTAGGCTACAAGAATATTTACCTATTCTTAGGGCTGCAATAGACATTTCTAAATACTAAAAAGTGTCTTGCCCTTACCACAGAGGGCGAGTGAGGTTGCAATCACTGTCGGGATCTCTGAAGAGTGCTCAACCAGGAGCCGAGACTCGAGTCAGATCAGGCCCAAAGCATGATCCTTACTCAATAATTCCCCAAATGCTGCCTTCAAAGATTTTTATCTTGCAGTGGGTTTTTTTTATATAGAATCTTTTTACAAACATCAATTTTAAGATGAGAGTGAAGTCGTAACTGGTTACCTTCACTTGTTTTTCTCGGATATATTTTCTCAATTATATATATATATATATATATATATATATATATATATATATATATATATATATATATATATATATATATATATATATATATATATTGTGTGTGTGTGTGTGTGTGTGTGTGTGTGTGTGTGTGTGCTTATCAGTCTAGCAGTAGGTAAATTGTGCCCATGCGTTTCCTTTTTTTTTAATGTTGCTTTTTATGTTTAAAAAATCAAATGTAAGTTGACATGAATACACATAAATCATCTGTACAATGGTGTGGAAAGTTATTTGAGTCTTTTTCATAAACCACATCAAACATGGTTTTGTGTGATAGTATGGAAAAGTGTGAGGGGAGATGGGGTCTTTTCTTTCATTTTTTTCTTCCAAGTCACATGGAATGTCAAAACCAATATCTAAAAAAGCCACCTCTCTATGTTTGCCATTAACATTGCCTGAAAAGTACCTATTTTATAAGTTGGGGACAAATCTATGCGCTCATCATTTGGTGACAGACCCACGTACGTTTTACCAACAACAAAAATTCAGGCGAAAGATTGTGATCTGATTTTAGTTACAGTACAGAATGAAGTGTGCCGTTTGCCCCCTGGCTTTGTTACTATGTATTTTTACACTGAGTTGACATGTAAATCGACACAAAAGTGTTAATAGTGTTTATAACGATGTTATGGAAAGTGTGTGGGATGATGGTAAGTTTTTCTCCTTTCCCCCCCAAATTACATCAAATAAAAACAACATGACCTGCGGCTGAGATTGATTTTGCATGAATAAGTTTGATAGAATGTAAAGGTAATGGTGTCCCATAACCTATGTGGTGGTAGGAGAGTGAGACGTCAGAGACCTCAGCTTCTCTATGGGCCAGCATATCGAGGGCGGTGCCCATCTCCTCTCCCTCGCTGCTTTACATTCCCTGACCCTAAAGAGGGGTAGGTACCCATTTACAGCTGGGTGAACCGGGGGACTGTACTGAAACCAAGGCGAGCAAACGGTCACCCATCCCCTTAGTAACCACGCTTAATGCTGGTTAACCTTAACTTGGGGAAAGCGAGTGCTCTGACCACTGAGCTAAGCATCCCCGAAGAAATTTGCAATTGGTAGCAAATCTGTGTACGGATTTTCTGCTGAAAGATTGATGCAGATTTCACACCAACATGTCTTATCACAAATTTATGTGAAAGTTGAAGGAGTCAAATGTGTCTATGTGTCTCCTTGTTCTTCATTTTATCGTGCTTTTTTATTTTATTTTAATGGCTAGATCAACTGCAAATTGAGAAGAGAACCACACAAGATAAATGAATTTTTTGTACTCTATTGTGTAACGTGACTGACGTTGCATTTATTCAAAGAATGACATTATCGCCTTGCGTTATAGGTTTACACTCAGTGCATTCACAAGAAAATTCTGTAAAAAAAACAACAACAACAACCCAACAACAACAACAAAAAACATGACTTGCATTTGTGGAGAGAGAGAGAGAAAAAAAGACTCATTCTTCTTGATCGTAAGAAATCAAACCTACTTTTATCAACTGCTTTCAGTTATATTACTTGTAGGAACTTCATAACAAGAATTTTTTTTCTGTTTTCTGTCTTTCTTTTTTTATTCATCAAAATTTTCATTTCTTCCTTCTCATCATAATGTTCATTCCTTCTTTCTTTCCTTCTCTTTCGTTCTTTCTTTCTTCCCTTTTTTTGGATTAGAATTCTCATTTATCAAAGAAACAGGTTTCGCATACACTCAAAGTCTGACTATCTGTTATCTATTAAGTACTGAAGGTCTTTATTCATTATATTTGTTGCTACAATTTGTTTTTAATGATAGTGGTTCATTTTTCTTATCTACCAAACAATTGGGCAACAAATACAAGTTATCCATATGCTAATGTGCACGCGTCATTTGAACATACAAAACACACACACACACACACACACACACACACACACACACACACACACACACACACACACACACAACACACACACACACACACACACACACACACACACACACACACACACACACACACACACACACACACACACACACACACACACACACACAGCACGCACACAACGCACGCACACACGCACGCACGCACATTCACACGAACAATGAAGAAACAATCACCAATAAGCAGGACAAAAACCCAACGACACACTCAATAACCATATAAAAAAAACAAACACACACACACACCCAGCCGCCGACACACACACACACACACACACACACACACACACACACACACACACACACACACACACACACACACACACACACACAACACACACACACAAACACATTATTTCATAATAATTAAATATACTTATTAATAATCATAAAATATATTATATAATAAATATTTATTATTTACATAAATATACAATGTAAAAAAATCACATATATATATATAAATATAATATATATATATATATATTGTATAATATGAGAGAGACAGAGACAGTGAGTCACCCACTCTTTATCAGCAAACAATCGCCTATTCTTCCTAAAGGTAGAACAGGTTTTTATCGTGTACGCAAGATGTTCTGCAAGCGATCGCACAACACAGGGGCCTCGGTTTCTAGCTAGTCTCATCCGAAGATTTTCGGGGGAGGAGTGGAGTCAGCGCTGATGTCTATTCCACAGGGAAAAATCGTCTTGGTGGCGGCTCAAACCTAGGCTGGATCTCAGGCCAGCAAATCTTGAGCGCATTGCTCCAACCACTAGGCCATTTCGCGGCCCCCCCTCCCCTCCCTACCCTACCTCTTCCCCCACTGGAGGGGTTTGAAGGAAGAGAGAGACTGTATATCAAACTGGTGTACACTGAAAAGTGTAGTGGTATTCGGTGACGGGAGTAGTAGAACAATGGACTCAATTAATTTATTTTTTTTAATTCTTTTATATCGAGGATAATGGGATAAGCACTCATGTGCTTTTTTTCATCCAGTCCCCGTGTGTATGCAGCTTTTTGTAAATATTGTCATCTGTTCCCACCGGTACACAATAGCTTACTCTTACGAAAACTGTTGCTGAAAACTCAATGCTGTCTTCAGGTGATATTCCACACCTAGCCATGCTTGCAATGCATTATGTTGCTTCAAGAATTGTACTGTTTTTAGGCTGGCCCGTAAACCCAAAGCGGGATGACTTCGCAGTCACCACAGCCCCTAAATCGAATATCTCTGCTGGGACTATATACAACTTCAACAACAACAACGTCTTGGGTGAAATACTTCTTCTATAGATAACCCAGGGCTCAAGTGGTTTGAACCGCCACATAAATCAGGAACTTGACTCTCCAAATCACTACACCACGAATCGTTCGCATAGAAGCTAGAAAGGGTTGTCTTGGAAGGACAGTCACGCACTTCTTCATACACATGGATGTCAAAAAAAAGCCATTGTGTGTGCTTACTTCTTTCCCATTGACAACAGTTTCAAAAGTTTCAAAAGTTTACGCGCTTGCGAACTACATCATGGAAATCAAAACACGTTTAAAAACGAGTTCCTGTCACATTCTTCAAAACGTTCATCACATTCTGCAGAACCAGCTCAGCAAAAGGAAGATGCCCTGTTTGGTCTCCTCCCCCCTCTCCTCTCCAGCATGTCCTGATGCCAGCCCCTTCCCACCAGTCTCGGGAGGTAGTAGGAGGAGGAGGAGGAGGAGGAAGGATGCGGGGACAACAGTGTACGGACCACTCTGGACTGGTACCCTCGGGCGTGTTGCTGTACAGAGCGCGGCCCCATGATCTGCACCGCGTGAGGCTTGACCAGCACGCTGGAGGAAGGTCAGCATCTTTCTCTGTCCCTCCTCCTCCTTCTTCGGTTCTCTTCTGCCTTTTACTGCGCGGGAAGGGTTCGTCTGGGATAATCTGTGCTCGAAAAAGTTTCTCTTTTCGAAAAGTATGGTTTAAAAGTCGTCTCCTTTTTGATTTTTTTTCGCGGGTTGTTGTTGTTGACGCTGTGGATGTTTTGTCTTGTTGTTGAATTGTTTGATTGTATTTGTTGTTGTTTTTGTTTTTTCTGCTGATGTGGTGTTGTTCTTCTCTTGTCTGTGGTCTGTGGATGTTTGCTAAAGGTGGGTCTGGTTTGTGGAGTGAGGGAGTATTTCTGTCTGTTTTTGGACCTCCCCTTTGTTCGGTTGGTCTGAATCCTTGCTGTTGTGTTTGGAGAATAATTTTGGGTTCCACTCTGCGTTATTCTAACGATTCTTGTCTCTTTTTGTCGTTTCTAATACCACTAAACCGTACCTGCCTGGTCGCTTTTTCTTGATTTTACTACAGTCTTTCTTCGCTAGTCTCTTCCTTCGCTCTCTCCATCATTTCGTCTGTACTTTTAATGTCTTTTTATCTCACTCCTTATTTAGCTCCCGTGTCTCTCTCCCTTGTCTTAATACATCATCACGATATCAATACTCTGCTTTCAAAGTTGTCCGCCTGTCGTTTAGTTGCGTACGGTGTCTTTCCTTCTCTTTTCCTCGCTCTCTCTCATCCCTTCATCCACATCCTTTATTAGATAGTCTCTCTGAACAGAAGAGGGTCGTCGACACGAGGAAGAGGGTTCTTGGCGAGTGGGCAGGGTGTAGGGTGGTGGAGGAGGGCATCTTCGACATCTCTCCTTCGGACATCTTCTCCTCTCTTTCTGCTGTTGCTTGAAGCTTGTCCGGCCCCTGGACGTATCCTCAGTGTGGCAAAAGTGTAGGAGCCGTAACTGTGCACCGCCGAGGGTTCGCGCCACCATTTCCCACCATGACGTGTCTTCCTGTTGATCAGACATAGGACTTGTTTCTTTCAAGCTGGGGTTTGGTTTTGTTTGTTACCTCTAGGTGTGTTTGTTACCCTGTATTATGACACACTCACCTCACAGTCACAAACTGTTGTTTTAGGCAACTCGCATATGATATGCAAGAACGTGTTGCATTTAAATGCTAGGCCTCATGCAACATTCTTCCCAACATCTGTTTCAGTGTTGCCGAGAAATAGTTTGTGAGTGACTACATAGTGATGATGTGTATCTAATCATAACATTATATATATAATAATTATAATATAATAATAATTATATGATATACATATACTATATATACTTATAATATTATATATATATCAATATCAATATCAATATCAATATCATTTTCAACAAACATTTCGAACAATTAAGCCAACGATTTGGCAGTAAACTACTTATTCTGTCTAGTGCTTTTCATGCACCGCGCACACACGACACACACACACACACAACACAATACTACACACATACAACATACAACAACACACACACAACACACACACACACACACACACACACACACACACACACACACACACACACACACACACATTGTGCTTTCGGTCTGTTGGTGCATTTAGCATTGATCGTGAACTATGAAAGATAACTCACGACAAAACGTATCAAACGAGCAATTTCTAAAGTTTTCCTCCCTTTTTTAACTGTCCTTCAGACACAGAAAAAATATTCAGTACCTAGGCCTAATTGTTAGCGGGGGGGGAAATAGGATAATGAACTCAATGTGACAAGTGGTGGTTGTATGACTTGTTTATTGGATGAGCTGAATGAATGAATGAACCATGAATGAATAAAAAATAAATTAACAAAGTATAGATGAATGAACATGAATGAATGAATGAAGGGATGGATGAATTAATGATTGATTGATGAATGAATGAACGATTGATGAATGAATGAAATAAATTAATCAATGAATGAAAGAATGAATGATTGAATTGATTAATTAATTGATAAGACAATCCAGCCTACTTGCGTCATATACAGCAAAGAGACTTATCTTAAACACTTTAATTGCAGAGAGAGAGAGAGAGAGAGAGAAGAGAGAGAGAGAGAGAGAGAGAAGAAGAGAGAGAAGAGAGAAGAGAGAGAGAAGAGAGAGAGAGAGAGAGGAGAGTGAGTGAATGGAGGAGAGACTATCCAAAATGTGTTGACAAGTGTTTAGCTTATGAATGTGCATTAGTCTCAACGTATGTGTGCATATGCGCGCGTGTGCGTGCGTACGTGCGTGTGTGTTGTGTGCTATGTGTTGTGTGTGCTGCCTGTTGTTTGTCTGTCTGTCTGTATGTGTATCTGTATGTGTTTGTACTTTTTCATACAAGCTGATATGAATATGGATCAGAGAAAGAAAGTTAGTTAAACACCACAAAGTGCAGTAAACGTGAACAATCCCCCCCCCCCCCCCCTCAATATGAACGCCCATCAATTTAAACAATATTCACTGAATATGAATGCCAATGATCTTAACCACATCCCCAAATAGGAACACCAATCAAGATGAACCATATCCCTTAACATGAAGACCGAGATGAACCAACAACCCTTCACATGAACACCAACCAAAGTGAACCATATCCACATGATCACCAACCAGATGAACCCCCAACCTAAGATGAACCATACCCTTACATGAACACCAACCAAGATGAACCATACCCTTAACATGAACACCAACCAAAATGAACCATACCCCTTAACATGAACACCAACCAAGATGAACCATAACCCCTTAACATGAATGCCAATTGTTCCATATTGTTTCTATAATACTATAATTATAAATCATTGGCAATGTTAAAATAAAATTATTATATATATATAAATGAGTTGAAACATCCATCCAATTATAAAATTTTGTAAAGATGGCGACAGACAAAATCATAGCACTGACCAGTTGGAAACGTTTCTACAAACAAAGTTTTGCTATAAAGTATAATGCTTTTTGTGTGGCTGCCGTTCGAATTTTACCATAACAGGGTGAGGAGATAAGACTTGGTCAGATTTGGGTTTTTTTTTCTTTTTTTTCCCCTACAACTCAAAAGAATTTGCTTTAGTCCTATGATGTGTATTCCTCGCGCTGAAATGCAGTAAAAATTCTTTGTCAGTTGCCTTAAAAAAAGAAATTCAAAATTTTCGTTCTACTTCACTACTAAATCGGACACCATACTAACTCAGTGAAAAAAATGACCAATCAAAGACCCAATTTGCAGCCACCTTTCTGGATTATGTATGGTCAAGTTTTCAGCATTTCAACAGTGGTTATTAGAGCGCTTGCTTTCCTCAAGGTAAGGTTAAGCAGCACTGAGCGTGGTTAAAAACAAGTGGATGGGTGACTGTTTGCACGCCTTGTGCTTCAGTACAGCCACCCCCACCCTCATTTCACCCCCAGCTGTAAATGGGTACCTGCCCTCTTTAGGGTCAGGGAAGGTAAAGCAGCGAGAGAGAGAGAGAGAGAGAGAAGAGAGAGGAGAGAGAGGAGGAGAGACGCAGAGAGAGAAGAGAGAGAGATGAGAGATGAGGAGAGAGATGGCGCTGCCCTCAATATACTGGGCCTCCTTTAAAGAAGCTGAGGTCTCTTGACACCTCGCTCCCCCCAACAACCACATAGGTTATGGGGGGAACACCTTTACCTTTCTTTTACCCAAACTGAAGAACAGCAACAGCAGCAGTAGCAGTAGCAGCAGCTTACCTGTTGGCGTAGGTCCTGCATCATGTGAGCCCAGCTGACGTGCTGACGAGGCACGGGGGAGGCCTGGAACCCATGGAAGATGACAGTGTCGCTGACGTACACCGCCCTGTACAGACAGTCGTTCATGGCTGCCAGCTGACCCACAGCGCTGTCTTCCTCCTCCTCTTCCTCCCCTTTCTTGTCTTCCTCTTCCTTCTCTTCCTCTTCCTTCTTTTTCTTCAAGGGTGGCCGCCATTCCACCACCTCCATGACCCCGGACGTGACGTAGTGTCGGATGATGGCCGCCACTTCCGGTGAAGCGCTGTGGAGGTAGAGGGTGAACTTCTCTGTGCCCAGCAGTCTGCCTGTCTCCACTGTCTGGGGGAGTGAACATGGAGGGAGAAAATAATGTGGGGTTTATTTGGGTGAAGTAGTGTTGTTTCCTGAATTATGCATGTACTAGTTAGAGGATGAAGCAATGCGTGATCAACATTGAAACTTATCCTGTTGTCTGTCAAAGGTTTTGTTCTTTACTAGTTACAACACACACGCACGCGCGCGCACACACACACACACATGCGCGCGCGCGCACGCGCACACACACACACAAACACACACAAACACACGGGGACTGGATGTAAAAAGCACAGGAGTGCTTATTCTATTATTATCGATATGAAATAATAAATAAATTAAATAAATAAATAAACGAGAGAGAGAGAGAGAGAGAGAGAGAGAGAGAGAGAGAGAGAGAGAGAGAGAGAGAGAGAGAGAGAGAGAGAGAGAGAAGAGGGCAAGGCAAGGCAAAGCAAAGCAAAGCAAGGCAAGATTCATTATTTTGAGGAGGAAGATTTCTTTAGATAAGCACTGACGATGTACTGGGTTGTTGTTTTTTTTACACCCTTTTGGTGTTTGTATGAGGGGTTTTACATTGTACTACTAATAAATGATATATCACAAAGAATGTGATACTGACAAGAACCAACTTTGACTGTAACTGGAAAAAAATGTGTAGACAGGAAACATTCTCAGCGTTGAGTGCATGTGTTCGCATATAGAACTTTGGTTTATAGTCTCATCTGAAAGACTTTCGGGGGTGGGGGGGGGGAGGAGGGGGGGGCGGAGTCAGTACCAATGTAAACGCTTGGGGGGGGGGGGGATCGCTCCGAAGCTCACTGGAGACTTGAACTCCCGTTCTCAGCTATTGTCAACTGGGGAACGGGAGAGCTGGTGGTTAGAGCAGTGATTCCTGATCTGACAGCCCGGGTTTGAGCCACCACAGAGCAGTTTTTCAAGGGAATTTTTTTCCCCTGGAGTTAACATCAGTACCGACTCCAAGTCCTTTGGATGATACCATAAACCGAGGTTCTGTGTGCCAACGCACGCAGAACATTTTGCGTACATGTTAAAAACTCGTGCTGCCTTTCAGAAGAGTAGGCCATTGCATGCCAGTAGGAACAGAATATATTTCTTTCTTTTTTTTTTTGTTAACTGCATGCACACTGTTGTCATGTTAAGAAATTATCCCCGAAGTTGGAATACGGCTACCTTAATGGTGGGACCCCCCCCTACCCCCCCCCCCCCCTACCCCCCCCCCCCCCCCCCCAAAAAAAAAAGATAACAAAACGCAAAATCTCACCATTTGGTAAACCTCAACGCTTTAGCAGAGGAACGAAAAAAAAAAAAAAAAAAAAAAAGACGACAAAAGCTACTTCTGTCAGATCACATATTATAAGCCTACAAAGCTCCTAAACTTTACACAAGGCTGTCCTATGTGTTCAGCAACCATTGCATGGTCACCTACATTACCTGCAGCAATCCTAGATAATCCCTGAAGTGCGAATGCATGACGGGAAGGCAGGTGGTGACGTTGTACCGGAAGCGCTGACCAATGGGAGGCGGGTACTGCACAGGGAGATAACTTCCAGGCAACACCTTTCTCTCGAGAGTGATCCCGACATAATCTGGGGTGGCGCACAGGTGAAGGTCACAGGTGACGAAGATTGCTTGGTATCTGTAGGGTGGGAAGAGGGGGTGGGGTGGACAGAAATGATAATAATGATGATGATAAGAATAGTAATAATGAATGATGATGAAGATAAAATAAGCAAGGATGATGATGATAATCGTGATGATGATGATGATGATGATGATGATGATGATGATGATGATGATGATGGTGGTGGTGG
>CM060335.1:31189231-31201731 GCA_030674155.1 Stramonita haemastoma | reverse complement strand
ACAGACAGACAGACAGACAGACAGACAGACAGACAGACAGACAGACAGACAGACAGACAGAGACACAGAGAAATATGAACACAGATTCCAACTTCAATCACACCCAGTGTAAACACAGGTGGACACCCATTCAGATCTTCTTCTCAGCCTTAACTCCCCCCCTCCACACACACACACACACACACACACACACACACACACACACACACACACACACACACACACACACACACACACACACACACACACACATCCATCCATCCATCCATCCATCCATCCATCCATCCATCCATACATCATACATACATATACACACACATATTCGAATACATACACACACTACATACTACACACACACACACACACACACACACACACACACACACACACACACACACACACACACACACACACACACACACACACACACACACACACACACACACACACACACATACAACACCATGTTCAGCATAGATGATATTATTCCTTCAACTGGGTTTTTTGTGTGTTCCTATACTAGAGCCACAGAAGACTCCTCAAAATATCATACAAAGAACACAAGACCAATAACTATGTGAAAGAAGAAATCAAAAAGCGTGTGGGCCCCCAAGAGCCTTTGCTCTCCACCATAAAGAGGAGAAAGCTGATGTGGTTTGGTCACACCACAAGACACAACACCCTAGCAAAAACCATCTTGCAAGGAACAGTCGAGGGCAAGAGAAGAAGAGGCCGCCAAAAGAAATCATGGGTTGACAACATCAAAGACTGGACTGCCCAACCCCTGCAACGCCTCCTACTAGCCACACAGGATCGTGAAGCATGGAAAAAGATCTCTGTTGCGTCTTCTCTCATGTCCCCCCTACGTCCTTTGGACATGGAACTGAGTGAGTGAGTGAGAGTGATACTAGAGCTCCAAGTTTTCCCAATGGTGAGGTTTTTGCGTATGCAACCGGTTTTTGCCCATTATGAACGTAGCTGCATTCCCATTTCGGGATACAGTTGGTAATTGAATCTACTACTTTTGCTTGGACAGTCGGGAAATGATTCATTGCCCATGAAATCTTCCTAAATCACCATAAACCATTTTATTTGGAGTTCTAACAGGAACACCTAAAAAATATTTTGCAAGCCATAGAATGGACCTTTTCTAAATGATCTAATTTGGTTAAACCCCATATTTTAGAGGCACACAGAAGAATCGGTTGAATTTTAATGTAAAAAATTGAAAAATGATTTGGCGGTCATTTCCTTATATTTTGAAAAACCTTGTTCAAGTGGACTACTGCTTTCTTACCCTTAGATGCTAAACCTACGGTACCCCTCTTCATACTGATCACTTTTGTGAAATGGAATCCTCGATAACAATAGCAGTTTACCACATCTAGTTTCTTACCATTAAAAACCCTAAATGCCCTCCCTTTCTAAATACTATAATTTTTGTTTTCTCAGTGTTCACATTTAATTTCATGTCATTACAACAGTTCTGCAAAATATTAAACTGGTTTTGTAAACCATGCACTGTTGAAGATAGGAAAGCCACATCATCTGCAAAAACTAATACAAGCAATTCCATAATGCCTGGCAAAAGCTGTATACCATGTCTTCCTTTAACATTCATGTGAGTAGCAAGCTGATTTATGAAAACAGAAAATAAAGTAGGACTTAAAACACAGCCTTGTCTTACTCCATCAGGACATTCGAAATAATCATTAAGGTCACAATTTGCACGTACACATGAGACTAAAGAAAAATACATTGCTTTCAAAGAGGCCAAAAAACCTTCCACTCACTCCTTGATTTCTCATGCATTGAAGAAGTTTGTCATGATGTACAGAATCAAAATTTTTTAATCAATAAATGCTATGTTTAATTTTCTGCCTTTCTTCATGATACATTTCTGGACAATTGCATATAGATTGAATACTTGATCAACTGTTGAATATCCTCTACAAAAACCTACATGATTCTCAGAAATCATATTGTTGTCTTCTAACCAGTTATAAAGTATCGCATCTAATATCGTTGTATTACATTTAGAAAGGATACTTAACTTCTTTCTTTTGGCTATTGTAGGTCTAAGAATTTGCATTTCACTTTTTCTTCAAAATGAAATACTTGTGATTCGACTGAGCCTCCCCCCCTCCCCCCCCCCCCCCCTCCCTCCCCCACCGCCCTGACCCAAATTAAAGCATGGTTAAGTGCCAGAGCTAGATGAGATAAAGCACAGTATTGTTTATCTGTTATCCTGGAGCTGAAGTTTTTTTTTTTAAAGTATATCCTCTCTTGTTCTCTTTAGGACTGTCTATCTCTGTGTGTGTGAGTGAGTGTGTGTGTGTGTGTGTGTGTGTGTGTGTGTGTGTGTGTGTGTGTGTGTGTGTGTGTGTGTGTGGTGTGTGTGTGTGAGAGAGAGAGAGAGGGAGAGGAGAGAGAGAGAGAGAGAGAGAGAGAGAGAGAGAGAGAGACAGACAGACAGACAGACAGACAGACAGACAGACAGACAGACAGACAGACAGACAGACAGACAGACAGACAGACAGGACAGACAGACAGACAGACAGACAGAGACAGAGAAACAGACAGACAAAGAGAGAGTTAAAGAGAGATAGACCGAGAGACAGACAGACAGACAGACAGACAGACAGACAGACAGACAGACAGACCGACCGACCGACCGACCGACCGACCGAGAGAGAGAGACAGAGACAGAGACAGAGAGGCAGAGAGGCAGAGAGACAGAGGGACAGAGAGACACACAGAGAGACAGAGACAGAGAGACAGAGACAGAGAGACAGAGACAGAGAGACAGAGAGAGAAAAGCTGTGCCCTCTGATGGGAAAGAAAGAAAGAAGGAAAGAAGGAAGGACAGGGTGTTTGCAAGATCATGCCCAACGTCACGTCACGTCAGGTCACGTCAGTCTACAGCTACTATCCCCGCATTACAGCCCTTATATTACCGCCCCGGCCCTCAGTGCCTGACGCTATGAATACCTGGACATCACAGGGAGACAGAAACAGACAGAAAGAGGGGGGAGGGAGAGAGAGATGACAGAGACAGAGACAGAGAAACGGACAAAGAGAGAGTTAAAGAAAGATAGACCGACCGACCGACCGACCGACAGACAGACAGACACACACACACACACATACACACTCATACACACTCATACACACTCATACACACTCATACACACACATACACACTCATACACACACACACACATACACACACACACACACACACACACACACACACACACACACACACACACACAACACACACACACACACACACTCATACACAGACACAGACACAGACACAGACACACACACACACAACACACACACACACACACACACACACACACACACACACACACACACACACACACACACACAGGTGGGGGGAGGGAGGGAGAGAGAATTTGGAAGGATGAGAGAGAGGAAGAGACAGGGAAGGGGGGAGAGAAAGGAGGAGAGTGGGGGAGGGAGAGAGAGGGCTTGACAAAGAAGGAGAGAGCGGGAGGGGACAGAGCAAGAGAGAGGAGGGGGGGGGGGAGGCTGTCAGTATAACTACCATTCCCACCTTCTGGGTAGTATGCATGTATGTGTGGATGTATGTATGTATGTGCAGTATGTGCATCATGCAGTTGCTTTAAGAATTGTGACATTTTTGGGGTGGCCCGAGGTGCTGAAGTGGGAGAACTTGCCGAAGCGTGGGACCTCCGACTTTCTGGCTTCTGACTACAGTCCTGATATCAGAGAAATCTGGAAAGGACTATAATTCGACGAAAACAGACAAACAAATGGATAGTATGTGCTAAGAATTCCCTCTTTTCTATTCCTCTCTGTTTCTGCCTCGTTTTTCTTTTCTTTCTGTCACTATTTTTTTTTGGTCCATTTTCTGCCTTCAGTGGTCCATTCTCTTGCCTTCCACCCCCCCCCCCCCCCCCCCACCCCAAAAAAAAAGACCTAAAAGATATCAATAATCTCGCAACACCGAAGTCGGATGCGCTGGGCCTGACTTGTTAGGCGCTTAACGGGGACTGGAAGTAAAAAAGCTTACGAGTGCTTCTTCATTATCCTCGAATAAAAGAATTTGCCTTGCCTTGCCTTGCCTCGCCTTAACAGCAGCTCATAATTATGACAAGACAACTGAAGCTGTCTAAGCGTTCGACGAAGAAGATAGTCAAGTCCAGCAGTAAATCTAGTTATTGCTTCTCCTCAGTGGATATTATCAGTATGTCTTACGATAATGTTGCCTGATCTGACTGTTTAGCCAGGTATATCTACACCTAGTGGATCTGTGGTCTAGAGGTAACACACCTGCCTAGAAAGCGAGAAGTCCAGGTTCGAAGTGTGTGGTGGTTCCATCCCCGTTTGGGCCTGGAACTTTTTCCCCCCATCCACTAAGACCGTGAGTTGTGGTCTGGGTGCTAGTCTTTCGGATGAGAAGATACACTGAGGTCCCGTGTGTTACACATAATTATTAAGTGCACGTAGAAAAAAATAACACCCACGGCAACAAGGGAGTTGTGCCTGGCAAAATTCTGTAGAAAAAAGCCACTCTGATAGGAAAACAAATACAGCTGCAGACAGGAAAAGAAAAAAAAATATTGGATGGCGCTGCTCTTGTAGTGACGCACTCTCCCCAAGGGAGAGCAGCTGGAATTTCACGCAGAGAAATCTGCCGTGACTTAAAGTGGTATACAATACAATCTACGTCCTTGTTTATCCCTTGTTTCTTTATCCTCATATGTTTGGAACATTAAAACGTCACACAGCTTTCTTGTTTTCCCATCTGTTTGACATGAGATTCTTCAGCTATAGCCTATTTTGCACATTATAGTGGTAACTCTTTTTTTTTTTAACATAGCTTTCATTCTTTTATTTCCAAGATAATGGAATAAGCACTCATGTGCTTTTTTTTTTTTTTATACATCAAGTCCCCGTGTGTATATAGTTTTGTAAATTTTGTCATCCGTTCCCAGCGGCACATAATGGTCTACTCTTCCGAAAAAGCGGAACGGATTTTTAACATGTGCGTAAGATGTTCCGCGTGCGTTCGCACACGGGACCTCGGTTTATAGTCTCATCCGAAAGACTTCTGGGGAGAGAGTGGAGTCGGCACTGATGTTAACTCCTTGTCCTGATGTGATGCTTTTCGTAAGAGTAGCCATCGTGTGCCGGTGGGAACAGGTGACAAGATTTACAAAAGTGCATACACACGGGGACTAGATGTAAAAAAAAATTTTTTAAAAAGGCACATGGAGTGGTTTATCCATTATCCTCGATATAAAAGAATAAATAAATAAATAAAATAAATAAATGAATAAATGAAAATGTACTGGTGCCACATTGTTCTGAAGGGGTGTTAGCGGTTGTTTAAACCATAAAGGGAATGCAAACAGAGAGTGTTGAAATGTAATGCAGTCTCTCTCTTTTTAAAAGTATGAATAAAGATCGTGACAAGTAAAGCAAGCCCCCTAAAAGTAAACAGGAAAGTTGCAGAGCAAGATTGCAGCCAGAGCTAGTGTGCACACTCACTACCTTGTATGCAGGCTACACTCCTTGCTTTAGCTTGCGGGTCGTGTAGTACCTTCCATAGAGTGCTACTGGATACATTTCTGCTGATTCTCAGATTTTTTTTTACAGTATTATTGAGGAAAAAGTAGTGAGGAAAGACAACTGCAGGTACCAACTTCTCAATCATTTTGAAAATGACTTATCAAAGATTCAAACTGAAAAAAAAGGAAATGAAAATAAATTCTAGGGAATAATGTCTTTCAGTGACAGCATTGTAGGCATTTCTGTGTAAGAACCATGCCTTTGGCCTGACCTGACTCGAGTTTCGGCTCCTGGATGAGCACTCATCAGAGGTCCCGGCGGTGATTGAAACTCCACCTGCTGTGGTACCTTACAGCAAGACACATTTCAGAATTTAAAAGTGTAAATTGCATTCAAAGGAATATTTGATATTCCTGTGGCCTTTTGAAACTGCCCTCAAAAGAAGATGATAAAAAGAGAAAGAAAATATGCTTAGAATATATGTTGGGAAAAAAATGAATAAGACAAAATAAGCGCCTAGATTTTTTTACAGTATGAAAAAATGCGTTGTGCACTTGTTATTCTGGGGATTGAGGACATAGAGTAATACCAGGTAGTCACCAGAGAGTTGGAAATGATAATTTAAAAAATGAGGATTGCTTGAGTCCCTACAGCGTTGACCCCGCGAATGCATAGTGACAGAGACAGATTAAAAGACACAGACACAGAAACAGAGTTATGATACAGACAGACAGACAGGTAGATAGACAGAAGACAAAAGAGACGGAGATAGAGACAGAGACAGATTAAAAGACACAGACACAGAAACAGAGTAAGATACAGAGAGACAGACAGGTAGATAGAAGACAAAAGAGACGGAGATAGAGACAGAGACAGATGAAAAGACACAGACACAGAAATTAAGTACGATACAGACAGACAGAAAGACAGAGACAGGCAGAAAGATATAGACAGCCAGAGACACACAGACAGACACAGAAACAGAGATTGACACAGACGGACAGACAGACAGGTGGATAGACAGAAGACAAACAGACGGAGATAGCGACAGTAAAGGTTTATCTGCTGTGACATTGCGCTAAGTGTAACGCTTGACAAATCTGAAAAGAAGTCTATTTACATCGTGCCGCATGACATGCATACATACCAGTATGGAACCATACGAAAAGACAAACACGCACACAAAATAACAACAAACACACACACATACACACCCACCCATCCTGTACATACATGCACACACACACACACACACACACACACACACACACACACACACACACACACACACACCACACCTACACACACACCACACACACACACACACACACATGCACACTTCTACACATACGCACAAGACACAACACACAGACACACAGACACACACACACACACACACACACACACACACACACACCACACACACACACACACACACACATACACACACACAAATACACACATCTTACACACACAGACACACAGACACACAGACACACAGACACACACACACACATAACACACACACAGCACACAAATACACACATCTTACACACACAGACACACAAAACAAACATCTTACACACACACTTTACATGCGCGCGCACGCACGCGCGCACACACACACACACACACACACACGCAACCACAATCTTACACACATCTTACGAACACACACACACACACACACACACACACACACACACACACACACACACACAACACACACACACACACACACACACACACACCTCTACACACACACACCTCTACACACACACACACACACACCTCTACACACACACACACACACCTCTACACACACACACACACACACACACACACACACACACACACACACACACACACACACACACACACACACACACACACACACACACACACACACACGTCAGTCTAAATCAGAGAAATTGCTCATGTATCTTCAGAAGAATAATTATGTCAGCACAATGTGGCATAACTAGGCCAGCTGGACTTTTCCCCTACACCACAGTGTGTGTGTGTGTGTGTGTGTGTGTGTGTGTGTGTGTGTGTGTGTGTGTGTGTGTGTGTGTGTGTAAATGTGTGTGTGTAAAGTGTGTGTGTGTGTGAGTGTGTGTGTGTGTCTGTGTGTGTAAAGTGTGGTGTGTGTGTGTGTGTGCGCGTGTATGCACACTTTTTTTTACATCGAGAACAATGGGATAAGCACTCTTGTGCTTTTTTACATCCAGTCCCCGTATGTATGCAGTTTTGTAAATGCCATCTGTTCCCACCGGCACACGATGGCCTACTCTTACGAAAAACAGGACAGGATTTAACGTGTGCGCAAGATGTTCTGCGTGCGTTCACACACGGGGCCTTGGTTTATAGTCTCATCCGAAGGACTTTGGAGGAGAGTGGAGTCAGCACTGTTGTTAACTCCAGGAGAAAAATCTCCTCGAACGGGAATCGAACCCGGATCGTCAAATTGCCAGCGCAATGTTCTAACCACTAGGCTATCCCGTCCCCCACATGTGCATACCTGAATGGAGTGAATGTTGCTTATGTATTTGAATGTTATTTTGATTGATCTTTTTTCTCCTTGCTATTGTGATTGCTGTTTGGGTTTTTCCTCCCCACTAACTGTCATTGTTATTCTTGTCGTGGATCAATACATCATTGAGCCCATGTACGAATACGATTTCTTTGTTATCTTAAAAATCATTGAATTTCGATATAGGTTCTTGTATTTTAACGCTTTGTATAGCCCTATGCAAGTTTCCACTTACATGAGATCACATTGTATTGAATTGTGTTTTATAACATTGCATCAGACTCATTTTTACACATGGGATTACCTTACATTGTGACATTGTGTCGTTTTACAATTATTCTATGTTGTATTATATAACATTGCATTACATTACATCATACTACATTACATCGCAATGCATCATATTACAAGACAATACATCGCACTGCATCTCGCAGCATTATAATTATTGCACTGCATTCTTTTTTGCATTTCATTGCATCACCCTTCATCACATTGTATTGCATGACATTACGAAACATAGCACTGCATAACATTACACTGTAGTATAAATTAAAGTTAATGTGTGTCCTGAGCCTGAGGCTCATCAGGCCGGTGCTTATCCCGGTTTCTGTGGCGTTAAGCGACTGAGAGTCATAGACTCCCCCCTGGATAGGACGCCAGTCTATCGCAAGGGTTAACCCCCAACACAAGGTTGGTACCCCCTTTTACACCTGGGTGGGGTGAGAAAATAGCCGTAAAGTGCCTTTTCCAAGGGCACAACACCATAGCCGAAAGCTGGGATCGAACCCGCAACCTTTAGATTACGAGTCCAACGCCCTAACCCCTAGACTACAGCGGCGGCTACACTGTAGTATACTAAATCACAAAACATAGCATTACATTACAAATATTAGCCAGGTAGACTCCCCACACCTATGGCGGACACATCCCCATAGAAGCACGTTTTTTTTCCTTCTTTTCTCAAACAGTCAATCAAACGATAAAGAGAGAAGGGTCAAGTAGGCCGAGTGGCTAAGCTGTTTGGTGCTATAGAGTCAAGAGTCAAGGGTCAAGGGTTCATTTCACACGCGTAGCCTCAAGGTCATCCACTGAATCAAGGCAACGTGACCCCACGTACATCAACATAGCCCTATATCTCTTCTTGACTGATGTCAGAAAACTTTCGTAAGGGATGATCCACTTATCGGGTGATTTGGCACAACTAGTACAGTTTACGAAAAATAAGTCAGTGTAGCTATCGGTTTAGTATCTTGCCGAATCTATTCTGGGGGACGGGACAGCCTAGTGGTCAGAACATTGCGCTGGCAATTTGACGACCCGAGTTCCATTCCCGTTCGAGGAGATTTTTCTCCTAGAGTTAACATCAGTGCTGACTTCACTCTCTCCCCAAAAGTCTTTCGGATGAGACTTTAAACCGAGGCCCCGTGTGCGAACGCACGCAGAACATCTTGCGCACACGTTAAATCCTGTTCCACTTTTCGTTAAGAGTAGGCCATTGTGTGTCGGTGGGAACAGATGGCAATATTTACACAACTGCATACACACGGGTACTGGATGAAAAAAAAACACATGAATGCTTATCCCATTATCCTCGATATAAAAGAATTAAAAAAAAAAAAAAAAAAAATTCGTGGAACTGTCAGACAGCAACTACTGTTGTCTGTTGCATGAGCGAAAATGCGTCATGCTGCCGTTAAGCACCTGACAAGTCAGGCCCAGCGCATCTAACTTCGGCATAAAAGAGAATTGTTATCTTTTAAGTCTTTCTAGACAAAAAAGGCAGGAGAATGGAACAAGAAGGCAGAAAACAGACAAGGAGGAGGTGACAGGAAGAAAAGGAACAAGCACATAATTTCCAGAATGTGGGGATGTTATTTATACTGACAGGCCCCCCGGCACCCCACGGGGAAATCTTGCCGATAACACATTATTTCTATTATGCCCTATTGTAAAACATGTTTTTACCTACATTTTCTGAGCAGTCTCTGGAAAATGTATTTGAAAATTCAAGGTGAGCCTTTGCCATTGCTAGATCTAGATGTTTATTGCACAGCCCACTTCTATACTTATTGTAGTTACATTATTGTTTCATGTTTGTACTTTGTGCTGAGTTTAAATTTTGCTCTTGTTTAAGAAAAGCGTTATTATTATTACTTTCTCAACATTTTTTTTAATAATGCACAAAAATACCAACACTGATGCTACCTGTTAATCGATTACTCTTTAATATTACTTTGAACAGACGTTAAATTGAAGCAACGACCTTATTTCTGTGGCTCGCATTCTTCATTCTAACTACCCCTCCCCTCCCTCCCGTGTTAATGTTCATGCTTTGTGCATATGCATACTAAAGAACTTAATATGAATGGAATGCAATCTTATTTCATTCTTTTATTCTAAGAATAATGAATTAAGCACTCGTGTGGGCTTGGTTGTTTTGGGGTTTTTTATTTTACATCCAGTCGCTGTGTCATTCGGTTCGGTAAGTTTTTTATCTCGTCCCCACTATGCAAATCGCTTATTCTTCTCAAGGCGCAACGGGTTTTTAACATAAGCGCAAAATGTCTGTTTCATTAGCACAAGGTCCACAGTTTGTAATCTTATTGAACAACATCTGCACCACAACACGGCAGCACAACAACAACAGGCAGCAACAACACACAACAACAACAGCACCACACAACAACAACGGCAACAAAACAACACCAACAACAACAACAAAGGAACAGCAGCAACAGAAAGCAGCAGCACAATCAACAAAACAACAACAACAAACAACAAAAGAAGCAGCAGTACAACCCAAACAACACACAATAAATATGTCATTAACAACGAAAACAAGCAAGATGTTTCGAGACAAACAAAAAACCCCAATCTAAAACAACAAAAAGCAACAACAGCAAACTTATGGCAGACAGGAGAGAGAGAGAGAGAGAGAGAGAGAAGAGAGAGAGAGAGAGAGAGAGAGAGAGAGAGAGAGAGAGAGAGAGAGAGACAGAGACAGAGACAGAGACAGAGACAGAGAGACAGAGACAGAGAGACAGAGACAGAGAGACAGAGAGAAACCCAATAACACCAAAACAAACCTTGCTGAGAGCCAAAAAAAAAAGACTTCTTTTCACACATCACTTTGACACTTAGAAATATTCCGTTACTGTGTCCTCACTCACCTACTCATCACATGAGGTGTAGTCGCCACCACGTAGGAAATATCCCATACACCCCACACCACCCACCCACCTCATCTCACATAAGCCCCTACATCATCTCAGCAGATACCTAGCTAACGGCTTAATTTCATCCAAAGCACCCGTTCAACTCTTTGCGTACATGAATAAAATATTCTCGTGTGTTTTTGGGGAGGAAGCTCTGAGTTGAAATAAATATTCACTGACTTGAATAAACATCCTTCTCTGATTTGAAACATCATTCTTCTACGTGCATATTCCGTGCTCTCTCTCTACACGTGTAAATATTTTCAGAACACAATCATAGCACTGGCAGGTCTGCACATACAGACAGACACACGCACGCACGCACGAAACGCACACACACAGACACACACAAAAAACATGCACGCATACATACACATACACGCATACACATACATACACGCACGTACGTACGCACGCACGTTAAAGCATGCTCCGCTTTTCAAAAGAGTAAGCCATTGTGTGCCGGTGGAAACAGATGAAAAAATTTACAAAACTGCATACACACGGTGATTGGATGTAAAAAAAACAAAACAACATGAGTGCTTATCCCTTTATCCTCGATATAAAAGAATAAATAAATAACACACACATACACGCACGCACGCATGCACGCACACACTCACTCACACACACACAACACACACAAACACACACACACACACACACACACACACACACACACACACACACACACACAAACACACAACACACACACACACATATTCACCCCACCCCCACCCACCCACCCACCTACCTACACACACACACACACACACACACACACACACACACACACACACACACACACACACACACACACACACACACACACACACACACACACACACACACACAAAAACAAACAAACAAACAAACAAACAAACAAAAGAATCAACTCCACAAAACACAGTCGAGAATCAAACCTGTAACCCCCACATTCAACACAATCCTCCTAGACTCGAACAAATTCGGTGTTTAACCACCACACACATGGTCCCAAAACAACACGGCCTTCTCACAAATGTCCCAACAACCACTGATAAATGCAGACAGACAGACACAGACTGACAGACGTGCGTTTCCCCCATTTTGTGGGGCGAAGATAACACAGTCCTAGGCCATACACATCGCAAGAAGGAAATCCAGTTGGACGGGATAGCGTAGCGACGAAGAAGCCGTAT
>CM060335.1:31159231-31169231 GCA_030674155.1 Stramonita haemastoma | reverse complement strand
CATCAATCAATCAATCAATCAATCAATCAATATCAATCAATCAATAAATGGCGTCAGCGTTTGGCGGGTGGCGGGGAAACGCGAACATATAATCCATCCCTGAAGTCAGAATGCGCTGACTGACTAACTTCATAGTGGAGAACAAACAAACAAACAAACAAACAAACAAACAAAAAAACAAAAAAGTAAAACTGTCACGTAGACTATACAAAATCTCAACATTAGTGAAGTTTGAGAGCTCTAGCCGAGGAAGGATAATAATTCGTGGGAGGGAATGGGGGGGGGGGTGGAGGGAGATGGAGGGGGAATGGAGGTGGGAATGGAGGGGGGATGGAGAGGGGAGGGAGGGGGAGGGAGAGGGGAGGATGGAGGGGGGGATGGTCTTACCAGGTGTCACCAGACCGGGACAGACGTTGCAGGCCAGCTGGCATCCCTTGAGCATGTACCCGGGGTTGACATCACACTCCCCGCTCATAGCCCAGGCTCCGCAGCTGGGGTTAGTGTCCACACAGTTATCTGCCATAGATAGCCCCAATGCATACAAGGTCAAACACATGCGTTCATACATGCATACAGATATATACATGCATGCATGCATGCATGCATACATACATACATACATACATACATACATACAATACATACATACATACATACATACATACAATACATACTACATACATACATACATAATATCATACATACATAACAATAACACATATATATATACATATTATATACACATCCATCCATCCATCCATCATACATACATACATACATACATAATGTATACATACATGTATACATACATCCATATATGCATACATGCATACATGCATACTAGAGAGAATGATGTTTCCATCAATAAAGAGGGGCCTTGTATAGGTTAGACGGCAATGAATTCCATAGTTTTGGGGCTAGAAACAGGTCTGTCTAATTTACCTACTATCTTCAGGATTCCTTTGAGGAATGTGAAAAGCCTTCTTGTGTAAGAACAAAGAGCGCCAGAAGTTGTGCATTTACTTCATGAAATTAATAGACGCAGCAGAAGGGATCCATCAAAATAACTGAAGGCAAGCACTGTCGCCTTTGTACTAGTAGCGAGAGTTAATAGGAAGCCAGTGAAGTTGCTTTAAAATAGGAGCTACACACTCGCATTTCGTTTTTCGTTTTTGTTCTTTTTGTCCTGGCAACGAAAGTTAATAGGAAGCCAGTGAAGTTTCTTTAAAATAGGAGATACACACTCGTTTTTTGTTTTGGTTTTTTTTTTGTCCTGGCAGTGAGGCTTAACAGGAAGCCAGTGAAGCTTCTTTAAAATAGGAGCAACACACTCGTGTTTCGTTTTTTTTTGTCCTGGCAGCAAGAATTAACAGAAATCCAGTGAAGCTCCTTAAAGATAGAAGCTACACACTCGTGTTTCGGTTGTTTTTTTTGTTGTTTTTTTGTCCTGGCAGCGAGAGTTAACAGGAAGCCAGTGAAGCTCCTTAAAAACAGGAACTACACACTCGTGTTTCGCGATTCTTTTTTCAAAAAGAGCAATACCAAACAACAACAACAACATCACAACAAATCAACAACAACAACAAGAAGAGTATAATTTCTTTGTCACACAACAAAATGTTGTTTTAAAGATGTGCCTGTGTGGCTGACCTGGAATATCGATGGTTTTGTTGCAGGTGCCACAGGCGGTGCGGCACTTGAGGCTCATGGTGGTGTAGAACTTGTAGCACAGGCCATTGTCCGCCCAGTACGTGCACACCGTGTCTGGATCCACACAGGGGCCTGAAACATATAATTATACATGATTACTGAATTAGGGTAGGTTAGGATAGGGTAGGATAGGAAAGGATAGGATAGGACAGGATAGAATAGGATAGAGAGTAGAGTAGAGTAGAATACAGCATAGCATAGCATAGCATAGCGTAGCGTAGCGTAGTGTAGTGTAGTGTAGTGTAGTGTAGTGTAGTGTAGTGTAGTGTAGTGTAGTGTAGTATAGTATAGTATAGTATAGTATAACATGGTAGAGTATATGTAGTATAATATGGTATGGTATGGTGTGGTGTGGTGTGGTGTGGTGTGGTGTGGTGTGGTGTGGTGTGGTGTGGTATGGTATGGTATGGTATGGTATGGTATGGTATGGTATAGTATAGTGTTAGTATAGTATGGTATGGTATGGTATGGTATGGTATGGTATGGTATGGTATGGTATGGTATGGTATGGTATAGAATAGAATAGAATAGTATATTGTATGGTGTGGTGTGGTGTGGTGTGGTGTGGTGTGGTGTGATGTAGTGTGATGTGATGGTGTGGTTTTATGTGGTATGGTGTGATTTGGTGTGATCGTGTGGTCTGATGCGGTGCGGTGTGGTGTGTCATACTGCATTGTACTGCATTGTGTCTCATTCTGCAACGTTGCATTGTATTGTACTGCATTACATTGTGCTGTGTCAAACTGTTTTGTTCTGTATTCCACTTTTAATCAAGGCAGATTTCTTGACATGAAGTTCCAGAGGCTTGCTTAGGAGCGAGTACTTTGCAACAAGAACAAAGCCACTTTATCCATTTTTTTTTTTAACCTGTCTGCCTGTGTGTCTGTTTCCACGCTTGGAGAAAGTGTTTTTTTTCTACCATAACACTTTGAGAAGGACAGTTCCTTTGTGGCCGTGGGTTCTTTCACGTACGCAAAGTATGTGTTACATAGTACATCTCGATTTACCATCTTATCAGGAAAAAAAACTTGTACCCAGATCACCCTCTAAAATGCTGGCCCTTAAAGATAGAAGCTGAGGTCTCTTGACACATCGTTCCTTAACCACTACATAGGTTATGGGAAACATCTTTACCTCGTTTATTGAACGGTATTGTATTGTACTGTATTGTATACCACTGTCAGTTACGGCACATTACTCTCTTGAAATTCGGGCCGCCCTCCCAGGGGAGAGTGCGTCGCCACAACAGCAGCGCCACCCACGATTTTTTTGTCTTTTACTGTCTGCATATGTATCTGGTTTCCTATCAGAGCGGCTTTTTTTTCCAACAGAATTTTGCCAGGGACAAGTCGCTTGTTACCGTGGGTTCTTTAACGTGCACTAAATGAGTATTGCACTACAGACCCTCAAGTTTATCGTCTCATCTGAAAATCATCCAGACCACCACCATTCACAGTCTAGTAGTAGATAACAGGGGGAAAAGTTCGGGAAAACACACACGGATCAAACGAACCACATCACACATGAAACCCAGACCATTCCGTTTTCTAGACAGGCAGGTGCGTTACCTCTAAGAGCACCAATCCACCACCACACTTCCCCTCAGTCAGCCTACCTGTTCTGGCGGTAGGGTCATCGGTTTTGCCGGGGCAGAAGTCACAGGACTCCTTGCATTCCTTCAGCATCTCGCCAGCTTTTCGGATACAGTCCCCGTTCTCCGCTCGCTTTCGACACGTGGAGTTTTTGTCACTGCAGGTGGCGGCTGCACGTGCGCGAGGAGAAGACCGTGTTCGTAGTACAACAACACACCATATACATCGCACGTATCCAAGCGCGTGTGCATAGATGCAGACATGCAAATAATATGATATGTATGCACACCACGGGTAGACACACTCGCACGCGCACGTACATGCACACATACATGCATGCATAACTTGCACGCACAGGCACACATGCACACACACATGCATAACATGCACACACAACACACGCGTATACATAGCATGCATGCACAGGCACGCATGCACACACAACACACACGTGTACACGCATGCATGCATGAGCGCGCACAAAAACACACATACACACACACGCACGCACGCACACACATGCACAACTCCCCCCCACACACACACTCACATACACACAAACACAACTCCCACAACCCCCACCCCTCCACCCCAACACAAATACACAACTCCCACCACACACACTCACACACACACACATACACACCCCCCTCCCCCCGCACACAAACTTCCACAACCCCCACCCCTCTACCCCAACACACACACACACACACACATACACACACACTACTCCCCCCCCCCCAGCCAGCACACACACACACACACACACACACACACACACACAACTCCACCCCCTCCCCCCACACACACACAACTCCCCCACCCCCCACCTCCCACACCCCATACCACCACCACCACCCCTAACCACCCCCATCCCCCCCCCACCCCCACAGGCCAGTCTGCAACTTCTCAGCATGTAGCCGGCGTTGGACTCGCAACCCCCCCCCCCCCACGGGCCCACCCCCCCCACACACACCCCACACACATCCCCAACCACCCCTTCCCCCATCCCCCCCCCCACACACACACACACAGACCTGTATCGAAGTCAGCGTTGGGGTCACACAGCCCACAGGCCAGTCTGCAGCTTCTCAGCATGTAGCCGGCGTTGGCCTCACATTCTCCCACACACACACACAACCACACCCCCAACCACCCACCATCCCCCCCACACACACACCCCCAACTCCCCCACACAGACCTGTATCGAAGTCAGCGTTGGGGTCACACAGTCCACAGGCCAGTCTGCAGCTTCTCAGCATATAGCCAGCGTTGGCCTCGCATTCTCCCCCACGGGCCCACTCCTCGCACATGTCGTGTCCGTTCACACACGGCACTGCACGAGCAGGTCAGGTGAGGTCAGGTGAGGTCAGGTGAGGTCAGGTGAGGTCAGGTGAGGTCAGGTCAGGTGAGGTCAAGCAAGGAGGGAGGTAGGTGGGTGTGTTGGTTGGTTGGCTGGTTGGTTGTAGGTTGGTTGGTTGGTTGGTTGGTTGGTGTTGGTTGGTTGGTTGGTTAAGGTTGGTTGGTTGGTTGGTTGGTTGGTTGTAGGTTGGTTGGTTGGTTGGTTGGTTGGTAGTTATGCACACACACACACACACACACATACGCAAACCCACACAACACCACACACCACACACACACACACACACACACTACGCAAACACACACACACACAACACACACACACACCAACACACACACACACACACACAACACATACGCAAACACACACACACCACACACACACAACACACACACACACACACACACACACACACACACACACCATCACCATCACCACCATCACACACCACTCCTACACCCCACCAACGCCTCCCTCCGTCCCGCTGCAACCCCTCCCCCACCCACCCACCCCCCACTATCCCCTCACCCCAACACCCCCACCCCCACCCCCAATCCCACCCCCACCCCACCATTCCCTACTACATGACGTACATCTCGGGATGGATCCATCATCGTTGCAAATCTTGCAGGATTTTCGGCACTTGTCGTGCATGAATCCAGGGTTCCTGTCGCACTCCGCCGCTTGGGCCCATTGGGAGCAGTTCTGATGCTTATCCATACACACCTCTGCAGATAACACGTATACATGAGTACACACGCGCGCACGCGAACACACACGCGCGAACGCACGCATGCATGCACACATTCGCACACACACACATTCACACACAGATAAATATATATTTATGTATATATATAATATATAATATATATACACACGCATGCACGCACACACGCGCGCACACACACACGCGAACACACACACGCGAACACACACACGCGACACACACACACACACACACACACACACACACACACACACACACACACACACACACACACAGAGGTGAACAGACGTATGCATGTATGAATGAGTAGATAGATAGATAGATAGATAGATAGATAGATAGATAGATAGATAGATAGATAGATAGATAGATAGATAGATAGATAGATAGATAGATAGATAGATAGATAGATAGATATAATCCATTCTTAGGCATAAAAAGTGTTGCATGCATGTATTATATATATTATATATATATATATATATATATATATATATATATATATATATATTATATATTATCATTTTACACTCTTAGGCACAAAAATGTTGATGCATATACACATGCATGCATGCACATGCACACACTTGCGGCAGGTGTGCAAGTAACACGCAGGCACGTACAACATGCATGCATGCACACACACGCAGGCACAGACAAATGTACAGTTACAGTAACGCACACAATAGGCACGCGCATGGCATCAACACACCTAAGGCCACGCAGCAATGTACACTTCACACAACATACATACATACATACATACATAACATACATACCCTACATACATACATACATACATACATACATACTATACATACTACATACATACACAAAAGAGGAGGAGGAGGAGGAGGAGGAGGAGGAGGAGGAGTAGTAGTAGTAGTAGTAGTAGTAGTAGTAGTAGTAGTAGTAGTAGTAGTAGTAGTAGTTAGTAGTAGTAGTAGTAGTAGTAGTAGTAGTAAGGGTAAAGAAAAAGAAACTTATAAACAACTCTTTTGTCAATACAGGAATCAGTTCTTAAATGACCAAGGATTGTGACTATTTATTTGGACTTAAGATAGAGAAAGGATGGTTCATTCTTAAGTTGAAATATGAATCAATGATAGTCTCATTGTGGTATTCGCAGCAAGAACTATAACTTCTAGGAGACAAGACCCGAAGAGTTTTGTCCCCTAAATGAGCAAACCCTTTGCTATGAAGTCTTTTTGCCCCCATCTTTTATATAAAAGATAATAGAATAAGTGCTTATTCTATTATCCTTTTTACATCTAGTCCCCGTATGTATGCAGTTTTGTAAATTTTGTCATCTGTTCCCACCGGCACACAATGGCCTACTCTTACGAAAAGTGGAACAGGATTTAACGTGTGCGCAAGATTTTCCGAGCTACTGCCGAGATACCCGTTCAAAGAGGATTTTTCCCCTGGAGCTAACATCAGTGCCGAATCCACTTCCCCTCAACAGTCCTTCAGATGAGACTATAAACCATGATGTCGTGTGCGAACGCACGCAGAGCATCTTGCGCACACGTTAAAAGTCTGTTCCGTAGTTTAGAAGATTAGGCCATAGTGCGCTGGTTGAGAACGATTGACAGAAGTTACAAAACTGCATGCACACGGGGACTAGAAGTTAAAAAAGTATATTCGTGCTTATTCATCATACTCGAAATGTAAGACCATAAACAGATAAATCACAACAACACCTCGTATGTGTTTTCAGAACTGAAGTAAACGCAAATGTACATACCATGCGCTTTTTTTGTGAAAATGAATCTCTGACTATATATACTGTATCTTTGGGCAAGCGGGCTTTCTTACTATGCCATACGTTTGACAAGTTACCTGTACAAACTGTTCTTACCTTTGTGGAAAGCGTTCTATACTATGTCTGACTTTCCTGCCAGTGTTCATTTCTAACTATGTCTGACTTTCCTGCCAGTGTTCATTTCTAACTATGTCTGACTTTCCTGCCAGTGTTCTATACTATGTCTGACTTTCCTGCCAGTGTTCTATACTATGTCTGACTTTCCTGCCAGTGTTCTATTCTAACTATGGCTGACTTTCCTGCCAGTGTTCTATACTATGACTTTCCTGCCAGTGTTCTATACTATATTTGACTTTCCTGCCAGTGTTCTATTCTAACTATGTCTGACTTTCCTGCCAGTGTTCTATACTATGTCTGACTTTCCTACCCGTGTTCTATACTATGTCTGACTTTCCTGCCAGTGTTCTATACTATGACTTTCCTGCCAGTGTTCTATACTATGACTTTCCTGCCAGTGTTCTATACTATGTCTGACTTTCTGCCAGTGTTCTAACTATGTCTGACTTTCCTGCCAGTGTTCTATACTATGTCTGACTTTCCTGCCAGTGTTATACTTGTCTGATTCTGCCAGTTGTTACATGTCTGACTTTCCTGCTAGTGGTGTAAGCTATGTCTGACTTTCCTGCCAGTGTTCTATACTATGTCTGACTTTCCTGCCAGTGTTCTATACTATGTCTGACTTTCCTGCCAGTGTTCTATACTATGTCTGACTTTCCTGCTAGTGGTGTATACTATGTCTGACTTTCCTGCCAGTGTTCTATACTATGTCTGACTTTCCTGCCAGTGTTCTATACTATGTCTGACTTTCCTGCTAGTGGTGTATACTATGTCTGACTTTCCTGCCAGTGTTCTATACTATGTCTGACTTTCCTGCCAGTGTTCTATACTATGTCTGACTTTCCTGCCAGTGTTCTATACTATGTCTGACTTTCCTGCCAGTGTTCTATACTATGTCTGACTTTCCTGCCAGTGTTCTATTCTATACTATATTTGACTTTCCTGCCAGTGTTCTATACTATGTCTGACTTTCCTGCCAGTGTTCTATACTATGTCTGACTTTCCTGCCAGTGTTCTATTCTAACTATGTCTGATTTTCCTGCCCGTGTTCTATACTATGTCTGACTTTCCTGCCAGTGTTCTATACTATGACTTTCCTGCCAGTATTCTATACTATGTCTGACTTTCCTGCCCGTGTTCTATACTATGTCTGACTTTCCTGCCCGTGTTCTATACTATGACTTTCCTGCCAGTATTCTATACTATGTCTGACTTTCCTGCCAGTGTTCTATTCTAACTATGTCTGACTTTCCTGCCCGTGTTCTATTCTAACTATGTCTGACTTTCCTGCCCGTGTTCTATTCTAACTATGTCTGACTTTCCTGCCAGTACTTCTTTCATAACTATGTCTGACTTTCCTGCCAGTCTTCTATACTATGACTTTCCTGCCAGTCTTCTTCTATGTCTGACTTTCCTGCCAGTTTCTATACTATGACTTTCCTGCCAGTCTTCTATTCTATGTCTGACTTTCCTGCCAGTCTTCTATTCTAACTATGGTCTGACTTTCCTGCCAGTCTTCTATACTATGACTTTCTGCCAGTCTTCTATACTATGTCTGACTTTCCTGCCAGTGTTCTATACTATGACTTTCCTGCCAGTGTTCTATACTATGTCTGACTTTCCTGCCAGTTCTTCTATTCTAACTATGCTGACTTTCCTGCCAGTGTTCTTCTAATGTCTGACTTTCCTGCCAGTCTTCTATTCTAACTATGCTGACTTTCCTGCCAGTCTTCTATACTATGACTTTCTGCCAGTTTCTTACTATGTCTGACTTTCCTGCCAGTTTCTATACTATGTCTGACTTTCCTGCCAGTGTTCTATACTATGTCTGACTTTCCTGCCAGTGTTCTATACTATGTCTGACTTTCCTGCCAGTCTTCTATACTATGTCTGACTTTCCTGCCAGTGTTCTATACTATGTCTGACTTTCCTGCCAGTCTTCTATACTATGTCTGACTTTCCTGCCAGTCTTCTATACTATGTCTGACTTTCCTGCCAGTGTTCTATACTATGTCTGACTTTCCTGCCAGTGTTCTATACTATGTCTGACTTTCCTGCCAGTGGTGTATAACTATGTCTGACTTTCCTGCCAGTGTTCTATTCTAACTATGTCTGACTTTCCTGCCAGTGTTCTATACTATGACTTTCCTGCCAGTGTTCTATTCTAACTATGTCTGACTTTCCTGCCAGTGTTCTATACTATGACTTTCCTGCCAGTGTTCTATACTATGTCTGACTTTCCTGCCAGTGTTCTATTCTAACTATGTCTGACTTTCCTGCCAGTGTTCTATACTATGTCTGACTTTCCTGCCAGTGTTCTATACTATGACTTTCCTGCCAGTGTTCTATACTATGTCTGACTTTCCTGCCAGTGGTGTAAACTATGTCTGACTTTCCTGCCAGTGTTCTATGCTATGTATGACTTTCCTGCCAGTGTTCTATACTATGTCTGACTTTCCTGCCAGTGGTGTAAACTATGTCTGACTTTCCTGCCAGTGTTCTATGCTATGTATGACTTTCCTGCCGATAAACTATGTCACAGTTTCCTGCCAGGGGTGTAAGCTATGTCTGACCTTGTGGCATGTCTGATTTACAGAAGCACTGGCAGTTTTTGTCCACGAAGCAATCAGCCTGGCACGTCGGGGGAGACTGACAGTGATCTGTGGACAAAAAGTGATACAGTAAACTAAACAAATTAGTAACAAGAAATCATACACGCACGC
>CM060335.1:31151731-31154231 GCA_030674155.1 Stramonita haemastoma | reverse complement strand
GTGCACAAGATGTTCTGCGTGCGTTCGCACACGGGGCGTCGGTTTAAAGTCTCATCCGAAAGACTTTTGGGGAGAGTGGAGTCAGCACTGATGTTAACTTCAGGGGGAAAATCTCCTCGACCGGACTCGAACCCGGGTCATCAAATTGCGAGCGCAATGTTCTGACCACTAGGCTATCCGCCCCCCTACACATGAGGGTTAGTTAGCTTCTGGGGTCCAGTAGTAACTTCTATAGGTAAAGTAAAGGTAAAAAGGTAAAGGTGTACCATAACCTATGTGGTCGTAGATAGGGGAGCGAGGCGTCAGAGACCTCAGCTTCTCTAGGGGGGCAGCATATTGAGGGCGGCGCCCATCTCCTCTCTCTCGCTGTTTTACCTTCCCTGACCCTAAAGAGGGCAGGTACCCATTTACAGCTGGGTGAACTTTTACTGAAGCCAAGGCGCGCAAAAAGTCACCCATCCAACTGGCAACCACGCTCAATGCTGCTTAACCTTGGCTGGGGGGAAGCGAGCGCTCTGACCACTGAGCTGTCCCTTCGTCAACTCTTACAGAGTGCCAGTAAAAAAAAAAAAAAAAAAAAAAAAAGTAAGAAAAAAAAAAGGTTTGCTGGTTTTCACATTTTTAAAGTATGAAAAAATGCACTGTGTACTTGTTTGGGTTTTTTGTTGTTGTTTTTTTTTTTTTTTTTTTTTTTTTTTTTTTTGGGGGGGTGAGGCCATACATTAACACCAGGTAGGGATGAGGAAGTGGGAAATGATCATCAAATGAGGATTTCTTGTGTTCCTAAAAGCGTTGACCCTGCGCATGCATATTAATGTTATGAGGCAGCCAGCGGACGACAAAGGACTGAGGTGGGGTACAGTGTTCGCTAACATTTTTTTTTAAAGTTCAGACCTACCAAATATGTGTTTGTATTGTCCTGAGTTTTGAGTCA
Organism: Stramonita haemastoma; assembly: GCA_030674155.1. Taxonomy (NCBI): domain Eukaryota; kingdom Metazoa; phylum Mollusca; class Gastropoda; order Neogastropoda; family Muricidae; genus Stramonita; species Stramonita haemastoma. The sequence goes on along the minus strand of CM060335.1, from coordinate 31,153,297 downwards.
GGGGGCTGGCTTTCTGAAAAAATGATTTTCATTTCTGTGGATGCCTCATAGTAGTGCGGCAGTACAAATGCAAGTGTGATATATGAAAATAGAAGGAAAACTGCCAGAATGTAACCGTTATGTGTAGCCACAGCACTATACTTCCTTTCAATCTTTGGGCTACACACCGCCTTTAGAAAATCTCACTTTTCCTTCTGTTTTTCTATATGATTCTTAATACCGCACCGCAGCAGTACTAGGGCATCCACAGAAATCAAAACCACTGGTTGTTAAAAAAACCACAAAAAAACAACAACAACAAACAAACAAACAAACACCCCAAAAACAAAACTAACCTCTGACTCAAAATTGTGATTTTGCATAAATTTGGTAGGTTCGATTTTTTTTTTCATTTTCAGCAAACACTGTACCCCCACAGTCCTTTAACATCTGCTAGCTTTTTCCTAACCCCAAATATGCACGCACTGGGTCAAACGCTGTAGGAACACAAGCAATCCTCATTCGATGATCATTTCCAACTTTCTCGTGACTACCTGGTATTGGTCAATGTCCTCAATCCCAGATCAAGTGCGCAATGCATTTTTTCATACTTTAAAAAAAAAATCTGTGAAAATCAACCCCCAAAAATTCCCACTGGCACTCTATAGAATACATGACCGGCAAGTTAATACAGGACTGTAACCCTCATAGTGGCGTTCATCAAAGCTTGGAAGTTCAGAATAAGGTATGCGTGAAATGTCTTCTTCTCTTCAGCGTGCCAACCGACACCTTTTCTTCTTTGTCATCTGTTTCCACTGGCATATTATAATCTGTGTTATTAATCTGCGCACGCGCGGTAGGTATGCGTGTATGTGGGCGCGCGCATGTGCTATGAGACTGATAATTTTCCGCGCGCGCCGCACAATACACCCCCCCTCACACACACACATGTGCGTTTACACACATACAAAACACTACACTTGCTTTTACCAATCAACTTGACTTCTCTTGACAGACAAGACAGAAAAAGGGAGAGACAGAGTGACAAACAGATACACAGACAAACAGGCATCCAGACAGACAGACAAACAGGCAGTCAGGCAGGCAGACAAACAACATCCAGCAGAGAGACAGACAGAGACAGACAGACTCACCCATTGCCGTGGTGGATATTGATGGAGTTATCATCGTGGGGTGTCCTGGGTCTGAACTGGACACAGGTCAGATCTTCCCAGTTTCTCATGGCCCCCAAGATACGGTCACGCTGCTCTTGGGCTGTTGTCACCACCACACACACACACACAACACACACACACACACACACACACACACACACACACAGATATATATATATATAGTCAAGACACATGCACACAAACACATCAACCACATCACACACACACACACAATATATATATATATATATATATATATATATATATATATATATATATATATATATATATATATATATAAAGTCAAGACCACATGCCACACACACAACACACATACATCACTCTTTGTCTGTCTGTCTTTTTTTCTTATTATTTTCTTTAATTTTTGTCTTTTTATTTTATTATTTGTTTT
>CM060335.1:31139231-31146731 GCA_030674155.1 Stramonita haemastoma | reverse complement strand
CACTCTGATAGGGAAACAAATACAGTTGCATGCAGGAAAAAGCAACAAAAAAAAAGGGTAGGCGCTGCACTTGTGGCGACGCGCTCTCTCTCCCCAGGGAGAGAGAGCAGCCCGAATTTCACGCAGAGAAATCTGCTGTGACATAAAGTGGTATGAAATACACTAGACAACAACCAACAACAAGTCTCTAAAGGAGCTTCGGCTCATGCAGTACTGCGGTGCTTGCGTGGGCCGTTCTCTCTCGTTGCTTCAACAGAACTGTTCTATTTTCGGGGGTGGCCCGAGGCGCTGAAGTGAGAGACCTTATGACTTTTTGCCTTCTGTCTACAACAGTCCCTAAATCGGAGTGCTTCCACTGGGACTCTAAGGAAGGAAGGTGGCAGGATGGTTAAGACGTTCGCCTGCCAACAAGTAAACGGTGAGGTTCTGGGTTCATACCCAGCCTCGCCCTTTCTTCCCAGTTTGACGAAAAGAGAAAAAAAATCGAACTGAATGTCAAAGTCATTCGGATGAGACTACCTACAAACCGAGGCCCCATGTGCGAACGCACGCAGAACATCTTGCGCACAAGTTAAAAACCCGTTCCGCCTTTCGGAAGAATAGGCCATCGTGTGCCGGTAGGAGCGGATGATATTTATAAAAAAACAACAACAACAAAAAACAGCATGCACACAGGTGTCGTGTTTAGACACCATCCCTGAGGAAAAATCGGGGCTTGCCCTCCATACATACTTGCCCAAGCTTTGTGCTCTAAAGACTAGAGCGCAACTGCATAGTCTTCCAAGACTGATGGGTGCCTACTACTATATATCTAAAATAATAAATAAATAATGGGTAGGCGCTGCACTTGTGGCGACGCGCTCTCCCAGGGAAGAGCAGCCCGAATTTCACGCAGAGAAATCTGCTGTGACATAAAGTGGTATACACATTAAAAAAATAGATAAATAAATAAATATAATTTCAACAACAACTCACAGGAGACGGGGCCAGAGGTATGTTTGATATAGGTAGCCAGGGAGAAGGGAGTGTGCTGGAAGGGAGAGTAGCTGACTTCTTTCCCCTCCACAACCAAGCTCTTAGGGGTCGACAGCAAAGCCGCTGATCCGCCCTGCACAACACACACACACACACACATTGGTTCAGTGGTTCAGTCATTCAAAGTGTTTCACTCCTGTCATCTCCTTCTTCTTTATCGTTTTCTTCTTCTTTCTTCTTTTTCTGCTTCTTCTTCTTCGCAATTTTCTTCTTCAATTCAATTCAAAATACTTTATTATCTAAAAAAACAGAGAAATTCTTCTTCTTCTTTTTCGCAATTCTTCTTTTTTCTTCTTCTTCTTCTCTACTACTACTACTAATCTACTACTACTACTACTACTACTACTACTACTACTACACCATACTACTAATACTACTACTACTACTTCTTCTTCTTCTTCTTCTTCGCAATTCTTTTTCTTCTCGATTCTTCTTCTTTTTTGCAATTATTCTTCTTCTTTGCAATTCTTCTCTCGTCGTCTTCTTTGCAATTCTTCTTCTTCTTCTTCTTCTTCGCAATTCTTCTTCTTCTTCTTCTTCTTCTTCTTCTTCTTCTTCTTCCTCTGCTTCTTCTTCCTCTTCTTCTTCTTTATCGTCGTCGTCGTCGTTGTTGTTGTTGTTGTCGAATGCTCAGACAGCAATTATTGTTGACTACTATAATGAGCGAAACTGCGTTGCGCTGCCGTTAATTAAGCGCCTGACAAGTCAGGTCCTGTCCAGCACATCCGACTTTGACGAGGGAGAGAAGTGTTCTCTTTTAAAGTCTTTCTGGGGAGAAAAAAATAAAAGCAGAAGAACGGATCAAGAAGGCAGAAAATAGACAAGAAGGAGGTGACCGGAAGAAAAGGAACAAGGCAAAAAACAAAACAAAGAGAGGGGTAGAAAAGAGGGAATTCCTAGCTGCAGAATTTCAAGAAGGTGGGGATAGTTTTAAGTATTGACAGGGCCCCCTGTTGGGTTAAACATCCAAATTCTTTGAAGTATGAAAAAGTATTTTCTTTCGACCAATTGGAAGACCCTGCCTGGCCAGTGTTATTAAAAGGATTCAGACTGTCAGATATACCATGTAAACCATGTTCAAAGAATTTGGTGGGGGTGGTGGTGTTGTTGTGCGTTCCCAAGCTTAACACTCTTGGGGTCACCTATAATGTGCACTCTGACTCACTCACCCCACCTGGGAATCACTGTGACATTGAAACTGCACACTGAATGAAAAGTTTGCGTGTTTGACTGTTTTCAAGTACCTCGCCGTATAGGCAGCCATGCTCCGACTTCAGATGACAAAGAATGTTGGTATATGTAGCCAGGACGGTTTTTTTGTCCTTGGCATTGTGTTAATTTATCTGATTCAATGACGCATGGTAACTAGGCTGTTCAGTTAAGATTTTGTCGACAATGTTTCGGTCATTATCTAGCTAAGATACCTGGATGGATGCAAAACTTATATCCTCCCTTGTATCATTTCAATAGGATCCTCAGACATAAGGTACAAAGATTTACTGCGTATTTATTTTCTCCTTTCATTCTTTAAAAATTTTTTGGTGCAACATTTTTAGCATTATTTTCTTCCTCTTATTTATCATCATCTTTCGATGGCAGCTTTAATAGGCTGCAAGAATATCAAATATTCTTATGAATGCGATTGGCACTTACAGATTATGAAAAATGTCCTGCTTTAAGGTATCATCAGGGTAAAGCTTCTGGGAGCTGTGACAAAGGCTTATCCAGGAGCTAAATCTCCATTCAGGTCAGGCCAAAGGCATGGTTCTTAGTAAAAAAAAATTTAAGATTTAAATATTCTTACTCAAAACACCATTGAAAGATATCGCTTCCTGGATACTTTTATTTCTTAATAATTAAATCCTTGATAAATCACTTTCAGAACGAAGGAGAAGTTGTGATTTGTTACCTGCACATGATTTTCTCCATCACTATTTTCTGATGCAAGGGTGCAAGTCTTTCGCGTCAGAAGTTAAAGCTAACTCAAGTGTCAATGCAGCGTTTACACAAAAGAACTTAGGGCAGCAACTTATTTCAAAATCTACTGTGGAAGCAAATGTACAAGCGAACAGGGGAAAAAAAAGTCCTGCTGAATCGTAGCAACCACACCCTTTGCCTTGGGAGAGCTGTCTCATCTACCCTTGATAACAATTACTATAGTTCTGCAATAAATACTCTGAAAAAACTTACTCATTGCAGGTTTCTGCCCAGTTATTGATAGTCATTTGGAACAAACTCTAAACTCCGCTCTCAAAATAAATTTAGGATCAAAAGACTGGGATCATTTCTGAAAGCTTGTCAAACTGACCATGGTAAAAAAAAAAAGTCTGTTGATGAACATTACTTTTACCCATTGGTATCAAACTTTTAAGAAAATTCTGTTGATGGATAATACTTTCACCCACTGACATCAAACTTTTAAAAATCTGTAAATGGACAATACTTTCACCCATTAACATCAAACTTATAAAAAAAAATTCTGATGATGAACATTGACATCAAACTTTATTAAAAAAAAAATTCTGTTGAAGAACAATACTTTCACCCATTGACATCAAACTTTAAAAAAAATTCTGTTGATGGATAATACTTTCACCCATTGACATCAAACTTTAAAAAAAATTATGTTGATAAACAATACTTTCACCCATTGACATCAACCTTAAAAAAAAAATTCTGATGATGAACAATACTTTCACCCATTAATATCAAACTTTCGAAAAAAAAATTCACAAAGACAGGCAAAAAAAAACCCCACACTAATTGTTAATTTTTTTTTTTTAAGATCTTACCCCGAAGTGGAGACACATCAATGACAGAGCCAGAAGTGACGAAAACTGGAAGGAGGACATCTTTGCAGTGGAGAGAATTGGGGATGAGTTAGTGTCAGAGACAAAAAACTCTGACCAGCTTCTCCCATCACCTGCTTTATATAGTACACAGGGTGTGGTAGGGGGGTCAGTACCACAGGTATCTAGATAGATAGACATCTGTAGGTATTGCGCCGTTGAAATGCTTGGCTGTTCAAAAAAAAAAAAAACCAGGTGGCTAAGGCACGTAGTGTTGGCACATCTTTCTGGGTAACGCACGATTCCATTGTTGGGGAAAGTGTGCCTGCTATTGATCACCCTGACAGGATGGGGTGTGCAGAGGAGGGGGGAGGGGGGATGAGGACAATGTGCACATCTTTCAGGGGCAGAGATTTGGGGAGGGGGGGGGGTGGAAGATAGCTGGGAACGTAAGTTCACGTGCGCCTAGAACACAAGTGCGTGAGAGTACGCAGGTGCGAGCACACACGCATGTGCATGTACGCACGCGCACACACATGCCCACACGTATGTATGCAATTACGCATGCACGCATGCGCGCGCACACAGTGATACACACGCCTGCATGTGCACACGCACATGCATGCACTCATTAATGCACGCGCACACACGCGCGCGCGCACACACACAGACAGCGACAGACAGACAGAGACAGAGACAGAGACAGAGACAGACAGACAGACAGAACAGACAGACAGACAGACAGACAGACAGACAGACAGACAACACACACACACACCACACACACACACACACACACACACACACACACACACACACACACACACACACACACACACACACACACACACACACACACACACGGACCCATGCCAACATACATATATACAGACAGACAGACAGACAGACAAACAGACATATACACCACATGTATGAACACACACACACACACTACACACTACACACACACACCACACACACACACACACACACACACACACACACACAACACACACACACACACACACACACACACACACACACACACACACACACACACACACACACACACACACACACACAGAGGATCCGCAAAAAAAAGATGGGATTATGAAACAATAGGTTCTGTCAGACCGGTTGAATGGGTTATATCACTACACCACATACGCTAGAGGGCAATTCTTGTTTGCAGAGCATATCATCATGTGGAATTCCCGACAGCTTTTTCAAAGGACTTTGTGGGCAAAAGTCACCATGTCCTTTGCAAAATCCAGCTTGTCCTGTCAATGTCCTGGAGTTAACATCAGTGCTGACTCCACTCTCCCCTAAAAGTCTTTCGGATGAGACTTTAAACCGAGGCCCCGTGTGCGAACGCACGCACGCAGAACATCTTGCGCACACGTTAAATCCTGTTCCGCTTTTCGTAAGAGTAGGCCATCGTGTGCCGGTGGGAACAGATGACATTTACAAAAACTGCATACACACGGGGACTGGATGTAAAAAAAAAGCATATAAATGCTTATTCCATTATCCTCGATATAAAAGAATGAATAAATAAATAAATAAATAAATAAATAAATAAATAAATAAATAAATGTCTTGATTTCGGTGGGGGGTTTCGTGTGTTTTTTTCTTTCCTTGGCTGGAGCTCTGAGGTTCGCCAATGGTGAGATTTTGCGTTTATTGCCATTTTTTGTTGGGATTTTTTTTTTTGCCCATCATTAAGGTAGCCACATTTTAACTTCGGGGATGATGTCTATATAATCACGACACCTACATGTATACAGTTTTTGTTGTTGTTGTTTATTTTGTCATCCCTTCCTCACTCACTCACTCACTCACTCCTCAGTCCCATTTCCCAAAGGACGTAGGGGGTACATGAGAGAAGACGCAACAGAGATCTTTTTCCATGCTTCACGATCCTGTGTGGCTAGGAGGAGGTGTTGCATCCTCCCTACCTACCTGGCACTTAATGGCTTCCTCTTCCAAAATGCAGAACAGGTTTTAATTAAGATGTGTGTAAGATGTTCTGTGGGCATTCACACAAGCGACTTACCTGACTTAAGCCTGTGAATTCCCTTGGGAACAAAGGGCCTCAACAACACCCCTCCAACGGACTCGGTTCTGGGAGATCTTCTTCAGCTCGGCCCACGTCATTCCGGCTGCCTTCGTCTCTGCTTCAACGCTTCTGTGCCAGGTCTGTTTTGGTTGACCCACTTTCCACTTTTCTTGTGGGTTCCAATTAAGGGCCTGCCTGGTGACGTTTGAAGCAGGATTCGCACAAGTGACCTCGGTTTATAATCTGAAACAGAAGGACTTTTGGGGGAGTGGAGTCAGTACTGTTGTTGACTCCAGGGGGGGAAAATCCCCTTGAAGGGGCGTGTCGGTGGTTTATACTCTTGTCAGCCATCTGTTGAAGACTGCTGGGGTTTACTGGAGTGTCTGAGATGTTATCGCTAATGCTCATAAGGAGATTAGTATTATTAGTGGAGTGGAGTGGAATGGAGTGCGGTGGAGTATTGGAGTGTAGTGGAGTGGAGTGGAGTGGAATGGAGTGAAGTGGAGTGGAGTGCATACCCCTTTATACCACCTTTTTACGTATCTAGGCAAGGTCTCAGACGTTCCCTAATGATGATATTTTTGCGAACGAAATCATGTTTGCCCACTATGAAGGTAGCCGCATTGTACATGTGGATTTTAAATTTTTTCATCCATTTTTATTGGCATGCAATGGCTTACTCATCCTAAAAACGAAAAGGGTTTGAAAGTATGCATAAGATGTTCTGGATGCGTTCCCACTCCGAGCATACACAGATGTTCTTGCTGCTACTGCTGCTGCTGCTGCTGCTGCTGCTGCTGCTGCTACTACTACTACTACTACTACTACTACTACTGCTGCTGCTGCTGCTGCTGCTGCTGCTGCTGCTGCTGCTGCTGCTACTACTACTGCTGCTGCTGCTGCTGCTGCTGCTGCTGCTGCTACTACTACTAACTACTGCTGCTGCTGCTGCTGCTGCTGCTGCTGCTGCTGCTGCTGCTACTACTACTACTACTACTGCTGCTGCTGCTGCTTCCACTACTGCTGCTGCTGCTGCTGTGCTCCCCGGCTTAAACACACCTAGGGGTCACCTAGAATATGTTGCTCCTTCTCTCTCGTTCTACTTCCAATGATGTTGCTTAGAGCCCCGCCGACCGCACAGGCCATATCAGGGCTCTCCTCGTCTGGCGCTGCCCTCAATATGCTTGCCCTGGATAAGCTGAGGTCTTTGATGCCTCGCTTACCTACGACTTCATAGGTTATGGGACACCTTTACCTTTACTTCGTTCTACCTGGTAATTACTGTTAGACCAGAAGTACACATTGGGTGAGAAGTTTGCCTTTGATGGATGGTTTCATGTAATCTTCTGCAGCCATACTCCGACTTCAAAGGATTGAAATTATAGAGAAAATCGATCGTTATGCTATGAATCGTTTGTCTTAGAGGAAGTACAGTTTCACCAGAACGTTTCAAGCCATAATAATGCATGTTAAGAGACCGTGGGTAATTTGTCCAGGGGATGGGATAGCTCTGTGGTCAGAGCACTCGCTTTCCCCCAGCCAAGGTTGAGCAGCATGGAACGTGGTTACCAAATGGATGGGTGACTATTTGCGTGCCTTGGCTTCAGTACAGCCCCC
>CM060335.1:31104231-31134231 GCA_030674155.1 Stramonita haemastoma | reverse complement strand
AACAAGAAATATTTCTACAGCAGTTAACTGGGCTAAATCAAAAACAATCGTTGGCCTAAAGTGTGCACTTCGCTTAAAACAATTTCAATCTAAGTGATCACCCCATTTGTTCATTCATAATTTCTCTGCATGCTGGTTCTCAAAGTCTAAATATGTGTAAAGCTCCCTGTGAGTTACTTTACCCAGGAGACTAATAGTTTACAATAGTAAACATTCATCCTCCTGGATAACAGGTTGGAAGGGAGGGGGGAGGGGCTGGAAAGGGGGAATAGCTTATGGTATTGCTGTGGACAGATTTTCACATCACAACACATTGACATGGGTGAAAGTGAAAAAAATCTCTCAATCCACATTTTTTTGTCCTCTGGACATTCCAAATCCTGAAGAAAAAAAATCAATCCTGAAGCAATTTAAGTATAATTCCCCCCTTATATTACTGTATGCACATCCCCGCGCGTGTCTCTGATGCCCCATCAAGTTTCAGTGTTGCAGGGATAGGAATTGACAGACTCCAAAAATCGTGAAAGGTGGGGGGGGGGTTCCAGGGGGCATTGCCCTTTGGCGGGGTGAAGGGGTAGAGCTCCTTGTGGGGGTCCGGGGGCAACGCCCCCTGAAGCTGAAGATTTTTCAACAATTCTAGCCTGTTTAACGGCCTCTCCTTGAACTAATTTCAGTTCTTGATACTAAGCAATTTCTGCCCTGAAATAAGCTCTCCAAGTATGATTTTTTCTGTCATTTCTTCAATCTAAAGGAGGTTCTATTCCCAAGTAATCACATAGCAAAAATGAGTATATTTCTAGACAAATGTGCACTAACGCAGTTAAAGTTAAAGTCTGTCCCGAGCCTAAGGCTCATCAGGCCGGTGCTTATCCCGGTTTCTGTGGCGTTAAGCGACTGAGAGTCGTAGACTCCCCCCTGGATAGGACGCCAGTCTATTGCAGGGTTAACTCCCAACACAAGGTTGGTACCCCTTTTACACCTGGGTGGGGTGAGAAAATAGCCGTAAAGTGCCTTTTCCAAGGGCACAACACCATAGCTGAAAGCTGGGATCAAACCCGCAACCTTTAGATTACGAGTCCAACGCCCTAACCACTAGACTACAGCGGCGGCTGCACTAACGCAGATAGAGGAAGAAAGAGAAAGAAAGGACAGACACACATAGACAGAGAAACAGAGAGAGAGAGAGAGGGGGGGGGGAGAGGTGTGTGTGTCTGTGTGTGTAAGAGACAGGGAGAGGTGGAGAAAATGAGAGAGAGAGACAGAGATAGAGAGAGACAGAGAGAGAGAAGTTTGTGTGTGTGTGTGTGTGTGTGTGTGTGTGTGTGTGTGTGTGTGTGTGTTGTGTGTGTGTGTGTGTGTGTGTGTGTGTGTGTGTGTGTGTGTGTGTGTGTGTGTGTGTGTGTGTGTGTGATTCAAGATTCAAGATTCAAGATTCAAGATTCAAAATATTTTATTGCCATTTAAGTCATGCAGACTTATTTGACACAACAAAACAAACATCAGTTTTAATTATCTTTCTGCCCAAAATGATGTCCACTAAAAACATGTTGCATTCTTCTTCTTCTCTTTTTCTCTTTTCTCAAAACATTCATTCACATATCTAATGATATCTGCTTGATATATATCAACTGCGATTATGTCGCTTACCTTATCTATATGTTTTTTACGTTCTTTGTCTTTGGTTTTAACTTAAAATAACAAATTGTTTCTGAGTTCATCATATAACACACATTCATCGAGTACATGAAATTCATCTTCTATTTTGTTACAGTATTTACATTTTCTGTCCTTTCTGGGCATATTTTGGTGTCTCCCTTTCTCTATCATTAAATCGTGACAGCTTAAGCGAAATTTACAAAAAGTATTTTTATGAGTTTTGTTTTCTTAGTTAATAAGATATGGTTCCAGTCTGTATTCCTTGGTTACAAAATCATAAAATTTTAGTTTTGCAAACTGTTTTTTCTGGTAGTTCCAGACTGTTTTATACATAGTCTGAAGCTTTCTTTGAACAGCATAACTTAACTGATGAACATCAAAAGTACTCTGGTTTTACCACACACGTTTAAACCCAATTGTGTAAAGGATATTTTTTACTGTATTGATCCATTTATCACATGTATTCGTCTGATACAAATAATCGTATACCATTCTAATATAAGAGTTTGGTTTTGATTCTGTTAAATGAATCCAAAAGGATATTATCTGGCATATGATTTTAAGAGTCAGTGGAAATCTTCCTAATTCACCCAGAGTGGGTAGTACCAATGCTTTTTTATGAACTCCCAGTATTTGTTTACAAAATTTTATATGAAAAGTTTCATACAGAAACTGATTTGATAAGCATGTCTTGAACAATTCATCAATATGAAATTCTGTCTCCCCATGAAAACAAAAAGGAAACCAAACTTCTGCTCCATAAGTTAAAACAGGAGTTATTAATGAGTCAAATAAACGCATTATTATAGTAGTCTTTAAATTTTGTCCATGAACTGCTCTTTTAAAGGCGTACAATGCTTTATTACTTTGTTTTACTAAATGTTCTTGTGTTGCTTGAAACTTACCATTCTGATGAAAGATGACACCTAGATATTTGTAAGTTTCTACTGTTTCAATTACATGCTCTCCACACTTAAAATGTATGGGAATTTTAGGTGGTGATCTCGTAAAGACTATTACCTTTGTTTTGGTTTTGTTTATCTTTAAGCCCCAGTTTGAACTGTATTCTTGAAGTTTATTCAATTTAGTTTGAAGACCTACTTTGGTTGTTGATAGTAATGCTAGATCATCAGCATATAGTAAACAAGGAATTCGGTCTCTCAAAGTTATATATGGTGAATCTTTCTCGTCAATATACTGAACTATATCATTGACATATTATATAAATAATGTAGGGCTTAATGTATTTCCCTGATGCACCCCTCTTTTCACTCTGATTTCACCAGTGTGTTTTTCCTTGCCGTGTTTACTGTTAATTCAATACATGTGTACAAGAATCTTTTTCAAATTATACTGAACTATTCATATGCATATTATATTAAATAATTAGAGCTTAATGTATTTCGATGCACCCTTTTTCACTCTGATTTAAAGTGTGTTTTACCTTGCGTTTGTAATTACTGTTGTTCCAATAATGTTTTTATAACATTAAGGTTTTACTGTACTATTTCGTTTAGCTTTATTAGAAGACCTCTGCCACCATTATGAATTTCTGAATCTCGCAGCTAGTCTTTTACTTATACTTGCCTTTCTATAAATTGTTAGGAGATCTGTCGTTGTTCTGCATTTTTGATACTTTGGTTTATTATTGTGTTGTTTAATTAGATGGCTTTTTTTATCTTGATCTTACCTGATGAGGTGGGGATGGATGTACAAAACACATGAGTGTGTATTCAACTGCCTTCAACATCTGAAATTCCGTCACCCTGCCAAAGTGTATAACCTCGATAAGTGTGTGTGTGTGTGTGCGCGTGCGCACGTGTGTGTGTGTGTGTGTGTGTGTGTGTGTGTGTGTGTGTGTGTGTGTGTGTGTGTGTGTGTGTGTGTGTGTGTGTGTGTGTGTACATTCGAATTTGCTCAAACTATTTATTGTCATTGGTTGCTTGTGTGCTGTGTGGGTCGAGTGCAAGTGCTTTGATTTGTTTTTGCAAGATAAAGCCCTATCTAAATTCCATGTAATATTATTATCATCATCATCATCATCATTATCATTATTATTATTATTATTCATTATCCTTGAAATAAAAGAATTTGACTTGACTGACTCTCTCTCTCTCCCGCTCCCCTCCCCCTCTCTCTCCCTCACACACACACACACACACACACACACACACACACACACACACACACACACACACACACACACACACACACACACACACACACACACACACAGCACACATACAGAGCACACACGGGTACGGGATAACCTAGACGTCAGAACATTGTGCTGGCAATTTTGACGACCCAGGTTCGATTCCTGTTGGAGGGGAATTTTCCTCTGGAGTTAACATCAGTGTTGACTCCACTCTCCCCAAAAGTCCTTGGATAAGACTATAAACCGAGGCCCCGTGTGCGAACGCACACAGAACATCTTATGCAAACGTTAAATCATGTTCCGCTTTTCGTATGAGTAGGCCATTGTGTGCCGGTGGGAACAGATGACAAGATTTACAACACTGCATGCGCACGGGGACTGGACGTAAAAAAGCACATGAGTGCTTATTCCATTATCCCCGATATAAAAGAATATTTTAAAAAATCAAAACACAAGATTTACAAAACTGCGCACACACGGGGATTGGACGTAAAAAAGCACATGAGTACTTATTCCATTATCCCCGATATAACAGAATAAAAAAAAAATCTAAACACACACACACACACACACACACACACACACACACACACACACACACACACACACACACACACACACACACACACACCACACACACACCCCACACAACAACAAACTGATCTACAATGCCAATGATCAAAATATATACAAACATCAGAAACAGGAATGAAGGAAATAAGACAATATTTACATTTTGCCCCATTAACTGAACAACTGACTTCACCTTCACCTCACCTTCACCTGTCCCGTAGTCCCGTGGACCCGTGGGGGCACCACTGAAGATTTGGCAACAGCTTCCTCCACTCCCCACTGACGACTGCTCACATAAAAATATTTAGAGTTCATAGGTTGTGGGTTTTCCAGTTTATTTATAGAAATCTCCGAAAGTATGGATATTGCCGGAAACACAATAAAAAATAAAATGAAATTAAAAAAAGAATAAACATTAGAAAAACAACATTTTAGGATCATTACGGTAAAATAGAACACAATGCAGCACAATAGGAATTTTCTATATCCTACATGCTTCTCAGCCTGAAATCAGATATATATTTCCCAAGTTCACTTACCTCATAAACAGGCACAGTGGCCTGTTGGATAAGACGAACAGACTTTGTGGTCTGTATGTCCCCGTGTGTCATGGGTTCGAATTTCAGTGGGAGTTTTACTATGTACCTTGTAGTTGACAAAACTATGCCCTTTAATTTAAAAAGAAAAAAAAGAAAAAAAAAAGAATATATATAAGTACATGGAGGGTGGAGGAAAGTTATGGGGGAGTATGATGGGGGCAGGTATGATGAGGGCCTGCTCCAGAAAGACCATCTCCCTGGGCAGCCTGTCTTAAGCTGGGCCCCGCTGGGGGTTATCCTGAAAAAATCAACTCCAGGCCTTCTTTCCTGGTGACCTGCAAAAGGTGAATGATGCTCCTCAGTCAGAGAAGTGAGCAAACTGAAGATGGGCATCATATGATACCCTTCAGGAGAATGTAGAGAGGGAAGGGGAATGTAGAGAGGAGGAGAATAAAGCGAGAGGAGAAAGGAGGAGGGCAGTCAAGTGAAAGGTGAAGGAGGCTCCTCAGTAGAGAAGTGAGCAAAGTGAAGATGGGCATCAATGATACTTCAGGAGAAGTGAGAGAGGAGGAGGGCAATGTAGTGAGAGGAGAAAGGAGGAGGAGCAATCAAGGAGAGGAGAAAGGAGGAGGGCAGTCAAGTGAAGAGATTGGAGGAGGGCAGTCAAGTGAAGAGATTGGAGGAGGGCAGTCAAGTGAGAGAAGAAAGGAGGAGGGCAGTCAAGTGAAGAGATAGGAGGAGGGCAGTCAAGTGAAGAGAAAGGAGGAGGGCAGTCAAGTGAAGAGATTGGAGGAGGGCAGTCAAGTGAAGAGATGGAGGAGGGCAGTCAAGTGAAGAGATTGGAGGAGGGCAGTCAAGTGAAGAGATAGGAGGAGGGCAGTCAAGTGAAGAGATAGGAGGAGGGCAGTCAAGTGAAGAGATAGGAGGAGGGCAGTCAAGTGAAGAGATTGGAGGAGGGCAGTCAAGAAGAGAGGAGGAGGGCAGTCAAGTGAAGAGATAGGAGGAGGGCAGTCAAGTGAAGAGATTGGAGGAGGGCAGTCAAGTGAAGAGATTGGAGGAGGGCAGTCAAAGAAGAGATTGGAGGAGGGTAGTCAAAAGAAGAGATTGGAGGAGGGCAGTCAAGTGAAGAGAAAGGAGGAGGGCAGTCAAGTGAAGAGATTGGAGGAGGGCAGTCAAGTGAAGAGAATGGAGGAGGGCAGTCAAGTGAAGAGATTGGAGGAGGGCAGTCAAAGAAGAGAAAGGAGGAGGGCAGTCAAGTGAAGAGATTGGAGGAGGGCAGTCAAGTGAAAGAGATTGGAGGAGGGCAGTCAAGTGAAGAGAGGAGAGGGCAGTCAAGTGAAGAGATTGGAGGAGGGCAGTCAAGTGAAGAGATTGGAGAGGGCAGTCAAAGAAGAGAAGAAGGAGGAGGGCAGTCAAGTGAAGAGATTGGAGGAGGGCAGTCAAGTGAAGAGATTGGAGGAGGGCAGTCAAGTGAAGAGATTGGAGGAGGGCAGTCAAGTGAAGAGATGGAGGAGGCAGTCAAGTGAAGAGATTGGAGGAGGGCAGTCAAGTGAAGAGATTGGAGGAGGGCAGTCAAGTGAAGAGATTGGAGGAGGGCAGTCAAGTGAAGAGATTGGAGGAGGGCAGTGTAGAGAGGAGAAGAATATTGTATTTTATTATTTTATTATTTATTTTTATTTTATTCTTTATATGTGTATATGTGATGTCACATCATCCCTTTCTCTTTCTCTCTTCTTCTTTCTTTCTCTGTATGTGTTTTTTCTTTAAAGCTTCAGGAAGTGAATGAATTGACTCACGGTGTGCCTGATTTTGATTGATTCTGCTGCTTCATTTCATCCCAGCAAGAGTACCCTAGATAAACTGAGCTTTCAATAACTATCAGATGTGTACTGATTCTTCGTTGGAAACTATGTTCTGATTATGCCGACTGAAGTGACTTGCCACAGTGATTATTTGAACTAACTCTGATGCTGTTTTCCTGTACCTGCACTGTTTTATTTTATACTCATTGTAAAGTTCTGACCTTCAAGGAGAGACTATCACTTTACTCAGCCGTGGGGACTATACAGTGGTCGTAAACTCAGTTTAATCCTGGTAAAATGCAGGAAAGCATACATGATTTTGCATGCTTATGGGCTGCAAATGCTTAATTTAGCATTATGTGCAGTATACTTTCATTGCTTTTTGCTTTATCTTGCGTTTAATAGTGATTCTATTGTCAAATTCGTAATCAGCATGTCGAAAGCTTTCCAACGATATGCCACAAGATCATATTACAAACTGTTTAAAAAATATGGTAAAATCCAAATTTTATGACGTCATAAAATCTTTTTTTTAAAGTGACCTTCCGACACTTAGATTCCCCTACTTTTTGAATATGTTAATAGCTAGCTACTTTTCTATCCAGTCATCGCAAAAGCATTACTATTTACAATTAATTCTTTTCTCGGCACTTTTTTTTTTGCAAATATTGACTAGACTACTGGTGATTTTTTAATTTTTCAGTCTTTTGATTGTTTTTGTAATTTCCTCCGTTGTAATTTCTTTATCTAGGATTGGATTATCAGTTATTTTCAATTCATCGAACATTATTTGTATTTGCTTTTTGCGGTCTGGTCTGGATCTATTTGCAGTTCTTTTCCAACAAGTTTTTTAAGTGTTCAGTCCACTTACTGCTACTAATGTGATTTTGATGTTTCAATCCATCATCTTCACTTTCTTTTAATTTTTGTAAAGTTTTCCACAATATACTCGGATCTTCTTCAATGGCATCATGTAACTGTGATACTAACTTATTTTTGTAGAATTTATTTTATTTTTTTTTATCAAAGTATTATACTGTTTTCTTTTTGAAAAGTATTTTTGTCGAAGTTCAATTTTATATGGGGTTCTGTTCATTGCATTTAGTAAAGATTTTACTTCTTTTCTCGTACTTGCACATTCTAAGTCAAACCATCTTTAATTGCGTTTAATTCTTCTTAAAGGTTTTGACTTTCTGGTCTTCAAGCTTAATTTCGCCACTTTGATAAAGATATCAGATAGTTGCTTGGAACATTCATTCACTACATTTGTTGAATCATACTGCCTTGTATTTTGATTTATTTGTTCTAAAACTGCATGTGTTTTAGTTTTTATTTGTGTTATATGTAATTGCATTGATGGTAGTAAAAGAGACTTTTGAAATTGTTCCTTGGAATTTTTATCCCATACAAAACGTATTTGTTCTGGTGAATCTTTAGTAATACAATCTGCCTGTGTATCTCTTATTATTTTGACGGACTTCTGACTTATGTCTACGCTTGGTATATTTATATCTAAATCAAGTGGACAATGATCAGAATAATCCATTAAATCTTTAACTTTCATATGTTTTACCTGTTTCATAAATGATTTTGAACAAATAAAATAATCCACAATACTACACCCTTGGGGCTGAAAGCAAGTAAACCTACCTTGTAAATCTCGTGTGTGTGTGTGTGTGTGTGTGTGTGTGTGTGTGTGTGGTGTGTGTGTGTGTGTGTGCGCGCGCGCGCCTGTGTAAGTCAGTCATTTACTTCCAGTGTGTGTGGTGTGTGTGTGTTGTGTGTGTGTGTGTGTGTGTGTTTTGTGTGTGTGTGTTGTGTGAGAGAGAGAGAGAGAGAGAGAGAGAGAGAAGAGAGAGAGAGAGAGAGAGAGAGAGAGAGAGAGACTATAGAGAGAGAGAGGGGGGAACTATCCATGAAAAAGGGAAGGCCAGTGGCCTGCTGACTGTTGTATTTAATTTAATATAACCATTGCTCTCTGACCCCACGTGGAACAGCCAGTGAAAGCCTTATATTAGAGCTGCTAGTCCATCCCTATCATGAAACTTGACACCCATTGTTGGTACACATGATCTTTCAACAGAAAAAGTTGTCTTGATAGGCCTACCTAGGCTTGAATTGCCTTGTGACATAAAGCAGAGAAAGGGAGTAATTACTAACCGGCATGGAAGAGTTAGTTCCCTTGGCCTGCTTTCGTAGATTTCTTTTTTCTCCTATTTTTTCTTCTTCTCTTTTTTTACTTTTATAAAAATTCCACGAATTTACAGTCAGTACCATATCTGATCTCACCATGCCAATCTCTCTCTCTTTCTCTTTATCCTTCTTTTTTTCTTTGGTAACAGTAAAATTCAAGGACTTTTCAAGCACCTGGAGACATATGCCTGATTTTCAAGAACTTTCAAGGCCTTGAAAAGGGAGGTCCAAAATTCAAGGACTTTCAAGGACTTTCAAGGACCATACGAACCCTGTTAATGCATGGATATTGGGCAAAACCTGCAAATGAGAGTGACAGCTAGTCAAGTCAAGTCAAGTCAAAAACACTTTAATCATCCCTGAAGGGCAATTACAATACTGACAGGCATTTTGATACAAATCATAATCAAAGACACGAAATAGTTACATTTCATATTTGTTCAGACATTATAACTTCAAATGAAAATGTCACAAACACTCACACTAGCACACTTTGGGGCATCAGGGGATATAGAATCTAATACATGGAAGTGATTTAGGATGTGATCCGTTGCCTGGCCACTTTCGCTTTAGGGTGGATATAAACTAAAGTATAAAACCAAAAAACAAAAAAGTTGTGGGAATTTCCGAAAAGGGCCGGAGTGAAATGGACAGCAGATCAATGTCCTCCACAGACAAGATTGATCTAATTTTAACATCACGGCACCATCTCTCATTGACGTAGAAGCACACATACAAAGCTAATAATGTGTATTCAACAAAGAAAAACATAACCAAGGTGATTGCCTGTTGCCAGTAGTTTTGTATTGACTGAAAATTGTACTTCGGAGCGAAATGGACAGCAGCTCAATGTCCTCCACAGACAAGATTGATCTAATTTTAACATCACGGCACCATCTCTCATTGACGTAGAAGCACACATACAAAGCTAATAATGTGTATTCAACAAAGAAAAACATAACCAAGGTGATTGCCTGTTGCCAGTAGTTTTGTATTGACTGAAAATTGTACTTCGGAGCGAAATGGACAGCAGCTCAATGTCCTCCACAGACAAGATTGATCTAATTTTAACATCACGGCACCATCTCTCATTGACGTAGAAGCACACATACAAAGCTAATAATGTGTATTCAACAAAGAAAAACATAACCAAGGTGATTGCCTGTTGCCAGTAGTTTTGTATTGACTGAAAATTGTACTTCGGAGCGAAATGGACAGCAGCTCAATGTCCTCCACAGACAAGATTGATCTAATTTTAACATCACGGCACCATCTCTCATTGACGTAGAAGCACACACACAAAGCTAATAATGTGTATTCAACAAAGAAAAACATAACCAAGGTGATTGCCTGTTGCCAGTAGTTTTGTATTGACTGAAAATTGTACTTCGGAGCGAAATGGACAGCAGCTCAATGTCCTCCACAGACAAGATTGATCTAATTTTAACATCACGGCACCATCTCTCATTGACGTAGAAGCACACATACAAAGCTAATAATGTGTATTCAACAAAGAAAAACATAACCAAGGTGATTGCCTGTTGCCAGTAGTTTTGTATTGACTGAAAATTGTACTTCGGAGCGAAATGGACAGCAGCTCAATGTCCTCCACAGACAAGATTGATCTAATTTTAACATCACGGCACCATCTCTCATTGACGTAGAAGCACACACACAAAGCTAATAATGTGTATTCAACAAAGAAAAACATAACCAAGGTGATTGCCTGTTGCCAGTAGTTTTGTATTGACTGAAAATTGTACTTCGTTTGAACGCTTGGGTCACTAATTTTAGGGGGGTGGGTAAGCAAATAAGTTATAATGACAACAGCATGTATCAAACATGTTCTTTGCATCATATGAATGCATTTTTGAGTGTTTAACATTATTACACTTATAATGATTGCACATTGTTTAAATTTTGCTGCCTACAGTAATGCTATTTGTAAACTTTTCTCAAATTTGCAAACCGGAAGTGCAATTACATTAGCTTTCCCCCAGTAAAAAGAAATTGGGTCGTCAGAGTATAAAAGGTTTAGTTAAGAAATGTAATTTATACACGCCTGCTTCAATTAAGTGTACAAATTCCTGACTGGACAGCAAGAACAGCTTTGCCTTGCAAAGCAGCGCAAATGGGAAATACCACTGCACCTACTCTTTTCAAACACGAATTACAACTTATCCCCCCACTAAATTTTTATTAAAACCAACTGGGATGGTCAAGTACACCCACCAAAACATAAAACAAGTGAAAACAATTTTGAAGCAATTACT
Organism: Stramonita haemastoma; assembly: GCA_030674155.1. Lineage (NCBI taxonomy): Eukaryota > Metazoa > Mollusca > Gastropoda > Neogastropoda > Muricidae > Stramonita > Stramonita haemastoma. The sequence continues at coordinate 31,123,037 of CM060335.1, read as the reverse complement.
TTGTGCCAGAGCCTTTTTTGGGGGCAAAATTTTCCTGGACTATAGGCGGGAGGGGAGATAAATAGGGACAAGCGGGAGTTATGAACAGTTTAGGTGGGTGGTAGATTATCGGAAACAGGTGGGAATAGATAAGGGGGGACAGGGCAGGTGGGGATAGATTAGAAGGACAGGGAAGATGGGAATAGATTAGAGGGACAGGGAAGGTGGGAATAGATTAGAAGGACAGGGAAGGTGGGGATATATTAGGAGGAGGACAGGGAAGGTGGGGATAGATTAGAAGAAGGACAGGGAAGGTGGGGATAGATTAGGACAGGGAAGGTGGAGATAGATTAGAAGGACAGGGAAGGTGGGGATAGATTAGAAGAAGGACAGGGAAGGTGGGGATAGATTAGAAGGACAGGGAAGGTGGAGATAGATTAGAAGGACAGGGAAGGTGGGGATAGATTAGAAGGACAGGGAAGGTGGAGATAGATTAGAAGGACAGGGAAGGTGGGGATAGATTAGAAGAAGGACAGGGAAGGTGGGGATAGATTAGGACAGGGAAGGTGGAGATAGATTAGACGGAGGAGGACATGGAAGGTGGAGATAGATTAGAAGGACCGGGAAGGTGGAGATAGATTAGAGGGGCAGGGAAGGTGGGGATAGATTAGAAGGACAGGGAAGGTGGGGATAGATTAGAAGGACAGGGAAGGTGGGGATAGATTAGAGAGGAGACAGGGAAGGTGGGGAAGATTAGAGAGAGACAGGGAAGGTGGGGATAGATTAGAGGGAGGACAGGGAAGGTGGGGATAGATTAGAGGGAGAAGGAAGGTGGGGATAGATTAGAGGGAAGGGAAGGTGGGGATAGATTAGAGGGAGAAGGGAAGGTGGGGATAGATTAGAAGGGACAGGGAAGGTGGGGATAGATTAGAAGGACAGGGAAGGTGGGGATAGATTAGAGGGACAGGGAAGGTGGGATAGATTAGAGGGACAGGGAAGGTGGGGATAGATTAGACAGGGAAGGTGGGGATAGATTAGGACAGGGAAGGTGGGGATAGATTAGAGGGACAGGGAAGGTGGGATAGATTAGGACAGGGAAGGAGTGGGGATAGATTAGAGGGACAGGGAAGGTGGGGATAGATTAGAGGGACAGGGAAGGTGGGGATAGATTAGAAGGGACAGGGAAGGTGGGGATAGATTAGAAGGACAGGGAAGGTGGGGATAGATCAGAAGGGGACAGGGAAGGTGGGGATAGATTAGAGGGAAGAGGAAGGTGGGGATAGATTAGAGGGACAGGGAAGGTGGGGATAGATTAGAGGGACAGGGAAGGTGGGGATAGATTAGAGGGACAGGGAAGGTGGGGATAGATTAGGACAGGGAAGGTGGGATAGATTAGGACAGGGAAGGTGGGGATAGATTAGAGGACAGGGAAGGTGGGGATAGATTAGGGACAGGGAAGGTGGGGATAGATTAGAGGAGAGAGGGAAGGTGGGGATAGATTAGAGGGACAGGGAAGGTGGGGATAGATTAGAGGGACAGGGAAGGTGGGATAGATTAGAGGACAGGGAAGGTGGGGATAGATTAGGGGACAGGGAAGGTGGGGATAGATTAGGACAGGGAAGGTGGGGATAGATTAGAGGGAGGAGGACGGGGAAGGTGGGGATATTTAGAGGGACAGGGAAGGTGGGGATAGATTAGAGGGACAGGGAAGTGGGGATAGATTAGAGGGAGAGGGGAAGGTGGGGATATATTAGAGGGACAGGGAAGGTGGGATAATTAGAGGGACAGGGAAGGTGGGGACAGATTAGAGGGACAGGGAAGGTGGGGATAGATTAGAGGGACAGGGAAGGTGGGATAGATTAGAGGGACAGGGAAATTGGGGATAGATTAGAGGGACGGGAAGGTGGAGATAGATTAGAGGGACAGGGAAGTTTGGGGATAGATTAGAGGGACCGGGAAGGTGGGGATAGATTAGAGGGAACGGGAAGGTGGGGATAGATTAGAGGGAAAACAGGGAAGGTGGGGATAGATTAGAAGGACAGGGAAGGTGGGGATAGATTAGAGGAAGAAGGGAAGGTTGGGAAGAGGGGAACTCTTTTTTTAAAGGTATGTTACTGAAGCTTTCAAAAGAGATGACTGAGGTAATAAGCCGAGGCTCCGTGTGCGAACGAACGCACAACATCTTGCGCACACGTTAAAAACCCGTTCCACTTTTCGGAAGAGCAGGCCATTGTGTGCCAGTGGGAAGCTGCCCAGTGAGATGCGATGATTACTCTCACCGTTGGAAGCAGCCCCTTGCGACTGACTCTACGCCAATTGTGTATCAGACTTTTAATCGGTAGACTGCTGCTTCCCGTGTTGTGTCCACGCTGCAAAGCGAAGCTGGGGTGACCTCTGCAGAGCGCAAAGTATGGGTAAGTATGTATGTATGGTGGGGCAAGCTGTTAGTTACCTATGCAGCAGACCATCCCTCGCCATGTCACTGGAATGGTCCATTGGAAAAATACGTGGTGTCTTGTTTTCAGCGTGCAAGGTTTCTATGTAGAGAAGTGTGTGTTGCGGAGTCTTGCATGCACAGCGAAGCAAGAAAAACTTAACACATGATCGTTTACAAGTAGCATGTGGCATAAACCATCCAATCACAATCATGAATACACATGAAAAACCAAGGTAAAGAATGCATAGAGGTTAGGTCCACGGTCATGTGCAAAAAATTGCCACTTATTTATTTTATTTATTTATTCTTTTATATCGAGGATAATGGAATAAGCATTCATGTGCTTTTTTACATCCAGTCCCCGTGTGTATGCAATTTTGTAAATGTCATCTGTTCCCACCGGCACACGATGGCCTACTCTTACGAAAAGCGGAACAGGTTTTAACGTGTGCGCAAGATGTTCTGCACGCGTTCGCACACGGGGCCTCGGTTTATAGTGTCATCCGAAGGACTTTGGGGGAGAGTGGAGTCCGCACTGACGTTAACTCCAGGGGAAAAATCCCCTCGACCGGGATGACTCCCGGATCTTCAAATTGCCAGCGCAATGTTCTGACCACTAGGCTATCCACAATCCCAGGCAGAAGTGGATGTGTGGTGTTCAACATTTACAAGTAAACGTTGTGTCGATTGTTATTTTGTGTCGTCTGGTTTTCATTACCTGTTTTGCTCAGAAGATATGTTTTTTTAAGGATTCAATAGCTAAGGTTAAGGCAGAGGCAGGCAGAGAAAGAGATGGGAGGACAACATCCAAGAATGGACAGGCCTCAGGCTGAGTGACACCCTGAGAAAGGTCGAGGACAGAGGGAAATGGAGAGAGCTGGTTGCGAGGTCTTCCGTGGTGCCCCTACGGTCTAAACAGACTATGGGATAGAAGAAGAAGCATCTAAGGTTAAGCGGCATGAGTGTGGTTACCAAGTGGATGGGTGACTGTTTGCATGCCTTGGCTTCAGTACACTCCCTCAGTTTAAACTTCACCCAGCTGTACAGACATAGGACTAGATACCTGCCCTCTTTAGGGACAGGGAAAGCAGCAAGGGAGAAGAGACGGGCGCCACCCTCAAAGCGCCGGCTCCTGGAGAAGTTGAGATCTGAGTGACACCTTGTTCCCCCAAGGACAGCATAGGTTATGGAAACACCTGTACCATTACCACCTTGTGACCTTTATTCTGGTTCAAAAGGATGGGCTCCACTAGCTTCAGCTTGCCCATCTCACACACACACACACATTCACACACACACACACAGACACCACACACACACACAGACACACACACAGACACCACACACACAGACACATACACACAGACACATACACACACAGTCACACACACAGAGTCACACACACACACACACAAACACACAGTCACACACAGAGTCTCACACACACACACACACACACACACACACACACACACACACAGAGTCACACACACACACACAGAGTCACACACACACACACACACACACACAGAGTCACACACACCGAGACACACACACACAGTCACTCACACGATTGATTGATTGATTGACACACACACAGTCACTCACACACACAGAAACACACACACACACACACACAGAAACACACACACACACAAACACACACACAGACACACAAACACACACACACAGCCTGAAAAAAGCCAGGTAACCAGACTCATCCTGGAGTTCTTGGAGAAATCAAGTCCCGAGTTCACACCTGATCCAAAATTTCACCAGTAGCTGCAGTAATCACCTAATAAAAAGACAGCATCAAAGCAGGTTATCTTCTAATAGGTGTCTTTATGGCAATCTTTTTTTGTTAATTTTGCTTCTGCAGCAGTGTCAAATAGTAGCACTGAGAAGGTAACAGAAAAAAAGGCTTAGATGTGTCTGCATGCAGGCCAGTCAGAAGAAATGGCCAGGGAGTATTTATTTTATTTCTTTATTCTTTTATATTTATTCATTTATTTATTCTTTTATATCGAGGATAATGGAATAAGCACTCTTGTGCTTTTTTTTATCCAGTCCCCGTGTGTATGCAGTTTTGTAAATGTCATCTGTTCCGACCGGCACACAATGGAGTAGAGTTGGCTACTAACTTTCCTAAGAATGCAAGCAAGGCACTACAAACAAAAAACCATAATATTTAAAAAACTAAACCAAGCATGCAAGCAAGCATGACGGCTTAGCCTAGTGAAAAGTACAGTAAGGGAAAGAGATGGTCTGCGAACCCCCCCCCCCCCCCTAAAACCCCCCGCACCAAAAAACCCAACCCACCAACCAAAACAATTCGAGCAACAGATAAAAAGCAGGGAGGTTCCACATTAATTATGTTAACCAGGCTATTGAAATTCACAGGTCCAAGCACCCAAGTCAAATAATGATCACAATCCACTTCAAAGGTTTCAGAACCAATGGTTGACAAAATTTATTGATCATGACATCATAATAATCATCATCATCACACGTTTCTTCTTTAAAAAGTATACAGCGGTTACAAGTTCTTTAGATCATACACAAAGAAAAACAACATACGACATCCACAGCACTCTCGCAAAACACAATCATTTCCTACTAATCTGCGGAGCGAGTGTCCGTTAACTCCCCTGATTTTCAGGCACTGTCCTCTTTCAGTTACTGCCCCTTGTTCTTCAGAAAAAAGTTCCCGTCTACTCCTGTCTATTCCGGGGCACACCAGGTTCCTCAATACACATGAAAGAAAGAAAGAAAGAAAAAGAAAATCAAACACGACCAAATAAAAATGAAGAAAAATTGCCAAAACCAAACTTCTACAACATGTGCACACAAGATTCAGAGACGCTTTGATACTGAGAAATCTGATGATTCCTCCCTCTCTCCTTTCGCTGGATAAGCCTGCTGTCTGTCCCTACAAAATTCACGCCATAAAGTCACTGCTAATGCAGTCAAGTCAGTTTGAACGCAGTCACGTCACTTTTATTGCAGTCAAAGTCACGTCACTTTTCATACAGTCGAGTCCAGTCTACTGAGCAAACCTACACACATTACTCAAAAACATTTACCCATGTATGTGCTCAAAAGATGCAAACGTCAACAACTGGTTTATGCAGAAAAGGGTAACGATGGAACACACACTACAAAAAAATTCACACATGATGCACCTTTGATGCTAGCTCTCCGGTTTTCTCTCCAAGAATAAAAATGAACAAACCAAAAAAAAAGGGGGAGGAAAAGTGTTTTCCGCACCCAGAAAACGAAGTGTATGAATGTTGTACATTTCAATCCATTTCATCACCAAGAAATTGTTGTGATAAACTAAAGCACTCTGCCATTTTTCTTGTGTCGTTTTATGCCAGAAGGAATGACGCTGAACTGTTAACACCTGCCTACCCCCCCCCCAAAAAAAAAGAAACCAAAAAAAAAGGTTTAGTGAACTTTGTTCAAAGTTAACATCGTTGTCTAACTTAATTTACATTCACATTTCAAATTTTGAACTTCCCTCTGCTTTTCGGAAGAGTAGGCAGGCCATTGTGTGCCAGTGTGAACGGATGACAAAATTGACAAAACTGCATACACACAGGGAATGGATGTAAAAAAAAAAGCACATGAATGCTTATTCCACTATCCTCGAAATAAAAAATAATGATAAATGATATTTTTTTCAAGGAACACAATCTCATCAATAAATGACGTATGCGAACTATAAATCAAAATGGCTTGGCAAGACTTTATACCATTGGGCGAATGGGACAAAAAGTCACTTTTCCACTGTGGAAGAAAAAAAAACAAAAAACCACAATAAAATCTTACATTTGTAACTTTACAAAATAAGATATATATATATATATGAAGAATTGCCTCTGATGAAACAAAGCTTGATACATGTATAGGAAGTGTTCACTAAAAATCCCTCCATGATCGCAGTATGCTGACCATTCCAAGACACTTGGTGTAAAACAGCATTGTGTAACACGTCCTATCATCTACGGCCATGGTGGCTTATTTTTAATCATCTTTATACTGCTACAATAAAAGTGTCTTTAATTTATAGCGTAAACAGGAGGGCAGGAGCTCCCGGAATGCTTCAATATTGGTTACTACTCTTGAACTGATCAAAACAATATTTGATGACATGGAGATGAAAATCCAGCTTTGATGAAAAGTTATGGTTGATATATATATATGTATTTTTTTCTTTCTTTCTTCACTGCAGTTTCTAAATTCTTTCTTTTTTTCTCTTCCCTGCTCCTTGGCTATAGAGCTCTGCGGTTTAACTAATGGCGAGATTTTGTGTACGTGACCGTTTTTGTCCATCATTAAGGTAAGCCACATTCGAACATCTAGGAAAATTCTGTTTTAAGTCTCTGAAAATTAACTGACCAAAGTCAAAATTTGATCTTCTGGCTCTGCAGAGCAGTTAGCTTGCTTATAGGCAGGTTGGTTGTTTTCTTTAATGCGGTTATGATTCCTCTCCTACTTTGTCAAAATAATTCACAATGCAATGGTGATCTCGATACATTCTGAACATTTTCAATCAATCCTATTGCTTATAGACCCCACTCACTGACTTGTGAAAGATATTGTACTTGCACACTACAAATTCCCTTACAGAGTTCACAGTATTTAATGCAAATGTGCTCACATGGATTTCCATCAACACCAGTTAAAAAAAAAAAAGAAAAAGAAAAGAAGTTAGAACTGTATGCACAGACCACACTCTTTTTTTCTGAACATTACTGGTGTGTACAATGCCCACAGATAAAAATCCACTGCTATGATCTGTGACTAGTTATACAACTAAAGAGTCTTGCGTTAAAAAGGCAGTAGGCCGGTTACAGAAAGTAGGTAAAATCAGCTTATACCAACTCACAATATGGCCACACAGAGAGAGAGAGAGAGAGAGAGAGAGAGAGAGAGAGAGAGAGAGAGAGAGAGAGAGAGAGAGAGAGAGAAGAGAGAAAGAGGAGAGGAGAGGAAGAGAAAGGGGAGGGAAGGTGAGCAGGGGAGGGGAGAGTGAGCAGGAGACCACAGGGCTAGAGATTTCTTTTCCAACGGCAGATGTCAGAAGTTTGGTTCATACATGCGTACACAATACACATCACTGCACGAGTGCTTACACAAAAGAAAGTAGTATCAAACAAAGTATACACATCAAAAGGACAAAAAGCAAGCAAAAATGAAGAAAAAACAACAAAATACCCAAACACAACCAACCAAAAAACCCCACCCACCATTCATCACATCTCTTTTTTATTTTGAGTAAGTGTTCTCCAGGAAACAAAATGCTTGAGCTTTGCAAGAGTGATATAAAAACAAAACATACTCCAGAAACAACTACCACAACAAAAATGGATGAAGATTACTGCTACTACTACCATGAGGGGGGGAAGTTAAAACCCTTGCTGATTCCTTTTCTTCAAACGCTTTCTTCCTGGTATAACTTGCTGTAAAAGTAGAAGGAAACAAAATGGATGTGAATTCTTTTACACACACACACACAGACGCACACAACACACAACTCACAGACGCAACCACACACATACACACACACACACACATACCACACACACAACATGCACCACACCACCACACACACACACAATCTGTCCAGTTTTTATTGCTCACCTTTGGTTAACAGCTTCAGCTAAATATCTTCAAGGACGGACGAACAACAGCTCTTAACAGACTTTTTAAAAAAATTTATTATTAAAAAAAAAAAAACCTCTCTCCCCAGGGAGCTATTTTGCTATGAGCAGTAAAAACTCAAAAAATGCAGCAAACGAAAGAATGTGTCTGAAAAAATAAAAAAAAAAAGAAAAAAAAAAGAAGAAAGAATGTGTCTATGAATTAATGGAACCATGTGATAACATGGGAAAGCAAAACAAAATTGACTAAAAAAATTAAATTTAAATAAAAAAAAAGCCCCCAAATCCCATCTACCAAAGAACAGATTGTAAATAAGAGAGAAAAAGAGAAAGTGGGTTGAAGTTCCCGAGCACAGAGAACTTCTCTAAAAAAAAAAAAAAATTAAAAAATTCTCCTTCAACTCATCTTGCTCATAATCCTAATTTTCATTCTATTTAACATTTTCTGATAATTCATGTCTGTGTTTTTAACAAAATCTCTTTTTTTTTTTTATTCCTTGTGAAATAGAAGATGCTTTGATAGGTGTACAGGCAAAGCAGATCTAAAGCTAAGGTCTCATAAAGACCATCTCTTTGATGAAAACTTATTCAGTCCATATATAAAAAAGAGAGATTTTTGCATGTATTTCACTATCCCTTCATTCAGATAACCACACTCTTATCTTTGCCATTGGCACATTTTCTTTTTTAAAAAAAAAAGTGCTGGTAACGAAGCCACACACTTCAACTTTGCATATGACCAATAATTCATACGCACTATATGCTTCATGATGATAAGAGAGTGATTATTTCAACCCTTGTTATGTGTCTTGACTAGGCTAGTGGTTTGCAATGGACAACTATCAAATACTGTCACGAAAAAAAAAAAATGTACCATGGCCTGGCCAGCTGGTAAGGTTTAGACAATACCATGTTCTTAAAATTTTGGTCACGAGTGGGTGGAAAATAACAACACATTGAAAAGCATGGTCATTTGTTATTGTTGTCAAGATGCTGAGAGAGAGAAACAGAAGAGAGAGAAGGGGGGGGGGGGAGAGGGAGGAGAGAGGGGGAGAAGAGAGGAGAGAAGAGGGGGGAGAGAGAGAGGAAAGAGGGAGAGAAGAGACAGACAGACAGAGAGAGTGAGGCAGACAGAGACAGAGAGAGAAAAAGAGAGACAGAGAGAGGAGAGGGAGAGGGAAAAGACGGGTAGGAATGACAGGAGTTTGGATGGATGGAAAGAAGAAAGAACAAAAGTCATGTATCTGACAAATACATTCCATTCCCAATCAAAACCAAACCCCCCAAATAGAACCACTGTTAACACTGCCGAAGAGTGACACTCAAATGAGAGCAAGCAGTGACCATTCCAATGGCCTGCTGGACATATGTGAGTTTGGAGCCTCTAAAAAAAAAACCTTTCGGGCGAACTTCTTGATGAATTAAAAACTACAATAATTGTGTAAACTGTTTTCTGAAAGAAGTTCAGTAGTCACAAGGCATGATCATACACCCCTAAGCAACAACTTTCACCATCTTCTCTTGTTGACATTACTCCAATGCTTTCTTACTATTCCATACTTTTTTTTTAATATTTTTTCTTTAAGTAGATATACACTGTCTTCTTTGAGGATACAATGCTATTCCTCTTTTCCCTGTAGGATGGATACTAAAACATTTACTTCAGGATTTTCCTTCAAGGACTAGCCAGATATTTTAGTACAGTCTGTTGTACAAGTACACATGGATACATTCATCAATTTCACAGAGGTTTTTTTTTCCTTGTTCCTCTGCTACAGATGACAGGTTTACCAATGTTGAGATTTTGCGTATGTGACCTTTTACCCACCAGTAAGGTAGCCGCATTCTGACTTCCGTGAGAATTTTAAAGTATACACGGTCATTGATGTCAAACATATACTTCAGCAAGCAGAAAAACCAGGGTAGTTTTGAGAATCGTTAGGGACCATCTTCTTAATAAAATCAAATTTTTTAGCGACGTAACGATTTTATTTCATTATGAATACGCTTGCACCATGGAAAACTTTACATTGATGAGCATTAAACATTAACACAGAAAGATTGTGTTGATGTATGTGAACATGTAATGTGCATGTGTCTATGTATTCCATATATGTATGGATGTACATGCGCATGAAGTGTGCATGTATGTGTGTGTGTGCATTTGTATGTATGCACACACTTAAGTAGTTGCATGCTAGGTGGCAGCAAACGTGTCGGGCAAACATGTGCAGACATGCATTTTGCTGCAAGATGATGATACTGGTTGCAGACCACAGTGTGCGGATGTAGTTTCATGTGGTTTAGAGTGAGCAGTGGAAGAAATGAGCGTATGTCAGCATTCATAAAACGATGGAAAAAAAGAAACAAGAGGAAAACTCCAATTAAAACTAAAAGATTTATTCATTTGCAATCATGATCTATTTCCAAACAGCTGGTTCACATCTTATTCAGCTGGTACTTAAGTTTTTAACTCTCATTAAATCTGTGAACATGTAAACTAAACTTCAACATTACTTAGAAATAAATGTACATGAAAAAAAGAAGAAAAAAAAAGAAGGAAAGACGAAAACAATGTCAAAATAATAACACATATATTCATCAATAACTAAGCTGCTTCTAAATGAATGATGTTGCACACACAGACACACAGTTATACATTTGAATATAAAAAAACAAACAAAATGAATGATGCCTCACACATACATTTATCCAACTGAATAAAAGAAAAAAAAGAGGAAAAAACAAACAACCCCCCCCTCCCCCCACCAATGAATAAATGATACACCAATGATACACCACACATACAAGATTACATCTCAACCAAAAAAGAAAGAAAAATCAAACACCCCCCCCCCCTTCTCCCCCCCACAACAATGAATAAATGATACACCACACATACAATCATACATCTACACAAACACAAAAAAGAGAAAAGAACAAAACCAAATCAATTAAACACAATAAATGATGCCCCCCACGTACATCTGAATTATATAAAAAAAATATAAAAAAGAGAACAAAACAAAAAACCCAATACATGACGCCCCACATATACAATTATACATCTGAATAAAAAAAAAAAAAAGTACAAAACCAAAACAAAAAAATATGACGCCCCACACATACACAATTATATATCTGAACAAAAAATACAAGAAATAAAACAAAACAACCAAAAAAAAACCACAATGATTAAATGGTGCACCACGCATACATCTGAATAAAAAATGAAAAAATTAAAGAGACTTTCTTAAAAAAACAAAAACAACAAAAGAATGAAAAAAAACGGAACCCAAAACAGTAGTACACTTTTTTTTTAAATGAAGAATAATGATTAAAGAACAAAATGATAAAAAAACAAAATGATAAAGAACGAAAAAAAAACGGAATCCAAAACAGTGTAGTACACTTTTAATATAAAAAAAAAAGAAGAAATGATTAAGGAACAAAATGATAAAAACGATGCATCGGCCCAACAAAGCACAGGGGGAAGGCTTTCAGTATCTTTGAAATATCACGGCAGTGGCAATACACTGACTGTGCGGTGACCACACACCCAACATTAAGGCCCACAGCGCATCTCCTCTCTCACATCTGCCTAGATCCAGAACTCGCTTGACAAATGCCGCAAACAAACACTGGACACCAGTTTTGACACAATGCTCTCTCTCTCTCTCTTTTTTCTGCTCCACATTTTCAGAGTCTAGATGGGAGAGTATGCGTATGTTGTGTGTGTGTGAGTTGAGTGACAGCGGCTTGGAAAATCATCAGCTTCTTTCTGCAGGGAAGCAGCGTGTGTCCCCGTGTGAATAACAAAATAACCTTCTCTTTTCTGTTAGCAAAAAGATCCTTGTTGGCACAGGTATACACATACACTCGCACCCATATTTAGCCTTGTTACGCACATCTTATGTTGAAATTTGTAACAAACACAAACGCTACCAACTCTCTGCATACACACACTTTCACAGACACTCCACATGTTCAAAACAATTACACAACTTAAACTCCAAAATGTCTCGATACACAAAACGTCAACCTCTCTGCATGAACCAACGCACACGTAAAAGGCACACCACACGCTCGCCTACACTCTCACAAACAGACAGACAGACACAGGCACCCTCACATAGACACACACACATAGACAGGAGTCCACAAGACCCAAGTGTCCACTATGACAAATGGAAGGACAGCTGGCCCTCTCGTGAGGCGATGTGAAGTTTGTCCCTCATGACCTCCAGGGAAGAATAGTCCGGAAGCTTCAGGTAGTTGACGCAGGTCATCACCGATGGTAGGAAATCATCGGCATTCTCTCCTGCTTCAAACGATTTGCGCACGATCGTCAGCGGTGGGGACAGACTGCGAAACCTGCAACACACAGAAAATGTAAACACAATACAAACAATAATCAGATCGTCTACCATAGAAGCAAATGCAACACAATACTAAACAATGATACAGAATGTCACCACAGAAGCAAAACACAATACTAAACAATGATACAGAATGTCACCACAGAAGCAAAACACAATACTAAACAATGATACAGAATGTCGCCACAGAAGCAAAACTCTAACACAGATCACAAGAACAACACAATACTAAACAATGATACAGAATGTCGCCACAGAAGCAAAACAACACAATACAAAAACAATACTAACATATACAGAATGTCGACCACAGAAGCAAAATCAAATACAAACAAGATACAGATGATCGACAGAAGCAAAACACAATACTAAACAGAACAGAATGTCGCCACAGAAGCAAAACACAATACAAAACAATGATACAGAATGTCGCCCACAGAAGCAAAACACAATACAAACAATGATACAGAATGTCGCCACAGAAGCAAAAACAATACAAACAATGATACAGAATGTCGCCACAGAAGCAAAATCAACAATACAAACAATGATACAGATGTCAACCACAGAAGCAAAATGCAACACAATACTAAACAATGATACAGAATGTCGACCACAGAAGCAAAATGCAACACAATACAAACAATATACAGAATGTCGACCACAGAACAAATGCACACAAAAATGCTATCAACACAAAGCAAAATGCAACACAATACTAAACAATGATACAGAATGTCGACCACAGAAGCAAAATGCAACACAATACAAACAATGATACAGAATGTCGACCACAGAAGCAAAATGCAACACAATACAAAACAATAATACAGAATGTCGACCACAGAAGCAAAATGCAACACAATACTAAAACAATGAATACAGAATGCGTCAACCACAGAAGCAAAATGCAACACAATACTAAACAATAATACAGAGTCGACCACAGAAGCAAAATGCAACACAATACTAAACAATAATACAGAATGTCGACCACAGAAGCAAAATGAAAACACAGTACTAAAAATGTCTACACAGAATGTCGACCAGAGAAACAAAACACAAACTAACATGTGATCAGAATGTCGACCAAAAGTCAAAACACAATACTAAACAATGATACAGAATGTCGGCCACAGAAGCAAAACACAATACTAAACAATGATACAGAATGTCGGCCACAGAAGCAAAACACAATACTAAACAATGATACAGAATGTCGGCCACAGAAGCAAAACACAATACTAAACAATGATACAGAATGTCGGCCACAGAAGCAAAACACAATACTAAACAATGATACAGAATGTCGGCCACAGAAGCAAAACACAATACTAAACAATGATACAGAATGTCGGCCACAGAAGCAAAACACAATACTAAACAATGATACAGAATGTCGGCCACAGAAGCAAAACACAATACTAAACAATGATACAGAATGTCGACCACAGAAGCAAAATGCAACACAATACTAAACAATGATACAGAATGTCGACCACAGAAGCAAAATGCAACACAATACTAAACAATGATACAGAATGTCGACCACAGAAGCAAATGCAACACAATACTAAACAATGATACAGAATGTCGACCACAGAAGCAAAATGCAACACAATACTAAACAATGATACAGAATGTCGACCACAGAAGCAAAATGCAACACAATACTAAACAATGATACAGAATGTCGACCACAGAAGCAAAATGCAACACAATACTAAAACATGATACAGAATGTCGACCACAGAAGCAAAATGTAACACAATACAAAATAATACAGAATGTCGACCACAAAAGCAAAATGTAACACAATACAATAATATAGAATGTCAGCCACAGAAACAAAATGCACAGTCTTGTCTTGTTTTTGTCTTAACGATTGAAAAGAAGAAAACAAAAAAACAAACAAAAAACACAAAAAAAAACGCTCTCATAGGGCTCCAAGCCCCTAAAAGTTTCATGATTTAATTAACCCACTTTGATGATTCAGCAGTACAAATGAAAAATGCTACCATCAAAGACTAGCCTGCCACTTTTGCCTGCCAAGTCATGTTCCAACATAAACATTTATCTATTAAAGACACAGTTTTCTATTTTCATCTCAACATAACTCATCCATGATAGTTGACCATTTTTTTTCTTGGTTTTTTTTCTTTTTTTAAAAAGAGAGAGACTGAAAAGAAACAAAGGATAGAATTTCTCAAAGAATACTCAGAATGTTTAACTTTTTACAAAGAGTGAAACTTTCAGATTAATTTAATGGAGGTGCCATATTTCTGAATATACCTGAAAAAGTTTTCCTTTATCACAGTGACTATTTCAGAATATGATTTTATCGCAAGGGAACCATAAAACATTAAAAAACTAATGGACAAAAATATAAAGCTAAAAAAAAGAAATTCTGACAAAACTATATTTTCTAGACTAGAAAAACAATATCTCTCCTTTGGTGTATTGAAAGACATTAAATGTTGAAAATAAGAACGAAGGTATTACCAAAGTTCCTCGTCTCAACACAACACAACAAACAAGACAAACAAAACACTAGACACACCACATCACTGCACACCACACACACACACTACACACACACACACACACAAAAAACACACACATCACACACACACACAAAAACACACAACATCCACACAATCATACAACAAACACGCAAAAAAACACACAAACACACTACAAAACACACACCCACCCCCTCCTCACCCCTCCCTCACCCAGTACAACACACCCTCCCCCTCCCCCCTACCCCCTACTCGACAGGTAGCCTGGGTGAGCCAGTGACAAACTGCAGGAAATCCCTCTGCTGCTGCAGATCAAAGGAAGCTAGGAGCTGGTACAGGAACACGACGGCTTTGGAGTCGTGGGTGTAGCCGTGGTCTGGGCGGCAGTTCTCCATCAGCATCTTCACGTCCCACGGGCCCCACTGGCTCCCACAGAACAGCTGCTCCACTGAGCAACACAGGAGATAGAGTCAGTCACCATCATTGATTGATTAATGACAGTTTGCACACACTGATGGAATCATTGCTGCTGTGTGTTTTGTGTCGTCATGTGGTGCATCTCTCAACTGAGCAACGCACGATATTCATCATCGTTAATTACAGCACTGCCGTGTGTTGTCATGTGTTGCATCTCTCAACTGAGCAACATGCGATATAGTCACCATCATGATTAATTACAATTTTGCCGACTGATGGAATGATTGCTCTGTGCTTTGTGTTGCACCTCAACTGAACACACCATATTCACCATTACAGTACAGTTTGCACACTGATGGAATGATTGCTGTGTGCTTTGTGTTGTCTTGTGGTGCACTTCTCAACTGAGCAACACGCAATATTCATCATTATTAATTATAGTTTGCCCACTGATGGAATGATTGCTGTGTGTTATCATGTGGTGCATCTCTCAACTGAGCAACACGCGATATAGTCACCATCATTGATTACAGCACTACAGTTTGCACACTGATGGAATGATTGCTGTGCGCTGTGTGTTGTCATGTGATGCACCTTTTAAATGAGCAACACATGATATTCACCATCATTAATTGCAGTTTGCACACTGATGGAATGATTGCTGTGTGTTGTCATGTGGTGCACCTCTCAACTGAGCAACACGCCATATTCACCATTACAGCACTACAGTTTGCACACTGATGGAATGATTGCTGTGTGCTTTGTGTTGCACCTCTCAACTGAGAAACATGCCATATTCACCATTACAGCACTACAGTTTGCACACTGATGGAATGATTGCTGTGTGCTTTGTGTTGCACCTCTCAACTGAGAAACACGCGATATTCACCATCATTACGGAATGATTTGCTGTGTCCTTTGTGTTGTCATGTGGTGCATCTTCGATGGGTTGTGTGGAGAGCCCGTGTGTCTACTGTCATAAAAACCATGTGTGCGAGTAGGTCATGTGTGTGTTATTTGCACAGAGGATGTCGTTAATGTGTTGATTTTTGTATGGGCTATGCTTTTTGTTATGGTACTATCAACTCTATGGTGATGTGTTTGCCATTTCTTCTTTTTTGTTCTTTGATACAGGTCTAATCCCTTGCTTGTAACCAGCAATAATTCAGCCCATTTGGGAAAGAAAGTCAAGTACTCAATCTCACATTCCTATCAGAAGAAAACAAGCTAACAGCTGTGTTCCAGGTGAACACTATGCTGAACACATTCAACCACAACATTCACACTGTTCCAGAATTTAAAAAAAAAAAAACTGCTCCAACTGAACACATTACACACAAAGAGAAGCGCACACACACACACACACACACACACTCACTCTCTCTCTCTCTCTCACACACACACACACACACACACACACACACACACACACACACACACACACACACACACACACTCTCTCTCTCTCTCTCTCTCTCTCTCTCACACACACACACACACACACACACACACACACACACACACACACACACACACACACACACACACACTCTCTCTCTCTCTCTCTCATCATCTCACTGACCTCTTCAGGGTAGAAACACTGCAGGGAGGACAAGGGAAAGATGGTCTCGAACCCTTCCCTGAAGGCTTCAAACTGGCGTGACACCCCTTCAACCAGTGTCCAGTGAATCACCAGCTGTGAACACATCATACCATAGGATAGGAGGAATCTGAAACACTCCTTAATTAAGTGGTGCAAACATAATGAACAACCATTTTTCCTCTTTTCTTTTTACAAAATTCAGTGATCATTCTTACCAGCAGAAGGCCTTTGCAAACTTTTCTCTTTTTTTTTATACTTTTCTTCCAGCTAATTTTGTTGTTGTTGTGCTTTTAAGGGTGGTTTACTTTCTTGTAATTTTGGGTGGACGCATTTGTTGTTCTATCAGCCTGACATCAGTATACTACAAATGTTCATGGCTCAGGGCATTGGTTAGTCTTACTACAAGAGTAAACAGTTGTGTAGAATGGACCAGTCTTTCATGAAGAAAAAATGCTAGTAATCCATGTGTATAAATTGCATGCTTAAATAAACTGTTTTAAAAAACCCCAAACAACACCCCACCCCCCAAAAAAACAGTAAGACAAAAACAAAACAAAAAACACACAAAAATACCCTCTGGAATAACAACAAACTAAATATGCACACAAATCCCTAAAAATACATACAAAAACAACAACAAAAAACACGACAGTTTCATTCATGAGCAATTTTCCTTTAACTCTTAGTGTCCTATAGTGATCTGACACAATCCACTTCCTGGTCATGGAAGGATTTGGCCAAAATGAGCTGAAATGGGTGGGTATGTTTAAAATGTAATATCTACTCATACTATAAATCAGAACTGCATGAAATTTGAGAACAGTGTTGGCAAATGATTGTTACATATGTTGCATTATTTTTCTTTCATGTTTGTATCATGTGTCAAAAGTTGTTTGCTTGTTTTGTCCACAATTTTTAGGTAATCTCTAGTAAGCAACGTAATTAAACACAATTGTGTGAGTGGTGTTTCCATGTATTGTGTATGAAAACACTGCAATACTAAAAAAAAAAAACATTCTCCTAAGGTGTCGAGTAAGCATGGACAGAGAGAAAAGTTTCCTTTGGCCATACTCAAGCTTAAATAGTATGGTATGATGATACTACACTTTCTTGCGCACACATAAATCCTGTTCCGCTTTTCGTAAGAGTAGGCCATCATGTGCCGGTGGGAACAGATGACATTTACAAAACTGCATAAACATGGGGACTGGATGTAAAAAAGCACAAGAGTGCTTATTCCATTATCCTCGATATGAAAGAATAAATCAAATTAAATCAAATCGAGTGATTCAGGACACTAAGAGTTAAAGTCAACACCATCATCCCCTACCTGTAAGTACTCCTGCAGGTTGTGGAGAGTGACGGGGATGTCCTTGCCTCCTTTCTTCAGCTCTATGGAGGACCCTGGCAGCTGGAAGTACAGGCCCAGGTCCTCTATGTTCACTCCCTCGATCAGCAGCTTCTGCAACGCCTGGTGGCGACTCTCCTCGTTCTGCAACAGTGGTTAAGATCTGTCATGTGTGTGTGTGTGTGTTGGTTGGTAGGTAGGTCACTCACTCACTCACTGGTGAACTGGGCTTATCTGGAGTTCTTTTCTCCACTGGTAGTTAGGTCACTCACTGGTGAACTGGGCTTATCTGGAGTTCTTTTCTCCACTGGTAGTTAGGTCACTCACTGGGGGAACTGGGCTTAATTTAACTGGAGTTCTTTTCTCCACTGGTAGTTAAGTCACTCACTGGTGAACTGGGCTTAATTTAACTGCAGTTCTTTTCTCCACTGGTGGTTAGGTCACTCACTGGGGAA
>CM060335.1:31094231-31099231 GCA_030674155.1 Stramonita haemastoma | reverse complement strand
AGAGAGAGAGAGAGGAGAGAGAGAGAGAGAGAGAGAGAGAGGTGTGTGTGTGTGTTAGTGTGTGTGTGCGCACGTGGGTGCGTGCTGCGTACAAGTGTTTCAGCTTCAGACTTCCAAAACTTTTTTCAAGATCCCCTGGTACGTTTTCAAAACATAGGTGTGTACAGAGACAAAGAGTGAGATGGACAGAGATCTTAGGGGCAAAATAAAAAAAGAAAGACAAGACACCTGAAACAGCGACAAGAGGCAGACACAGACAGTGCAGACATGATCAGGTAGGTAGGTAGGTAAGTAGGTAGGTAGGTAGGTAGGACACTAGGTCCCGGTCTCTCACCTCATTCTCATACTGTATTTCCAGCAAGGTGTGGTGATGTCCTGCATCCTCCATGACTTTCTCAGCCTGCTTCATCAGGTCCACTCGGCTCACCGTTTTCTGCAAAAACACCAAACAAACCAACACATCACACCCCCAATCCTGTTCCGCTTTTCATAAGAGTAGGCCATCGTAAGCCGGTAGGAACAGATGACATTTACAAAAAAACTGCATGCAAACAAGGACAGGATGAAAAAAAGCACAAGAGTGCTTATTCTATTATCCTCAATATAAAAGAATAAAATCAAATAAATGAAAAAATCAATCCCAGCCTTCACATGGCCCATGTCAATACTCATTTCTTCCTCACCTCCTTGAGGAGGTGGTGGTGGTGTAGACTTTACAGGGTAGTTTTTCAGGCAGTATGGCATGGGCAAGCTGAACTTGGCCAATCCCGTTTCTCTTCAGGATCTATATATATATTTGCATATTAACTAGAGCCGCCGCTGTAGTCTAGTGGTTAGGGCGTTGGACTTGTAATCTAAAGGTTGCAGGTTCGATCCCAGCTTTCAGCTATGGCGTTGTGCCCTTGGAAAAGGCACTTTACGGCTATTTTCTCACCCCACCCAGGTGTAAAAGGGGTACCAACCTTGTGTTGGGGGTTAACCCTGCGATAGACTGGTGTCCTATCCAGGGGGGAGTCGATAACTCTCAGTCGCTTAACGCCACAGAAACCGGGATAAGCACCGGCCTGATGAGCCTTAGGCTCGGGATAGACTTTAACTTTAATATTAACTAGAAATAACATTTTTTTAAAATTATGTCACTAAAACTTGAAAAGAAATAGCAACAAACTTTGCACACACACACACAATAAGATAGTTCAAGGGGAAAGGAGGTCAGAGATGCCATGGGTTCGAAGGGGAGGAGGTCAAAGATGCCATGGGTTCAGAGGGGACGAGATCAACAGAGATACCACAGGTTCAAAGGGGAAGAGGTCAGAGATACCATGGGTTCAAAGGGAAGAGGTCAGAGATACCATGGGTTCAAAGGGAAGAGGTCAGAGACACCATGGGTTCAAAAGGGGAGGTCATAGATACCATGGGTTCAAAAGGGGAGGTCATAGATACCATGGGTTCAAAGGGGAGGTCATAGATACCATGGGTTCAAAGAGGAGAAGGTCATAGATACCATGGGTTCAAAAGCGGAGGTCATAGATACCATGGGTTCAAAAGGGGAGGTCAGAGATACCATGCGTTCAAAGGAGAGGAGGTCATAGGTACCATGGGTTCAAAGGAGAGGGTCATAGGTATCATGGGTTCAAAGGAGAGGTCATAGATACCATGGGTTCAAAGGAGAGGTCATAGATACCATGGGTTCAAAAGGGGAGGTCATAGATATCATGGGTTCAAAAGGGGAGGTCATAGATATCATGGGTTCAAAGAGGAGAAGGTTATAGATACCATGGGTTCAAAGAGGAGAAGGTCAGATACCATGGGTTCAAAAGTGGAGGTCATAAATACCATGGGTTCAAAGGAGAGGTCATAGATACCATGGGTTCAAAGGAGAGGAGGTCATAGATACCATGGGTTCAAAGGAGAGGAGGTCATAGATACCATGGGTTCAAAGGAGAGGAGGTCATAGATACCATGGGTTCAAAGGAGAGGTCATAGATACCATGCGTTCAAAGGAGAGGAGGTCATAGATACCATGGGTTCAAAGGAGAGGAGGTAATAGATACCATGGGTTCAAAGGGGAAGAAGGTCATAAATACCATGGGTTCAAAGGAGAAGAGGTCATAAATACCATGGGTTCAAAGAGGAGGAGGTCAGACACACACACACACACACACACACACACACACACACACACACACACACACACACACACACACACACACACCGAGTAAAGACAAAACTGTCCATCCACCCACCACCACCGTGACCAGCAACAAACACTGCACACATTCATTCCAACACTCACATACAACTCGTCCACTTCGCCATAGCCATCACCCACCACCCATACCACAAACCGACACACACACGACAAACTCCCAAACCCGCTCCCACCCTGTTCCTGCCCTCCTTACCCTTACCCTCTGCCTCTGGAGCCGGGGGGCCACTCTCTCGTTATCCTGGGTGTTGCTGTCTCCAGTGTGCTCCTGCTGGAGACGCATCATGGCACGCTCGCGGTCAAACGTCGTGGCGAAGAACAACAGCTGGCGGGTGTCGAACGGAAACAGAAACGGTCTGCAACACAGTGACCATCATCGTGATTTTAAAACCCGTGGTAGCGACAGACACTCCTTTGGTGAAATTAGCTGTTAAGACTTGTTGCCAGGGATGTCTTTTACTGCTACTTGCTTCTCTTTCCTCCTCCTGTGAAACACACCTCCCATCCAAAGACAGACAGACAGACAGACAGACAGACAGACAGACAGACAGACAGACTGACACGCACACACACGCACGCACGCACACACACACGCACACACACACACACGCACACACACACACGCACACACACACACTGATTCCATTTTCACTATGATAGTAAAGTCATGAATTTTTGTGATAAGTAATATTGGGGGTGGGGGGGGGGGGGGGGGGGATTTTTGCTTTCTTGACACTACAGTATCTGCTTTATTTAACACATCTTGTTTTTGTTTTTTTTTAAAAAAGGAATTGGTTATCAGAATTTGCATATGAACAAAGAATGCATTATTTTTGTCAGTTTTTGGGCCCCCCACCCCCTTTTTTTTTTACATGCAGTTGAATGATTATATATTTATCAATAAGGCTTTTGAATGAACACATATGCAAACTTGAAGCTCAGCAAGCTCATCTTACAGAGACAATACCAAATTCTTACAATTAGGCAACTTCGACAAAGTTTTTGTGTTATGGCTGCTTATTTGTCAAAGGAAGAAAAAAACATTTCAGCCCAACATTTTTTTTAAATTGTTAAAAAGATGAATTCCTGAGATACAAACTTGTCACAGCATACATCACACGACTGATGTGTAATAAATCAACTGCAAAAGGGGGAAAAAAACCCAAAGTAAATGCAGTGTTGATTCTAGGATTTCAAAAAAAGGGGCCCAAGGGCCCCCTGAAATGAAAAAAAGGGGGCATTTGCCCCCCTCCCCCCTTTTCTCCCCCTCCCCTTTTCTCTTCATAGAAAAGGGGACAAGTAGTAAGTAGTATATTTTGCTCATAATACCGTTAGTAACTCTGATTTCTGCTATTTTTCAAGAACGAGAAACAAAACTAACAGGATGGCATGTAGGCAAACAGGATTTAATATAACCTTATGTATTGCACCTGGTCTGTAAAATGATTTTCTTACACAGGAAAGAGGAGAGAGAGAGAGAGAGAGGAGAGAGAGAGAGGAGAGAGAGAGAGAGAGAGAGAGAGAGAGAGAGAGAGAGAGGAGAGAGAGAGAGAGAAGAGAGACAGACAGACAGACAGACAGACAGACAGACAGACAGACAGACAGACAGAGAGAAGGGGGGGGGAGAGAGAGAAGGAAGGAGAGAGATAGTCAAAGTCAAATTTGTATTTCAACATTTTGAGTTGGAGAGAGAGCTAGATCTAGATGAAAAAAGAGGCAAGAGCCAAATTCAGTCTCCCCCCTCCCCCTAACCATATCAGAGAGAGAGAGACAGAGACAGAGACAGAGGAGAGAGGTGGGGGAGGGAGAAAGGGATGTCAAAAGTCCAATTTGTATTTCCATTCAGAGTTGGAGGGAGAACTAGATTTAGATCTAGATGAGAAAAGGGGTTAAAGCCAATATCTAAGTCTTATCTTTTCCTCCCATATGGTAGAGAGAGAGAGAGAGAGAGAGAGAGAGAGAGAGAGAGAGAGGAGAGAGAGAGGAGAGAGAGAGAGAGAGAAAGGGGGAGGGGGGGGGGTCAAAGTCAATTTTGTATTTCCACTTTCAGGGATAGAGAGAGATCTAGATCTAGATGAGAAGAGAGCCCTGAGGTGAAAGCCAATATCAAAGTCTTGCCCCTCCCCCCTCCCCATGAGGGAGAGAGAGAGAGAGAGAGAGAGAGAGAGAGAGAGAGAGAGAGAGAGAGAGAGAGAGAGAGAGAGAGAGAGAGAGAGGATTCTGTTAAGGAGAGATCTAGATCTAGATGAGAAAAGAGGTGAAATCCAATATCAGTCTTTTTCTTCCCATGCAGAGAGAGAGAGGGGGGGGAGGGGGGAGAGAGAGAGACAGAGACAGAGAGAGAGAGAGAGAGAGAGAGAGAAGGGGGGGGGGGGGGGGTCAAAGTCATTTTTGATATCCAGCCCATCGTCTACCCTATACCATCATTATTGTTGCCACGCACGGGCTACTAGTCTAGCCAGATCTGAAAAACTGCCTTGAAAACTCTTTGGTCTGCCAGCTTTGAACCCTGCTGGGACGCCGGCGCTTCTTCGGCTAACACCACTAACGATCTCCGTCACAATGACGTCATTTGTTTCAGGAGTCACGGCTCAGTTGAAAAATGACGTAAATGAGTAGGGAAATGACGTCAGACCAGCCATTTTGTGATGGTTGTGACGACTGTAGGCGCTAATCAGTGCATCTTGCTGTCCCTGGGGTATCAACGTAATGACCAACGCATGTAGCGCTATTTTGAAATGATACAAACGGCAGTTGCCGGGGCGCACTGTTTGTTCAAATATGCGCTATC
>CM060335.1:31074231-31091731 GCA_030674155.1 Stramonita haemastoma | reverse complement strand
CAGAAGAGTAGAGTGTGTGTGTGTTACTTTATTTTGTTATGTTGTTTGTTAAAAACAAATTTGTTGGCTTGTCTGGACTGTTTACCATCTCCCCCCCCCCAAAAAAAAAAAAAGGTGAAAAAAAGGCATCAGCTACTTTTTCCTGTACAACTTTTATACCTTCTAAAAACTGGGACAGAAAAAAATCCTATTTCCAAGTGGATCACTCTAAAAAAAAAAAAAAAATGTGCCTACAATATAAAGAAAACTAAGAAATAAACTTTTAAGTTATGAGCAGAGCCATCATTGAATAAACAGTATTCTTACACAAATGTGTTATATAAAAGAAAAGTCCATAACATAGAACATACTTGTAACTTGAAAAGACACACACAAAAAAAAAACAAAAAAAAAACACCCCTCATCAACCAATTCAACCTCATCAACCAATCAACACAATGTCAAAGAACTGCAGCATATCAAACATAAACTGAAGTGTAAAAAAAAAAATCAACAGGAGAACACCCCACCCACCCCCCCCAAATAAAAACGCAATCAGAAATGACAGGGAATATCCCTCAAACAAGGCAACATATCCCGATATTGATCAACAAGAACACCAAAGAATGAACTGATGAACTCTGAACACTTGTCACTCACACAAACTTTCATTGGAGCTGTTTGAGCCAGCACTGATTCTACGACCTGGAAACAACCCTTCAACTCAGAACCAAGAATAAAAACATCCTATACAGCCAATTTCACTGACAAAGCTTTTCCACAGTGTTCCCTAGAAACCACTGCTAGTGAACAAAGCAAAAAAACTGCACACATCGCATGACAATTGCCATAAATTTGACTGAATGTGAGACAAAAATACAGATTTTTTCCTCTAATAATCATTAAGTCTTGTCACATTTGTTTAAACTAAATTTCTGTGTCAATTATCACACTTTAAAAAAAATTTTAAAAATCAAACAAAAACACAGACATGGCAATTAAGCTCAAAACCACGGCCTGTTATACACAAGACCATGTCAATGTGAATGTCTTGTACCCATAAGTAAGAGGAGTTCCTCTTTGCGACAACCCATAACATTCTCAACGACTAATTTATCTGCATCTTAGCATTTTTCAATATGCTCTGATTTGACCTTGAAAACAACCACATTTGTTGGCTGGTATGCACTTGAGACCTTTTGTTCCTTTTTAAAAAAACACAAAACCCCCTAAGAATCAGAATATATTTTACTGAATTTATCATGATTGATACTTCCATATCCCGTCCCCCATTAGAAAGGTTAGAAACACAGCTATGTAAGACAAAGACATCATTTCATCCTCATCATTTTGTCAGATTTGCAACACAGCTCCTGACAAAGACAATGCACATGTTTACAATGGAACACTAGTCTCAGGGAGGGAGGGAGTGAGTCCCCGGGTTGCTGTACTTACCCTGTCCTTTCTTTTTGGAAGACCGTGAACTCTTGGCTTCGGATTTGGTTTTCTTAGGACTGGTGGCTGTGCTGGTATCCTGGTCAGACGCTTGCCTATACTGAACACACGCCATTACCTTTTAAGGCTGGGGTTGGGTTGTTTTTTTTTTCATGCTCGACACCTCCACTGAATTAAAATTAACTTTTAAAAAAACAAAGGGGGAAAAAAAAGAGAAATTTCTTGATTGTAGACAAAAGCATAACAATTTTACCACACAAGCATGCAAGTACTAAAAGTCTTTTTCGTTATGTATTAGCATAAAAAATTTTCATGGAAAAGTTGTGTTACATATATCTCTATTCATGTTCACCTCTTAGGAACTAGACAAAGCACATACTAAACAGTACTTATTTCTGACACTCAAATCTATGTACAATGCACAGACACATATGAACTTAATTAACAATTCTAGTTTTGAAATTAAACCTTTTTTTTTTTTTTTTAAAAAGGAAAAACCAACCAACCCAAATAAAACAACTTTTCTTCCTTACTTGATTGTGTGGGTCTGGACCCAGATACCCGTGTGACCCAGAGGATTGTCTGAATCCTGATCCGTGTCTGCTGGATCCCGATCCCCAGTGGGCGTGTACTGTCTAATTGCCTGATACACCGTCATGTTGTATGGTAACACTCTGTCCCCTATCAAAAACTCCAGGCGGTGTCGTGTTGAACCCTGAGTTAAGCTCATAGCCGCCTGCAAAACAAAGTCGATTCTTAAAAGATGTGCATAGCGATAATTCCTTTCCAAAAATCTCTTTATTTACGATCTGCAAGCTCATGGACAACACAAATGGTCACAGATTTCAATTCCTTTGTCTTGTGATTTGCAGTCTCTGAAGACGTGTATAGCGATAATTTCTCACTCAAAACAACAAAGGGAATAATATACCTTTCCTGGAAATCTCTTTTATTTACGATCTGCATGCTCATGGACAACACAAATTGTCAGATTTCAATTCTTTGTCTTGTGATTGCAGTCTCTGAAAGACATGTATAGCGATAATTCTCACTCAAAACAACAAAGGGAATAATATACCTTTCCCTGGGAAAATCTCTATTTACCGATCTGCATGCTCAAAGACACACAAATTTTCACAGATTTCAATTCCTTTTGTCTTGTGATTTGCAGTCTGCGCACTAGCAGCCTTCCTGATGAGGGAAAGGAGGAGGACATTTTTCACAGGGAGTATCCAGACCTGGAGGGTCCTTTATTTTTTTTTTTTATTCTTTTATATCGAGGATGATAGAATAAGCACTTTTGTGCTTTTTTTCATCCAGTCCCCATGTGTATGCAGTTGTGTAGATATTGTCATCTGTTCCCACTGGAACACAATGGCCTACTCTTACGAAAAGCGGAACAGAATTTAACGTGTGCGCAAGATGTTCTGCGTGCATTCACACATGGGGTCTCGGTTTACAGTCTCATCCGAAAGACTTTTGGGAAGTGGAAGTCAGCACTGATGTTAACTCCAGGAGAAAAATCCCCTCGACCAGGAAATCAAACTGGGTCGTCAAATTGCCAGCGCAATGTTCTGACCATTAGGCTTATCCTTATCTCCATTGAGACTGTCCACTTTATGATAACCACCGCCACTTTACCACACAACAGGCATTCAACAAGGGTGATATTTTGTCTTCTCTCCTTCAATCTTTCGGGACAAAACATTTTTGGGTGTCTTGAAAAGAAGACTTGACTGTTGGCTTTGAAAATTCCAAGGACTTTTCCAGGGCTTTAAGGACCAATTATTTTCAAGCACATTTCAAGCCCTTAAAAAAGGCTGTTCCACTTTTTCTGGATTTTTCAAGGTTTCATGGACCTGTACAAACCCTGGTGCAACTATTATTATCAGAATACTTCTCCACTTCTTTTTTCTCTAAACCCCTCGAGGAGTTGTTTGATTATATAACGAGTTTGAACTCAAAACTGAACTTAGCAAAAGTCCATTCCTCCAAATAGCAGGATGGATGTATGTATGTATGCAGGGAATGCTCATGCCATCCCTCCCATCTGTCACAAGTGGTCCAGCATTTACATATGTTGATGCTCCACCACATAAGTCACATTGTACAGAGGTCAATTTTTAGTTATTGACAAGTTGTAAATTTGCGATGAAATGGTTATACAATACAAAAAAAAGATTGAAAATCGGACAATTCTATCAAACCTTATTACAACTTGAATTGACAGACTGCAGGAAATAACAAAATGAGAAAATGGCAAGTTTAACATCGTAACATGTAGTCAGAATGAAGGCTTGGGTAGTTTTAAAACATGTTTAAAGGCAAGGGAAACAAAATTTGTTTTGATATTTCACTACAAGGTAGAATAAGGGCTAAAGTTTTAAATCAATCAAAATTCAAAATCGACAACTTCACCCCCACCCAATGGCTCCTAGCGGAAAAGTGGGTAAGTGCTAAGCGACTCATTTTGTGGTGGAGCATCACATACTGTGCCTTGGTTTGTAATCTGAATCCAGAAGAATTTCAAGGGAGCAGGGTCAGTACCAAAGTTCATTTTGGAGGAAAAATCCTCTGAAGAGGGCAAATCAGCCCAGACTCAACCCTGTGCCCTAAGTGACTATTTATTAATATTTATTTATATTATTTTATTTATTCTTTTATATCGAGGATAACAGATAAGCAATCATGTGCTTTTTTTATCCGGTCCCCGTGTGTATGCGGTTTTGTAAATATTGTCATCTGTTCCCACTGGCACACGATGGCCTACTCTTACGAAAAGCAGAACAGGATTTAACATGTGCGCAAGATGTTCTGCGTGCGTTCGCACACGGGGCCTCGGTTTATAGTCTCATCCGAAGGACTTTTGGGGAGAGTGGAGTCAGCACTATCAAATGATGAGCACAACACTAACCACTGGCCTGTCTGCCCTCCTGAAGCCAGCAGTTTGTACAATTTTACCCTCTACACTTGTTACGAATGTTTAACTCTGATGCACCTAGAAAGTATCATAGAAAAGTTGAAACATTGTAAAGTAACAATTCTTTGGTAAAAAAAATTACCAGACAAAATAAATCAAAAATGATAACACACACACACACACACACACACACACACACACGGAAGTGTACAGTCTACAGTTAAAACAAAACCATCAATTACGAAAGAACTGCAAACCATGGCAATTAAATCAAAAGCGGTAGTCTGCAAAGACTCACCAAAGTTTCTTGCATTTCATCGTCCGAATTATCATCGTCACTGATATCATCGTCCCCATCCTGTAGATAAACAAAAAAGGAATTAAAGCCAGATCAGCCAAAAGAAATGTTTTCAAGCCTATTTTTCAATACTGCCTGTATTAACCCTGGTAGCACTAACATAACAGAATTAGTAGTAGACGCTACATGCTGAATTAACAGCAGCCATTGTTGTTTTGCAGTTGGGTGGGGTCAAACAACCCTTGATATTGATATGTAAAACTAAACTAAGAGTGTAAAGTTGTAAATCACTGGAAAGCTTAGATAACAAGCTTTTAAATGAGTGAAATTTTATAGCAGCACGTAGTGTTTATGATAATGTAAAAAATAAATAAAGTTTAAAAAACTGCGCGTGCACTACCAATCACTGTCGTGATGTTGGTGACCCAGATTGATTTTAACACGATATGCAATGTTGTTGCAGTGCAAAAATGTCATGATTCGATAAATACTGTCTCTTGACATAAGTTTTGAAAAAGTAAAGAGCTTGCGTGACTTTATCGGTCGTCAAATACTCGGAAAAGTCCAGCGAAATGATCGACGCGATCGTCATGGCGGTGAACACTTATTTCATGCGAACTGGCGGCGTTCTATGACGAAAATACGACAATCGCTTAATTTCGTGTGATGCAAAGTACTCGACAGTATATCGAAATGACTTAACAACAGTTATTTCGAAGCCGTGTTGCGTTAAAATAAAGTAAAACAATGTATGACATCAAAATCGCCCGGTAGCTATGAAGTGCTTTGGACAAAACTTGGCACCACTCGATTCAGTCCGATCGCGATCAATTTTTCCGAAGTTTTTCAAAAATATTTCACAATCCTTACCTTATCGTCTCTATTATCGTTTAATTCAACCAAATCCAGCCTCTAAAACTCCTCATCGCTGTCAATATTGTCAAAAAACTCGAAAAATACTTCGAGTAATACGGGCGCAAACACTTGGCCGCCATTTTGTTTTCAGGCGATCAAGGTTCGTCCAAAGAATATAAAATACACCTCTAAACCAATCAGAATCCTCGTTGCTTGCGACTGCCGACGACCTTCACCCATTTCTGCGGCCCTACAATGGCCTTCACGTTTTGGGTGACCTTTGAAAGCGAAAGAAAGCCTTCAATTACGATCACCGACGTCATCCCGGAATATTCCGGAAGCCGCCAGAAATGCTGCACTACGTCATCCCTGAATAATCCGGGAACCGAACCAGCCGCCATGGCGCAGTGGTTAACGCCGTGGATTCTGGACTGGAAGGTCGCGGGTTCGAATCCCATAAGTCATAGGGATTTTTTCGGGCTCCGGTTGGCTCCTACCCAGTGTGAGTGTGCTGTGGGCTCAGTGGGGAGACTGGGACCACACAGTCGAGCTTCATCCACTTTACGGATGCGAATTTGAGAGTGTTACTCAAATTACCTGACCAACACTGCAGGTGTCTGTATCTCTCGGGCCTGGTTGACGCCGGGATATATTATGACAGTAAGCGTAGAGAACAACCCTGTCAAGTAGTCTCAAAGCGGATGCACCTCCACAGAAGCATCATTACATCATCCTCATCATCATTGATCATCATGCAATAATAAAAATTGCCTCTGATTCAGTGGCCTCCGTTGCTCTGGTCTCATGGTGACCTCAGATTCGGTTTCCCCATACGCTTCTGTGCCTGTGGTGAATTTGTGTCAAAGCCTTTGGGGTTGGGGGTTCGTGGGGAGGCGGTCGTTGGAGGGACATTGTGGTGGTCGCCACCTTGGGTGGGTGACTCACTCAGTCTGGCTCCACGACTGAGCTAATACTGTCGTTAGTAGGGGGCTTAGTAGGTGGTGTCCTGCGTATGTTAGCTCAGAACAGGCACCACTGAACACCACCAAAGTGACCCAGCAGAAGTGCAGGGCCCCTCTGGCTGGTGGCCCCGCGGCAGCCTAATATTGATGAGCTCCCTGTGGACTCCCGACCCCGAGGGTGAGACACAACGAATCTGGGTATGGCTGTGGCGGGGAGATTGAAATGAGCGGTGTGGGAACAGCAGTACGGGAACGTCACAGAAGATGAGGCAGCAAAAAAAAACAACCCAAAACCCCCCAAAAATCCGGGAACCGTGCCACCAGGGTTGATATTATATATATTAGAATACTGTCATATGAACTAACTAAAACTGATCATCCCAATGTTCAAATTAGCAGCCTGGCTCTCTGCTCTCTATTCCGCATGCTGTGCATCGCTGGGTTGCCATCAAGAAAATGAGGGATAGAAGTTAAAGTTAAAGTCTGTCCCGAGCCTAAGGCTCATCAGGCCGGTGCTTATCCCGGTTTCTGTGGCGTTAAGCAACTGAGAGTCATAGACTCCCCCCTGGATAGGACGCCAGTCTATCACAGGGTTCACCCCCGACACAAGGTTGGTACCCCTTTTACACCTGGGTGGGGTGAGAAAATAGCAGTAAAGTGCCTTTTCCAAGGGCACAACGCCATAGCCGAAAGCTGCGATCGAACCCACAACCTTTAGATTACGAGTCCAACGCCCTAACCACTAGACTACAGCGGCGGCTTAGGGATAGAAAGACACTGAAAAAGATAAGGTCCGGGATTCCATGTACAAGAGCAATGCCCTGCTCAAAGCCAAAGCCCTTTGAGAGCTCTCTATCTATATAGCAAGAATACAGGATTCTGAAAACTTTCTGTATCAATACGCCAATCCAATCGTGTTGTATCAATACACCATAGCAGCTGCAACCAAAACAAAAAAAAAAATGTTCAAAGCAAGCAACTTCGCAGATACTTCAACTGTGAGTAATTGCAACTGTGACATTGTCCCTTAAAAAAATTTACAAAGTGTATGACACTGTCACTAGAATCTGTCAAGATACTCGGCTGTCTTTGGTGTGCTACATGCACACACTGACAGCCTTTCCCACCCAAAGTTGTGACAAGAACACACAAGAGTTCCACATACCTGTCCAATCAAAGTTGTGACAAGAACACTCCAAAGTTGTGACAAGAACGTCCAAAAATAGCTGTCCACCTAAAGCTGTGACAAAAGACCCAAAGTCCTCAAAAAGCTGTTTCTCCAAAGTTATGACAAGAAACGTGCACACAGTCCCAAATACGTGTCCACCCAAAGTTGTGACAAGAACACAGTTCCTAAGAGCTGTCCACTTAAGAACAAAGTCCAAAAGTTGTGACAAGAACAGTCCCAAAGAGCTGTCTCTCCAAGGTTGTGACAAGAACACAGTCTCAAAAAATTGTCCCAAATTTTGTTCCAAAAATAATGCCATGGGCATTGCTGACATGGAGAAACTGATGCCCAGGTCACCATGAAAGCAGGGAATAATAGAGGTGTAAAAATGCATGCCTTCTTTTTTTTTTTAACAGCCAGAAAGTGAACTACAATTGTTGAATGGCTGGATGTATGGTTGTTCAAACTGAGGACAATAATGCCGCCACCTAGTTTTGTTCTGTGCTTGGCTGATACCACATGGCTGATCTCTCTCTCCACTTCCACTTGGTGACAAAGCAGTGAAGTCGGAGTATGGCTGCCTATATGGCAAGGTAAGTACTTGAAAACCACCAAACACAAATTTTTCCTCTAACGTGTATTCAGGGTCTTACAGTGATTCTCAGGCAGGCAGGCAGGCAGGCAGGATGAGTCAAATCAATCAAATCAAATCAAACTGCATATTGTGGGTGACTTCCTGGGTGTTACACTGGGATTTGATTTATTTTGATCTGATTTATTCTTTATATCGAGGATAATGGAATAAGCACTCTCGTGCTTTTTTTTACATCCAGTCCCCGTGTGTATGCAGTTTTGTAAATGTTATCTGTTCCCCCGGCAACACGATGGCCTACTCTTTACGAAAAGCAGAACAGGATTTAACGTGTGCGCAAGATGTTCTGCGTGCGTTCGCACACGGGGTCTCAGTTTAAAGTCTCATCCAAGCACAAGCTGAACGAGTCCCTGCACTTTAAGACTTTTTTCATTTGACAACAACTCCTGTTCACTCATCCTGTCCATAACCACACCACAGATCTTTCATAACACCCTTAGAAAAAACAAAACAAAAAACTGGCGGATATCAGATAAAGGTGCCACTTTCATTACAGATGTCGCAAAACCCTGCACTTCCCTGATAGATATGAAAAAAAAAAACCTGCCACTTCCATGATAGATATGAAAAATAAAAACCTGCCACTTCCATGATAGATATGAAAAATAACCTGCCACTTCCATGATATGAAAAAAAACCCCTGCCACTTCCATGATAGATATGAAAAAAAAAGCCTGCCACTTTCATGAAAGATGTGACAAAATGCTGCCATTTTCATGAAAGATATGACAGAAATCTTTCATTTTCATGAAAACAAAAGATAAAATCTGCCGGTATCGCTTTATAGATAGAAAAATGGTAAGATATCCATGAAAAAAAAAAAAAAAAGGCAAAATCATTGGCATGGCTGTTAACATAGCAAGGCAGATATCCAAGTGTCATCTGATGATTGCAGACAGAAATATCCAAAATAAAGGGCGATCAATGACCTTGGCATGACCGTAGCCTCGCATGACCAGGTAGCGCTCGATGGCCTGCACCAGAGCCAGGGGGTCAATCTTCACTGGGCCTCCTTTCCACTGCTTCAAATTCGTGCAGGAGGGATGTCTCTGCAACTGGCACTGAAAGGCACAGACACAAAACACACCCACGCTGTTGGGTTAACTGGGCACAACAACAGGCATCAGCAGGAGTTAGAACAAAAAATGACAAAACAAATGAAAAACAAAATAAATTTAAAAAACCATGCGACACAAAAGTCAATTCTGACAAGTTGTATAGGCCTACAGCGTTTTAATCAGTGGCATTCATAATCAAATTTGTCTTGTTTGCCACCCAGACTGCTCTCAGTGAGTGTGCTGTGGGCTCATGGGATGGATCGGTGGTCTAGAGGTAACCCGCCTGTCTAGAGAGTGAAAGACTGGGTCGGAGTATGCAGTGGTTCGAATCCCCTTTGGGCCCAAAACTTTCCCCCAAACATTAGATCATGAGTAGTGGTCTGGGTGCTAGACTTTCCGATAAGACGATAAACCGAGGTCCCGTGTGTTACACATCATCATTTAGCACATATAAAAGAACCCACAGCAACATGAGGCTTGTCCCTGGCAAAATTTTGTAGAAAAAAAGCAACTCTGATAGGGAAACAAATACAGTTGCAGACAGGAAGAAAAAAAAAAAAAGGGTAGGGCTACCCTTGTGGCGACGTGCTCTCCCCGGGGAGAACAGCCCTAATTTCATGCAGAGAAATCTGCTGTGACATTAACCCTAGTAGCGCTGTTCCCGTATTACTCCGGAATGACGTAGTGCAGCATTTCTGGCGGCTCCCGGAATATTCCGGGATGACGTAGGTGATCGTAATTGAAGGTTTCTTTCGCTTTCAAAGGTCATCCAATGAACGTGAAGGCCATTGTAGGGCCACAGAAATGGGTGAAGGTCGTCCGCAGTCGCAAGCAACGAGGATTCTGATTGGTTTAGAGGTGTATTTTTTAAATTTTTTTTGGACGAACGTCGATCGCCTGAAAACAAAATGGCGGCAAAGTGTTTGCGCTCGTATTACTCGAAGTATTTTTCTAGTTTTTTGACGATATTGACGGCGATGAGGAGTTTTAGAGGCTGGATTTGGTTGAATTAAACGATAATAGAGACGATAAGGTAAGGATTGTGAAATATTTTTGAAAAACTTCGGAAAAATTCATCGCGATCGGACTGAATCGAGCGGTGCCAAGTTTTGTCCAAAGCACTTCATAGCTACCGGGCGATTTCGATGTCATACATTGTTTTACTTTATTTTAACGCAACACGGCTTCAAAATAACTGTTTTAAAGTCATTTCTATATGCTGTCGAGTACTTTGCATCACACGAAATCAAGCGATTGTCGTATTTTCGTCATAGAATGCCGCCAGTTCGCACGAAATAAGTGTTCACCGCCATGACGATCGCGATCGCGTCGATCATTTCGCTGGACTTTTCTGAGTATTTGACAACCGATAAAACCATGGAAGCTCTTATATTTTTCAAAACTTATGTCAAGAGACAGTATTTATCGAATCATGACATTTTTGCACCGCAACAACATTGCATATCGTGTTAAAATCAATCTGGGTCACCGACATCGCAACAGTGATTGGTAGTGCACAGCGCAGTTTTTAAACTTTATTTATTTTTTACATTATCATAAACACTACATGCTGCTATAAAATTTCACTCTTTTAAAAGCTTGTTATCTAAGCTTTCCAGTGATTTACAACTTTACACACTTAGTTTAGTTTTACATATCAATATCAAGAGTTGTTTGACCCCACCCTACTGCAAATCAACAATGGCTGCTGTTAATTCAGCCAGCAGCACCTAGTACCGCTGCCGTTATTTCAGCGCTACTAGGGTTAAGTTGTATCAATAAATGGGGAAGAGTGGGACCCCACCGTCGAGCTTCATCCACTTTACGGATGCTACTCTGAGAGTGTTGTTTAAATCACCTGATCAACACACCAGGTGCCTGTATTTCTCAGGCCTGGCTGACACCAGATGTATGATAAGCACAGAGTGCAACCCTGTGAAGTAGTTTCAAAGCACAAGCACTTTAATAGCAGCACCATCACATCAGCCTCATCACCATTGATTGTCACGCAATTAAAAAATTAAAAAAAATAAAAAAATCTGCTGCCGATTCGTTGGACCCAGTTCCTCTGGTCTCATGGTAGCCTGAGATTCCGTTTCCCCATACACTTCTGTGCTTGTGACGAGTTTGTGTCATAGCCTTCGGGTTGGGAGGTTCATGGGAGACGGTTGTTGGAGGGACGCTATGGTGGTTGCCACCTCGGGTGGGTGACTCCCTCAGTCTTGCTCTATGACTGAGTTAGTTTTTACAATACTGACCTTAGTAAGGAGCTTGGTAGGTAGTGTCCAGTGTATGTTAACTCAGAAGCAGCACTGAACACCACTAAAGTGACCCAGCAGCAGTGCAGGGCCCCTCTGGCTGGTGGCCTCACAGCAGGCTGAAATTGATGGACTCCCTGTGGACTTCAAACCCTGAGGATGCAAGACCCTGAATCTCAATATGGCTGGGGTGGAAAGATCGACCTGAGTGGAGTGAAAACAGTAGGACAGAACTGTAACAAAGAAGAGGCTGCACAAAAAAGACCCAACCACAACCAAATATCCCCAACCTTTTTGGTACACCGAGAGAGAGAGAGAGAGAGAGAGAGAGAGAGAGAGAGAGAGAGAGAGAGAGAGAGAGAGAGAGAGAATATGTGTGTGTGTGTGTGTGTGTGTGTGTGTGTGTGTGTGTGTGTGTGTGTGTGTGTGTGTGTGTGTGTGTGTGTGTGTATGCACACATATGCATGTATTTTTTATTTTTTTATATCGAAGGATAATGGAATAAGCACTGTTGTGTTTTTTTTATGTCCAGTCCCCGTGTGTATGCACTTTTGTAAATGTCATCTGTTCCCACCGGCACACGATGGCCTACTCTTATGAAAAGCGGAACAGGATTCAACGTGTGCGCAAGATGTTCTGCATGCGGTCGCACACAGGACCTCGGTTTGAAGTCTCATCTGAAGGACTTTTGGGGAGAGTGGAGTCCGCACTGATGTTAACTCCAGGAGAAAAACCTCCACAACCGGACTCGAACCCGGGTCGTCAAATTGCCAGCGCAATGTTCTGACCACTAGGCTGTCCGTCCCCCTCATCCGAGGATGCTAGCAATGCATTTTCATGCAATTCCATTATCCTTCATATAAAAAGAGTAAATAAGTGAATTCTTTCTTCTTCTTTCTTCTATCCCATAGTCCTGTTTGGACCGTAGGGGCGCCACGGAAGACCTCACAACCAGCTCTCTCCATTTCCCTCTGTCCTCGACCTTTCCCAGGGTGTCACTCAGCCCGAGGCCCGTCCACTCTCGGATGTTGTCCTCCCATCTCTTTCTCTGCCTGCCTCTCCTCCCGCCTTGCACAGTTCCTTGCAGAATCATATTGGCAAGCCCTGTTGATCTTGCGACATGCCCATACCACTTCAGTCTGCGTTTTTTGACTGTGGTCAGGAGATCTTCAAAGGGCCCGAAGGCGTGACCAATTCTGATTCTCACTTCCTCGTTAGTAATGTGGTCTTTGTTAAGAGATGCCAAGGAGTCTGCGAAAGCATCTCATCTCTGTGGCCTGTATTCTCCTCTCGGTCGGCGTCAGACAAGGCTGCTTGCTCTCACCTACTCTCTTTAACATCTTCCTTAAGAGAATCATGACTGATGCACTGGAAGATCATGAAGGAACAGTCGGCATTGGAGGCAGAACAATTACCAACTTGCGATTTGCTGATGACATCGATAGGACTGGCAGGGAAAGAAGAAGAGTTAGGTTAGTGGAATGCCTCGACAAGACTTCAACAGCCTATGGCATGGAGATCAGTGCACAGAAGACCAAGCTGATGACCAACAACATCAACGGCATCAACACCAGGGTCGGTGGTCAGAATTTGGAAACGGTACAAAGCTTCAAATATCTGGGAGCAATTGTAACAGACAAGGGATCCAAGCCTGAAATACTTGCAAGGATTGCACAGACAGTTACAGCACTGACAAAATTGAAGACCATTTGGAAGGAACAGGAACATCTTGCTCAGCTCAAAGATCAGGCTGATGCGCACTCTGGTCATCTCGATTTTCCTGTATGCTTGTGAGTCATGGACCCTCACAGCAGATCTGGAGAGGAGAATAAATGAATAACATCAACAACAAAAAAAAGTAAGAAGAATGGCGACTACCTTGAGCTGATGTGTACTGAAGAACTTGAGAGCAGTGGTGCCCCTGCCACTGACACTGCTCCCTCCAGGAATATCATGGACCTTCACCTGGAACTGAACACACACACACACACAACACACACACACACACACACAGATACACAACACACACACACACACACACAACACAACACACACACACACCACACACACACACACACACACACCACACACACACACACACACACACACACACACACCACACACAACACACACACACACCACTGACTGTTTTAACCCTCACACTGAAAAACTTATTCATGGAAAAATCTTCTGGGGGGATAATAGAAAAAAAAAGTTACGGGAAAATTCCTCTGATAAAAGGTTTGAAACAATGCTGATGAAGCTTCGAATGGGATCCAGAGGAAAAACAACTGAATGTCTTTTTTCCCTCTTCCCTTTATAGCCCTCTCCCCATGTCCTTCCCCCCCCCCCCCCCCCTCAACTTTGATTTCTATATCAAATATACATACAGCTAAAAGAGCAGGGCCCGCAAATGATGATAAAATACAAAATTTAAATTTGAGCACATCACATAAATTTATTAAAGCAGTCATTGTCACCAATTTACCACCAAAAGAAAAATCTAAAATATCCAGAACATTTCTTACGAGTTTATAAACTGGGAGCTGAAAATGAAGATTATCACTTCGTACTCCTTACCTACGATGCATTTTATCACATCGTAGTTGCTGCACAATCAGAAAACTGAAAAGCTAATCTAAAAAAAAAACAGAAAAAAAAACCTCAAGAAAAAAAAAAAAAACAAAAAACCACTAGGAGTTTCAATTTCTATTGGCCCAACACAACAACGGGTTTACAAGCATTACATGATTATTTGTTCACAAAAAACAAACAACAACAACAACAAAAATCCTGCTTTTAACAATAATTCTACAACATTCAGAAAAAAACACAAGGCACCACCTGGGAAGACAGGAAAAACTACCACCTACCTGCACCAAACGAGACAGAACACAACACACTCACCTGTTCTTGCTGATGGAGACAAGCCATAAGCTTGGTGACCAGGTGAGAGAGGCGGGGAGCAGAGTCTATACTGGACGGCTGTTCTTTCATGTGAGTCACCTCTGCAGGCTGCTCACACACACACACACACACACACACGCAATTGTAAAGCCATCAGTAAACTTTCCTTCTCTTTTTTTTGTCTTGTCCAGTCAGTCAGTCAGTAATTCAGTGGCTGGCTGGATCTGCTACCAAGTCAGCCTGTCTCTCTCTCTCTCTCTCATTTGTTCAAATGATGACATTTCAATCCAAAAAAATGTCTTGTTTTGTTTCAATGCCTACAATATTTTTTTTTCTTTTGTTTTGCAGACAAACACTACACCCAGTTAAATAATCCATCTCGTCTGAGATGCAGATATCTAAATAACACTTGTACTGCAAAACACTTCTAGTTGTCAAAAACAGTTTTCAGCTTTCTCTCTCTTCCACACACACACAAACACCACCAGCCCAGCAATATGCACACATACACACACCGTTCTCATTACCCATTCTCCACATCATTCACACACACACACACACATACACACACACACACACACACACACACACACACACACACACACACACACACACACACACTCCACTCACTCACTCACTCTATCATCCATCAACACTTACACACATACACAATCACACTCATCCACTCACAAACACAATCATCCTCCCACCCTTACACACACACACCAATCCTATTACCCATTCTTCTCCTCCACACACACGCACGCACGCATGCACACACACACCTTAACGCACGCATGCACACACACACCTTAACACACACACACACACACACACCTTAACACACACACACACACACACACCTTAACACACATTAACACACACACACACACACACACACACACACATTAACACACACACACACACACACACACCTTAACACACACACACACACACACACACACACACACACCTTCACACACACACACCTTAACACACACACACACACACACCTTAACACATACACACCATTACACACACACCCTTACACACACACACACACCTTATCACCCCCCCCACACACACACACACACACTCACACCTTAACACACACGCACCTTAACACACACACACAACCCTTACACACACACACACACACACACACACACACACACACACACACACACACACACACACACACACACAACCCTTAACACACACACACACCTTAACACACACACACACATACATACACTTATCTACACAATCATATACACCCTTACAGACACACAACACATACACTTTACACAATCACCTACCCATACACACCCTTACACACGCACACACCACCCTCACACACACACACTGTGACACCCCCCCACACACACACCCTTACACACACTTTACACCCCCCCTCCCCCCCCCCACACACACACACAGACACACAGACTCACAGGACAGGCCAAGAAGACGTGGAGGAACTGTCTGAGGCGCGTGTCCCTGTCCTGGATGCCATCCTGACAGGTGAGGAAGGTGAGGAGGGAGGTGATGAGGCCGCTGTGGATCACCTCGAAGGGACACACGTCGCTCTCCTTCATCAGACGCGCAATCGTCTCCAGGTGCGACAAGTTGTCCTCCTCCTGCCAAATAGAGAACTACACTCTGACCCGTTTGAAAAGGAATAACAGAGAACTACACTCTGACCCGTTTGAAAAGGAATAACAGAGAACTACACTCTGACCCGTTTGAAAAGGAATAACAGAGAACTACACTCTGACCCGTTTGAAAAGGAATAACAGAGAACTACACTCTGACCCGTTTGAAAAGGAATAACAGAGAACTGCACTCTGACCCGTTTGAAAAGAAATAACAGAGAACTACACTCTGACCCGTTTGAAAAGGAATAACAGAGAACTGCACTCTGACCCGTTTGAAAAGGAATAACAGAGAGCTACACTCTGACCCGTTTGAAAAGGAATAACAGAGAACTACACTCTGACCCGTTTGAAAAGGAATAATACAGAACTACACTCTGACGCGTTTGAAAAGGAATAACAGAGAACTACACTCTGACCCGCTTGAAAAGGAATAACAGAGAACTACACTCTGACCCGTTTGAAAAGGAATAACAGAGAACTACACTCTGTCCCGTTTGAAAAGGAATAACAGAGAACTACATTCTGACCCGTTTGAAAAGGAATAACAGAGAACTGCACTCTGACCCGTTTGAAAAGGAATAACAGAGAACTACATTCTGACCCGTTTGAAAAGGAATAACAGAGAACTGCACTCTGACCCGTTTGAAAAGGAATAACAGAGAACTACGCTCTGACCCGTTTGAAAAGGAATAACAGAGAACTACGCTCTGACCCGTTTGAAAAGGAATAACAGAGAACTACACTCTGACCCGTTTGAAAAGGAATAACAGAGAACTACACTCTGACCCGTTTGAAAAGGAATAATACAGAACTACACTCTGACCCGTTTGAAAAGGAATAACAGAGAACTACATTCTGACCCGTTTGAAAAGGAATAACAGAGAACTGCACTCTGACCCGTTTGAAAAGGAATAACAGAGAACTACGCTCTGACCCGTTTGAAAAGGAATAACAGAGAACTACACTCTGACCCGTTTGAAAAGGAATAACAGAGAACTACACTCTGACCCGTTTGAAAAGGAATAACAGAGAACTACACTCTGACCCGTTTGAAAAGGAATAATACAGAACTACATCTGACCCGTTTGAAAAGGAATAACAGAGAACTGCACTCTGACGCGTTTGAAAAGGAATAACAGAGAACTACGCTCTGACCCGTTTGAAAAGGAATAACAGAGAACTACGCTCTGACCCGTTTGAAAAGGAATAACAGAGAACTACACTCCTGAACACACCGTTTTGAAAAGGAATAACAGAGAACTACACTCTGACCCGTTTGAAAAGGAATAACAGAGAACTACACTCTGACCCGTTTGAAAAGGAATAATAC
>CM060335.1:31044231-31069231 GCA_030674155.1 Stramonita haemastoma | reverse complement strand
ACTTGGAAACCACCCCCTCTCGTGTTCATACTTCAATGATAGGGTAACACAGCTACTTGGAAACCACCCCCTCTCGTGTTCATACTTCTAAACAACAATGATAGGGAAACACAGCTTGGAAACCACCCCCCTCTGTGTTCATACTTCAATGATAGGGAAACACAGCTTGGAAACCACCCCCTCTTGTGTTCATACTTCTAAACAACAATGATAGGGAAACACAGCTTGGAAACCACCCCCTCTCGTGTTCATACTTCTATACAACAACGATTGGGAAACACAGCTTGGAAACCACCCCCTCTCGTGTTCATACTTCTATACAACACCTTCACTATCACTTCACTGCACCACTAGAAAGTTTGGGTTTTTTTAAATGAGATGACCAACACCATCACCATCACTTAAAAGGTTAACAACCTCACCGCAACCACTACCACCCCAAAACCTGTGTCGACAAGATGAAGACAATGATGCAGGGAGATTTGATTTATCTATATGATTTTTTCTTTTATATCAAGGATAATGGAGTAAGCACTCGTGTGCTTTTCTACATTAAGTCCCCGTGTGTATGCAGTTTTATAAATGTCATCTGTTCCCATCGGCACATGATCGTCTACTCTTACAAAAAGTGGAACAGGATTTAACGTGTAGGATGTTCTGCGTGTGCTTGCACACGGGGCCTCGGTTTAAAATCTCATCCGAACGACTTTAGGGAGAAGTGGAGTCAGCACTGAGGTGAACTCCATCACCAAAAAAATCTCCTCGACCGGACTCAAACCCGGGGTCGTCAAATTGCCAGCAGGGCAATGTTCCGACCACTAGGCTATCCCGTCCCCCCCCCCCCCCCAGAGAAGCTCTGTCTCTCCCTCTCTCTAGTCCTTCAGATGAGACTATAAACCGAGGCCCTGTGTGCGAACGCACGCAGAACATCTTGTGCACACGTTAAATCCTGTTCCACTTTTCGTAAGAGTAGGCCATCGTGTGCCAGTGGGAACAGATGACATCTACACAACTGCATATTCACAGGGACTGGATGTAAAAAAGCACAAAGTGCTTATTCCATTATCCTCGATATAAAAGAAAAAATCAAATCAAAACAAAATCGAAATAAATCAAATGCAGGCAGGTGACCCAACCAACGTACATGTGAGAGGAGGATCCCGCCTCCTCGGCCTGTGGCGATGCCCCCATCA
Source organism: Stramonita haemastoma (assembly GCA_030674155.1). Lineage (NCBI taxonomy): Eukaryota > Metazoa > Mollusca > Gastropoda > Neogastropoda > Muricidae > Stramonita > Stramonita haemastoma. The sequence goes on along the minus strand of CM060335.1, from coordinate 31,068,038 downwards.
GCAGCAGGGCAGAAGAAGAGGAATCAGGAGTGTCTCTCCTATCCGCGCTGTCGCCCCCGTGGAGGCTCTGGGCCGAGGACGAAGCACTGGGCGTGGCCCCCGTCATGTTGAGAGGGGCCAGGATGGGGGTCGTCTCGAACACGGGCGAGGATTTCGCCGCGGCCACAGCCGCCGAGGAGGTGGCGGAGGAGGAGGAGGCGGAGGCTATGGGAGGGGTGGGGAGGGGGAGGAAGGGGTGGGGGCGGTGGGGGTCACCGCCATGCTGGAGGACGTTTTGATGTTCTCTATCTGATACGTCACACCTGGAGGGCACAGAAACCATTTTTTGTTTTTTGGGTTTTGTTTTTTGTTTTTTTCAAAAATAAAAACACAAGAATTCTTTTTTATCTTACAGGTATTATCTTACAGGTTGGGAAAAAAAATCTTACAAACACTCCCAAAGATGCAAGAATTTTTTTTTATCTTACAGGTGGGAAAAAAAATCTTATGAACACTCCAAAAGATACAAGAATTCTTTTTTTATCTTACAGGTGGGGGAAAAAAAATCTTAAGAACACTCCCAAAGATACAAGAATTTTTTTTTTTTCTTACAGGTGGGAAAAAAAAATTTTATGAACACTCAAAAAAATACAAGAATTCTTTTTTGATCTTACCGGTGGGGAAAAAAATCTTACCAGAGCGTAGAATTGGCAGAGGAAAAAAAAGAGGAAAGTAAGCCAGGGTCCAGGGGCCGCTTAGGCCCCGGTGGGGTGCAGGGGCAAAGCCCCGCTGGGGGGTCCAGGGGGGTGAAGTCCCCCGGCCGAAAACGATTTTTAGCATTTTAAAGGCAATTTGGAGGCCTCTCCAGGCACCATTTTGAGCAATGTGTGTGTGTGTGTGTGTGTGTGTGGTGTGTGTGTGTGTGTGTGTGTGTGTGTGTGTGTGTGTGTGTGTGTGTGTGTGTGTGTGTGTGTGTGTGAGTGAGTGAGAGAGAGACACACACAGAGACAGACACAGACTCAGACTTTTAGACCTTCCATAAAGAACCACCAGAGTATGTCAAACTTGTTTTAAAAAGATCCCTTCTGGGTAGCCCTAACATAAGTTTGTGTGTACAACTATGATGGTTAATGGAAAACATGGAGAGAGTGAGAGAGACAGAGACAGAGACAAAAACAGTGGGTGAGAGAAATGAGGACATAAACATCCAGCAACTAATTGCAGAATTAAAAAAGGGGGATACATGTCTGTAGTGATAACCAGGCATGGTACTGCAGGAAAAGCACTTTTTCCTGAAATGTAGTGGGGGTCCAGGGGGCATTGCCCCCTTGTGGGGTCAAGGGGCAGAGCCCCTTGTGGGGGTCAGGGGCAACGCCCCCTGAAGCTGAAGGTTTTTTGACAATTCTAGCCTGTTTAAAGGCCTCTCCTTGAACTAATTTCAGTTTTCACACTAAGCAATTTCTGCCCTAAATTAAGCTCTCCAAGTGTGACTTTTTCTGTCATTTCTTCAATCTAAAGGAAGTTCTACACTCAAGTAATCACATAGCAAAAATAAGTACATTTCTAGACAAATGTGCACAAATGCAGATAGAGGAAGAAAGAGAAAGAAAGGGCAGACACACACAGACAGAGAAACAGAGAGAGGAGGGGTGTAAGAGAAGAGAGAGAGGGGGGGTGTAAGAGAGAGAGAGAGAGAGAGAGAGAGAGAGAGAGAGAGAAAGAGAGAGAGAGAGAGAGAGAGAGAGAGAGAGAGAGAGAGAGAGAGAGAGTGTGTGTGTGTGTGTGTTTGAGAGAGAGAGAGACAGACAGACAGACACCGCCAGAGAGAGAAAGGGCAGGCTGGCCGCCTGTGGATTGTTATGATACTATAAACATCGCTCTCTGACCACATACACGCTGAAGGCAGCCAGTGGAAAGCCCCCACCCACCCCCTTCCTACCATCCCTCTTCACCCCTCTGCCTTCGGCTTACAGCTGCAACTGACACCCTTCTGTCAACAGATACCTAGTAGACTGGTGATGTAAAGAAGAGAAGGGAAGTACTGGGCATTATTTGACTGGTTCTCTGTGGGTTTCGTTTTTTTTTTTTTTTTTTTTTTTTCTTTTACGCGGATTTCCGCGAATTCGCGGAGATGTACCATTCCTGATTATCCTGTGTCTGCCAGTTTATGTACACTTGATCTGTTTCTCATTTTCTGAAGAAGCTGCATAATGTTTTCTTCCCTGCTTGGATATCCTGAGTGTTGTCCACAGCAGTATTTTTATCTGTGTCAGTCTGCAAGAGTTGTATTCCCGCGGATGGGGTAGATCACCTTGTGTTTTGCCTTTTGCGAAATTAATGGTCTTCAAGTGCTCTGCGGCCCTGGCTAGCATAGAGAATATTGCACTGGCAAGCTTCGCAAAACGCTTAGCCTGCAGCATCCAGTTTGCCAATGTGCTCGCCAATCCACACATTTCGATCCCCAGCCTTGACTTCACCATCCACCCACTCCCATTTCCATGCATTTTTGCATCCTCTGTCATCATAGACATTGAGTCCGATCGACGATCGTTCTCCCGCATATGCTAGCCATTTAGCTAGGCCTACCGAGTCTAGTGAATGAGAACTGAACCCTTTGACGACACTCGCACCATTTGAGAATTTCATCTGGTTTCATTTTTTTTTTCCCCCAGATTTTTTTTTTCCGCGGAAAGCGTTTTTTTTTTCCGCGGAAATCAGTTTTAAAAAATCGGAAATCCGCGGAAACGCGGAGAATTCTATGCTCTGTCTTACACAACACTCCTGTTATTCTCAAACACATTGCATGATGGGTATTATTAGCCATACATTAAAACAAGAGAAAAGAACACAAAAAAAATTATACTACCTCTTTTAGCAACTGGATGAAATCAATTCTGTATCAGAAATGTATTTTGTCGCAATGAAAGTGACAGTGAAGACACTGCAACATGGAATTAAGAGAATAACAGCTAAGAACTTTGGGGCTTTCTGAAGGAAAAACTTGATCAACGGTGTAATCAATGCCACAAAAGGCTCATGTACAGACTTTATACCGGTATATTTCAGATTTGTGTATATCAGTCATATTCCACAGTATATCCCTTATGAAAGCAAGGCAAAACAGCACTAACATGGAAGTTACTATTATTCTATTTTCTTTTGAAATTCTAAAATTTCTACATAAAAACTGCTTTCAATTATGTGGTTTTCTTTTTAAACTCCTCATATATGGAGAGAAAAATGAGGGCTAAACATGAATTTTTCCTATGACAAGATTGAATGTTTGTACCAGAAAGCACTATTTACCAGAGGATACTTTCTAAACTGTCACAGTGGCTTCTTCTCAAAATGAACATTACGCTTCCGTTGTTAAAATTTACCTTTTCCTACAATTCTGATCAGCACAATTGTGTGCAAAGACTATTTCAAAGGAAAGGTGTGAAATCATTTTGGAGATTCTGATGAAAATAATTGAAGGCTTCTTTGGATAGTTGCGTGATTTGACAGAGGTTGGCTTACCTTCCCGGCGGAAAAAGATGTTGAAGACATCAGGTAGATTCTGCATCAAAATATCGGCCATCTGGAAGGCTCCCACTACCACCCGAAGGTCAGGTGATGCCAGCATACCTGCTATGTGACTGGTTATGCACACGTGCACGCAAGTATACACATACACATGCACACACACACACACACACACACACAGCACACACACACACACACACGCACACCACACACACACACACACACGCACACATACACACAACCACACACTACAATTATATACACAGGCAAAACACAGAACAAACCAAACAAAAATCCAACATATATATATATAAAAACAGTGAAGCCAAAACAATACTTTCTCATACCAAATGGACCCCATTCCACAGCAGCTCCGAACTAAGTCACTGACTGAAGTGAAAGACATCAGGCTGCAAAGGCTTATTATAAAACCATTCCACTTCTTCACGAAATTAGCCATGAACAGATGCTGGGCAGGTTAAAAAATATAAAAATAAAAAAAGATGGTGGGCAGGTTAAAAAAATAAAAATTAAAAAAAGATGGTGGGCAGGACTAGGGGACATAACACAATAACACTACTGCACCACTGAGGAACTGCTCTGGATACAGAGAACAGATCTGCATGCAGACGCAGGTCATTACTGGGGTTGTGCACTGCCCGTTTCTGGCTGCAGTGTCTTTCTGTTGTTGTTGTTGTTGTTGTTGTTGTTGTTGTTGTTGTTGTTGTTGTTGTTGTTGTGCGTTCTCCAGCTTAACACTCTGGGGGTCACCCAGAATGTGCACTCTGGACTCACTAATCCCACCTGGGAATCACTGTGAGGTTGAAATTGCATGCTGAATGAGAAGTTTGCGTGTATGACTGTTTTCAAGTACCTCGCCATATAGGCAGTCATACTCCGATTTCAGAGGAGTCTTTCTGTTACAGCTGACAATATTGTAATGTATACATGTGCATCAACACAGCCGCCGTTCAGGCATACTGCAGCATGACCACGTCACTCAATATTGACTAACCATACAAAAAACTACATAGAACTCCCAAGCATTGACATATCAAGAACGGATATTTATCTTCTGTCCAGAAGGATACCTGCAAGGAAGTGTGTGTATCTCTGTGTGGGTATGTGTATTTCCTCGCATGTGTGCATCTAAGTGTGTGTATATGGTGCATGCATGCATGTGTATGTGTGTATGTGTGTTATGTTTGCATGTATGTTTGCATGTATGTTTGGATGTATGTATGTATGTATGTATGTATGTATGGATGTATGTATGTATGTATGTATGTATGTATGTATGTATGTATGTATGTATGTATGTATGGCATGCATGCACGCACGCATGCATGCACGTATGCATGCAATGCATGCATGCATGTATGTATGTATGCATGCATGTATGTATGTATATTTGCATACATGCTTTGTTATCCTACTCAATCCCCCTTTCCTTCCAAAGTGCCCATCTCTTTCTTTCTGTCTTTAGTCCCCTTAACCTGCACTCAAGCTGCTAGTATAGTACAGTATGGAGATTTTACTACACGTTACAAACTATACTGCCATTCACACACACAAAAAGAAAAGAGTCTATCAAAGCAGATCTTGAGCCCCATCTTTTCCCCAAGATTACCTAGACACAGGCTGATTTTTCAGCACTTGGCGAAGCAGGTCTGGGGATGCATAGTAGATCATGCGCAGGATTGTCTGAAGACACTTGTGGCGAATGTTGGGGCCAGCCTGGTGACACACACACCATCCATTCATTATTCCACAGGCATACTTGTCAATACAGTAGCAGTGTTGATTCTAGGATTTCAAAAAAGGGGGCCCTTAAAATGAAAAAAAGGGGGCATCTGCCCCCCCCCCCCCCCCCCCCCCCCCCCCCCCTTTCCCTAAGGGGACAAGTATTAAGTAGTATTTGCTCATAATACCATTACTACTCTAATTTCTGTTATTTTTCAAGGACGAGAAACAAAACAAACAGGATGGTACGTAGACAGACAGGATTTAATATACACCTTACATATTGCAGCTAGTCTGCAGAATGATTTTCTGACACAAGAAAGTAACAGAGGGGGGGGGGGGGGGAGGTTGAAGTTTTATTTCCAGATTGTGGTATATTCAGATGTAGAGGAACACATACTACATAGATATAGGAGGAGATGCATTATTTGTATACAAGAGACACAGAGACAAAGACATAGAGAGAGACAGAGACACAGAGAGAGGGAGGGAGGGAAGGAGAGAGAGAGTCCAAGTCAAATTTGTATTTCCACATTCTGAGTTGGAGAGCTAGATCTAGATGAAAAAAGAGGCAAGAGCCAAAATCAGTCTTAACGCCCCCCCCCCCCCCCCCCCCCCCCCCCCCCCCCCCTACCATATGAGAGAGAGAGAGAGAGACAGAGAGAGAGAGAGAGAGAGAGAGACAGAGAGAGACAGAGAGAGACAGAGAGAGAGACAGAGAGAGAGAGAGAGACAGAGAGAGAGATGGGGGAGGGAGGGAGGGATGTCAAAAGTCAATTTTGTATTTCCAATCAGAGTTGGAGGGAGAACTAGATTTAGATCTAGATGAGAAAAGGGGTTAAAGCCAATATCAAAGTATTATTTTTTTCCTCACATATGGCACAGAGAGAGAGAGAGAGAGAGAGAGAGAGAGAGAGAGAGAGAGAGAGAGAGAGAGAGAGAGAGAGAGAGAGAGAGAGAGAGAGAGAGGGGGGGTCAAAGTCAATTTTGTATTTCCACTTTTCAGAGTAAGAGAGATCTAGATCTAGATGAGAAGAGAAGTGAAAGCCAATATCAAAGTCTTGCCCCTCCCCCCTCCCCATGACAGAGAGAGAGAGAGAGAGAGAGAGAGAGAGAGAGAGAGAGAGAGAGGGGGGGGGGGGGAGGGGGGGGGATCAAAGTCATTTTTGATATCCAACAGACAGTCTACCCGATGCCATCATTATTGTTGCCAAGCACGGCTTACTTGTCAAGCCAGATCTGAAAAACGGCCTTGAAAACTCTTAGGTCTGCCAGCTTTGAACCCTGCCGGGACGCGGCTTCTTCCACTAACGTTCTCTGTCACAATGACGTCACTTGTTTCAGGAGTAATGGCCCCTTTGAAAAATGACGTAATGACGTAAATGAGTAGGAAAATGACGTCAGACCAGCCGCTTTGGGACACTTGTGATGACTGTAGGCGCTAATCAATGCATCCTGCTGTCCCTGGGGTATCAACGTGATCACCAACGCATGTAGCGCTATTTTGAAACTATACAAACGGCAGTTTGTGGGGGCGCACTGTTTGTTCAAATATGCGCTATTCGCAGTTTTTTTGCGTCCGTTAGGGCGCACTGGTCACATTATTTTGCGGCAAAGTTGAAAAAAATGCGGGAATCCCGCAAGGGCGCACCCTAGAATCAACACTGCAGTAGTCTTCTCGCTACAAAATTGCTTTCTTCACTATTGTGGGAGGGGGGGGAAAAAAAACGGTTTACTAGAAAAATGAAATAAAAACTCTACAGCAAGAGCGTGCGTGCATGTGTGTCTACATTTGAATTTGCTAAACTATTAATCGTCATTGATTGCTTGTGTGTTGTAGAGGACGAATGCAAGCGCTTTGGTTTGTTTTTGCAAGATATAGCGCTATATAAATTCCATGTATTATTATTACTATTAAACAAACATGTCCTATACATGCATATGTAAATAACTATATGGCTTAAAACATTTCCAAAAACAATTAACGTTACCTAAAATTTTACACAACATTTTTTAAATTTTCATAAAATGAAGCTTTAAAAAATTTAAAGAATCGGCTATTCACAACTGATTCTGAACAAAAATACAATGCTACAAATGCACTTCTGTAATTAAAGGGAAGAAAAATACATCTCAAAGTAGCTTAAAACATCCAAAAGCATGATAGATATAATAATAATATTCTTCCGGTAGCAACACCAGAAAAGCAATAGCTTAAACATCCAAAAGCATGATAGATATAATATTCTTCTGGAAGCAACACCAGAAAAGTCCTGGGCTGACCCTTATGGTTGACTGGGGCGCTGATACAAGCAAGGACAGTCAAGTTAGTTTTTATACCTCGTTTTAAACTGTACATAGTCGCACACTTTTAATTCGAGTTTTAAAATGTGACGAGGTGACAGCCCCGATATGGCCCGTGCGGTCGGCGGGGCTCTAAGCAACATCATTGGATTGGAACACCAGAAAAGCAGAGCTAAAAAGGAGCCACTACTCACGGAGGAACTGTAGACCTCGTAGAGAACGGCAAAGAGGGTCTGGATGAAAGACGACGCCAGTTCATGGTCTTCCTTCAGGATCTCCGCCCGTGAGTCACAGCGCTCCACATCAGGATCTGCATTCATAGCTGGGTATAAAGGAAACATATTTCACAAACGCCTCTGCTCAACAACACCTGAACGCACCGAGGAGTGCTCATGTCTTTATCAAAGAAATTTAGACTTCTTTACCTCTTCCGAAAATGTACGATTGGTTACTACGATACTTTCTGTGACAAGATTTATGATCTAGTCAAATGGCTGTATCTTCAAAATGAAAAATAGTTAACTTCCTAATGTTTCTACATCTGAATGTAGATTAAGTCAGACAAATGACTTCAAAATTTCTTAAGCCATGGGGAAGCAAATCTCTTTTATGATTTATTCACAGGGGTGATACTAACACACATCCATGCACCTCACGAGTCAAAACTCAGTATGGAAGGATACACTGAAATGTTGGCTTCTGTTTCCTCAGGAGGCCCTAGGACCACCACCACCAATGGAAACAGACCAAAAGCTTGATCAAGTGCTCTCACTGAACAGCAATGTCTTTTTTCAGCAGTCAGAATAATACATCAAAAAGTTGCTCTGGGAATATAGCTTGAAGATCAACACCACAGAATCAACCACTATTTAAAATCATCTAAGATAGTATGGCAGTCTGAAATGGCAGATAACAGTTTAACACTTTGGCACTCAACTTTTGAATCTGAAAATACTCAGTTCATTCAAAACACACACACACACACACACACACACACACACACACACACACACACACACACACACACACACACACACAACCTAAATCAATAATGCTATTGGCTTTATCAAAAGACCACACCACAAACTTTTGGTCAGACGATTTTCACTACTACACCTTAAGGGGATGTGAGGCACTAAATTTTACTTTTTACAATTGGTGAATCAAAATCTAGTTTTTGATATTAACTTATAGTACTATGACTTCTAAATACAAAAACACTATTTGTTTTATGTTAGTGAGCCATGTTGCCATGGAAACCCAGATAAACATCCGCCATCTTGGATTTCTTGGGAATCCTTTTTTACCTATAAAATCAAGTGGTACAGTAATGATTTTTGGCACAAAGGTACATTATAGATGTATTTATGGGCAGACAGTGAGATTTTTTTCAATATGTTTATTGTTAATTTTTTATAATTTTTTTTTTCAAAAATGGACATTTTATATGTGTGGTATTATGTAATCTGCTCTAATAACAGAAAAGATACTTATAAAATTAAAAAAAGCAGACTGTCTGCCCATCAAGAAGACAATAATGTACAAATGTGCCAAGTTCCATACATTTCTGACAGACAGTTTCTGAAAAAATTTTCTCCCAAAATGCATGTGATGCAAAAAACACAAAGTGGAGAAAAATGAGGAAAAAGAACACAAACATGTTCAGACCACCATATATTACTCATAGCCTTGTTGGAAAGCTTCAATTCACTCATCCAGCCTTGTAGCAACATGAATAGAGAATCAGAGCACCCCTGTAGCATAGGTTGGGCCACTTTCCAGCACCATCAGCTCCTCTACCTCTTCAGTTTGGCAGCTCTCAGAGTGTCGCGCCTCTTGATCACACTGGCCCTCTGGTACCTGAGGCTGTTCTTCTCCCTCTCCTGCTGTCTGGATGCCCTCAGCCTCTTCATGTGCACACTTATATCAAATCTAAAGCAACTGGCAGTGTCTTGGGCAGAAGCAGGACCAAAGTTGAACTCATGGATGGCTGTCAGACTGCAAAGAGAACTCGCAGGCATGATGTGAGCTTGTCCTTGGAACAACAAATTCCACAAGGCTGTTCAGGTACCCCTTGAGTCTTGCCAGCACCACATCTTTGAAGCAGCTGCATATTTGTTATTCTCTCATAAACAGGCATGAGGTAGATATGCTGCTTCTCATAGTTCAGGGGTGTTGTCAGCTCACTGAAGGTATCACAGCTTGTCGCGTTCCATGGAGCACACCCCAGGACTGCTTCAAACTCCATGTGTGCTCATGAATTGGATCAAGATATAATGATCTAGATGTAACATTTTCTTTTTGGAGCTCTGTGTGTGTGTGTGTGTGTGTGTGTGTGTGTGTGTGTGTGTGTGTGTGTGTGTGTGTGTGTGTGTGTGTGTGTGTGTAGAGGTAGGTAGGTATGCATGCATGCACACATACACACACACACACACACACACACACATATATATATATATATATATATATATATATATATATATATATATATATATATATATATATATATAATATAGAGAGAGAGAGATATACATATATATAACATAACATAACAATACAATATAATATAATATAATAATAATATGCTAGTGTGTTTGTGTACACTTGCATGGAGAGTATACTGTAATCTAGTATAATAAATTTGTTCAAACAATAAAGCTGATTTCTACTCCATATTTATTTCAGCCTATATCCTTTTGTGAAACTTGTTCATTAACTCATGAAGTTCTCTCCAATAAACACAACAATATATTCATGTTTTGTTTCAATAGAATTACAGGTAGAAATAAATGAAGAAAACTGTCTCTCTCACACACACACACACACACACACACACACACACACACACACACACACACTCATGCACACACACACACACACACACACACACACACACACACACACACACACACACACACACACACACACAAATATAACACCTAAACTTGTTTTACACCCCCTATGCCCCCTACAACTTGCTAACTAGTGAAACACAACACACATTGAATACACAGAACAACTAACCCATGTGGTTTCTTTACCTCTGTTCTGAAGCCAAAAGTTTGTTTACACTGGGAGCAATTTCTGCTCATTACAGTTACCAGATAGCTCTGAACTGGCATTTGGAACCTTTTTTTCACAAACTGCCTGATATGGTTCATGTTTGAGCGGAATACAAGCTTTCTTGCTTAGCAAAACACTCACAGTACGCGGCGATGCTGTCAGCGAAGCAGGCGAAGAGATTACACTTTTAGAACGCTGTAGCACTAAGTCAGACTCGGCACTCATTCTCAACAATTCGTCCGTTTCCTTCCATGTTTTGCACTGCCGAGCAAATGCAAGGTGTTTTTCTCGACTCGGCTTGCATTTATGAGCCAATTGAAGCCTTTATTTCTTCAAACGAGTCATTTTTCTGCTTGAAGCGGAGGTACGAACTCGATGTAAACAGCGGCCATTTTGCGTCACGTGACCCGATTCAGCTAACCGGCCGTCGTGTTTTTGAATCGCTCTCTATATATGGAAGTTGCCGTCGATATGCTAATCGACTGAAATGACGTATAGCTCGTTGTGAATGAAAGTTCGTAGTAGAAGCTCTTCGGAATAGTGTAGGGGAGACAATCTAGTTTCGTTTGGTGTATGATACGTCATACTTTGTGAACTAGAAATGCATGTTGCTAGGGCATAAATGTCGGCATTTTCACGCATTTTTCGGAATATAAGAACACAAACTCGGTTGGGTTAGGTTAGTAAAACGTTTTTTAATTGCATAAAGACAATGTATTTGTAAAATTTAATTATGGCATATGAAAATATACATGTTATAGAGTGTAAATTTGGAAAAATCTAAAAATAGCCAAAATGACCCAAATTTAGCATACTTGGGTGCCGCACATCCCCTTAAACAAGTCGGACCTAACAGGTTTGCTCAAGCAAAAAAGCTTAGCAGAGAAAATGGCAATGGCCTGAGGTGTGTCAGCAACACCAGTGCTGCTACTACACTCGAGGCCTCTAATACCTGACGACGATGAATTGCCCGTCACAGTGTTCAGCTTCCTCTGCACGGGGCGAGCGGTGCCCGTTTCCTCATTGATCTGCTGCATGGTGTTGAAATCCACGATGTACATGCGCCCCATGGCCGACAGGGTCATCTCATCTTCTCCTTGCTGGTAGGACCCCTAAACAACCAATGGACCAACAACTGACAACAAATGTACACCGAACACGGACAACACAAAAAAAGACTACTTTCCTTTCTCCTGATTAAAGTCAGAACTTTGCTACTGACGCCAGTATAACAGTAAGCAGTGAGCACAAAAACTCCCCAAAAGATTTCTTCAGATCAAACCTAGTAGTAGTAGTAGACACCCATCAGTCTCTGAAGACTTCGGAGTTGCACTCTAGTCTTTAGAGCGCAAAGCCTAGGTAAGTAAGTATGGGGGGCAAGCTGTTACCCATGCAGCAGACACCCCCCCTCTCCATGCCACTGGAATGATCCATTGGAAAGGCAATGACCGATACGAATTGTTCCAGTACCGTTGCAGGAGCCACCAGAATGTTGCCATATACAGCCCCTAGCCGCCCTGGGACTCCCAACTCCCCGATTTTTCCTCAGGGATTGTGTCTAAACACAACACCTGTGTGTATGCTGGTTTTTTTTAATTTTGTCATCCGCTCCTACCAGCACATGATGGCCTGCTCTTCCAAAAAGATCAAACCTAAACTGTCTGTATACCAATGTGTCATAACACTACTAAAAGCCAAAAAAAAAAAAAAAAAAAAAATCACAATTCAAGATTGGATTGGCTTTTCATCTAATCTTAAATGGGCCAACTACAGACAAAATACAAAATTATTGCTTAATTTTTGGGGGGAAAAAGAACATTTCTTACATCGGGCTGAAAGCAACACTGATTCTATGATTCTAAAAATATGCACATTCCCCCCCCCCAAAATAGAAACATAATATATATATATATATATATATATATATATATATATATATATATATATATATATATATATCTATCTATATATATATCCCATGGCAGTTGGTATCCTGTCATCAACTGTTGCAGTGAGTGGCTGCTGGGCAGCCCATACCAACTTACCTCCATCAGGAGAAAAAAAAAAAAAAAAAAAAAAAAAAACTGACCTCAATCAGCTTGCAGTCAATGGAGGAGTAGGGGTGCCAGACGGAGCGGTCATCCTGCCACTGCCACACCACCGCCTCGTTGTGCAGGTTGGGGCCTTTGCGCAGCATGGCGTCGATGGAAAACACCCCGTCCGAGGGAAGCTTGGGCAACAGCTCCCTGCAGAACACACAACACAGCCACTCTCTTTGAGTCCACCTGGTCACTCCACACGCAATAACCAATGCTAGCTTGATTTGATTGATTCATATATTCTTTTATTGATTGATTTATTCTTTTGTATCGATGATAATGGAATAAGCACTCTTGTGCTTTTTTACATCCAGTCCCCATGCATTATTGTAAATGTCATCTGTTCCCACCGGCACACGATGGCCTACTCTTACGAAAAGCGGAACAGGATTTAACGTGTGCGCAAGATGTTTTGCGTGCGTTCGCACACGGGGCCTTGGTTTAAAGTCTCATCCAAAGGACTTTTGGGGAGGGTGAAGTCAGCACGGATGTGAACTCCAGGAGAAAAATCTCCTCAACCGGGATTCGAACCTGGGTCGTCAAATTGCCAGCGCAATGTTCTGACCACTAGGCTATCCGTCCCCCCCTACATGAAGCCTACCAACACAAACATGCCAGATACATAATCACGACAGATCTTTACAGGCTGGATGTTGCTGAAGTGTGTACTCTGTAAAATCACCAGATTTCTATGTTACAATCCCCAATGTTTTGCGGCTAGTATGACAAATCAAAATCCAAGCAATACTAAAAAAATAATCAAAACCATCACCAGCCCCTCCCAAAAAAAAAGAAAAGTATAACACTTGTTCAGGCCACACATGTCAACCTCACCTCAAACAACAACAACAAAAGAGACGAAGCATCCTCCTAAATTACAAGACACTCATTCAACATGGCCAGCTGTGTATACATACATGTGCACTCGCTCTCCTCACTCACACAACTCTTCTTTTCAAGCCACAAATGCTACCCACCATGAACATAAGCTACACAACAGCGCTATTGAAAGAATGATCAATGTTCTCTATTCCTTCTTTCTTTATGCATGACAAGTTCAACAGGACAGTCTCTTACCCAATCAGGCAGACAATTTCGTACAGTTCTTGTGGAGTTCTTGCTATGAGCTGAAACACACAGAGACATTAAGATTTTAGATCTATGATAATACTATATACCTCCTATACATTGTTTAACAGAGTACTAGATTGTAGAGATATACATATACATATGCATATACAATAATTGCATATGGCCAATTATTAAAGCTTTCATCAGGGCTGAGACAGGGGGAAGGAAGATGGGGCAGGAAGAGATTTGATTTGATTTATTCTTTTATATCGAGGATAATGGGATAAGCACTCTTGCGCTTTTTTACATCCAGTCCCTGTGTGTATGCATTAGAGAGCATATGTGACACTGCCATCTTTTTCCTCAAGGACTCTTGACACAAAAATAGCAACAGTCAAGCTCCACTGCTATATATAAGCCCTAACTGTGTTGGTTTTAACGTAATTTTTTTAAATTAATTAATTTTTTTAAATTTCTATTCCACTTCTGCTTTCAGTAAAGAAAGCCACTCTTCTGATATCGAGCCATGTACAGTGATATGAAACAGCTTTATGGATAGTATGCTTAGGAAGCTTCCTAAATTTAAAAGCAAATCCATGTTCTTTTCGTTTGAAATTGTTTAAAAAAACATACAAGTCCAAAGGAGTAACTGATAAAGCACATTAGCCAGGATTAAATCATGGATAACATTCACTCATTTAGTTGCAAACACAGACTTTTTACATGGTAAATATTCTATGTTTCCTTTATGTATTTTGCTTCAAAACTAACTCCCACAAATAATCTTTTTTCTCCCAAACATTTTGGTTCAAAATTATCAAAGATCAAGAGCAATCTAACACTCTGCAACACAGGCCATACATAATGAACAAATACCTTGGGAAGAATATTCTTATCTTTAAAGAACACATAGTGTACATGAAATTCATGCTTACTTCAATATTTGTTCCAGTTTGGACTGAGGTTCCGGTCAGTAAAAAGCACAATGTTTCAGCAATTTCTGCAAAATGAAACAGACAAATGACATTCACCAAAATATAAATATTAAAAAACACACACAGTTTGTGGTTTTTTGTTTCTACTGCTTTATTTTTCTTATGCGAAGTGAAAAACTGAGTGAGAAAAACACTGCTACTATTTCACATCACAAAATCCTTTAAAACATAAAAATTGTTTATATTATATAAGCAACACATTTCGCAAATGATCTTGCCAGAAACATAAGTAACAAATGCACTTTGACAAACTAATCTAAAATAATTGCAACAGCAATCCCAGCCCCCACCCCCACCCCCTCCCTCCCACACTTTATGTACAAGGACTTCTGCACAACAAAACATTGCTAAATATTATCCCTTTCCAGAAATGCACGTCTTTTGCAAACCCCCCATCAAATCTATCAAGGAGGGAGGAATAGAAAACCTTTGTTATTCTAAAAAAAAAAAAAACCAGAGAGAGAGAGAGAGAGAGAGAGAGAGAGAGAGAGAGTGTGTGTATATATATATATATATATGTGTGTGTGTGTGTGTGTGTGTGTGTGTGTGTGTGTGTGTGTGTGTGTGTGTGTGTGGTGTGTGTGTGTGTGTGTGTGTGTGTGTGTGTGTGTGTGTGTGTCTGTGTGTCTGTGTGTCTGTGTGTGTGTGAGAGAGAGAGAGAGACAGAGACAGACAGACAGACAGACAGACAGACAGACAGACAGACAGACAGACAGACAGAGACAGACAGAGGGGGGGAGAGTTGTAGTAGCACTAACTCTGTTTGAGGAGGATGACAGCGAGGTCGGGACAGCTGGCACACATGATGGCCAGCATGCGGATCACCATCACAAACACACTGCTGCTGATCACAGGCGGACTCACCATCACCTGACACACACACACATACACATTATTACAGTCACATCAACCACATCTGCAGCATTTATATATATATATATATATATATATATATATATATATATATATATATATATATATTATATATATATATATATATATTTTAGTAGTAGGCACCCATCAGTCTCGAAAGACTATGGGGTTGCGCTGAGCTCTAGTCTTGAGCGCAAAGCCTGGGTAAGTAAGTATGGAGGGCAAGCTGCTACCAATGCAGCAGACCCCCCCCCCCCCCCCCTCTCTCCACGCCACTGGAATGATCCATTGGAAAGGCAATGACCAATACGAATGGTTCCAGTACTGTCGCAGGAGCCACCAGAACGTTGCCATATACAGCCCCCAGCTGTCCTGGGACTCCAACTCCCTGATTTTTCCTCAGGGATGGTTTCTAAACATGACACCTGTGTGCATGCTGGTTTTTTTTTTTAATTTTGTCATCCGCTCCTACCAGCACACGATGGCCTGCTCTTCCGAAAGGCAGAATGGAGTTTTAACGTGTGTGCAAGATGTTCTGCGTGCGTTCGCACATGGGACCTCAGTTTATAGTCTCATCCGAATGACTTTGACATTCAGTTTGATTTTTTCGTCTTTTATACATATATATGTATATACAAGATGTGTGTTCACTACCCACAAGTGGATCGAAGGTCTAGAGCTCGAGCACCTGCCTAGAAAATGACAAGTCTGGATCAGAAGTGTGAGGTGGTTCGATCCCCGTTTGGGCCTAAAACTTTCCCCTCAACCATATGACCACAAGTGGTGGTCTAGGTGCTAGTCTTTCAGGTGGGACAATAAACCAAGGTCCCATGTGTTACGCATAATTATTCAGCGCACGTAAAAGAACCCACTGCAACAAAAGAGTTGTCCCTGGCAAAATTCTGCAGAAAAAGCCACTCTGATAAGGAAACAAATACCGTTACAGACAGGAAAAACAAAAATGATGGATGGCTCTGCTCTTGTGGCAACACGCTCCAGGGAGTGCTGCCCGAATTTCACACAGAGAAATCTTCTATGACATAAAGTGGTATAAAATGTAAACTATGAAATAAAAAAATATTTTTAAAAACCCTTACCTGGGCATGTGCACAATCATAGAAAGCTCACAAAGTTACTGTAAAACATAACATGCATGTTCCTACTCTTTCGCTCTTGCGTGCATGAATCTGCATACCAAACCTACACGCACGCACGCACGCACGCACGCACGCACACACACACACACACACACAGAGGAACTATCATGACTGATCACACACACACAAACTCACAGAGAATACATCCAGGAACAGAGGTAGACAGAAGCGAAACATCCTTCAGTAGACACTTGTTTGGTTCTTTTAAATAACATTTTCAGTGTTTGACAGAAAAGATGGGTACAGCTGTAGTTTTCTGCCAATCCTTCTTCTAGCTCAACAATTCTCAATATTTCAATTATCTCATAATACTCGGCTTTAATGCAAACACACACACACACACACAACACACACACCACACACACACACACACACACACACACACGACACACACACACACGACACACACACACACACACACACACACACACACACACACACACACACTATCTCCTCATTTGCACACATGCACCAGCACCTGTAGCACTGATCTGTTTCAATAAACATATAATCCACCTACAAAAAAAAAAGAATTACAAAATAAATCAATAGACACTTTAAAAACTAAAAAAATCAGCAATTTTGATAACAAAAAAAAAAAAATGAAAAAAAAAAAAAAAAAGGGACTAACCAACTGCTGGATATTGGTCAGCAAGCCATGGACGGCTATTTCCTTCAGAATGCGTTGGTCAGACTGGAAGTTGTCCACCAGACGAGAGAAGCACAGGCACACACTTTCCACACTCTTCTTGTCCTGGGAAAGAAAAGAAAAGAAAACGTGCATAAACACATACATAATGGACTTTTTTTGCCCCTGTCTACTCTTAGTTTTACATTTTCGCCTACTGCATAAATAAATTAACAATTTCGCTGCTACCATATTTTGCTCAGGCACATGCTGGATAAAACAGAGCGCTGAATCATGACGAACAGCGATCATCAACTGAGCATTGCTGGCAACAGTTTCTATGTCGAACAGCGCAGTAAAGAGATTAATAAAAAGACCAGATTTCTCATAAAAATGTACAAATCAATAAGGTTGTTTTTTTTTAATGGGAAAAAAAACTCAAACATTGAGTAGACCAATCCAACTCGAATACTTTATCATTTCACAAACAGAGAAATTCCTGGCATATGCAAACCCACCAAGCCACACAGAGCTAGTGCAGCAACAATGAACCGTCCATTCAGAATGACTGGCACCATGTAGTTCATTCATCACAGAAACCTCACATACCCATGCTAAACGCACAGTATACACACTCATCTATTTTATTTTATTTATTTTATTCATTTATATCGAGGATAATGGGTTAAGCACTCTTGTGCTTTTTGTACATCCAGTCCCCGTGTGTATGCAGTTTTGTAAATATCTGTTCCCACCAGCACACAATGGCCTACTCTTAAGAAAAGCAGAACAGGATTTAACGTGTGCACAAGATGTTCTGTGTGCGTTCGCACACAGGAACTCCGTTTACAGTCTCATCCGAAAGACTTTTGGGGGAGAGTGGAGTCAGCACTGATGGAGAAAAGGAGACTCCAGGAGAAAGATCTCCTCTAACAGGAATCGAACCCGGGTCGTCAAATTGCAAGATCATCTATTTATTTAATCTTTTATATTGAAGATAATGGAAATAAGCACTCCATGCTTTTTTTTTTACATCCAGTACCTGTGCGTATGCAAGTTTTGCAAATCATCAGGACTCACGGAGTGTGTGAGTCTTCCACTGAGGACGGGCAGGGAGTCCCTGATGCCCTGGTAGTCCTCCAGAGTCATGTTCTGCACGCAGTTGGCCGTCACCATCAGAGCGTTGCGCTGTGCCACCCCGCTGAAGAAGTCCAGGAACATCAGGCAGGCCTGGATTCCTTTCTGAAACAACGACGTCCCCATTCCACGGTGTTCAAGGAGGCCAATAACTCGTAACCATCTCAATATCGCTGGGAGTTATTATAAAAATCAAATTAATAATAATAATAATACATGGAATTTGTATAGCGCTGTATCTTGTAAAAATAAATCAAAGCGCTTGCATACGACCTATACAACACACAAGCAATCAGTAACAATTTACAGTTTCAGCAAATTTGAATGTACGGAAACACACACGCACGCAAATTCAAAGAAACACAAGCACACACACTTGTGCACACACGAGGCAAGCACGTGCACGCACGCACGCACACACAAGCCACACATGTGCACACAAAAGGCAAGCATGCGCACGCACACACACACACACACACACACACAACCACGCACGCACACACGCACGCACGCACGCACGCACGCACGCACGCACGCACGCACGCACACACACACACACACACACTCTCACACACAGCCTGTAGGCACACACACATGTACACACATAGCATGCATACACGCCATGCCAATGCACAAATTATCATAACATGTCAAACTTTAACACAAGATCAATTACTATAATGATGCACTATACAGATCTATGTGTTATCATCTGACAAACAGAGAAATCCATGTGGGTTACAAGCCATAGATAAAACAGTGAACAGAAAGACACTTTCAGAATTCCCATCCCCTCTCTGTTACTTCGACTTCTGCGCAATTCTTAACAGAAAGGTGAGTGTATGTGCATACGTGTGTGTGGTGTGTGTGTGTGTGTGGTGTGTGTGTGTGTGTGTGTGTGTGTGTGTGTGTGTGTGCAAGCATTTTTGTCTTTAAGTGCACGTGTGTGCATGCACATGTATATATACATTTGTGTTCTGCGCATGCGGATGCAATCTAAACAAAAAAGACCTTCAGAAACTACTGTTACATACCTGCAAAAGTGCTGAGGGTTTGTTTTTTCCAAAAGTCACTCCACATTCCATATTTTGCCTGTCACCCATTACTATCTTACAAACCTTCTTTGGGCCATTCTTTAGGTTAGAGTGATCAACACAGGCACAAAATTAGAGACATTATACTGATAGATCTACATCTATCAGGAGCGGATGATAAAATTATAACAAACCAGCATGCACACAGGTGTCGTGTTTAGACACCATCCCTGAAGAAAAATCGGGGAGTTGGAGTTGGGGATC
The DNA here is from genome assembly GCA_030674155.1 of Stramonita haemastoma. Classification (NCBI taxonomy): domain Eukaryota; kingdom Metazoa; phylum Mollusca; class Gastropoda; order Neogastropoda; family Muricidae; genus Stramonita; species Stramonita haemastoma. The sequence continues at coordinate 31,048,166 of CM060335.1, read as the reverse complement.
TTTGCGCCTGGTGGCAGCATGATCTGTGGCTCTGTAGGTCAAATGCAAGCGCTTTGATTTGTCTTTACAAGAGATAGCGCTATACAAATTCCATGTATATATATATATATCAGCCAGTCAACACTTACAGACTGTAAGATCTGCTTGCTGTGTCTTCGGGATAGCATTTCCAGCGCAGTCAATGCTTGCTCTGCCACGTCCATGCATTCAATTTTTTCCAACTGCAAACACACATGTCATGGTAAATGAGATCATCATCATTATCAGCATGTCCAAACACAAACAACAACAAAGTAAATTGTGCTTTAACAACAACAACAACAACAGCAAATTGTACCACAGATGTAACAGTCCAGCATCTTTCTCTCATTACATCTGTATGTATGTGTATGTATGTATGTGTGTGTATGTATGTGTATATATATATATATATATATATATATATATATATATATATATATATATATATATATATATATATATATATATATTAATTACAACTTTTTAAACCTTAAGATTTTTTTCCCAAATTGTGATGCACAATAGCATCAATACTGAACAGATTTTTTGTCTTCATGCAGACATGGTGAGGCCAACCATCACTGGAGCACACCACCTTTCTTCTTCTTCACCATGGTGCAAAGGCATCTAAACTTTATTTACATTTTCTGTAGCAGTAATACAGTTACCTCACAAATCAGAGACACAAAAAAAACTGGTCACCCTTGTTCCACTGCTGCTTTGTCCTCTTTTTATTTTACTTGCTTAAAAAATGTTTTTAATTCTTTCATTCCCACAGCCCGGTTTACCGGTCTGCAGACTTTTCTTCCTTTCCATCCCAGCGCCCGGTATACCGGTCTCCACTAACAAACACCCTTCCTTCCCACAGCCCGGTAAACCGGGCTCAGCAGGGAACGCTCTGTTCTTCCCGTTAGTTGCTTATCAGTTGTCAGCGACTAACGGGTCTTTGTTTATGTAAGAAATTACAGGCTGGGCAGCCTCCCTTCCTCCTCCCCTCCCCCCCCTCCCTCATCAATCTTGACCTGTCAGCATCTTGCCCCTTCAGCCACTACCCAGTCTATGTAGTAGTAGCTGTGAATGGAATGTAGTTCCAGCATTGGTCTTCCAGCTCTCACCCCCCCCCCCCCTCTCTACCCCCCCCTCCCCCCACTCGTGAGAAAGTAGTCGCTTGAGAAATTAGTTGGTTTTAGAATGAGTGTAAGAGTGTGTGTGGAGATGTGGCTTATTTCTTGGCTGTGAAAATGGAAGGTGGAGAGAATTCAGATTCTGATCAAGGTGTATCATACATGTGTCACCTATGTGTGACATATCATGTGATTCTTGGACAGAAGTTGAAACATATGTAATTAGAGAACATGTAAATACTATCTGTATACAAAAAGAGTGCAAAATAGTGTGGGGCTTGCTCTCTTTATTGGTGTGCGGTAGTCATACACAGTCTACAAAAAAGAGAATAATCTGTTGATGTGTTGGGGACAATCATGGTGACAGTGGAGACAGTTCTCATGGAGTATTCCCATAAACAATGCAAGGGGATGTACATGAGGCATCAGTTGGTGAGTACAAGCACGAAACATACAACTGGCTAGAAAAATACTGATCTGCATGGACTGCATGATGGCATACCTGTTTTTTTTACTGTCAACTTACCTGTTTTACACCTGTGTCATCTGTCATGTTACTGTGAAGTGTCAACATGGTCACCAACACCATCTCACATCAATTTCCTACACAATGATATATGACATTCTTTGGTTCATATAATATGGGCTACTGCCGTAAGTCTGTAAAGTAAGTACCCCATTATGCTAAGTGTTTTGGTCTGTAAATCCGGGAATGAAGGGAAGAAACAGACAAGAGGAAGCTGGGAATAAAGGGAAGCAATAGCAAGTGTAAATTGGGGAATGAAAGAGTTAAAAAACAAAAAAAAAACCCAACAACAGAAATACACTTTTCTTCACTGAACTGGCAGGTATCAAACCATGTACCACTGAAAACAGCTATGAATAGAGGAAACAAAAACAGCAGTAACTAAATCCTGAAACACACACACACCTATGAACTCTCTATGAGAAATGTTTTGCAGTACATTAATTTTCTCTTCTCAAAAAAACACACAAAACAAAAGAAAAACCAAAACCATGCAACACAATCATACAATCTGAACACCACAACACAAAAACACACACAGCTGTAAAACCTACACATCCCCCCCGACAGCTGCATGACAAAAACCGTGAAGAAAATACATCTAAGCATGCATGAAGTTCTCAGCTTCTGGTGCACTTTTCTCGCCTCTGAGACCAAGTGACCGTCAACTAAACAATACCCCCCCAAAACTTTTTTTTTTAAGAGAAAGAAATAAGATTTTTTTTTTTTCATTTAAGTTCAGTGGCTGCCATACCAGGTATAGAGCTATACGACACCTACTTTTTCTGGACAAGTAGGCACAGCATCAACAAAAAATAAAATAAAAACAACCAACCCCCCCCCCCCCCCAACCCCACACAAAAGGGGGGGAAAAAAAAAAAGAAGAAAAAAACAGACAAGTATGCTCTGCACCATAACCTACAGACACCCACCCACCTTTCTAAGAAAACAGAGTGACAAAACAAAAAAAACACGACACACAAAAAAAAAGGAAAAAGAACTACTGATACAGTAGGCTCTGTACCAGATGCACAGTACTGTGAGAGAACTCATATCTATACACACGTATACAGCTACCTTCTCCAGAAAAAAGACCAAAAAAAACACAAAAGGGAAAGAACTACTGATACAAATGTACCAGATGCACAGTACCTGAGAGAGCTTGTATCTATACACATGTATACAGCTACCTTCTCCAGAAAACAGACACAAAAAAAAAAGGGAGAAAGAACTACTGATACAGTAGGTTCTGTACCAGATGCACAGTACCGCGAGAAGAGCTCGCATCTACACACACGTATACAGCTACCTTCTCCAGAAAACGGACAAAAAAAAAGGGGGGGGGGGGGGGGGAAGAACTACTGATACAGATGTACCAGATGCACAGTACCGTGAGAGAGCTCGCATCTACACACACGTATGCAGCTACCTAGTCTAATATCACCAAGTTGTTGTTGTTGTTGTTCCCCAGCTTAACAATCTGGGGGGTCACCCAGAATATGCACTCTGACTCACTCATCCCACCTGGGAATCACTGTGAGACTGAAATTGCACGCTGAATGAGAAGTTTGCGTGTATGACTATTTTCAAGTACCTCGCCACATAGGCAGCCATACTCCCAACTTCAGAGGATTTATTCTCCTTTGAAGGAGAGTGCAGGTTGTTCTGTTAAGAGCTTGTCATGGCTGAAGGCAATCTCAACACAACATTTTACAGCATCACAACATTTTAGTGTAGGCTTTGGCAAGGAGCTGATATCAATAACTTACACAACTTTTGGCCTAGGCCAATATCACCAAGTGTGAACAGACTTTAAATCAAACTACAACAACAACAATACAGCTACCTTCTCCAGGAAAGCAGGCACCGCGTCCACCACGACAGCCGAGGACCTGGGGAGGGCTTCCATCATGTAGGTCAGCGCGCGACCGGCGTGGTGCATGATGTCAAAGTTGTGCTCCATCTGCAGCAGGGTGATCAGGGCGGGCACCACCTGCTTGATGGGGAACCCCACCAGGCTGTCCTCTGTGCCCATCACCAGCAGCTGCCGGGCGGGCACCAGCCATGCAGATACACACACACACACACACGGGTCACTTCAAATCACAAAGACGCGGGGCAGTTTTGGGTGGGTGGAGGGGTTTTTTGACATAGACACACATGGCAGTTCAAACAAAGACTCGAACAGCGGAACAGGATTTAACGTGTGCGCAAGATCTTCTGCGTGCGTTTGCACATGGGGCCTCAATTTAAAGTCTCATCCG
>CM060335.1:31004231-31039231 GCA_030674155.1 Stramonita haemastoma | reverse complement strand
CTGAGATTATTCCACTTTGTGCCCCCTAGTATGGAAAGCTTTCATCATACTCTTAGTTTGGCCCAGAGATCAAGAACATTTCCCTTGTGTTACAATCAGAAAGGCACTATTTTTGGGGTTACAATCAGAAAGGCACTATTTTTGTGTGTGTGTGTGTGTGTGTGTGTGTGTGTGTGGTGTGTGTGTGTGTGTGTGTGTGTGTGTGTGTGTGTGTGTGTGTGAGAGGAGCATGCCTGTTTGTATGAGTGCATATCCTAGAGAAGAGGAGGGGGGGGGTGCTGTTTGTTTTTTTCTGTTTTGGGATACAGTTATTACTACTGTGAGATTATTTTGTTACTTCTCAGAGCCACTAATTTTCTGGGAGCTACAAGTTTTGATGCCAAGCCACACACAACAAGGCAACTGTCCCATCTACAAGAAACTTTCACTTCACTCTCTCTCAGTGCCAGTTCATTCACATGATAATAATACAATGTACGAAGTCCTTTACTGACAACAACTACTCAGAGAGTAGTACGTTATGTGCCACCTCTGGGGTTGAAAACATCACAGCAGCATCCTTATCAACAAGTTTCCCATGAATCTACCAAATAACCAGTTCTGAAGATTAGACACTGCAAACTCATGGTGGGTAGAGGCATGTAATAGATATATATCAATTTATTTAATGGGGTCCCCATGAAGCTGGTTATGAACAGTGACAAAATGAGTTGTTGTTTTTTTTGTTTTTTTTGCTTGTCAGAAATGACTGCTGAAGATAAGGACATGTCCAGTTTTCCTGGAAGCTAGATGACAACAGCTGTATGCTAAATCTCTGTCAAATAATCAAAATGCAGTCCACATGAGGCCCAAGAACCACACACACTCCAGTTACACTGATCCTGGTCTGACCCCATCTGTTTTGTATACTTTGGGGAGAGAAGCCAGATTTTCAGGCCGACTTCTCTTCATGAAATTCAGGCTGCTCTCTCTCCTATGAGAGAGAAATGTATTATCAAAGCATTTTACCCCTCCCTATTTTATCAATGTATATATGCAGTTTGCCTAAAAGTACAGGTCTTTTTTTTTTTCTTTTTTTTAATACAGAATGTTACATACAAAAAACTCTTTAGCCCTTGTACTGGCAATAAATGTGTGAAATGCATAAAACCTGTTTACCGCCTCATCCGAAAGACTGACAATCCAACCCCTCTTCAAGTTAACTGAAACAATGGAGGAAATAATCCACTTCTCAAGTCAGAGGGAGGCCAGAAGAGAAGAAAGGAGGGGGGGGGGATTGTACCTCATCCTTTTATCCAAAGATGAAACCCACTAAGCTACTGCAGCTGCTGGAGAAAACCAATATGAAGCAAATGACAAAGATACGATTTCTATACAGTACAAAAGAGCCTAGTTTTCCCTACCAGTCAGCCTAGAAAAAAAAAAAAAAAAAAAAAAAAACTCCTGCCACTACTGGAAACGGCTAGTGTGAAAAAATGCTGGTTTAGACTTGTACTACAAAAGCAAGCCAGAGACAGACGGACGGACGGAGGTTGTTGCTCACAGAATGTTTTACCACATAAGCCACAATTTCAAACAGGCAGAGGCCAGACTTAAAAAGTTTCGTTCCAAACTTGCACAAAACAAAGAAAGACGATACAAGCCTGATCGGGCCACATACTTGTGCCACCACTCATGGTGCGATGGAGTAACTGATGCATTCGGGGACCCAGCGCGCCAAACAGATGGGAAGGCAACCCTCTAGATTCCAGCAAGGCTGAGGAAACCACGCATGGCATTGAATCAACAGACATTTTCACAGGCATTCGCTCGCTGGTTTGTTTGTTACCTGCCCTGCTGGCAACAGCAGCAGCAAGCAGGGGTTGTCTACTGGTAGATAGATACCCAAGGTTAGTAAGTTAGCTCTTACAACATGAACTCTTGCTGTGTAGCAGCGGGCCCTGTACCCCTGCCAAACGACTACCTGGAGTCTTTTCACTTTAACATTTTTTTTTTTAGTATGATTTTCATGTGTACAATTTTCCACAGGGTTCTTAACGAGTTCAACCACACAAAATTCCAGACTTTTTCCAGGCCTTTTCGTGAGCCTCTCCAATCTTTGTCCAGACTCTTTCTTACAGATAAATTGTCCTGGTCTATTGCCATCAAAAGAAGAGAGGGGGTGCTGAAAGCTGTACATATCAAACCATTGGCAAAAATGAAATATTGCACACCTCCCATTCACACTGGTCAGTAGTCTTACAAGTTTGTCTTATATATATAGGAAAGCCTACCTAAGCTCCACACAATCAAATTAACTGGGTTTTTTCATATGTGATCATTCTTGGGGTTTGAAAACTTTCCAAATGACAAGACTGGCCTCCTCTGAAGTTGGAGTATGGCTGCCTATATAGTGAGGGAATTGAAAGTCATACACAGAAAACTTCTCATCCGTGTACCTATCTCACAGTGATTCCCAGGAAGGATGAGCAATCAAGAGTGCATATTCTGGATGACCCCCATGGTGTTAAGCTGGGAAACGCACAATACAACCAAGACTGGCCTACTCTTTTGAAAGGTGGACCAAGTTTGGGGTTTCTTTGGTGGGAGGTAGCTGCCTCATCTTCTGTGACATCCCCATCTTGCTGTTCCCACACGCCCATCCCAATCTCCCCACCACAGCCATACCCAGATTTGTTATGTCTCATCCCCAGGGCCAGAAGTCCACAGGGAGCCAATCATTATCAGGTCGCTGTTGGGCCACCAGCCAGAGGGGCCCTGCACTGCTGCTGGGTCACTTTGGTGGTGTTCAGTGGTGCCTGTTCTGAGCTGACATATGCAGGACACCACCTACTAAGCCCCCTACTAACGACAGTATTGGCTCAGTCATGGAACCAGACAGTAAGTTGCCCACCTAAGGTGGCGACCACAACATTCCTCCAACGACTGTCCCCTGTGAACCTCCAACCCCAAAGGCTTTGACAAAAACTCACCACAGGCACAAAATGTATGGGAAACCGAATCTGAGGTCACCATGAGACCAAAGTGACTGTGACTACCAAATCAGTCTTTCAGAGGCTTTTTTCTTTTTTTTTTTAATTGCATGATGATCAATGATAATGACGACAATGACATAATGATGCTATTATGGAAATGCATCTGCTTTGAGACTACTTGACAGGGTTGCACTCTACCCTTTACTATCATAATATATCCTGGTGTCAACTGGGCCCGAGAGAGATACAGACACCTGCAGTGTTTGTCAGGTAATTTGAACAACACCCTCAAACTTGTATCCATGAAGTGGATGAAGCTCGACTACATGGTCCCAGTCTTCCCAATGAGCCCATAGCACTCTAAAAAAAAAAAAAAATTTTAATTTTTAAAATTTAATTAAAAACAATTTTTTCAGCCCACAGCACTAAGGGTAGGAGCTGGCCCCAGTCTGAAAAAATCCCATGACTCTTATGGGATCTGAACCCATGACCTTCCAGTCCCAAATCCAAAGCGCTACTGTGCCATGGTGGCTGGTGAGGACCAATGTTTTAACAAGTGTGCAAGATGTTCTGCACATGTTTAGTTTCATTTAAAGGAATCTGTCTAAGCTTAATTCTGTTCAACTTCTGATGATTAAAAGCCAACCAATTTTGAACTTTTTCCCCTGCCACTGTTGCAACTTAAACCAAGGCAAGTTACCAATTCTCAGTACACATTTTAAAGAAAAGGAACGTAGCTCTAATCTTAATTTGTCAACTTCTGAAGAGATCAGTACCTTATTTTCACTTTCAATTTTGATTTTACTCATTTCTTTGTGTTTTCTTTTCTTTTTTTAGTTTTATGTTCTGATTACTTGCTTTTGAACTTCAGAGGTCAACTTGCCAAAAACTCCACAACTTTTCCAGACCCTACAGCCAAAAGCAATTTTCAAGGACTTTCAGGGTCTTGAAAGAATTTTCCATTTTCCCTGGACTTTTCCAGACCTTAAGGACTCTGTATGAACCCCATTTTCATCTTTGTAGTCTCTTCACCTTGAATGCTATTGAGAGAGAGAGAGAGAGAGAGAGAGAGAGAGAGAGAGAGAGAGAGAGAGAGAGAGAGAGAGAGAGAGAGAGAGAGAGAGAGAGAGAGAGCAAGCAGCTGTACAACAAGGCAATGTGTTTGCACAAATTTGCTTCTTCAATCATGAGATGTTAATGATTTTTGGTCCACGTTTATACTGACACAAACGGAGGATTTTAAAAATATAACTAGTCAATCCATTCCTGCACTCAATCAAGGTATGACTGCTCTCTTTCCCCTCCCCCCTCCCACTCTTCTCTGATCATTTATGACAAATACAGAAATCTTACAAAATATACACAGATTCAAATTCCAAATTGGCTTAGTCCTGAGAAAAAGCACTTGTGAGAGGCTGCTTCAAAACATATCACACTACAACACTGAACTGAAAATATTCTTACGTCTGACACTACTCTTCACACAATGTGTTCACTATCAACTGAAAACATCCTTTGAAGGGAAGGGTGGGGGATGCAGGGTAAAGTTTTATGCATTCTGACACATATGCAAACTGGTTCTTCAGCCAGTGACAAACTTTCACTAAACACCAAGTTAGATAGGGCAGGGGGAAAGCAGTGTAGCTCTGAACAAAACCAAATCTGGGGTTCTCTCACTTCTGATCTTCTCAATCCCACTTTACTATACTCCTCTTCTTCATTATTGGTCTCTTTTATTGTTTTAGGATAAGTGATCCACCAAAATGGCATTTATTACCTATTTTTTTTTTTAAACTTAACCCAAAAAAACCACTGAAATCTACACTAACAGTACAACTTCAAGTCAAGAGATCACAAGTCTAAAGAAATAAAAACTTATCTATTCTTGAATGCCTCCAAATTTCTATCAGCTGTTGTGATAACATGGAAAAAATCAACCTGCAGGGGAGTTGTACAATACCTGACTGGTGAAGAGCCATCCACAGCTGCCCTACAAAAATTGCTATATGCTAGCCCAAAGAGTCACCACAAGAGAACTTTCCATATTCCATTATAATCCCAACATTGTGGTCTGCCATATTTCATCTTCAGGGTCAATGCTACTCTCAAATACTAAACTTCCACTGTCACAAACCATCGATAAAGTCAGAAAAAAGCTAACACAGCACACACAAACACACACCTGAAAAAAAGCATCCTTTTTAAGTCTCTAAGAGGAAAATACACAGTAATGCACGATTGATCCGTAACTACTGACATTAAAACAGAAACCACTTAATGTTGAAATAAAGCATTATAACCCTCTGATATAATCAAGGAATTCTAGGCACACAAAAAGCTTCCATTTAACACAAACATTTCATATCTAACAGAAAAAAAGTTGTGTATCAAAACACTTATTTTTTTAAATACAAAAGTCACTACTGGGTAAACTCACTTTTACATACATTTTTGGTAATGGAAATAATATTTAGAACAAATCATATTAAAAACATCACAGTGGGAAATTAGCAGGAAAAAAAAAAGAGGATTTCCTAAAAGTTATGAGAGAAATGAATCTTTCAAAGATTAAAACAAAAACTACAACTTGAAAAAAACATTAATTTCTACACATGTCTCATACCTGTAAAAGTATGCACCACTGCAAACAAATCAAACCTACCCCCCCCCCCCCCCCAAAAAAAACAAAAACTCCACAATACTTGAATACAAGATACTCCAACAAATCACTTACAAAGAATTAGTCAGGAAAAAATCAAAATAAATAATTTGGAAAAGTACATTAAAAAAAAAATTAGTCTAGTGCTCAATGAAAACCATGTTACATAAAACTACTTTTTCAAACACTCTCACTCTAACAGCTGAGGGTTCACAAAGGCTTCATTGCAAAATGACAAAACATTCAGTTTTTTACAGCAATAGTTTACTGCTCAAATGACTTGTAAAGATACAACTACAACTGTAAATGTAGAGAGCTTAACGGCAATATGATACATGGAGTAGTGTGAAAACATGTTCAAGATGTACAAAAATTCAATTCCAAAAAGAGAAATTATAACCAAGAAATAAAACAAAGCATTTAGAGAAAAGAACACTGCAGTGAACCATTTTTGTCCAAATATTCTTTTTTGAGGACTGCCTTTTGAGGACTGACTGATTTTATTCGAAGGCAGGAAAAGGGAACTATGTTGACCATAGGACACTGTGCATAAACTTGATTTCGGACAACACTAGGGCAACAAAAATCCCGTGATAGAACCACTTCAACCAGCTTTTGAAAACGCACTGTATTCAAATGGCATTCTGTTTTTGAAGACTTTGTGAACCCCAGTATCCAAAATTTAAAAAATTAAAAAAGGATAAATAGATAAGAATAAATAAAATAAAATACAGAAGGGGCAGTTTCACAATACTTGGTATCAAACTCAAGTTTATTCTATTTGTCAATGTGTTTCTGACTAACCTCCCTACACACACGTGCTTATGTGTATATCAATCATCAATGATTAAAGCCGGCCACAATACAAAAAGCAGAACTGAAATGCAAAAGGATGCAACCAAATAAGCAGAACTAAAATGGAAAGGGTTGCAACCAAATATTGTAAAATCTGCCCATGGATATATAAATACACAAATCTGTATTTCTTTTCAACAAAAAAACAAAACAGTAGACAAAAACTCACCAGCCAATCTTCCACATTAAAAAAAAAAAAAAAGAGGTGAATCACATTTGATACAAACTGATCCACAGAAAAGATAATGAAAGTCACTACTACAACACATCAAGGCAATAAAGTCCCCAGCTCACCTTGCAGCCTGCCCATGTCACTCTCGTCATTGTCGTTGTCAGGCCCACCTCCGGGGGGAAGCAACAATGCAGGATCTGAGTTTTAAAAAGAGAAGTTTTTAAGTTAAAACCCTGTAGTACACTATTTTTTTAATAAAATCTGTAACAATTTGCCAAATGACCCCTGCCTAGCCCAACACGGCCTTCATGGAGTCCATGACTTTTTTCCCTGACTAGCCCAACATGGCCCACAGAACACCTGGTCTGTTTGTCTATTTGGGAATTGGGGGGGGGGGGAATGGTCACCACACCACACACACACACACACACACACCACACACACACAACACACACACACAACACACACACCCCTCATCATTGGTGGACAAAACTGACAAAAAAGGCTACCAAAATATATCATAAATGAAAGGTAAACCTCGGAACTCTAGCCGAGGAATTAAAAAAATATATATATAAAAAAAAGAATAAATAAAAAATCTACTTCAAACTTTTTCTTTCATTCAAATATGTGTGCGTGTGTGCATGCACATCAATGTCAGCATGCTATGCAGTGTGTGCGCATGAGTGATAAAGAAGGCACACACACACACACACACACACACACACACACACACACACACACACACACACACACACACACACTTTACAAAATCGCATGCACACGGGGACTGGATGTAAAAAAACACATGATTGCTTATTCCATTATCCTCAAAATAAAAGAATAACCAAATAAATTTTAATTAATTAATATAAAATACCACTTTAGCCACAGCCTTCTTGTCAGAGGCCCTCCACTTTATGTTTACCTGCGGCTACACCAGATTTTTCTTTCATTCAAATACTGTTATCTATTTAATACCACTGTGGCCAGAGCCTTCTTGTCAGAGGCCCTCCACTTTATGTTTACCTGCGGCTACACCAGATTTTTCTTTCATCAAATACTGTTACTATTTAATACGCACTGTGGCCAGAGCCTTCTTGTCAGAGGCTCCACTTTGTGGTTTTACCTGCGGCTACACCGGTTTTTTTTCATTCAAATACTGTTATCTATATAATACCACTGTGGCCAGAGCCTTCTTGTCAGACGCCCTCCACTTTTGTGTTTACCTGCGGCTACACCGGAGTCCTCTTGGGTCTGGCCCCACCACCGGAGCCCACACCCCCGGGCCCACCATTGCCCTCACTGCTGCCCCGCCACCGCCTCCACCGCTGCAACCGTCCTGAGACGCCATGGACTCGGGCTGCGATTGCTGGCTCTGAGAAGTGGATGGTCTGGGAGTGGCTTCTCTCTCTGCTGCCGCTGCCTGCGGGTTTGATGTGGAAAGCAAGCTACTGCGTGCAAGGCAAACTGAAGCCTGCCCCTGTCTATTGCCGCTTGCAGATGCTTGCCGACCACTGCTCAGACCAGGGGAGAAAAAAAAGGAAACAAATGTCGTGTACATGTATGAAAGGTTGCCTGACTGCAAAGTTATCTCTCCAGCTGTCTTGTGGTCATTAGAAAGGTCTTTTCAGACACCTAGCTGAAAATAAGGTGAGAATGATGACAAGACAACTGGAAAGCGTGGAGGTTTTTTTTCCCCCAAAAAAATAACAGCAGTATGAATATTATTGGAGTATATTCATAAATTTTAAGTAAAATTAACAACTGAATAGCTTTCATCATACAAAAATAAACAGAATTTCAGATATTCTGGCTTATACTATTGGAGACTTTTAGTCATGTCTATAAAATGAACAAAAATCAAGACTCCCCCAAACCCCCCCTCCCTCATTGTCTGAAAGCAAGTGTCCCATCAGATACTCACCTGCTGCTAGCGCCATGTCTATAAATGAATAAAATCAAGACACCCCCACCACCCCTCCCTCATTGTCTGAAAGCAAGTGTCCCACAGAACTCACCTTGCTAGCGCATGTCATAAAGATAAATCAAGACACACACCCCCCTCCCCCTCATGTCTAAAAGCAGTGTCCAGTCCAACTCACCTGCTGCTAGCGCCATGTCTATAAAATGAATCAAAATCAAGACACACCCCCCCCCTTCAGGTCTAAAAGCAAGTGTCCCACAGTTCCAACTCACCTGCTGCTAGCGCAGGATCCCGTCTTTTTGCTTCTGGAGTTACGCTTGGATTTGGATGAGGACTCCTTCTTCTCGCTGGAGGAGGCTTTCTTCCTCTTCCGGCTGGTCTCCTCCACCTGCTGTCCCTCCGCAGCAGCTGCGGCGGATGTGCTGGGAGTGCTGCTGTCCACCTCCACTCGGTCCGAGGAGCCTGACCGCAAACAGTGGCGTTTGGCCGGCACTGGCGGGTCACCCCGACCCTCGACTCTGGTCCTCCCCGGCGGAAGTGCCAGGCAGGGAGATGCGCAGATCCACTACACTGGAGCTGGCCGACTCCAAGCTCGTACCCGAGCGGTCCCGTTTCTCCGCGGTGCGCTTCTGACCGGCGGCTGCTCGGCCCCGACCTCTGGCTGAGGCACCCTGCGGCTTGGGCTCCTCGGCCTTGGGTTTTCTCTTGGAGGAGGATTTCCGTTTGGGTTTGTTCGCAACGACTTTGGCACTCTGTGCCTCTGCCGGCTGTCCGGCTGCAGAGTTCGTTGATGTCGACTGCGTCAACTGTTCCGGGAAAGGACTGACCAGAGTAGAGGACACCGATGCGCCTGAACTGAAAGAACTTGACGAAGTCACAACAGTTTTGCGTCCTCTCCCCCTCCTCCTCTTTCCCCTGGCAGCTGGGGCGGAAGTGTCTGGTTGGATGGTTTCCACCTGGGCAGCAGCCTCCACTGCCCCCTCGGTTTCAAACTCCTGCGCTGGATCGTTGGTTCTAGACTGTTCCTTCACAGAAGCCTTGCGCTTTCTGGACGCCTTGCGGCCTGATCTGGTGCCACTGCTGCTGGGAGCTGGGTCCACAGAGGCAGTATTGCTACGATCCACAGAAGCACGTCGGCCACGTGATCTTGAGCCCGATTTTTTGGTTGGTTTTGTGGTAGAGCTGGCGGTACTGAGAGCAGCATCAACTTCGTCCCTGATTCCAAAAACAAAATCAAAAATGCTGGATAAAAAAAAATGTTAATATTGTCAACGATCACTTCGGTCAGCAATGACTGAAAGATGAACAACTATGACTGTACAAGTTATTATTGAAAGACAAGTCAAATAACTGTCCAATGATGACAATACAAATGTTTGAACAGTGAGAAATAAGTTAGACATGAGAGAAAGTCAATTATAGCTAATAATGATAATATTGCGATTAAAAAATTACTAAAAGTGCTGAAGCATCAAGTTCTACAAAAGACAAAACCAAACAGTTGTCCACTACATAATTGAAGTTGGCCTAGAGGTCAGAATATTGTACTTGCAATTTGATGACCCGGGTTCGATTCCCATTCGAGGGGATTTTTCTCCTGGAATTAACATGAGTGCTGACTCTACTCCCCCAAAGTCCTTCAGATGAGACTATAAACTGATCAACTGTTTCTTCCTTCTGCTCTTTCAATAAAAATGTACCTGGAGACACTGTGCATATGTCTACTATTTGATACTTGTAACAATACATGGATTGGGATAGTAGCTAAACTCCCCAGAAACTTAGTTCTTAATTAAATAAAAAATATGCGAGACACAAAAAGAAAATGCTCTTTATCTTCCTTTGCCGACTTGAAAAATGGAAAGAATTTCTTCTGTTCAAACAATAAATAGGGATAACATTTAAATCTAGCTTGTGAAATGGCAGCTCTGAAACAGTAGGTTTCCTTATCAGTCACATACTTTTCTTTTCCAAAAATCATTTAAAAAGATTTGTAATTATCACAGCTGTCACAGTCTCTGATAGTGCCAGACCACTCCTTGGATGTATAGGAACTCTCCTGAACCACTCGAAAGCGCAGTAACATCGTGGTCCTGAACCACTCAAAAGTGCAGTATCATCATGCCATAGTTTTTAAGCCGAGTATGGCCAAAGAAAACCTTTTCTCTCTGTCCATGCACACTAGACACCATAGGAGAATGTTTCTGTTTTAGTATTGCAGTGTTTTCATACAGAATACATGGAAATACCACTCACACAATTGTGCATAATTATGTTGTTTACTAGAGATTACATAATACTTGCAGACAAAACAAGCAAACAACTTTAAACACATGATACAAACACAAAAGAAAAATAATGCAACATATGTAACAATCATTTGCCAACACTGTTCTCACATTTCATGCAGTTCTGATTTATAGTATGAGAGATATTACATTTTAAACATACCCTCCCATTTCAGCTCATTTTGGCCAAATCCTTCCATGCACAGGAAGTTGATTGTGTCAGTTCACTATAGGACACTAAGAGTTTTAACAAGTCTCTGCTTAAATAAAATAGTCTTGAAACACACTGACCTGACCCACACCCTACTGCAACCTAGCGAAAAATAAATCCTTTCACACAGAACTTCCCTGATCCTTTATACCCAACAATCTTTACAAACTTTTGTCTAATTCCAACAACATCTGATAAACTATTTGTGGCAGTTTTCATTATTCATTTGTAATTTAATCTAAACCAATACCTATGACAGGAATACTAAAATTAACATGAAAAAGAAGTCTTCCTAACTCACTATAAGCCATTTTGTTGGTTCTAACCAGAACACCTAAAAATCTTTTGCAAGCCATAAAATGCACTTTTTCTAAGTGTTCTAACTTGGTTAAGCCCCATATTTCAGAAACAAAGAAGAATCATGTGTACTTGAACATAAAAAATCTTTTAAAATACTTTGGTAGTCATTACCTTGTATTTTTTAAAGCCCTATTCAGTTGAACAACTGCTTTCTTTCCCTCAGATGCCAAACATTTAGCAACTTTTTTCATACTAATCATTGTAGTAAAATAGAATCCTAAGTAACAATAACTATTTACAACATCTAGTTTCTTACCATTAAAAAAAAACTGCTTGTGTCTTACTAAATTATACCCTCCTATTCTGAATACCAGAATTTTTGTTTTCTCCATAATTACATTTAATTTCGTCTTGTTGCAACAGTTATGCAGGGGTATTTAAATCAATTGGTTTTGTAAGCCATGTACTACTGTAAGATAGTAAAGCCACATCATCTGCAAAAATGAAAAGTAATATATATAAACAATTCCATAATGTCTGATAAAAGTTTTAAACCATGTTTTCTTTTAACATTGATGTGAACAGCAAGCTGATTTATAAAAACAGAAAATGTAAGAATTAAAACACAACCATGACTTACCCCAAATGGGCACTAAAAAAAAATTCAGTAAGTTCACAGTTTGCACTTACACATGAGACTAAGAGAGAATTAAGAATACACTGCTTTCAATAAGGCCAAAAACTTTCTATTCACACCTTGGTTTTTAAAGCATTCAAGAAGTTTGTAATGGTGAACAGAATATGTAATTTTCTTTGTTTCTTCATCATATACTTTTGGACAATAGCATAGAGTAGATATTAGAGATATCAACTAGAGATGTAGATTGGACACAGAGAGAGAGACGGAGAGAGAGAGAGAGAGAGAGAGAGAGAGAGAGAGAGAGAGAGAGAGAGAGAGAGAGAGAGAGAGAGAGAGAGACAGACAGACAGACAGACAGACAGACAGACAGACAGACAGACAGACAGACAGACAGACAGACAGACAGAATGAATGAATGAATGAATGAATGAAATAATGAATGAACATTTTTATTGAGGGAAAAGAATAAGCACAATGGTGGCTTGTTTTCATCCAGCCTTCTGTCCAAAAAATAAGTGAATCAATCAACCAATCGTTCAATTAAACATAAAGCTATGAGATGTCTCAGGAATATCGGGAAACAACAACACGTAAAAAAAAAACACGCATAAACCAACAGAATAGAGACAGTTGCATACACAGGACAGACACCAGAGAGAGAGAGAGAGAGACAGAGAGAGACAGACAGCAAGAGAGAGAGAGAGACAGAGACAGAGAGAGAGAAAGACAGAGACAGACAGACACAGAGAGTCGGAGAAAGAGAGAGAGAGAGAGAGAGAGAGAGAGAGAGAGAGAGAGAGAGAGAGAGAGAGAGAGAGAGAAGAGACAGACAGACAGACAGACAGACAGACAGACAGACAGACAGACACAGAGAGTCAGAGAGAGTCATAGAGACACAGACAGACAGACAGACAGACAGACAGACACTGTACTGACCGCAAGCCTGCTCCAGTGTTTTTAGGTTTTCTGCGACGCGACCCCCCCGGCATGGACTGTGGTTGGTCTGCCATAGGCTGTACGCCACAGCTGGCTCATGCCAGACACCGACTGAAACACACACACAGCAACACGCAAAAATCAACTCAGTGCAGGCAAAACAGTCATTCATATGATATGTCACATTGGCTACATCCGTCCATAAACACCAAGTCTGGGTAGGAAAGTATTGCTATAACAGAAAAGTTATGTAACATAGGTATACAAAACGCAAAATCAACTCAGTGCAGGCAATGCAATGCAATGCAATGCAATGCAATGATGTTGCTTAGAGCCCTGCTGACCGCACAGGCCATATAGGGGCTGTCACCTTGTCACATTTTAAAACTTGTATTATTGCAGGCAAGACAGTCATTCAAATGATATGTAACATTGGCTACATGAGTACATCAGTCCATAACACCAAGTCTGGGTAGGAACAGTATTGCTGTAACAGCTCAGTGCAGGCAAAACAGTTATTCATATGATATGTAACATTGGCTACATCAGTCCGACCATAACACCATGTCTGGGTAGGAACAGTATTGCTGTAACAGCTCAGTGCAGGCAAAACAGTTGTTCATATGATATGTAACATTGGCTACATCAGTCCGACCATAACACCAAGTCTGGGTAGGAACAGTATTGCTGTAACAGATAAGTTATGTAACATAGGTATACAAAACACAGAATCAACTCAGTGCAGGCAATGCCATGCTATGCAATGCAATTATGTTGCTTAGAGCCCCGCCGACCGCACAGGCCATATCGGGGCTAGTGTCACATCGTCACATTTTAAATCTCGTATTAATGCAAGCAAAACAGTCATTCATATGATATGTAACATTGGCTACATCAGTCCATTAACACCAAGTCTGGGTAGGAACAGTATTGCTGTAACAGCTCAGTGCAGGCAAAACAGTCATTCATACGATATGTAACATTGGCTACATCAGTCCATAACACCAAGTCTGGGTAGGAACAGTATTGCTGTAACAGGTAAGTTATGTAACATAGGTATACAAAACGCAAAATCAACTCAGTGCAGGCAAAACAGTCATTCATTCATACAACGTAACATTGGCTACATCAGTCCATAACACCAAGTCTGGGTAGGAACAATATTACTGTAACAGATAAGTTATGTAACATAGGTATACATACATGTATGCACATCTTTAATGAATGTTCGAGCTACTGATACTAGTGACTTGATGTGGCATTCACTGATTCAAAGACGATGACAGAATAAAGAAAATTTGTTTTTAAAAAAAACTCCATTACCATTCCAATAAAATGTCTAAGTTAATGTACCACTTGCACCAACATGTGACAGGAAGTTTTTTTTTTGTGGTTTTTTTTTTTTTTTTCAAGAACTTTTTTTTTTAAATAATAATACTCTTTTCTTTTTTTCATCTGCACCACCATCCAAATCAACAGTCAACACCTTCCTGATTTCTTAAACTACATACAGGAAGTATGTCTGGTGTATAAACTGCCATGTATGTGGTACTTCAAAGCAGGGCTCTTGTTACTAATTAATCCAAGCCTGCTCCTAACGACAGAGCATAGGGGAGAAAGTGCATGCCTGGCACATTTATGAGAGTAAACACTTAAAAATGGAAATGCACACACACAAACCTTTCCTGCTGATGATGATAGGGAGGGAAGGAGGGGGGGGGGGGGGAGAGAGAGAGAGAGAGAGAGAGAGAGAGAGAGAGAGAGAGAGAGAGAGAGAGAGAGAGAGAAGAAATGCTTGTAAACCTCACTCTATATTCATTCAAAACAAAATACAGAGTATCAATGAAATACGGATTTTTTCCTTCACAATCACACTAATTCAACCTTAATAACTTTTTAAAGTATTTTTAATATGCTTCAAGTTAAACCAATTCCTTTTAAAGGCTTGTGATTCAGTTTGTGCATTTAGCTACTTGTATTATGTGTGTGTGTGTGTGTGTGTGTGTGTGTGTGTGTGTGTGTGTGTGTGTGTGTGTGTGTGTGTAGTGTGTGTATGCGTGTGTGTGTGGTGTGTGTGTGTGTGTGTGTGTGTGTGTGTGTGTGTGTGTGTGCGTGTGTGCGTGGTGCGTGCGTGTGTGTGTCGCGTGCGTGCATGCGTGTGCGTTGTGTGTGACCGTATTGTGTGTGACCGTATTGTGTGTGACTGTGTGTGACTGTGTGTGTGTGTGTGTGTGTGTGTGTGTGTGTGTGTGTGTGTGTGTGTGTGTGTGTGTGTGTGTGAGTGAGTGTGTGTGTGTGCATGCGTGCATGCGCAGGAGAGTGTGTGCACATGTGTGTATGCATGCGTGTGTGTGTGCATGTGCACGTAAGTGTGTGCAAGTGCAAGCGCATTGTGTGTGCAAGCGTATTGTGTGTGCAAGCATATGTGCATGTCTGTCTATAGATACAGGTAAGAGTGAGGAGTGGATATATACATCTGTGTGATTAGCAATGACAAATTACCAGCTGAATGAACCTCAATGCTAAGAATTCCATATCATAGTTCATACACAATCAGTGTGTGAATAATTTTTATTAAAAAATGAAAATAGCATCATTGATAAAAATGAATCTGGTTTCTGGATACCTATTCAAAACCTAATTCAGAACAATTTCAATTTTCAGCAATTTTACCAGATGAAATAACAAATGTCAGGTTGTTAAACTTGCGAACTTTTTGTATGTGTCCAAATACTATAGATAACAGTACTAAATATGATATCCAGGATTTTTTTTCTTTTAGTCTGCACCCCCAAGTGCTTTTTTCCCCATGTAGGTGTATATCCTGCATAATATATGGCTGAATACAAGTATTTATTTTCCTTCATGCTCGTAATGAAAAAAACATTTATTGTTTTTAATAATGACGAAACACTTTTTCAGCGCTTTCCTTCCCCTGTATCAGTCTGGCCATGCATGCATAGTTATATCAAACCTTTTTTTAACACATCAGTCAGCATAAAGACGACAGAAGCAGCTTTTAAAAAAAAAAATATGTGTGCAGTTTTAAAACAAAGATGTGTTATGCTAACTAATCAGAAATAAAGATTTAACCACATGGATCCATGTACACAGAGACATCTTCAATAAGCAGTTCTTGCTATCTCCAAAGTGTTCTGATCATCCATTTTCCCCTCGCAAGCACTCTTCTTTGATCCTCCGTAATATCAATTTCATCATAAACATAACTACCTGTAAATGTAAGCAATGCCTAAAACCTCACAAAGCGCAAGTGAACCGAGATAAAATAAAAACTGCTTCTTTATTGCTTGCTGCTGGCAACAGAATTAAAGCTTGGGCCTTGCTGGTATAGATCATGTTCCTTCCCTATCTTCCAAATTAGTCTGTGACCTTTAAGCCAGCTTCCACGATATCTGTGCTCTGAACAAGGGAGACCTTTGTGCTGCTGTCATCCCAATACCTTAAATCTTCTCTTTGTTCCCAGCCACCAGAACCAGAATGCCACACGCTGTGCATCAACATTTCACTTGATAGATCATTCATTCTTGTATTGTTAGTCTGCTGGCAGAGAACAGCACGTTTCCGATTCACATCAATGACTTTTCGTGACCCAATGGTGCAGTTACACTAGTGTAATGCACAACAAGCGAATGTTGATTAAAAAAAAAAAAAAAAAAAAATCACAGCAGGACATGAGCTTTAGCTTGGGTGAACAGTCCATCTATCACCAACAAGTCCACTCACCACCAAACACAGTGCAAATACATCAAAATATCATCAGCTCCTACCTCCTCATCACTACCGATGGTAGCAATGTCCTTTCTGTTCTGTAATTTGCCACTACAATCACAGATCTGAGAATAATTCTTGGAAGAATCTTGCTCATTCAATACAGGCACGCAGATTACAGTGGTAGATCAGATGCCTGCCTGCCCGCCTGCCTGCCTGTCAGAACAATGGAAACGTGTCCCTCTTTTTATAATACCTTAAAAACAGGGGTCGGTATGACATTTTACACTGACAAAATTTGTTATTCTACACTGTCTCAAAAAAAGCAAACTGCAAAACAACAAACTTCCTACTTTTTGATCTTGGAATAAAGTGTTAAAAAAAACACAACTCTTCTACAGTGTAATACAGACAGAATTTTTAACCCCCCCCCCCCCCCCCCCCAAAAAAAACCAACAAAAAACAGCAATTTTTTAATAAAAAAAAATAAATGAATAAAAAATAATTTAATAAAACACACACACACACACACACACACACACACACACACACACACACACACACACACACACACACAGCAAATCAAATATAATCTACAACAAAAATAAACCACACTGAGGAACATATAATCATATTACAATTTTTTTTTATTTTTTTGGGGGGGGGGGGGGACCAAAATCAAATAATTTGATATGGACATAAACAAGAGATAATGTGACCCATCAAATTTATTTTTTTTAAAAAAAAATCATAAACAAGATATTTTTCATAGGTCTACAAGTTTCGAAGTCAACACCCCACCTACACTTCAAGACAGAAAAAATAACTGTCAAAAACACCCCCTCTCTCCACATTATAAAACAAGGTGGGACCCCCACCCACTAATTCACCCTCTCCTTCCTTTCTTGTTTGTCGGGGGGGGGGGGGGGGGGGGGAGGGGGGTGTTTTTTTAATTATTACATTCTTTAAAATTCTAAAAATGCTTCATTCAATTTTGCTTTACCATAGCATTTGTGAAGACAAAAGTGACCATGTGCAAGCTAGGCTACCTACTTCTGTTTTCCAAAAGGAAAAACTTAATTCCTGAGGAAATGTTTACCAACTGAGCAGCCAACACACACTGATGTCATGATGATATTAACTAAGCTAGAATTAACAATACAGCAGGCACTACTGACATTAACCTTCTGTCTAAACATCCAGCACCTGTTGAAGATACAACTGAACCAATTTCAAATTACAGTTTGTTTTCAGCTAACAATTTTTGTTAAAAGTTTTATGATTTTTTTTTTTTTTTAATTTAAACAGAGGATATTTATCGCAGACACCAAGATCTTGGAAGTACAACAGACCACCACTCTGCAAAATGGTTTAAATGCTGTGCTAGGCTTTTTGAAGATTGGAGAAGATGGCAACATCATCATAATGCTACTGGCTTGCTGCAGCGTTGCACACAGATGTTTCAAATCAGACCAAACAATCAGCAGTAGAGAAGTGTCATTTCCTTGGTCAGGAGGTTGTCCCTTTTCTAACTTCCCCATAACCTTCTTTCCCATAACATGAACTGAAATGTTTTGTTTCATGTACACTAGAGTACAATTGTAGATCACGGCTCATTACAGAGCTCTATTGAGTGGCAATTACTTGGATTTTTGTGGTGGTCTTTACTTGGGTTTAAGAACTGATTGAGAGCTAATGCTATTCACCCAAAACCTAGAAGAATCCTGGTCTAGTGTGTGATTACATCATTTCAACAATTGCATTTGAAGATGCTGAAATCCTAAGGAGAGGCAACAAAGATTTAGTCAAACTGAAAGCCAACAGAACTGTACATTTCAAAAACCACATTTTAGTACAGCCACACTGAGACCAAATGTCTGGGGGATTTTGTTGTTTTTTTAAAGGGGTGGGTTCTGTTTTTACAATATAGATTAGTGATTACCCTTTCACATTTGTGCCATCTCTTGCCTCCAAAAGTTATAAATTGAAACAAAAACTGAAAATCTAAAAACATGAAGTCAAACAATCAACAAATAGCACTGTTAAAAAAATTGAAATCAAAATAGTTGAAAAAATTTAATAATGAGACTAAAAATTGGTTAGCTTTTTTTTCAAAACTAACATCAGCAACAAACAGAGGCCACCGGCAGGTTTCACTTAGTAAGTTAGTTTCAGGAATTAGTTTGGGGTGGACTTTCAATAGATCACAAGATCATCTCAAACAGGAAACAATCTATCTAGAGGTCAGATAAAAAGAGGACTACTGTTCAAACCACAAATGTCATGTTGTCAGAATAACACACTGACTTTGAACTACAACTACTGCTGTACAACATTTCCTCCTTTTTTTCATTCTGAATCTGACACAGAAGTTATACAATGTACCCCCCCCCCCCCCTCCCTCCTCTCCAGCTTCCCTCTCATTACAACAGCCAACAGTGATAAAAGGACCAGTATAAATATTAATCAGTAAAAACATTGTAATATATATCTTTTGGCTCTGACAGTGACACTCAACAAATGCTACTTCCAAGCCAGGCATCATGAGCTTATTACACACAACCACACAATTAATTAAGCTCATTTTGACCAATTCTCAGAATTAGACTTGGTAACCCTCAGTCATATAAATTTACAATTTAGAGCCCTCATGGCCTCAGTCCCCACAAAGAGAACCCTGAAACTTGAAAACTGACAAAAGCTCCTCAAACCAAATTAAAGCAGCACAAAGAGCAGCCATAAACCCATCATAATGACTGAAAATGTGACACTATTAGTATTACTGTATTAGAGTAGTAAACACTAAAACAAGAGTATAGAGTTAGTGTTGATTTTTTTAAAAATAATTTTTAAAAAAGACAGTATCAAAAACATTCAGCTGGAACCAATTCACCCCCCCCCCCCCCCCCAAAAAAAAAAAAAAAACCCACACAAGAAAAAAAAACATTTTTATTTATTATAAATCAAATCTTTCCTTTCAGCTAAACACCTGAGGACTGTCATGACAAAACACACTGTTGTGTCTAGAGTTACGACAAAGCAGTCCCAACATTAACACGCAAAATGAACATTGAGCATAAAACAAACATTGGCTCAAAGACAAACTCTGTACAGGATGAAACTTGGCCATTGCCATTCCTCGGCAAACCACTACAGCCCCCCCCCCCCCCCCTAAAAAAAAACCCAAAACAAACCAAAAAAAAACCCATATGTCCTTAGCCAAAACTATAAAATTGATGAAACAACAGATAATAAAGAGTTGAAGAGAGACCATAAAAACGTATAAAGTGGCACATTTATCAATAATCACAAACTTTAAAAACTAAATGACTGGAAAATAAAAGGAAATAATTTGAGGTCAGGGTTCACTAGATACAGAAGAGTTTTGTCACCACTTTAAAGAGTAAATTTCTGCCTGTCACTGACCACATTATGTAAAAACTAAAATGCTTTACCTACTTGAAGTTGAATTCATTTTGCAAAGTAAATTCACTGAAATCTAACATGTGGAAAAACACTAGTTTGGGAATAATTTATTGCTTAATTCAATCAATGGCTGATACATGATTTCAGATCAACATCAAGGTTACATCGCAAGTATGATTAAGACTATAATTTCACTTTTTTCCGTTCCTGAGCTAGCGCTCCGATGTTTACCTATGGTAAGTTTCTGCGTATGCAACTGTTTTTTACCCACCATAAAGGTAACCACATTCTGTCTTTGAAGATGTTAAATCACACTTGAATACCACCCTATGCTGCATGAAAAATGCTCTTCAGTTCATATCAGACAACAAAATTCTATGCCCAAAACCAGTCAATATCAACCATGAAAGAACAAATATAAAGGGGCTTTTTGTGCAAGATAACACAGACCATTAGCTGCCACCTGAAAGATGTTCTTGCTCTTAATTTTGTGACCGAGTCTGTAAATGCTGCAGCACAACAGAATCATTTATGATGGCCCTATAACTTGGGAGTTTCGACACATCTGTCCATATGGTCTGACCATTTGAAGATAATGGCTGAACTGCCACATAAAATATTTTAAAGGCATGCACAGTAAAGGTTGTTGCAAGTTCCAGGTATACATAAATCAAATGGCATTTTAAATACAAATGTGTGCAAAACAGGTGTCGGCCTCATATTGAGCAGACAAACTATAGGAATAGGATACTGGCTAACCATTTGGCATCGTTTTTCCAATAACTTAAGCCAGGTTAAACACGAAACCTCAGGCTATTTGAGACATGTTTACAGTGACTAACTCACTAAGAAACTAAAACCTAGTTTCACTCCGATCTTCCAGTGTGTGAGTGAGTGAGTGAGTGAGTAAGTGAGTGAGTGAGTGAGTATGTTGTGTGTGTGTGTGTGTGGTGTGTGTGTGTGTGTGTGTGTGTGTGTGTGTGTGTGTGTGTGGTGTGGTTGTTGTTGTTTGTTGTTGTTGTTGTTGTTGTTGTTGTTGTTGTTGTTGTGTTGTTGTGTTGTTGTGTGTGGTGTGTGTGTGTGTGTGTGTGTGTGTGTGTGTGTGTGTGTGTGTGTGTGTGTGTGTGTGTGTGTGTGTGTGTGTTGTGTGTGTGTGTTGTGTGTGTGTGTGTGTGTGTGTTGTTGTTGTGTGTTGTTTGTTGTTGTTGTTGTTGACTTAGAGCGTACATGTGAAAAGGTGAACATCTCAAGTTTATCCTAGTGTACACTTTATTTTTAAATTTATTTATTTATTCATTATTTTATTTTAAGCATAATGGAATAGGCACTCATGCTTTTTCACTCTCAGTCCTTGTGTGCAGTTTTGTAATTTATACTCTTCCGAAAAGTGGAACGATGCTGCGTCGGTTCACACATGAATCCTGTTTATAGTCTCATCCGAAAAGCTCTCTGGAGGAGTGGAGTTGGCACTGATGTTAACTCCAGGGGGAAAAATCCCCTTGTACAAGACTTGAACCCAGGTCAGCGGATCGCGAGCACAGTGTGTACACTCTAATCACCAGGCTATCCCATCCCCTGCTTAGAACTGCTGTCAACTGCAAAACTTGGACTTCTTTTTTTTTTAATCCACCAAGATAGCCTTGTAGTCAGAACATTGCACGCACAATTTGACAACCTAGATTCAATTCCTGTTCGAGGGGACTTTTCTCCTGGAGTTAACATCAGTACTGACTCCACTCTCCCCGAAAGTCCTTTGGATGAGACTATAAACCAAGGCCCAGTGTGCAAACGCACACATTAAATCCTGTTTCGCTTTTTGTAAGAGTATGCTATCATGTGCGTGCGGGAACAGATGACACTGATAACAAAACTGCATACACACGGGGACTGGATGTAAAAAAGCACATGAGTGCTTATTCCATTATTCTTGAAATAAAAGAATAAATAAATAAATAAATTCCCATGTACACCTTCAATCTTGCTCTGTTCTCTGATGTTAGCACACAATGTTTTGTGATGTAAATGAGCAGGTTGTAAACAAAAGTAACCTGAATAAAGGAGGTAAGATGACTTTTACAACAAATTACCCATCGTTTTTTAGTTATTGTGATCACCTAAACTGACATAAAGTGTTGATTTTACCTAGCATAACAAACTTGTCAACCGCACTAGCAGTTTAATGCATACTATGTTTCATGTTATTGTTTGATTTAAACTTGTTTTGTTTGAATAGGCTAGCCTAAGACCGTCAACCATTTAAAAAACATTCAACATTGATTTATCAAAAAAGAACCATTAGCTGCAAAAAGAATAAATAAGGGTGGTTAGCAACAAAATAAAACTTTAATCAAATAGAATGCACATCAAAGTAGCAAAATAAAATTTGTTCAAGACCAGCCTGCCTCGAAATCGTTCAAGAACCTTGTCGGCCATGATGAATCTGCGTCCGATTTTCTCTCCATAAAAAGAACATTAAACCCATTTGTGAGCAAAACATACTAAACGACGAGGGCAAGTTGTTTACTATCTTGCTAAAACAGTCAAAATAATCCAAGCAAAATCCACATGCAACAAAATATTTTCACCTTAATAATGATGGCCTGTACTCTGAATGGCAAAATGACCCAAAACAGCCGCTACTTAATCTGCGATCGAATTTCTTACAATCAGAAAAACAGGGTTTCGAGTTGTTTCTTCTCCTAGCATGAATAAAAGACAGCAGATTCACATTCTATAACATAATCAGTAAAGACAGAGTTTTCTTACAATACTGACACTGACTTTTATGACTACGACGTTTCCCAGCTCAGGAAAATCTGTACACAGATGATACAAGTCGTGTGCGCACGCAACCAATGCTGCTTCCGGCTATTTTTCCAACACCCCCCCCCCCCCCCCCCCCCAAACCCCCAACCCCCACCCCCGACCCCCCTTCCCCCATATTGTTCACAAGTTGTTTGTTTTTGGGTTTTGTTATTGTTTTGTTTTTTAACTTTGGTTGTTTACTTTTTCGTGCGTTCGATTTTTATTTTTATTTTCTATTACATGGTTAGAGAGGTGTAACATGACCTGGAAAAAAAATACGCCAAATAAAGAGAAAAAAATGTTTTGAAAAGTTTAAGACTAATCATACTTTGATGATGAAAGCATACATGAATTTCTAGTCTTCTTTGCCCCCCCCCCCCCCCCCCCCCCCCCCCCCCCTATTGTGAACCTATTCTCTTCTCTTTTTTTGCGTTCTCTCCCTCTTGCAGTCACAAGTGAGGGACAGGCCTAAAAAAAAATAATAATAAAACACACACACACACACACACACACACACACACACACACACCACACACACACAAATCCGCAATGAAATAATGTTTTCACACACCATTACATGTTCAGTCCTAAGTTATAGGCCTATCAGTGTAGCATATCATGATTTTGTATTTCAAGCCCAGTCAGATTTTTTAATTAACTGTTAGCCCTATTCATTATTATCCCTTCAGGACGTCGTTTTCAATGTCACAACAGCAAAACAAACAGAAAAAGAAATTCCTTTGTGCCAGTAGCCATCCGAGTTCTAAACTCACAATAACACTGACTACCCACTTTTTTTTTTTTCACTTCTCTGATGCACATGTACTCATAGAATAAGTAGGCTATGTCATATTTTTGGCTTTTTTATTTTTTTTGAATTGTTTATAAATTCATTAGCTAGCTAATGGTTTTAAACCATTACATTTATTGGTGTGTGTGCGTGTGTGTGTGAGAGAGAGAGAGAGAGGGTGGGGGGTGGATGGTGTGTGGGGGGAGGGGGGGCATGTTTGTGTGTATGCCCACGTGTGTGCATGTATATGGGCGTGTGCGAGTGCGTGGGTACATGCATGCGTAAATAATAGTGGTTATGCCTTTTCTAGTCAATGGTCTAAACAACATTGTGTCCATATATTGGTGGTGTGTATGTGCGTGTGCGTGTGCGTGTGTGAGTGTGTGTGTGTGTGTGTGTGTGTGGGTGGGTGGGTGGGTGGGGTGTGTGTATGTGCATGCACGCGTGCCTACGAGTGTGTATTGTTTGTTTGTTTTAGTCGAATTATAGTCCTTTCCAGATTTCTCTGATATCAGGACTGTTAGGACTAATATTATGTGTGTATTGTAATATTTTTATTTGAAGTTAGAATGTTCGAACAAATGTGAAATGTAGCTATCTTGTATCTTTTGATGATGATTCGTATCAATATGCCTGTCAGTATTGTAATTGCCCTTCACGGATGATCAAAGTGTTTTCGACTTGACTTTATATATAAAGGGGGGGGGGGGGGGGTTTGGTTTCTCTTTCTTTGTTCCCTTACGCCCTTCCATTTTCTTCCTATCTTATGTTAAAGATTTCATTTTAGATGCTATCCTTCTTTTTGCTTTTTGTTGTTTTTGAGTTTATTTTTGGTTGTTGTGTTTTGTTGTTGTTTTGTTGTGGGGGTTTTTGTGGGGGGTTTTGTTTGTTGTTTTTTTTTTCGGGGGGGGGGGGGGGGGGGCTGCCTCATCTTCTGTAACGTCCCCGTCCTACTGTTCTCACGCCGCTCATCTCCCTGCCACAGCCGTAGCCAGATTCGTTATGCCTCATCCTCAGGCACGGGAGCCCACAGGCAGCCTATCAATTTTAGGCTGCCGTATGGCCACCAGCCAGATGGGCCCTGCACTGCTGCTGGGTCACTTTTATGGTGTTCAGTGGTGCCTGTTCTGAGCTAACGTACGCAGGACACCACCTTCTAAGCCCCATACTTAACGACAGTATTAGCTCAGTCGCGGAGCCAATCAAATCAAATCAAATCAAAATTTTATTTCCAGATGGTACATTGAGTAAGCAATAAATTTGATTTTTTCATCAAGCCATCTATCTAAAAATAATAAAAACAAAAAATTAAATAAAGAAAATAAATAAAGAAAAACAACCTGCATGCTCACAAGAAAAAAACAAACAAACAGCAAAAACAAAAACAAAAACTAAAACTAAAATCCACTTTTAAATTCAAAAAAACAGACTAACAGAAATGAAGCAGCAAGCAAACAAGTTAACTAAGAAAACCCCACCCAAAAACTATATAGTTACAACATTAATACATTGTTACAATTTTTGACGAAAAATAGATTCAAAAGGAACTTAAGAAAATACAATGATAAGAACAACAACAATAATAACAACAATAGTGATGATAATAATAATAATGATGATGATAATGTACTGTAAGACTCACTCTTTCACATCGGCTACACACACCACACACACACACACACACACACACACACACACACACACACACACACACACTCTGATTGAGTCACCTACCCGAGGTGACGACCACCACAATACAACGTCCCTCCAACAACAGTCACCCCACAAGCCTCCGACCCCAATACAAAGGCTTTGACACAAACTTGCCACAGGCACAGAAGTCGGACCAGTAGAGAGAGAGAGAGAGAGAGAGAGAGAGAGAGAGAGCACAGGTTGTGTGTGTGTGTGTGTGTGTGTGGAGGGGGGGGAGGACACGCAGGGTGTGTGTGTGTGTAAATTCATGCAATAAACATGCATTTATTTGTCTGTCTGCTTTCCTTCCTGTTGTCCACCATTAAACTCAAATACTTCAGATTCTCTCATTCATGTTTGTTATGGTATACCAGTTTAAGTCACGGCAAATTTCTCTGCGTGAAATTCCGCTGCGCTTCCCAGGGAGAGTGCGTTGCCACACAAACAGCACCACCCATTATGGGTTGTTTTTTTCTTTTCCTGTCTGCAGCTGTATTTGTTTCCCTATCAGAATGGCTTTCTTCTACAGAATTTTGCCCGGGACAAGTCTCTTGTTGTCGTGGGTTATTTTACGTCGCTAAAAACATGTGTACAGGGGGCCTGGGTTTATGGTTTCACCTGAAAGACTAGCACCTAAACCACCACTCACGCTCCAGTGGATGGGGGAAAAATTTAGGCACCAGCAGGGATCAAACCACCACACACTTGAACCTGGGCTTTTTCCTTTCTAGGCAGGTGCATTCCCTCTAGGCCACCGATCCTGCCTCTTCTCATAGTCAGGACACTGGGGAATTATTTTATTTCCAAAGCAGATGCCCGACCAGGTGATGAAATCACGGCAGATCAGAATAATGAGCTTTTGTGTACCACTCAACATGTATGATCTGTTTCATCCATCTTAGACAACAATGGCTTAGTAAGTGAAAGGGTCCTCTAAACTTGACTTGGGGTGGGGGTAGGGTGTGTATGTGTATGTGTGTGTGTGTGTGTGGGGGGGGGGGGGGGGGGTTAAGAAGCAGGTTACCCCTGAGGTAAAGCAGCTAGCAATCAGTCATTCCCAAAAAAAAATCTGCCGCCTAGTGTCAGAGTGTGGCTAGAATAGCAGTTTGTGATACTATTCCATAAAATACACCACTGTTTATTAACTGACAATGGTCGTTCCCCAATCCATGACTTTCTTGTTGCAGTCTTACCTGATAAAACTGCAGTTTGTAACAAAGAAGCCTACATTGAAATTGTCTGGCTCAGGTTTGCATTTAAAAATGTGATGGGGCAAGTAAGTAGGTTACCTCCCATGAGATCAGAGCCCTGTCGCAGCAGCATCATGTTTCTAAATTGAGACCAACCTGCCAATTGTGCCACCTCTTAGGTGGTGGGCGAAAACCCTTTGTTGCCAATGGTGAAATGTTGAATTTACACAGCCTCTTTTTAGAGGTCACATCCTGTCTGGTTGTGCCTTTTTTCGGGGTTTGAGCAGAGATGAGACATGAAATGTTCTCTCAGTTCCAAGTGGTAGTATGGGTGGGGTGAAATATACACTGATTTCAGCATCAAATAGGCTAGCTGCCGCCGTAGTCTAGTGGTTAGGGCGTTGGACTCGTAATCTAAAGGTTGCTGGTTCGATCCCAGCTTTCAGCTATGGCGTTTGTGCCCTTGGAAAAGGCACTTTACGGCTATTTTCTCACCCCACCTAGGTGGGTGTAAAAGGGGTACCAACCTTGTGTTGGGGGTTAACCCTGCGATAGACTGGTGTCCTATCCAGGGGGGAGTCTATGACTCTCAGTCGCTTAACGCCACAGAAACGGGGTTAAGCACCGGCCTGATGAGCCTTAGGCTCGGGACAGACTTTAACTCAGCATCAAATATGCTGGTCAAGTAGCAATCTCGGGATGGGTACAAGTTGGCCAGTGGTGGTTGTGATGGGGCGGTAAGTAGGTTACCTCCCATGTGGTCAGGGCCCTGTTGCAGCATTGTGTTTCTAAAGAGACACACCTGGGAAATAAGCCACTTGGGTTTCCTTGGGTGGTGGTCGAAATCCCTCCACTGCAGACACTTCTCCTTCACAGTGAAGTGTATAATTTATGCAATCTCATTTTAGAGATCACATCTTATCTGTGCCTTCCCGAGATGCTGTGCAGAGATGAAATATCTCCACTCTGTTACAATAAAAAAAAAAAATTAGTGTGGCTTCAAGTCAGTTTGTTTTCTCTCTTTTTCCCCCCTTGTCTTCTTTTATATTGCACTGTAACTATTAAAAAATATATTATTACCATTATAGAAAACACAGTAACAATTAGTGTGGCAATATTTGTCTTCTTTTTCTTTTCAAGCAGTGCCTTGGAGAACGAAAACCCAATTGTTTGCTGTTGTCCAGTTTTGCTTGAACTAAGAAATCCAGCAGCCGGCCTAGTGCCTGGTTTATAATAATGGAAAGAAATGTTAGGATAATTACTGCAAGCAGCCTTCTTTGTTGTAGTAGGCTTATAGTGCACTAATAAAACTGCTGTAATCAATGATAATATTTACCTCTCTACAAGGCATCTATCATTCATTCATAGTATTATGTATACTTAGTCACTTAATTTGACAGAGGCAAATGAGCAAAAATCAACTAATAGTTTGACCTATTCAGTACTTCTGAGGCTACATTTGTGATTCTATCACATCGTAGCTGATGACAGGAAATTCTGAAAATCTGATTAAAAAAAAAAAAACTTAAAAAAAAACCCTAATAGTTTGATGTGCTATGCTGTTTCAGTTGTGGCGTGGCTCTGTCTTCCCACACCAGTGCATGTTTATAAGCTGAAGGTTTTAATACAATTGCAGATTGTGTCCCTTTAATCACAATCAGGGACCTCGTTCACTAAGGGCTAGGATTTTTTTTTAATTTTTAAATATTCTAGAGATCCAGTGATGACATAAAGTGGTATAAAATCAAATGAAAAATAAATTCCTGGGGGTTGCCGGTTCAAATCTCACTCCCAGTCAGTCCCCAGGTCGGAAATAACTGCTACCTTGGAGCTCAGATTTGCGCAGATTTTATTTTGTTTTCAGTTATGCAACTGTGAAACTGTGGTCGCACATGTGAGCACAAGTATAGAATATAGATATTTTGAATGCGCTTGCCCTATGGGGATGCCAGGGGCCTGACAATACCCTTCAAATACCATCCTCACCTTCTGGCACTTCTGTGCTGGGAATTCCCCCTTTGCTTTCTCTTTCTGTCATCATCATCATCATCATCATCATCCTTTACACCCAGTGGTGTGTAGGGCAGCAACAAAGACTTTCCACCCCTGCCTATCCTGGGCCAGCCTGGTCAATGAACCCCAAGAGTGTTGCATGGCTTTTTCTCTTTCTTTGTTTCTGCCTTTTTTTTTTTTTTTCTTCCTGTCACCCCCTTTTTGTTTATTTTCTGCCTTCTTGGTCCATTCTCCTGCCTCCCCCCCTCCCCCCCCCCCCCCCCAGAATGACTTAAGAGATAACATTTGTCTCCTGCGCTGAAGTCAGATGCGCTGGGTCTGACTTGTCAGGCACTTAAATGGCAGAGCAACGCATTTTCACTCGACATATGACAGAAAACAGTAGTTGCTGTCTGAGCATTCCACGAAGAATAAAACCCAAACCACAGTCCTGAAAACAAACCTTGCTCTTAGAAATAATCCCTGAAAATAAAGTAGGCCTATGTCATCTTTTCCCACCGGCACACAATGGCCTACTCTTACGAAAAGTGGAACAGGATTTAATGTGTGCGTAAGATGTTCTGCGTGCGTTCGCACACGGGGCCTCGGTTTATAGTCTCATCCGAAGGACTTTAACAGAGAGAATGAATGAATGAATGAACATTTTTATTGAGGGAAAAGATTAAGCACAATGGTGGCTTGTTTTCATCCAGCCCTCTTTAAAAAAAAAAAAAAAAAAAAAAAAAAAAGAGAGAGAGAGAGAGAGAGAGAGAGAGAGAGAGAGAGAGAGAGAGAGAGAGAGAGAGAGAGACAGACAGACAGACAGACAGACAGACAGACAGACAGAGACAGAGACAGAGAGACAGAGAGAGACAGAGAGAGACAGAGACAGAGACAGAGAGAGAGAAGAGAGTGTGTGTGTGTGTGTGTGTGTGTGTGTGTGTGTGTGTGTGTGTGTGTGTGTGTGTGTGTGTGTGTGTGTGTGTGTGTGTGTGTGTGTGTGAGTGTGTGTGTGTGTGCGCGCGCGCGCTCGCGCGTGTGCATACGTACGTGCGTACGTTCGTGCGGGGTGTGTGTGTGTGTGTGTGTGTGTGTGTGTGTGTGTGTGTGTGTGTGTGTTATTTTGGGGCATTCTATTCTTTTATTTCAAAGTAATGGAATAAGTAGGCTACCCATGTGGGTTTTTAAAAATATTTTTTACATCCAGTTCCCCTGTATATGTGGTTTTGTAAATTTTTTGCGTTCGTTCCCATCGTGTGTGTGTGTGTGTGTGTGTGTGTGTGTGTGTGTGTGTGTGTGTGTGTGTGTGTGTGTGTGTGTGTGTGTGTGTGTGTGTGTGTGTGTGTACAGATGTGTGTGTGTGTGTGTGTGTGTGTGTGTGTGTGTGTGTGTGTGTGTGTGTACAGATGTGTGTGTGTGTTCGCACGCACGTTCGTGTGTGTGTGTGTGTGTGTGTGTGTGTGTGTGTGTGTGTGTGTGTGTGTGTGTGTGTGTGTGTGTGTGTGTGTGTGTGTGAGTGTGTGTGGAGAGAGAGAGAGAGAGAGAGAGAGAGAGAGAGAGGAGAGAGAGAGAGAGAGAGAGAGAGAGAGAGAACTACATGCTAACTTAGTTAGCAGGACTATCATGATTAGATGAATGTTTTTCCCAAAGTGGGAATCACTTTTGGGCAAAAAATGGTTAGCCTACATACACAGGCCTACACCACCAATGGTGAACCCCATAGCTCTAGCTGAGTAGGCTAATGGGGAAATAGTTCAGATGTTATGATGTTTTTCCAAACTGATATCTTATTTACTTGGAGGGTGTTATAACCCCATGTTACTTAGTGTAAAAAGGTAGGACAGATCAAGATATGTTGAAATTTATGTTTCTTTGTCCAGTTCCCTTGTTTGAGCCCCCCCTACTCCCTAATCACTTTACCCCCTCTTGTATTTTGTCTGATGTTTGTACATATAATGCCTATATTCAAGGAGCCATGTAGAAACCCACACAAAAAATCTTGTGGACATGTTACAATCCTTTTCCACCTTTTAAAAGGGTAGGCTATTTGTGGGAGTGGGAATGTATTCATGAGTTAACTGATAAACTGCATGTGTGCTGCACACTAGTCTTGTGTTTAGACATCATCCCCAAAGTTGGAATGCGGCTACCTCGATGATAGGGTAGAGATGATCACATTGGCAAAATCTCAGCATTGGTGAACATTGGAGATTAAAAAAAAAAATCTAAACTTATTTTATTTATTTATTTTTATTTATTCATTAAAAAAAAATTTTTTAACAGTGGAGATCTATCCAAGAAGCAAAAACCAAAATATTCAGATAAATCAAACACAATGACAAATGCTTTAAAACTATCTATCTATCTATCCTTTAGTCTGGCGACTGTGGGGGCACACCTGAAGACTTGACAACCAGTCCCCTGCATTCCTCTCTGAAGAGAGGAAGGGAGGGCTACAAAAAACAAAGTACAATAAACCTTCCTCGCATCTGTCACACCAAGAGACACACTGTTTTGGCCACATGTTTTTTTTATTGTATTAATAGATTATAGAATAACTGATTTTTTGTTTTCAGAATTCACACCATCACAAGCTCAAACAGGCATTTTAAACTGCATGAAAGGTGATTATTCTGCTTCACCCCATGAAAATGTTGAAAAGCAGAAAATTGAAATTACCCTGCTTATGAATAAGTACACATACATGATATGTGTGTGTGTGTGTGTGTGTGTGTGTGTGTTGTGTGTGTGTGTGTGTGTGTGTGTGTGTGTGCACATGTGTGTATTTGATTGCTTACATGTTGTGCACATCAATAGCCCACATGAGAAAAGTGTGTGTGTGTATGTGTGTGTGTGTGTGTGTGTGTGTGTGTGTGTGTGTGTGTGTGTGTGTGTGTGTGTGTGCATGCAAGCGCACATGTGTGTGTGTTTGTGTTTGTGTGTGTGTGTGTGTGTGTGGTATGTAAGAATATGACAATCAGTGCAAAAGGCAAAGCCAAGGATAGATAACATAAACATATAAAGCTTAAAATTTTTTTTTAATAATGTCCATGCTATGGAGGCACTATAGACTACATTGTACTACATACAATAATGAGCACTATTTCAGACACATTTTTTATACACCAAATAAGACAACACATAACATACTTGTTATGTTCATATCCAAATACAGCAGATACCATCTAAATAGTCTCACAACATCTCTGGTTCTAGCATAACAGCACCAATCATAATAATAGAAAGTATCCCACTCTATACATATATAGATAACTCTGAAATAAAGCAACTCTTCAATCTTCTGCTCTGGACGGAGAAAAATTTTTTTACTGGTATGTCTACACCAGACAGTTCACAGCAAACTAAAATAATCACCAAAGAGGGTGTTTTTTTGTTGTTGTTGTTTTCCAAAAAATCCAAACAAAATAAATATACAGGTATATGGATGTTATAGCCAATGTGTTCAGTATCACCATTTAAGTTTCAGCAAGACTGAAAAGTGATCAGCGCTGACTGGTTGTTATAACAAGACAAAAGGTCTAGGTGGGAGAGCAGACAAAGGGGAGATAACAGGTGGAGGGAGAAGGGATAGGGGAGAGAGGTGGGGAGTGAGAGAGTGGTGGGGTTTGGAAACTCAACCGTTTCATGACATATCACTTTCTCTAGATGTGGAGACATGCGGAATACTGCACCAACATGACTTCTAGCTAAATCACAGCAATAGCTTAAAAAACAGATAAAGGTTGACTGCTAAATTAAAATTTGGTAGACCATGACGGTTCCATTTCCTAATGCATTGGTCAAACTGTGATGAAAGGTCCAGACTCATCCTGACCAATCAGAAGATGTGTTGCTTATTTGGCACATTGCTCAGCTGAATGCCACCAATCAGAGGATAATATATGTTATGTATTTGGCACACTGCTCAGCTGACTGCCATCAATCAGAAAATGTTGTATTTATATGGCACATTGCTCAGCTGACTGTCCCAGGGATGTTGTTGTTGTTCCCCAGCTTAACACTCTGGGGGTCACCCAGAATGTGCACTCTGAACTCACTAATCCCACCTGGGAATCACTATGAGACTGAAATTGCACGCTGAATGAGAAGTTTGCGTGTATGACTACTTTTCAAGTACCTCGCCATATAGGCAGCCATACTCCAACTTCAGAGGAAACTGCCCCTGGGATAAAGGTCGCAGTTAAAAACATCCATAGACTCTCTCTGTTGCTTTTGGGGCTTCACTTTTCTTGAGGAGGTTTTCCAAAATGCAAATTATTCCACATGCAGCCTATTTTCAAATTCCATCACTGTAATTCACTTTTAAGGCTGATGCTCCATCATCAGCATAACCCACTGCACTGACTTGAGTCTGGGATGCAGGCTGGATATCATCATGCCCTTGCCAAACCATGGAGTAGGCTACAGGTTAAGGACCATCATCATATTCTATGTACATACTTGATCTCCTGCCTCTAAACACAACAGGCCTGAAGAGGAACAAGGCACTGGCATGGTTAGACATACCGACTTTTTTGGTGTCGTGTTGGACTTGTATACCAATTTAAGTCACGGCAGATTTCTCAGTGTGAAATTTGGGCTGCTCTCCCTGAGAAAAGTGCGTTGCTACAAGAGCAGCGCGTGCCACCCTTCTTTTTTTTTCATTTTCTGTCTGCAACCGCATTTGTTTCCCTATCAGAGTGGCTTTTTCTACAGAGTTTTTCCAGGGACAACTCTCTTGTTGCTGTGGGTTCTTTTATGTGTGCTATACAATCATATTGTCTCATCCAAAAGACCAGCACCTAGACCACCACTCATGGTCTAATGGATGGGGGAAAAGTTTTAGACCCAAACAGGGGTCAAACCACTGCACACTTCCAATCTGGACTTTTCGCTTTCTAGGCAGGTGCGGTATCTCTAGACCACCGATCCACTCTGGGGATCACAAACAAATTCCTTTATCCTCCATTCTGTCTCTGAGATTACAACCCATGACCTGTGTTATTCAATGCATTCATTAAGGTTCAAAACCTGATTCTTATGGGCTTGCTCATTGTGCCCTAAGTATGCTGGAACAAAATGCTGAAAGACAAACTCTGGCATTTCAACCTACAATGTGCCCCTAGTGCCGGTTTTCCTGCACCATTTTTTTCTCCATCTGAGTACTAGTGTAAACACATTCTGGAAACAATCTGAAAATTACACATACAATATGTCGATTCCTAAATGAAACCAAAAAGGTCATATGGAGTCAAATTCACCAGTGGGCAATTCACATATTCAAAAGAAGAAAGAAAAAAAAAAAACCCAAGCCCTGAACCAAAACAAACACTCTTTAACAAAAGCAACGACTCAGCAGATCCAGGAAGGGGGGGGGGGGGG
This sequence comes from Stramonita haemastoma, assembly GCA_030674155.1. Classification (NCBI taxonomy): domain Eukaryota; kingdom Metazoa; phylum Mollusca; class Gastropoda; order Neogastropoda; family Muricidae; genus Stramonita; species Stramonita haemastoma. The sequence goes on along the minus strand of CM060335.1, from coordinate 31,005,262 downwards.
CAGATAAATGGAGAAGAAAACTGGTTCAGATACAAAATATGTCTCACTGAAGTTGGATTGTGGCTGCCTTAAATAATTTAAGGCAAAAATGGTCATTTATGCAAAACCTCACCATCAGTGAATCTTTTGAGTTCTAGCCAAGGAAAGAAAAAAAAATGTTGTGTGTGTGTGTGTGTGTGTGTGTGTGTGTGTGTGTGTGTGTGTGTGTTGTGTGTGTGTGTGTGGGCGTGTGCGTGTGTGTGTGTGTGTGTATGAGAGAGAGAGAGAGAGAGAGAGAGAGAGAGAGAGACAGAGACAGAGACAGAGACAGAGACAGAGAGACAGATGAAAAAACAAAATATCTAGCACACAATTTCCAAAAAAAGGGGAGAGTCCCCCCCCCCCCCCAGCATCCCGACAAGAGGGGCTGAGATAGTTGTGGGGACAGGAGCATTATGGAGCTGGTCTTACAAAGCCATTCAAATAATATTATTTAAAAATAAAAAGAAAGAAAAAAGGAAAAGCAAAGTTCCAGCAGTTATACATACATGTGCACAGTTTCTAATTAAACAGTCATCACAGAAATGCAGCACAGTGGTCTCAGAAGCATGTTGTTTGGTCAAAATGTTCATGTGCACAGTTTCTAATTAAATTAAACAGACATCACAGAAATGCAGCACAGTGGTCTCAGAAGCATGTTGTTCAGTCAAAATGCTCACAGAAATGTGCAGTTCCAAAATGTGATCTGCAAACTTGGAATCCTGAATTTTTGTCATCGTGGCACTCGAGAATTTTTTTTTTTTTTTAAAGTAGGAGAAAAAAAAAAAGAACTTGCACTAAATGTCAATATGTTGAATCCTGGCAACTTAGATAAAATCTAGCATCTTAGGGGGGGGGGTAAAAGTAAATTTCTTTCTTTTCTTTTTTATATTATTATTTGTTTAAAACACACATTCATGTGAGAGCTTTAATACAGAAAAGTATTCTCTCTCTCTCTCTCTCTCTCTCTCTCTCTCTCTCTCTCTCTCTCTCTCTCTCTCTCTCTTGGAATT
>CM060335.1:30976731-30999231 GCA_030674155.1 Stramonita haemastoma | reverse complement strand
TTGGCTATGTGGTGCTGTGGTGTTGGGATTGTCCTGGGTACAAAACTGTGTGTGGGGGTGCTACTTTCTCCCCCTCCCCCGCTGCTGCATTTCTCTCTCCATCCTACTCGGTGAGGAAAGCGCCATTACCTTCCTGGTGTGCCAAACGCCGCATCTGCACCTGGTGGACAGAACAAAGGAGAAAGAACCGTTCAGGACTAAAAGACCTTGGTTGTCAAAGTAGAGAGAAAAGCATGCTACCACTCATGTCAGGGTCACAATCATACACAGGTAAACCGTTCATGACTAAAAACCTTGGTTGTCAAAGTGAGAGGGAGAAAAGCACACTACCACTCATGTCAGGGTCACAATCATACTCAGGTGTACGCAAAGGTACAGGGACAAACACAACCCCCCCCCCCCTTCAACAATGACAAGTGTAGCTGTAATATGTGATAAGCACACACATGCAAATATGAACATGCATGAACATGTGTACATGCATATATACACACATACATGCATGCACACACACACATGCGTGCATGCATGCGTGCATGCATGCACGCATGCACGCACGCATGCATGCACACATACACACACACATTATCCTCGATATAAAAGAATAAAGAATAAAAAAGAAAGAACACACACACACACACACACACACACACACACCACACACACACACACACACCACCACCTCTCTCTCTCTCTCTCTCTCTCTCTCTCTCTCTCTCTCTCTCTCTCTCTCTCTCTCTCTCTCTGTATGATAGGGGGATGGGATAGCCTAGTGGTCAGAACATTGCGCTCCCAATTTGATGACCTGGGTTCAATTCCCGTTCGAGGGGACTTTTCCCCTGGAGTTTAACATCAGTGCTGACTCCATCTCTCCCAAAAGTCCTTCGGATGAGACTTTAAACCAAGGCCCCGTGTGCGAACGCACGCAGAACATCTTGCACACACGTTAAATCCTGTTCCGCTTTTCGTAAGAGTAGACCATTGTTTGCCGGTGGGAACAGATGACAAGATTTACAAAACTGCATACACACGGGACTGGATGTAAAAAAAAGCACATGAATGCTTATTCCATTATCCTCGATATAAAAGAATAAATCAAATCAAAAGTGCAGAGGCCAGAGAGCAAAATAGCGGTCAGTCAGTTTACCTGCAGCTGCAGCTTGTTAGTGAAGAAGACCTCCCTCCACCCCTTGACCTCCACCACATTCAGCAGGTCCTGGGTGATGGGCTGCTTGTTGTGCCGCATGTAGATCACCCGCCACACCTCGTCGCCAAAGCACATCTGAAACGTACGCAGTCACACAACACGCACACACACACACACACATGCACGCACGCATGCACACACACATGTATGCACATGATGTTAAAAAGTTAAAGTCTGTCCCGAGCCTAAGGCTCATCAGGCCGGTGCTCATCCGGTTTCTGTGGCGTTAAGCGACTGAGAGTCATAGACTCCCCCTGGATAGGACGCCAGTATATCGCAGAGTTAACCCCTGACACAAGGTTAGTACCCTTTTACACCTGGGTGGGGTGAGAAAATAGCCGTAAAGTGCCTTTTCCAAGGCACAATGCCATAGTCGAAAGCTGGGATCAAACCCGCAACCTTTAGATTACGAGTCCAACGCCCTAACCACTAGACTACAGCAGCGCTAATGCACATGGATGGCTTGATGAAAAAAAAGCAACTGCACTGCTTACTCAATGTACCATCTGGAAATAAAAGTTTGACTTGACACACACACATCAATACAGACATGATTGCAAAACCCATGTGTGCTACTGCATGTTGATGAGCGTGTATTTTTCATCTACAAAACTTGCATACTCATAAGGATTGGATGTAAAAAAAAAATAAAAAAGCAAAAAAAAAAAAAAAAGCAAATGAGTGCCTATTCCATCGCTCTGGAAATAAAAGAATAGAACTTGAAAATTTGCCTCTCTCTCTCTCTCTCTCTCTCTCATCTCTCTCTCTCTCTCTCTCTCCTCTCTCTCTCATGGGGGGCGGATAGCTAGTGGTCAGAACATGCGCTGGCAATTTGAAGACCGGTTCGAGTCGGTCGAGGAAATTTCATCCTGGAGTTAACATCAGCGCTGACTCCACTCTCCCAAAAGTCCTTCGGATGAGACTTTAAACCGAGGCCCCGTGTGCGAACGCACGCAGAACATCTGCGCAACGTTAAATCCTGTTCCGCTTTTCGTAAGAGTAGGCCCTCGTGTGCCGGTGGGAACAGATGACAATATTTACAAAACCGCATGCACACGGGGACCGGATGAAAAAAGCACATGATTGCTTATTCTGTTATCCTCGATATAAAAGAATAAATAAATAAAATCTCTTTCTCTCTCTTCTCTCTCTCTCTCCTTCTCTCTTCTCTCTCTCTCTCTCTCTTCCTTCAGATGAGACTTTAAACCGAGGCCCGTGTGCGCAAACACACACAGAACATCTTTGCGCACACGTTTAATCCTGTTCCACTTTTCGTAGAGTAGTGCATCGTGTGCCGGTGGGAACAGATGACATTTACAAAACTTGCATACACACGGGGACTGGATGAAAAAAAGCACAAGAGTGCTTATTCCATTATCCTCGATATAAAAGAGTAAATCAAATCAAATTCTCTCTCTCTGCTCTCTCTCTCATCTCTCTCTCTCTCTCTCTCTCTCTCTACTCTCTCTCTCATGCACACACGCATACACGTACACATGCACGTACACATGCACGCATGTTTCACATGCATGCATGCACGCACACATATGTGTATGCAACAACCCACAGAAAAAAAATTCTTACTTTATTCACAATTCTACTTTCCAACAAGCTCAGGAGCTGTTTGATAGTAAAACCTACAGGTAACAGTATATGTTTTTAATGTCACAGGACAAGAAAATTAGATCATTTTGTTGATGGCAATTAAAAAAAAAAAATCTTCAACATTTCAACAACCTCATACAAAGCTGAAACACAACAGTGTCAACAATGATCATGTACACTGTCTGCACTGGGCTTAGCTTCAGCCTTTGTAAGTGGTTCCTCGATTCGGAAAAAAAAAAAAACCCAAAGAAAAACAAAATTTTCCAGGTTTGGTTGCTTGTAAGTGTAAGCCTTTGCACACGTCTTTGAATGTTGGGTGGAAATTCGATCTTGGGAAGGATCTTGAAGAGGCCATCCCTACTGACCAGATCGAAAGCTTTTGTGACGTCTATGAAGGCAACAAAGAGTGACTGCCTTGGCTCCCTACAATTCCTTGATGTTGGTCTTCAATTTTATGTCTGTTCACATAAAAGTGATATTAGACATGAAGATGTTTGAGTGAGAAGATCATCATGTCTACAGTGGACCTGTTGGCGAAGAAACTGCACTGCGATTCAGGGTAGACTTGCTCTGCAAGTACCTTTGAGTCTCTTCAGTACTACTCATGCAAAGACTTTCCCAATGGTACCCAGGAGGGATACGTACGCCATGATAATTATTGTAATTACTTCTGTCACCTTTGTTTTTGTATAGTGTGATGATGCTATCATCCCCCAAGTCTTGTGGTACTTCACCTTCACTCCAACAAAGGCAGAGTCATTCATGCAACTCAGTGATGAGTGTCTCTTTGCAGCACTTTAGTGCTTTGGCGGGAATACAGTCTTTAAATAAAAGAGATGAATAAACAAATAAATAAAATATTTAATAAAATAAAATAAATTAAATTAAATAAAGCCGCCGCTGTAGTCTAGTGGTTAGGGCGTGACTTGTAATCTAAAGGTTGTGGGTTCGATCCCAGCTTTCGTTACGGCGTTGTGCCCTTGGAAAAGGCACTTTACGGCTATTTTCTCACCCCACCCAGGTGTAAAAGGGGGTACCAACCTTGTGTTGGGGGTTAACCCTGCCATAGACTGGCGTCCTATCCAGGGGGGAGTCTATGACTCAGTCGCTTAACGCCACAGAAACCAGGATAAGCACCGGCCTGATGAGCCTTAGGCTCAGGACAGACTTTAACTTTTAACATCTGACAGTGTAAAGCGAACGAGAGAAGAAGAAGAAGAAGAAAGAAAGAAATAAACAAAATAAATTTTTTAAAAATATATAAAATAAAAAATAAATAAAATGAATGAAATCAATTAAAAAATAATAATTAAATAAAATTAAATAAAAAATAAATAAAATAACTAAAATGAGCGGGTACCGTTCTGAAGAGGTGGCAGGTAATGGAGAGCTGGGCAACATCCTCCAGGTCCAGCATGAGGATGATCTTGAGCAGCACCTTCTCGGGCAGGCGGTTCAGGTAGTCCAGCTTCCCCTCCGCCACATTCAACAGGTACTCCACTGTTGGCTCCCCTGCCACCCGCTGAATCTCACCTGTGGAAAGGGTATTATCATCATTATCGTCACTGTTGTCGTTATTATCCTTGGTGTTGTTGTTGTCGTTGTTGTTGCTGTTGTTGTTGTCAACCCTTTGTTGTCGTCATCAATGTAATTTACCTTCTTGTTGTTGTCATTGTTATTGTTGTTATTGTTGTTGTTGTTGTTGTCGTCGTTGTCATCATCATCATCATCATTGTCATTATTATTGTTATTAATATTATTATTATTAATGTTAATCATCATCATCATCATCATCATCACACACAACACACAACACAACACAACACAAAAAGACAGACAGACAGACAGACAGACAGACAGACAGACAGACAGACAGACACACACACACACACACACACACACACACACACACACACACACACACACACACACAAGAGAAAAAACACAAAAAACTATCAGTTCTATAATACACCCCCCCCCCCCAAAAAAAAAAAAAAAAAAAAATCTGTTATTACTTCTACTATGAAAACTTTGCCTAGTCTAAATCACCAAGTAGTAAAATAAACATTAAACCAAGGAGATTAAAAAAAAAAAAAAAAAAGGGTAGATAACTGATGCAGTCTTTGGTGGAGTCTAACCCAATCCAATCATGTTGTTTATAGCCCCGCCGACCACAAAGGCCATATCAGGGCTATCGACTTGTCAAATTAAAAATTCTGATTAAAATTGTGCAACTATCACTCACTCACTCACTCATCTCATATCCCAAAGGACATAGGGGGACATGAGAGAAGACGCAACTAATACAGACTAAATCGGGCTGACGCCCTGGTCAACCATAAGGGTTAACTCAGGATGGGCACCACATTGTGGGAAAACCCACATCGATCACGCATAAAATGAGATAAAACCATAACCAGATTCCTTAAAACAACCTTGTCCTTAGAGACCGACTATACCACTTTCAATCATATTAGACGGAAAAAGGCCTGATTCTCTCAGGAAGTTAAAAATGGTGTCCTGAGGCAAGGCAAGGCAAGGCAAGGCAAGGCAAGCCAAGGCAAATTCTTTTATTCGAGGATAATGCATAAGCACTTGTGTGTTTTTTTAACCCAGTCCCCACCCTTTTCAGGGATAACATCAAGATAAACAGATTACCTCTAACTAAACAACAACAATATTAATGATCCAAATACCAAGAGCAAGGAACCATACCAAGTATCAAACAACAGGCAAGAAATTAGACAGAGATACAATAATAAGGTAATGATATGAAAAGGCACTCACTCAGAAACGAAAATAAGAAGTAAGAGTCAATGATGATTTTGATTTGAAAAAAAAAAAAGCACAGTATTTTTTTTTTATTAAATTTTTTTTTTATTACTCTTTTCTTTTTCTTTTTTTGTAGTAATTAAAGAGCAAACATGAGAATATGATGAGGTAAATGACTGAAAACATCAATCCACCACCATCTATCAACAAAATAAGTCATTTGAAACATAACATTTTGATAAAAGGGGAGAAAAACACACACACACTCTTTTCTCTCTCTCTCTCTCTCTCTCTCTCTCTCTCTCTCTCTCTCTCTCTCTCTCTCTCTCTCTCACACACACACACACACACACACACACACACCACACACACACACAACACACACACACACACACACACACACACATACTCACCCACTCACTCACTCACTCACTCACAGGTTCGCCTGCATACAGTCATCAATAGACTTCATTCTAAAGGAAATATATGTCTTGAATTTTAGATAAAAGTATGTAGTAGAACACAAGAGGAATCTATCCGCTGTAGGGCACATAGTTTGCTCCATATATATGCTAATACCTCACTAAATCTTATTATTATGGTCATAAGAATCACGTTCATAACCATATCATAATTATGATGGACATAAGTTATTCAGCTGACTTAAAATGAGATCAAACCAAAACCGGAGAGGAAGAAAAAGAGACAGAGGCAGAGGAAGTGAAGTGAGGGAGGGACGTACTGTGGAGCCTTTCATCACACTTGAAGTCCTCCCAAGAGTTGCGAGTTTCCTGAGGGGCTGGGTGGTTGTTGGGGCGCGTTGGGGGCACGATCTTCCATACCCTGTACACAAACTGACCACACAGGCTTGCCATGTGATTTGTTGTCAGTTGAAAATGAACTGATACACATTTCATGTGCGTGCATGCACACATGCACGTATGCACACACACACACATGCACATGCACACGCACACACACACACACACACACACACACGCACACATACGCGCGTGCACACACACACACACACACACACACACACACACACACACCACAACACACACACACACACACCACGTATATACACACAGGTCAAAGTCAAAGTTTACTGATGGTATATTGAATATGCAATAACTGACACATGAGTCACACACACACACACACACACACACACACACACACACACACACACACACACACACACACACACACACACACACATGTATATGGGTTGGGGTGGATTCAGGTATGTACACTGGTAGAGTGCAGTAGGCTTTTGCTTTAAGTTCTTATAATTATAATGTGACCCCCCCACCCCCACCCCATCCCCCCCCAAAAAAAGGTGTCTTAATTACTTGTAATGCAGGAGGCTTTAACCTGGAGAATATCTGTAAAGATACTCAAGTTAGAGGCAAGAACAGGGGGTGGAGGAGGGAGGAGGGGGAGAGGATTTATTTATTTATTCTTTTACATCGAGGATAACAGAATAAGCAATCATGTGCTTTTTTTCATCCGGTCCCTGTGTGTATGCAGTTTTTGTAAATATTGTCATCTGTTCCCACCGGCACACGATGGCCTACTCTTACGAAAAGCGGAACAGGATTTAACGTGTGCGCAAGATGTTCTGCGTGCGTTCGCACACGGGGCCTCGGTTTAAAGTCTCATCCGAAGGACTTTTTTGGGGAGAGTGGAGTCGGCACTGATGTTAACTCCAGGAGAAAAATTTCCTCGAACGAACTCGAACCCGGGTCGTCAAATTGCCATCGCAATGTTCTGACCACTAGGCTATCCGTCCCCCCTTGGACAGGATAGCATAGTTAGACCGTTGACCTTGCAATCTGACATCCCAGGATCAAGTCATTACCGAGGCACCTGTCCAAGGGGATTTTTCTCCTGGAGTTAGCATCAGTACTGACACCACTCCCCCCAAAATTCCTTTGGATGAGACTATAAACCAAGGTTCCATGTGGAAATGCAAGTAGAACATCTTGCGCACCACACACACACACATTGAAAACCTGTTCTCTCTTTTGGAGGAGTAACCTATTGTGTTCCAGTGGGAAAGGATGACAACATGTACAAAAATCACAAGGGGGCTGAATGTAAAAAAGCACATGAGTGCTTATTCATTATTCTCAAAATAAATTAAACAACAACAACAACAAAAAACGCTAGGTAAACCCTTCATTTGTATTTCTTTCTTTTTTTTCCCTTTTCTTTAAAAAAAAAGAGCTTGATATATATAGGTTGTCAGCTAAAAAGAATAATCCTCAAGGTCCTAACAAGCAAACATACAAACAAAAAAATTATGATTTGTATTAATATGCCTGTCAGTATTGTAATTGCCCTTCAGGGATGATTAAAGTGTTTTTGACTTGACTTGAAAAAATCCAGCTTCCAAGTAGCAGTCACGAGTGGTGTGACATTGAATAGTCGTTATACAACTACAACCTACAGAATCCTGCCTTGTGTACAAACACTCAACCCCACTGAAACGCTGCCAGCCAGAACGGGCAAGGGAAGTAGACTGTTAATGCTGATCAGCCAGAGGATTAGACTCAGTCTGCCATAACACATTGTATCAACAGCTCAGTCTGGCGTAGGTAGACCTGCTACGTACCCTGGCATTCAGACAATGTGTTTGTTGGTCCAGCATGATTATGCAAGATTCTGGAGGTGCTCATACTAACTAAGCAGGTTTACCAGAGACTCAGAGACTCAAAAGTACAGGCTGACTTAGGAATAGGTCAATGGCCGGTTGACTTTCAGTAAAGCTCTCAGGTCCAGGCTTGTTCTGTACAGTCATTGCCATTGCTGATTTTAAGGAGTAATAACCTACAGGTCAAGAGGACCTTACCTCAGCCAAGCATTAATTTTAGTCGCAATAAACTTGAGTTATAATATGTTTTGTTCCCACTTGTGACAGAAGAACAGTCATATACATACATTCAAACTGACTGTAGATCACTTGGCAAGAAACTAATCATATGAAAATTTGGTGACAACACTGAATTGAAAATGAAATAACGCAACTGTCAGATGACATGAACATTTTATTTTTATATATATATATATATATATATATATATATATATATATATATATATTTTTTTTTTTTTTTTTTTTTTTTTTTTTTTTTTTTTTTTTTTTTTTTTTTTTTTTTTTTGGGGGGGGGGGGGGGGGAAGTCTTTTTATTTTCTCCTTCATTCTTTGTTAAGAAACTTGAGGGTTTTTTTAATTTTTTTTTTTTTCTATGTTTGCTTTCTTGACCATTTTTATACATTAATTAAAGTCAGAACAAACATTCTGTCTTCAGGGATAACTTGATCGTGGGCCATCAAATTGTGAACACAACACTCTAACCACTAGGCTATCCCTCCCCCCGCATGAAAGTATACAGTTTATGTCCTTCATACTATCATAGTCTGACTTGTGGAAAGACAGAAAGTATCCATAAATACTGTTATGTTAATTGCTTGTGTAGTGAGGGTCAGGTCACAAACATACCTAACAAAACCACACAGACATGCAAAATCTGTTCTAACTGGCTGCTTTTGAAGACAAAACATGTCAACGGAGCTATCATCAGCTTATGAAACCATTACGGTGCCATACCAAGATGAAAACAAAAACTTGTCACCAAGCAAACAACCAAACAAAAAAACCACAAAGACATACATACATACATACATGCATACATACATACATACATACATACATACATACATACATACATACATACATACATACATACATACATACATACATACATACATACATACATACATACATACATACATACACACATGCACATGCACACATGCACGCACACACACACACACACACACACACACACACACACACACACACACACACACACACACACACACATACAGAATCACACACACACACACACACACACACACACACACACACACACACACACACACACACACACACACACACACACACATACAGAATCCACACACACACACACACACACACACAGAGTCACACACACAAAGTCACACACACACACACACACACACACACACACACACACACACACACACACACACACACACACACACACACACACACAAACACACACACACATACACACACATACACATGCACAGGCCCCATAATAATCTCTATAAATCAAGCCTTGCATATTCAGGAAGAATATTGTGGAATAACCTACCTCCTTTTCTAAAATCAGTTCCTTCAAAAGAAATGTTTAAGAAACTTTAGAAGAAACATCTGATGGACAAACTGTAAGTCCGCGTTTATGTTCAATACTACCTCACATTTGGTTGCTTGTTGTTATTCATGCCCATGTTATTTTGTATTTTTATCACTTGCATAGATCTATGACCTGAGCTTATGTTGTACTGTCTTGGGTTTGTTGTTTTTATCTTGAGAGATTTGTTGGACGGAAATCCTCATTTATTTTAGTTTTTTTCAACAAAGGTTAATCTTTGTCTTTGAATGTTTTAGAAGTCAATTTTCATAATTTTTTTTGTGTGATGGCAGGATGAAAAAAAGTTGTGTAAACTTAATCTTTTACCCTCAATAAAGATCATTTTGACTTGACTTGACTTGACACAATCTATATCCTACATTTCTTACTAGGAATACTTAAACTGTACAAAAACAATTTTGTGAGGTACAATCCTGATTTGAAATGTATCTGCCAGAATGTGTTAAAATTTTTTTTATACTATCACATTATTATAAATAATAGTTAAACTTACTCATGATAATCAACACCAAACACTTAACGGTGTAATGTAAAATAATTCTACTGCCCTATTCTCCATTGCATCAAATAAAAGAATTGATCAGACAAACAAAACGTGTCATCATTAATTTATTAATTCAAAATGCACAATCAGTGTCTATCACCAAGGAAATTAAAGAACTGCAAATATTTTAGTGGCAAGAAGAACCTTCACAAAGATTCTAACAGGAAGACATACTAAAATATCTTTTACACTTAAACCTTACATACTCACAATTTATCTAGAGTAAAATTAATATGAAAAAAATTATCAAAAAAAGCAGTAAGCAATGTGATACAGGCAGCAGGCAAATGGATTTCAAATCTAGAACACATCAGTTGAAAAAAATCTGCTAATAATTAATATGCTGACAATATATAATGATAGCTCTTTCAACATGCTGATTAATGAGGCTCTTCAAGTTAAAAAAAAAAATCTCTGTTTATGCTGTATACATTTTTTTGTGGCATGTGGCCTGTGCACTTTCTCTTGAGGTGCTGTAATTCTCTTGAGGCCCCCCCAAAAAATTTGTAACCTTTTCTACATTTGTATGCTGACTGCCTGGTCAAATTTCATGACTCACAATTGTTAGAGTCTAATTTGAACGTAATGTTTGGAGGGGGAGAAACAAAACAAAACACACACAACAAAACGAAAGCAAAATTCGCGCTTACTCCTAAGAGTAGTCTTCTCCTGCAGTTATTAGCTCAAGCTATCTAGTATTGTTTTTATCCCTTGTAGTTTCATTTTGTCGGTCTGTGGCAGTCTTGCCAGTAAAACCTGTTCAATGAAAACTACCTGGTTCCATCGCCATTGTTCAAGATATCGATTTACCACTCGCTACTGTTTACGACCCAGTTAAGTAAAACAGCTGTGATTTGTTTGGGGCTTGTTAGTGCATGCCCAATTGAGATCGAACTGCACTAACAGCGATCGGCGCCACCGTTCGCAGGATTTCAGCGTTCTATCATAACAACTTGAATTGGATGAATTATACACATCAAAGCAGATTTCTGACTAAAAAATCTACATTTAATAGTCATGCATACCTCGCTGGGGGTGACAAAGATATGGTAGAAGTCTTTAGAAGGAGATTTTGCGACACTCGTTTCGTCAATAAGAGCCTTATGTTCGTTGAGCCAAGGTGTGTACGACGCCATTTTGAAGCAAATGCCTCAGGTCGCTGACCGTCTCTATGTCAACGACCTTTAGAGTAAAACAAAACTATGGATTGGAATGGAATGGTTTTTTCAGCGAAAGGAGAAGGGGTGGAAGAGGTGGGGGGCTGCAAATGCTGCAGTAAAATAAAACTATGGATTGGAATGTTGCGGTTTTCCATCGAGGGGTAGGCAGGCTAGCCTAGTGCAAAGATTCTTTGGCCTAGTGAAACTCAAGGGACAACAATCACCACAACAAAAATGATGCAAACGATAAGAACAACAAGAATAAAAATGATGATGACGATGGTGATGATGATGATGATGATGATGATGATGATGATGATGATGGCGGTGGTGGTGGTGGTGATGATGATGATGATGATGATGATGATGATGATGATGATGATGATAATAATAATAATAATAATAATAATAATAATAATAATAATAATAATAATAAACAACTGATGATGATGATGATGATGGTGATGACGACGATGACGACAACGATGACGACGACGAGTTTAAATAAAACAACAACAACAAGAAGAAGAAGAAGAAGAAGAAGAACAACAACAACAACAACAACAACAACATAATAATAATAAATAATAATAATAATAATAATAATAATAATAATAATAATAATATATGATGATGATGATGATGATGAATGATGATGATGATGATGATGATGATGATGACGACGACGACGACGACGATGATGATGTTGATAACGACAATAATGATGATGATGACGACGACGACGACTACGACGACGATGATAATGATGATGACGACAAAATTGGGGGTAGAGGGAGGGGGAGGAGGGGTGTAGAGGGGGGGGTAGGGGGGAAAGGGGGGAGGCAGGGGGAGGTGTGGGAAGGGGGAGGTGGAGGTGGGAAGGGAAGGGGTGGGGGAGGATGGGAGGGGGTAGAGGGAGGGGTGGGGTAGGAGGGGGGGTAGAGGGAGGGGTGGGGTAGGGGAGGGGGGGGGAGGGGTAGGGGAGGGGGGTTGGGAAGGGGGTGGGGGAGGCAGGGGGAGGGGAGGGGTGGGAAGGGGGAGGTGGAGGTGGGAAGGGGAGGGGTGGGGGAGGATGGGAGGGGGTAGAGGGTGGGGTGAGGGTAATAATTATTTTTTTAAAATACAAAAACAAAAAGCAGCCCCCCCAAAAAACAACAACAAACAACCCCCCCCCAAAAAAAAAACAACAACAAACAACAACCCAATTTCCAAACAATTAGATACACTTCATCAACATCCAAATAAACAACAACAAACAAGAGGGGGCACACACACACACACACACACACACACACACCACACACACACACACACACACACACACACACACCACACACACACACACACACACACACACATACACACACAGATTTGTTGGAAGGAAATCCTCATTTAAGTTAGTTTTTTCAACAAAGGTTGATATTTGTCTTGGAATGTTTTAAAAGTCAATTTTCATGATTTTTTTTTGGTGAGGGCAGGATGAAAAAAAGTTGTGTAAACTTAATCTTTTACCCTCAATAGAGATCATTTTGACTTGACTTGACACACACACTTTTGTTTTGTCTTCCTCTGTGGATTTCTCACACATGTTTTATTCATTACTTTCATTCTTTCTGTGACTGTAGCAAGATTCACAAACGACATGGACTTTGGATCATCCCATTTATAGCTATATAATGGTCAGCAAAGAAAACTTATCTCTGATTAATTCGCGGAGGGGTCTGACCCTGAAAAAGTCACACAACAACGAGGCTGCGCCATGACTGAAGCTCCGGCCCCGTTGGCGAAATCCACAGAAAGTAGTTCGACATAAAAAGTGTTTTTACCTAAAAATCCTCCCCCCCCCCCCCCCCCCCCCAATTTTTTTAAAAATCAAAAACAGTGGAATGTAATTGCGAAGGGCCAATTTCCTAGCGTATGTGTAGTCAGAAATTTTGAAGCAATTACTTTGCACCAAATTTTTTTTTTCTTGGACGACTAATCTACCCCTACCTTTCCTGTTCCTTTCCCACCTAATATATTCCCCCCCCCCCAACCTTTAATCTCTATTAATTAACTGTCAGCCCCTGATCTGCAACCCCCCCCCCCCCTCTACAGTCATAAGTGAGGCGACCAAAATCAACAGACAGGACAACAAGGATGTAGGCTACACACATGTTTACTTGATCGATGGAAGCCTACTTACTTGATTGTATTGTGTTGTATTGTATTGTATTGTATTCTATTGATTTGCATTGTATTGCATTGTATTGTATTGCACTGCATACATTGTTATTGTATTGTATTGTATTGCATTGTATTGCATTGCATTGTATTGCATTGCATTGTATCGAATTGTATCGTATTGTCTTGTCTTGTTCTGTGTTGTGTTGTATTGTATCTTTCTGTGTTATTTATTTATTTATTTTTATTTATTCTTTTATATCGAGGATAACAGAATAAGCACTCATGTGCTTTTTTTCATCCGGTCCCCGTGTGTATGCAGTTTTGTAAATATTGTCATCTGTTCCCACCGGCACACGATGGCCTACTCTTACGAAAAGCGGAACAGGATTTAACGTGTGCGCAAGATGTTCTGCGTGCGTTCGCACACGGGGCCTCGGTTTAAAGTCTCATCCGAAGGACTCTTGGGGAGAGTGGAGTTAACTAATGTTAACTCCAGGAAGAAAATCTCCTCGACCGGACTCGAACCCGGGTCTTTAAATTGCCAGCGCAATGTTCTGACCACTAGGCTATCCGCCCCCCCCCCCCCCCCTGTGTTGTGTTGAGTAGTAAAGTATATAATTATTGATTTATTGGATTGCATTGCTTATTGCATCGTATTGTATTGCATTACTTGGTATCATAATTATCGTCTAGTACTATAGATATTTCTGCGTAAAAATCGAGCTACTCTCTCTATGGAAAACACTGTGCCACAAGACTAGCGCCACCCATGTGTCTGTAAGTCCTTCGGATGAGACTATATAAACTGAGGTTCCGTGTGCGAACGCACGCAGAACATCTTGTGCACACGTTAAAACCTGTTCCGCTTTTTGGTAGAGTAGGCCACTGTGTGCTGTTGGGAACGGATGAACAAATTTACAACACTGCATACACGCGGGGACTGGATGTAAAAAGGCTCATGGGTGATTATTCCATTATCCTCGAAAAAAAGAAAGAATGAATGAATGAATAAATAAATAAATAAATAAATAAACGTTTGTTTCCCTTGTCAACTATGGCCGGTGTAACTTGAAATGCTTGTGCTGTGTGATCGAAGGGAGGTAACACGTAGTGCATGCCCTGATTTCCCAAGGAATAATTATACCCAAGAGGGTTGGTGTAGTGTATGACTTCACCGACACAACTTTCACAATGATGTAGATAAAGGTGACTGTATAAACAACACATCGATTATGTTTCAAGTCCAGTATAATATATCAACACGACTGTAACATAGCATTTTAACTGGCGAACGCAATTTTGTGGTTGCTTAATCTCGACAGGATAAAAATAAGAAGAAAACAGATTAATTAAGATGATTTTAAACAATGTCATTTTTTACAGTCAAAATAATGTTTCTATTTCTCTGAAGTCGGAGTGTGGCTGCCTTAATGGCGAGGTACTTGAAAATAGTCATTCATGCAAACTTCTCATTCAGTGTGCAACTTCAATCTTACAGTGACTCCCAGGTGGGATTAGTGAGTCAGAGTGCACATTCTGGGTGACCACCCTAGAGTGTTAAGCTGGGGAATGCACAAAAACAACATATATGATATCAATATGACTGTAATATAACCCCCTCTCAAAAGCAGCAGCAACAACAACAAACAAACATAAAGCCCAAACAAAACAAACCAACCCCACCCTAACTTTTAGCTGGCAAATGTTTTTTTTGTTGTTGCCCGTTTTTTTGTTTTTTAAATATTTTTTTTATAATTAGAAAAAAATATTTTAAAATCTTTTTTTAATATATAGTTTATTGAATCTGGAAGTTCAGCGGCAAGATTCTGTAGGGGACTATGTGAGTGTGCTGTGTATGGCAGTTAGTATTTTAATCTTTTACTGTGGCCTGTTGGTCGTTAGCAGCCCAACACAGGGTTCACTTTTCTTGGGTGTCAAGGGCCTATGGACAGTAAATCTATCATGTAACTGGCCAGTGAAGACCACGTTTTTACAACTAAAAATCTAGCAGATGTCAGTTTATCATTAGTCACGCTTGATTCCAGGATTTGCTCGAATGCATTGCAACACCAAATGGGCTGTGGAATTATGATGCTCCAGAAACTGAGTTTGCAAATTCAGACAGTGCTAATTGTTGTTATTTGACTGTTACGAAGTGTACGCCTGTAAAAAGTATTTTAAGGTACCTAAGCACAGAGAGAGAGAGAGTTGCATACCTACTTCCGATGACTAGCAAAAAACGCTAGATAAAACTTTGTGGAAAAAAATCATCTCACATATTTTAAACACATCGTCAGCAAAATGCAGCTTTTAGGTGATCTGATTAAAAGTAAGGTTAAAAAACAGATTTTTTCAATATGATTTATTATCATTTCTTTTAGTTTAATGATGAATGACAAAAAAGTGTTTTTTTTTTCTCAGATTCACAGGTATAATGAAGTTAGAGCTGCAAGACTGAGGCTTGGAGTAGATTCTTTTCATAGTCTATCGTATATATTTCAGAAAAAATAGAGCTATTTTTTCATTCTCTTTATCTATCATTTTTTTCTTCTATTGCTGTTGTTGCCACTGTTACAACTTCCACTACACTTCTCCTGTCTTCTTTACATTTTTGACGATATCTGAGTACCATATAAATGGAAACTCCACCGTGGAAAGATGAGGTTTGTATTAGTTATCTCCCATGCCTCATTTTCGACCACCACTTCCTACCGTAAAAATGGCGTCCAACAAGAAAAAGCAGGATGAAAAACATCTCAAGATGTTGAGAGAAATGGTTGCTTTACCAAGCAACAAAACATGTTTTGACTGCCACCAAAGAGGCCCAACATATGTCAACATGACGATTGGCTCATTTGTCTGCACATCATGTAGCGGCATATTGTAAGTTTATCGCTTAATGCAATTGTTACTAACTAGTCTAAGGTTGAAGTTCGTCAGTTGTGATATGATTGCGACTTGTGAGTCAGTACAGGATCCACAGTGTTTATTAAGACTGCCGTAATATTTACACACTCTCACAGCAGAGCTTGTGGAAATTTATTGTAAACGTGTACAAGTCCGATGGAGAGCACTGAGGTCGTATTCGTGAGAAGCCGATAACGTTCGACTTCGACCCATTTGACGGCAATTTGTCATGCCCTTGTGCAGTGCTAACTTGCACCGGCTTTCGCTTTCCCCCTAAAGAATGCAATGAAAATGGTTTGTTGGAGTTCCCAAAACTGCAAGTTTGCTGGTTTACATAAAGTATGCATATGGTTTTGTTGGTGATGTGTGTTGTTTTTAAATTGATATTTTATTGAATAAATGGTGGGACATTTATAAATCAAATGTTATGACTCTGGACAGTAGTTTCAGCATAGTCTAAACAGTGTTTACAACTTATAATTTATATGAAGTGGTCAGCATCAACAAATATTGTAAGATAACTTTTAAAGATATCAAACAGCATGACTATTGACTGTCAATAATTGGTTGTGATTACACAAACTGAAAAAAGTGACAACCATGGTTTGGATTTTGACCTTCCCAATCCCAGACAATGAGACATGCATCTTCTCAGCTCTTCTCCTGACTTCTTCTGTGTCACATGGAAATTTTTATTCTTATCCTTCCCCAATATCAGGTTATGAATAAGTTTTTATCTTAATCATAGCAGTGCACAGGCCATGTTTCTATCAATATCATCAATATGACTGACTGTAACTGTAGTGTAGGTAACTTTCACTTTCACTACTTGCATGAAAAAAAAAAGGTGAACATATAGCAAGCATAGCATCCATGCTATAGACATACATGTGCATGAGCTATGTGTGCACAGTGTGCATTTTCTTACTTCAAGTTATAATAGGACCTCCAAAGGATTTGCAGAAGAATGGAATGGGAAGCTGTTTTTACTCAGGGGTAAAAGGGGTGTGGTAGGATTGGGGGAGAGGGTTCTTGGGAATACGCTCATGTGTAGTGTACACCATGCACACAGGTACGGACACGGAGACAAATGGACAGATGGATGGACGTACGAACAGATGGAAATACAGACACACACACAGACAAACATGTCTGTGGTGGGGCACTCTCAAACTTTCATATTCTTTTGGAATGTCAAGTGTTAAAAATGTACCTTCCCACCATACGTGAGAGATTTTTGCAGAAAGTGTTGAATAATTGTAAATTGCTATGTGAAATTCGCCGCTGTTGGCTAGTGGTTAGGGCGTTACTTCGTATTAATGGTTGCGGGTTCGATCACCAGTATTCCGCTATGGCTTTGTGCCCTTGGAAAAGGCACTTTATAGCTATTTTTCTCACCACCCAGGTGTAAAGGGTACCAACCTTGGTTTAGGGGTTAACCTGCGATAGACTGGCGTCCTATCCAGGGGAGTCTGTGACTCTCAGTCGCTTAACGCCACAGAAACGGGATTAGCACGCCTGATGATCCTTATGGCTCGGACAGACTTTACTTAAACTTTAACTTTAATGTAAATTGCTATGCTATTGAAAGAGAGTTGTGTCAGTAATTTGTTATAGTGCAAGTAAATATGTCATTTATTGATTTTAAGCAAAGGCATTCTGCCCACCATGGTATAATTTCTCGACATTGTTTTCTCCCTGTTCTTGCTCACATGAATGTAATATATATATATGCCTTTTTAAATATGTTAGTATACATAGTTATACAGTTACTTAATGTGTGAATTCCAATTACTTCATTGTAATTATGGTTATAGTTGTTAGACAGTTCCTTTTTTCTGATGTTTGCCTTTTGGTCTAATATCACTTATTGTGAATAGACTAAATTGAAGAACAACAACAACATGTACATGAATATGCCCCCCCCCCCTCCACACACACACACAGAGGCGTGCGTGTGCACATACATACAAACAGTGTGTGCCTAACAAAATTGTTAGCTGAAGAAGACACAGTGAAACACTCTTACCTAATACTTTTTACCATTTCGGTCAAATGAGACATGATTTTTTTCCCCCATGTTCTAAAAGTATGTGGATTAAAAAAAAAACACTAATTAAGAGAAAGAAATTTGTCCAAAAAAATATTCTGAGTTTTTGCATGTTTTTTGTGGTTACTTGTCTGTTTGTGTGTTTGTTGATTTTTTTTTTGGGGGGGGGGGTTGTTACTGTTTATGTATTTTGTGACCTAATTATGAAAAAAAAGGAACACCATTTTTCAAATTTGGTAATAATAATAATATATGAATTACGATACACTTTTTTCAACTTTGGAGTGAATCAGCAGCATGGTCTTAACACTGTTTTGACTGTACCAAGGTCTTGGGTGTGGGTGGTTTTGTTTATTTTTTTCTCTCCTTGTTCGTTTATAATTTTTTTGGTTTGTTTTCTTGTTTGTTTTGGTTTTTTTTTGTTTTTTTTGCTTTAAAAGTCTTAAGAATCAGGGGCTTTTCCCTCAGACTTCAACGTCCAGATTCAGGGGCTTTTACCTTGAATCCCCAGCAAGGGATTGCCCCTGGATGCCTTGGCCCACTGTGGGCCTAGAGTGTCTAGCAGAGGCCTGTCCTACTTTCAGTAGAGTTTTTCTTTTCAGGAATCTCATTTCGGCATGGGGGGCTTGCTAGAGGTAGACAAAACTCTTTTTCCTTGAATGAACAAAATTGTGATTTGTACTTACTGAATGAGGTTTTTTTGGGGGGGGTGGGGTGGGGGGGGGGGGGGGGTTAGTTTCTTGTCAGATGGACTGCTCAGTCTCTGTGTCACTCAGAGGAAGAAACATTCATACATGTAATGATGTATGCTGCAGGTCATCCAAGTCTCCATAGAGCTTAGCTGCTGGGGTGGGGTTAGGCCAGATCTTTTTTTTGGAGTGCCTCATGTAGCAGGCAGAATTGCAGTACATGTCCCATTGTCTGACTGCAATGAAATTTAGAGAAAAAAGTTGCATTTAATTAGATGAAACTAAATTCAAACAAGATTTTTGTTGCCCTGTTGTTGTTGTCCCTGTCTTTTTTTCTTGGTGCAGGTCTGTATAAGATATGAAATGGACAAAGAAGCAAGTGTGAAGCGCTGAAATGCCTCCAAAACAGTGAAGCATGTGGGAGCTCATTGGTAGAAAGAAAACTTATTCCATGAAGCTGCTGAATTTTATGGAGTCTAAGAAATGGGGCAGACACATAATGCCAATAGACTTGTGCACATGACAGATGAAGTTCGTGATTGCCAGCAAGCTGCAGATTTAAGACTAAGTGTGCATCAAAATTTGTTCAATGAAAATATGTATATTTTCCAGAACTAAGATTGTAATGTGCATGCATGTTCTAGACTCTCAGCTACATGAACAGATCAACTTGGCAAGGCAAAGTTGTAAAACTAAAAGCGTAGAATTTTGTTGTGAACTGAAACTGACTACAGCAAAGTTGGACTTCAGACTCGAGCACAAAGTTCTGGTGAAGTGGCAAGATCATGTTACTGGTTGGTATCATTTAAAACCACCTTCCTTATTGATCTTGCCCCTCCCCTCCCTCCCCCCCCCCCCCCCTACACAGGCTGTAGCCATCTGTTAAAATGTTTTGTAATAGAAATTTGTAATGTTTATGCTTTGAAAAACCCAAATTTGGTCAAGTTTGTTATGCTGGTCTTCACTTTTGACAATCAACAGAAGTATTGGTGTGTGTGTATGTGTGCATGTGGCAAGCTTGCATTTGACTTGTCATTATAACGGCAAGTAAAATCTTGGGACATGGGGTATAGCTGTGTCAAAAATAACCTGTCTGTTGTGCAATTTTTTTTTTTTATCCTTTTAAGTTTTTTTTCTCGGTGAGAATGTCAAAACCAGCACTTTGTCACGACAATCTTTTTTTGTGATCTACATTTGTGCCAAGGGTTATTTTGTGTCACTGACATTGTATTGATTTTGAAAGAGGACACAAATCAAGCAGACAGGGATGGATCCATATTTGTGTTGCACTGAGTCAGATAAGTACTCTAGTGTCACACACACACATGCATGCACCCTCACACACATGCATGCACACACACATACTTACACACTCACACACACACACTTACACACACATACACATAAACTTACACACACACACGTGCACGCACACACACACTTACACATGCACGCACGCACAACATCAAACAACGCACACACACACATACACACAACACACACACACACACACACAACACATACCACACACACACACACACACAACCACACACACACACACAACACACACACAGAGAAACAAACACTCAAACAGTGAGACAGTCAGACAGTAGTCTCAATTTCGAGGGAAACATCCATTGTATTTTCTGGGTCAGTGGGCACATTGTAGGGAATGGAAACTTGATTACTAGGTTGTTTTGTAATTCAACGTGGATAACCCAGCGAGTGTACTTACCATTTGCATAGAATGAACTGAGTGGGCCTAGGTGTGCTGCTAATGAAAAAGGGTCGGGTGGCCTGTGCCCACCCATTGAATTTAGGGTACTGTATACAGGTGTGGGTGGAATTAACAACAGAGGCAGACGCATCCTTGGTAATGAACTGTAACCTGTTGACTGGCACAGCTGTGTTACAGCTCTACAAAGATGTTAGTAAAGTTTGCTGGGAACTAGCAGGAACTAATGCTGCAGGAGCTGATCCTTGAGATGTATGATTATTAGTATCAGTAAATTAATAAATACCTTTGTTTCCTTGTGTGTCTTCTATCTGTGGTACTGGTAGCTGTTCTTTGTTACCACACTGAAAATGTTCTTTCTCTATCTTCACCCAGTACAGTGCTGCAGACATTCTAGCAAAATCTATGACATTGGATGTCGTTTGTTTTCACGAGAATTTCTGTAGACTTGCTTAGTATTACCCATGTTAATGATCATACCATGAAGTATGATTTATGGCTCAACTTCACACTGTTGTTGGGTTTCAAAAAGTTGTCAGTCACACTCACAGTAGGTTTTTCTGCATGAAATTCAGGCTACACTCCTCTGGAAGTTCCCACCTTGCTCACGAGTACTTGAGCCATGATTACTCCACACTTTGTAGAATTGGTCTGTTTGGTTGTTGCAGAAATTTCTTATTTTTTCAGGGATGTTTGAAAATTTGAACGATTTTATCACAGCGGATTGGGTGAGCACTGCATGTGTGGATAGAGAATTCATGCAGAATGAGTTGAAGTTTGGTTCTGTGTGATAGTGATATGAAGTCAGTATGTGAGGCATAAATGTTATAAAAATATAACGTGTGGGTCAAATCATCCTTTCTTTTCAGACAGTGTTTCAAGTGTGAAAGTATGCACACACGGCATGCATGCATCTGCTGCATAATACAGCAGGCAGGCATGCATGCACACACACACACATGCAGGCAGGCACATGCACGCAGCACGCTACTGCACGCACGCACATACGCACACACGCAGCACGCACGTTATCTGCACCACGCACACAGCACCACACACACACACACACACACACAACACACACACACACACACACACACACACCACACACACACACATGTCATGCCTGTCCCTCAGATAAGCTCTAAACCATACCATTCTTTATTTAAAAATAAATTTAAAAATATATATTATATATATATTATATGTATTTTTTGTAAGGAATAATCATCCACAGACAAAAGTGAACAAACACCCAATACAGTTTAAGACAATACACTATATTTTTTCTTGTTCCTGGCTGGAGCTTTGAGGTTCAACTATAGTGAGATTCTGCATGGGATGCGACTGTTTTTTTAGCCTCTTTATGATAACACTAGGGTCGGGATAGCTCAGTGG
>CM060335.1:30959231-30969231 GCA_030674155.1 Stramonita haemastoma | reverse complement strand
TTGACCATGTGTGTGAATGTATGCACTTGTAACCTATTGCGTACACGTTAAAAAAAAAAAAGTCCACCTTTTAGAAGAGTAGGCCATTTCATGCATAAACATAGATACTAGATGTCATGTTTAAACACCATTCTTGACGTTGAAATTGGGCCTCCTTAGTGGTGAGTATAAATGGTCAGATGTATGAAATGCAAAATCTCACCATTGGGTAACCTTGGAGCTCTAGCTGAGGAACAAATTAACAAAAAAGCAAACAAACAAAAGCCGAAACTAAACAAAACACACTCACAAAAAGGCCAGGCAAGCTGCAGAAAAAAAAGGAGTGTCAGGAAAGTACTTCCCAACAGAGTGTTGTTGCCTAATTCTCAGTGGTTTCTAACTCCTACACAATTTTTTTTTTTTTTATAGGCTGGGTCATGGAATCAGGGATTGAAAGCAGATGAAGTGTGTGTGTGTGGTGTGTGTGTGTGTGTGTGTGTGTGTGTGTGTGTGTGTGTGTGTGTGTGTGTGTGTGACTGTGTGTGTATGTGTGTGTGTGTGTGTGTGTGTGTGTGTGTGTGTGTGTGTGTGTGTGTGACTGTGTGTGTGTGTGTGTGTGTGTGTGTGTGTGTGTGACTGTGTGTGTGTGTGTGTGTGTGTGTGTGTGTGTGTGTGTGTGTGTGTGTGTGATCTGTGTGTGTGTGTGTGTGTGTGTGTGTGTGTGTGTGTGTGTGTGTGTGTGTGTGACTCTGTGTGTGTGTGTGTGGTGTGTGTGTGTGGTGTGTGTGTGTGTGTGTGTTCAATTTAAAGTCTGTTCAGTTCACTCTCAGTGATATTAGATTGTGTGTGTGTGTGTGTGTGTGTGTGTGTGTGTGTGTGTGTGTGTGTGGTGTGTGTGTGTGTGATTAACTCCAGACTTCCGTCTGCATTCTTCTCACTGCATGCACAGTCAGCAAGTTGTTGCTGCTGTGGGATTTTGTTGTTGTTTTGTTTTGTATCATGTACATGAAAAGAGGGAGAAAAATGCCAGGCAAGAGCTGGATTGACTCTAGCCATTAGACTGATTGCCACTGTATATGTCCACTTCATTTGCAATCTTGACACAGCGCTTAGTCTAAAGTGTTTGCACATGTATGTCACACTTGAACAGAGTGTCTGTATGATTTGATAACTAAAGTGGACATAGTTCAGTTATCTGACAGTCGGTGGTAGGTCCGGATTGACACAGTGATTGCTTTCAGTATGATGTTATGTAGATGGACATGTCTATATATATGAAACTGGGGTTTGCATAAGAGAGAGGTTTACACATAGGGGTAGGAGAGAGATAAAGATCCAGCAGCTTCCTGGTCAGGTCCTGTGTGCTAAACTGATTATTATAGATTGGCAATGGCATGATGGGGAGTGGTACTCTTTCAGTGTAGACTGTAGTGTAGGCTAGTGTAGGTACTTTGCTTTGCTCAGCAGATACTTGTGGTGATTCCTGTACTATTATTGTATTGGTATGGGTTGGTTGGTGATGGTACAGCAGATTTTATGTTACCAGACAGTTCTGTAACTTTAATCTCTGTATGTAACCTTTCAGGAAATACTCAAATAGAGTCCGGATATTAGTTGTTATAATAAGTGTAAATGTACTTTCTTTTAAGAGTTATGTACTGAGAGAGAGAGAGATGAGAAGAGAGGAGAGAGAGAGAGAGAGAGAGAGAGAGAGAGAGAGGAGAGAGAGAGAGAGAGAGAGAGAGATGAGAAGAGAGAGAGAGAGAGAGAGAGAGAGAGGAGGAGGAGAGAGAGAGAGAGATGTGAAGGGGTGTGTTGTGTGTGTGTGTGTGTGTGGAGTGGAGAGAGAGAGAGAGAGAGAGAGAGAGAGAGAGAGAGAGAGAGAGGAGAGAGAGAGAGAGAGAGAGAGAGAGAGAGGAGAGATTCAGCTTTGAACAATTTATTCACAAAAAGGCCATTGGCCCATACATGAAGGGGGTTGCTGAACTGCTTAGTGTTTTGGTTGGAGATAAAAACAACACCAGCAACAACAACAAAATTATTGTATAACAAAACCGTTACAAAAGTATTTATTTATTTATTATTTATTTATTTATTTATCTATTCTTTTATATCGAGGATAACAGAATAAGCAATCATGTGCTTTTTTTCATCCGGTCCCGTGTGTATGCAGTTTTGTAAATATTGTCATCTCTTCCCACCGGCACACGATGGCCTACTCTTACAAAAAGCGGAACAGGATTTAACGTGTGCGGAAGATGTTTTGCGTGCGTTCGTACACGGGGCCTTGGTTTAAAGTCTCATCCGAAGGATTTTTGGGGAGAGTGGAGTCAGCACTGATGTTAACTCCAGGAGAAAAATCTCCTTGACTAGACTCGAACCGGGTTGTCAAATTGCCAGCGCAATGTTCTGACCACTAGGCTATCCGTCCCCCCATCTGTATGATTTACGAAAACAATATATCAAGACTTAGAGAGAAGAGAGAGAGAGAGAGAGAGAGAGAGAGAGAGAGAGAGAGAGAGAGAGAGAGAGTCAAAATATCATTATTTTTAGTAAAGGTCAGAATTCTAACCATTTTTCACAACATATATCAACATCTAAGGAACTTGGTATTGCTCTTCCTGCTTAAAAAACCCCCAACAAACCCAATCATAGTGCTGTATCAACCAAGCTGAAGCCTAGATATCAGCAACCGATTGACAGAAGACTAGGGGGCGGGGCGGGGTGCTGTAATCAGAGAGGTGACATGCCCATTGCTTCTCAGGCTGGGAATTGAGGTTGGTGCATTGGTGTAACCTCGACACTAATTAGCCTGAAACTTCACAGCCCAAATGCCGAAGTCACAGTCACAGTCACTCCTACTCTCCCTCTCTTGCTGGTCAAGCAGCACTTGTGTCTTCCCTCTTGATGTGAAGGAGGTGCTGCAGGGTTGGTGGGGAGTTGGCCGCGCACATGATTAATATAAAAATGTAAGTGTGCTGGGAGACTGGGTCAGTCAGAAAAGTTGGTGCTGCAACTTCCCTTTTCAGCTTTCTGCTGCTGGGGAGGGAGCAAAGAAAGGAAGAAGAGTGGATTTTGTGTCTGTGTGTGTATGTCTGTATTACCAGTGGTGTGTGTGTGGCCAAAATTTGTTTGGCTTCCAAGCATCTTTTAAAGGGCAGCTTGACTGCTTTTACTGGTGTCATGTAAATCAGTGTAGGGCAGTCTTCCAAAATTGAACTTTTTTTATTCACAAATCTTTACAGCTCTCTTCTGTAACCCACTTCTAACAAAAGACAAAGAAAGAAGAAAAAGAAGAAAAAAAGAAGAAGAAAAAAAAAGAAGAAGAAAAAAGGAGGAGGGAAGGAACAGCATTTGTGGTGATAAACTGAATTTTTTTTTATATCCATATTCTGCTGTCTGCTCTGCTGCTCTGGTTTCTTTTCTGATTGTGTTTCCCACAAACGATGACAACCTGTGAGATCATGATGTTCTCTCGCCCTAGGCCAGTGCCAGTGGTGGGTAGTAGTAGTAGTAGTCTGCATGATATTGAATTGATAGAAAAGTGTCAGAGTTGACACTATTATGATCGTCATTCCCATCCAGTTTTGGGGAATTTGTTTAGCTGCGTACATACAGAACTTACCGAGTTACCATCTTACTATAGTAGTGTAGACCTTTACGAGCACTGAAGTTATTTTCATACTTTTTTCTGTTTAAAATAGAAGTTTGACAGATTTGACTGACACAGTTTTCTGTCTTGCTGTGTTAAGGTTAGTTAAATATATTTGTCTTCTGAGTTTGAAAAGGAAGATATTTTAATTTGCTGAAGAGTTCCTGTGTTCGAGTGGAATCTGTTTCTGGAATGCAAAGTCTGGCTGCCTCTTTGGTGGTTTGAAAACATAAAAAGCTAACTAAAAACTACAAAATTCTACTTCCAGTGTTGCTAATTTGTTGTGGATTTTTTAAAACTTGATTTGAGGAGTTAGACTTACAGGCATATAACGTAATATTACACAGAAGAAGAAATGAGAGTATCTGTTATAATGTTATATGACACAGATGAAGAAATAATATTATCTGGGTTTTTTGTTTTTTTTTTAGTTTCAATTTATTTTGGGTGGAAAGCAAGAAACTCATAGTCCTAAGATGAATAAAAGTAACAGATTTAAGAAGTAGCTTTGTTGTTGCTGCACAAATGGAATCCCATGGTTAACAAAAGTTGCATTAGTTTGCTTTTGTTAATTAACCAAAACAATTGGTGCACATTTTTTTAGTGATCATTTTGGATTCTGTGTTTTCTTCAGTATTTTCATCCCTATTTCTTCTTTCTTTCCTTCCTTCCTTCTTTCGTTAATTTATGTTGTTTTATAACTTAGCTGACCACAAAGGACCATATGGGTACCCACTACAGACACAGACTAGAAATAACAATAGTGATGACAGTTTCAAAAATCGGTCAGTGATAACCTGCAGCATTTATCAACCACTCTGTCCTGATTTTGAACCTGACTGGTCACGATTTGGTCAGTCAGGGTCAAGGGTGATGTTGTATTGTAATGTGTCATCATCATCATTTTGGATGATAGGATGATTGTGAATGATTGGGATTATTGGGAAAGCATCCTGTTTGCATTCAGCATTGTCAAAGAGAAGAGCTCTGCCTTAGAATAGACTGATTGATCATTGTGGTTGGTATACAAGGATGTTAAACTTAAAGCCAGGGCATAATTTCAATACATCTGGAGATTGATGAACTTGATGCTAGAAAAAAGCCCTTAAGCTACCCTTGGCTTTGATTGACTATAGATTAGAATGATCAAAACTTGACAAATGATTAACATGTGAAGATAGTCTGTGTGTGTGTCACTGAGTGTGTATGTGTGTGTCGGTCTGTCTGTCTGTCTCACACAACACCACACACACACACACACACACAACACACACACACACACACACACACACACACACACACACACACACACACACACACACACACACACTTACACATATATTCACAGGCATTATGCACAACACATAAGTAGTCAACACAACATGCGCATTTTGATATGGGATGGAATTTTTGCTTCTATCCTGAAGCTACCTGATTCCAGCCTGAGGGAGCTTCAGGATAGAAGCGAAAATTTGCTGAAGTTGATAAAAAGAGATAAAGCTGCATCAGTGCATACATGTACAGATGCACACATTACATAATGTGAATAAACATTTCATATAATAAATGAAAATAAGTAAATACATTTTCTTTTTCAAAAAGAGAATAGGACAAACACTGCTCTCATAGTATCAATAAAGAAAGCACATCAAAACAAAGCAAAGCAAAAACGAAAAAAAAAAAAAAAAATCCTGTTGAAGTCATGATCTATTTTTCATCATTCTACCTTTTTTACTGTGAACCTCAAACAACTACACGTGTGCTCTAAATATCGACAGAAACATGTTTTGTGTCATTCTGTAAAGGGCAGATGTCGACTGTGCTTGTTTGAAATGCTCCAACTCTCTCATTTCATACTTGCTTGCTAACATTTTTAATCCATGATGTTATCACTTGCGTGTGTTGCTCGGAAGGGTGTTGGGGTTCATCCATGACCTGCTTGAAGGGAGGAGGGAAAGGTGATAGGCAGGCTGGGATCATGGAGTCAGAGAGCGATGGGGGCTCTCCATGGCAGTGGTATTGATCGGTACGGTGTGCTACACCTGCTGGGGGTACTATTATATTATGTGTTTTGTTGCAACAAACTAGGAATTGAAATGAGCAAATTGGCATGAGTGAGTGAGTGAGTGAGTGAGTGAGGAAGGGAGAGAAGGAGGGAGGGAGGGAATCAGTAAACTAGGAATTAAGATATTATGAACAAAAGTGGTACAATGAGTGAATCATGAATTTAGATTAGTGAGTGAGTGGGACTAGGTAAACAAGCTGGGAGTTGCTTGCATTCCTTGTGTTTGTTTGTTTTTTATAATAAAGGAGGAAGTCCATACACTTCATACCTTTGATTTGAGAGTGACTGCTTAAACAGTCTCATCATGCCCTTTCCTGCGAATATGTTCTTCAAGTTTCTCCATTTTTTTGTCTTGTCTATATCATGGTACTATTGTTAGTGGAGTATTTGGTGGTTAGGGAGTCCAACTTGTAAAAAACATGTAAAGGTGTCCCATAACCTATGTTGTCGTAGGGGAGCGAGGCATCAGAGATCTCAGCTTCTCTAGGGGCCAGCATATTGAGGGCGGTGCCCATCTCCTCTCCCTCGTGCTTTACCTTCCCTGATCCTAAAGAGGGCAGATACCCATTTACAGCTGGGTGAATTGGGGGACTGTACTGAAGCCAAGCGCTCAAACGGTCACCCATCCAATTGGTAACTACTCTTGATGCTGCTGAAGATTGGCTGGGGGAAAGCGAGTGCTTGGACCTCTGAGCTATCCTGTCCTGTCCCATCAAACTTGTAATGTGGCGATAACAGAGTGTGTGGGTTGAAGTTTCCACTGAGGTGTCCATTAGAGGTGTCCATTGTCCACTAAGGTGCCCATGAAGCTTGTATTGGTTCTGACTCTGTCCCCTGTGCTAGTCCTTCTGAGGAGACTGTAACCTTAGGTTCTGTGTATGAACACATACATAGCATCTTGCACACACATTAAGAACCCATCCTTATTTTGTATATTGCTCACAGAAGTCAGATACACAGGGGAAAAAACCAGCCATGCAAAAGTATCTCACCTTTGGTGAACCTCAGAGCTTTAGCTGAGGAACAAAAAAAAAACACACACAAAAAGTCAGCAGTTGTATAGCAAAGCCCGTGTAATCAAGTTAGTAACCAATGGATTCATGCACATTAGTCTATTCTGTAATGCTTTTGGTCCTGGGCAGCATTTCGTTCAGAGAATGCAGTGCTGAAAATTACTCTTTGACTTCTGTTGTGAGTGTGAGTGAGGAGGGTACAGAGTCACTGCTGGGTTTTTTTGTTGCTGTTTTTTTTTTCTTCTCTCATAGTGTATCAGATAGCTATCTACCTTATTATTTGTTTTTGTGGATTGTTTTTCCAATGTTCACAGAACACAGAAATCAAGTGAGCTTTTTCATTATGAAACAGTCACAGGCGTACATGTGGCAAAAGATGATAAATTGTTGTAAACACTTGCAGGTTCTTCACTTCAACTGTTGTGCTGTGTAGGAAGGGAGAAAGGGGTGGGAGAGTGCAGGATGGTGGTGGTGGTAAGGGATTGGATGGAGAATGCGTCTCTGCCTTGAGCTTACCTGTCCTCGTGTTCCCAGCATTGATTGGCATGTTTATGTTGTGCACATATTTTACCATCATAAATCGCTTTTCTTTCCAAAAAAAAAAAAATTATGCCCAAGCACTGCAGTATGTGTGCTTTTGCTCATGATGTGAGCTTTGACAGCAGTGCAATCTGTTGCTTTTTTTTTTTTTTTTTATAAATTTTTTGGCGATTGATGTGAGTAGTGACAGTATTTACATTTTTGTTGTTGTTGTTTGAATACTGAATGGATACTGAGCTCTCCTGCCCTGTATGGACAAGTAATGGGGTAGGTTCATTGGTATGAGGTGGTGAGAGATGCTGTGTTCCATTAATCAGCAAGTGGAGCAACTCTTAGAACTGAAGTATGTGATGACTCAACTCTGAACTGCATGATCAGAGTTTCCCTTGGGTCTCCTTGCATTCTTGTCCCCTGGAAGTTGAATAAAACTTGTAAAGTTAAAAGTGTCCGATAACCTATGTGATCATAGGGGAGCGAGGCATCAGAGACCTCAGCTTCTCTAGGGGCCAGTGTATTGAGGGTGGTGCCCATCTCTTCTCCTGCACTGCTTTACCTTTCCTGTCCCTAAAGAAGCAGGTACCCATTTATAGCTGGGTGATCTGGGGGACTGTACTGAAGCCAAGGTACGCTGACAGTCACCCATCCAGTTTGTAACCATGCTCGATGTTGCTTAATATTGGCTGGGGGGAAGCGAGTGCTCTGACCTCTGAGCTATCCCATCCCCAAGAACTTTAAAATTTCCTCAAATATCCAAAACTTGTGATACGGTTTGAACTCCCAACTTTGCTGCTAGCAGCAGTCCCACAGTACAGACCATTGTACCAAGATAGTTGGTGTATATCACACTCTTAAACTTTTAATAGAAGCTGACTTTGGTTGATATATTTTTTAAAATACAGATTTCTAAGCCTCTGAGGTTTGAATCTGTGACCTTTCAGCTAAAGAGTGCATGCACTATACTAGCTAGCCATAGCACCAGGACAGTTTATGTGGCACTATACTAGCTAGCCATAGCACCAGGACAGTTTATGTGGCACTATACTAGCTAGCCATAGCACCAGGACAGTTTATGTGGCACTATACTAGCTAGCCATAGCACCAGGACAGTTTATGTGTACATGTTACATGATCATAATGCCTCATCCCGCTCTCTTTGTCTGTATCCTTCAGTTGTCTTTTGATATCGGAAAACGGCTGTGTTAATTGACTTAGACTCCATAGAATCAGATTTCCTGTGTTGTCAACATGGTACACACCATGATCAATACACTGTGGAGATGGAAGCATTTTTGCTGCTGCTGAACAAGGGCTGAAGTCTGTGTGTGTGTGTGTGTGTGTGTGTGTGTGTGTGTGTGTGTGTGTGTGTGTGTGTGTGTGTGTGTGTGTGTGTGTGTGTGTGTGTGAGAGAGAGAGAGGTGTGTGTGTGTGTGTGTTTGTGTGTGTGTGTGTGTGTGTGTGTGTGTGTGTGTGTGTGTGTGGTATGTGTGGTGTGTGTGTGTGTGTGTGTGTGTGTGTGTGTGTGTGTGTGTGTGTGTGTGTGTGTGAGTATGTGTGTGTGTGTGTGTGTGTGTGGTGTGTGTGTGTGTTTGTGTGTGTGTGTGTGTGTTGTGTGTGTGTTTAGATATAGAGAGTGAGTGAGTGAGTAAGTGATTGAGTTAGTGAGAGAGAGAGAGAGAGAGAGAGAGAGAGAGAGAGAGGAGAGAGAGAGAGAGAGAGAGAGAGATTTGATACCACTCCTTCTGTCATTAAATAATCCAAATAAATCCCACCACCAAAAAAAAACAAAAAAACAAAAACACCTAAAAAAACCTAAAAATCCAACAACTCCCCCCCCCAAATTAAACCCCCAAACAACCCCCACCAAAACAACTACAACAAAAAAAATAGAAAAGTTGAGTGCTTTACAGACAGAAGATGCATTTTCTGTTGTGTTGTTTTTTTGTTTTGTTTTTCCAATATTTCAATCATTCATCTGTTGGACCCAGCACTTCTCGTAACAATCTCATTCCCTGCTCTCTGTGTGTGCAGCTCAACCGCAAAGTCTACCTGGGACTGTACGACAACCGCACATGGCCGGAGCCAGACTCCCGGGACGAGCAGCGTGTGCGTGACTTTATGGTGCAGAAGTACGAGAACAAGCGGTTTTATGTGGCCCCCACAGAGGCGATGCGAGAGGAGGCTCGACGCATGAACGACACCGCATTGAGCAAGCAGCCCCAGACCAAACCCCTGCGCTCCTTGCTGGGAGAAGGTGCCACTCGTCTGGTTGTTGGCAATAATCAGGTGAACTCCCCCCCCCCTTTTTATTTAAAAAGGTAAAGGTAAAGGTGTCCTGTGTGGTCGTAGGGGAGCGAGGCGTCAGAGACCTCAGCTTCTCTAGGGGCCAGCTATATTGAGGGCGGCCCATTTACTTTTAGCTTTTAGCCCAAGAGCTTTTAGTGGTAAGAACCTTGAACTTGTGATCAGCGAATAACTTTTAAGAATTCAGGTTCAAATCTTTGCTGAGTTGATGGGGGGTTAGGTTTAAATTTTTTTTTTTTTTTTAATTTTTTTTTTTTTTACCAGGAGTTAACATTTTATTTAAAAAGGTAAAGGTAAAAGGTGTCTCATAACCTGTGTGGTCGTAGGGGAGTGAGGCGTCTGAGAGACCTCAGGTTCTCTAGGGGCCAGCATATTGAGGGTGGCGCCCATTTGATAGCTTTTAGTGGTAAGAACCTTGAACTTGTGATCAGCGAATTACTTGAGAATTCA
>CM060335.1:30919231-30954231 GCA_030674155.1 Stramonita haemastoma | reverse complement strand
TTATCTTACTATAGAAAGAGAAAAATGAAACTGATATAAAGCTAAGGAGAATGATAATAATAAAAAAAGAAACTTCATTATTTTAGTGTAGAATTAGAAAGAGGGAAAAATAAAGTGCATGAAGAGTAAATAGAAACATTTCTTTTTTCCCCTCTCACCAGATAGAAGCATTTCTTTTTTCTCTCCAGTGTTCCTTGGCTAGAGCTAAAAGCTTCACCAATGGTGAAATTTTGCATATGTAACCCTGTTTGCCCACCATGAAGGTAGTCACATTAAATAGAAACATAAACAAAGAAACAATCAAACCAACAAAAATGTATAATACATGATGTTGGCATCTGCCTGGCAGTTGCAACATTGATATTACCAGTTATTGTCCTCTGTGAACCATTGATGCATGCATGTGTTGAACCAGTGTGGATTTTTTAAAAATATTTTTTTTTAATTTTTTACTTTGGTGTCACATCTGGAAAATAAAAAGCACTTAGAAATTTCAAGAAGTTTAGGAGACTATAAACATCGTTTGCTATATATAGTACTTAACTCTTGTTATATGAGACAGTGAAAGTAAAGCTTCTAAAGTTAGAATGGAAGGTCTTTGAACAACAACAACAAAAACCCCAAACATTGCACACCGTGTCTGAGATGAGTTCATTGGTTGGTTCACTTTCTTCTCTTTTTGTTGTTTTGTTGTTGTTTTCTTTACACCCTTATATTATACTCTGACTCACTTTCCAAGTGTCTTGATCACATGCATGAACACACTGCTGTGTGGAGCAAGAATGGAAGGGGAGAAAGGCAGGAGAGATGTGAATGTTTGCAATTTAATGTAATATTGTTGTATTGATGAATATGCATTTTGTCATGTTTTTGGAGTTTTGTAATAGTATGCTGAGCTTGTTGAGGTTTATTATTAAGGTTGGGGTTTCTATGATCTCCCAGATCAACTTCAAGTGCAGACCTGCCTTTACTTTAATTGACTTTGTGTATATATGTATACACAGGCAGAAGATCAGTTATGTGTGTTAAAGATCCTGTCATTCATGTCAGCGTTTGGTAGGTTGCTCAAACCCGAACATACTCAGCATGCAATCTGCACAATGAAATGAGCTGCTCTGGTTGGATTGTGTTGGCTGAGGTCAGCGGGCAGACCTGCAGAGTGACAAGCACAGAAGACTAGATATTATTGCACTCAGAGAGAGAGAGAGAGAGAGAGAGAGAGAGGGAGAGAGGAAGGGGGGGGAGGAAAGGGGGGGGGGGGGGGGGGGGCACAGTGTGTTGATGAAGTGGCTGTCAAGATATAACTGCCACTAAGCAGTGTACAGAGTGTGTTTTATTTATTTATTTTTTATGTACAGGATAATGGAATAAGCAGTCATATGCTTTTTTACATCCAGTCCCCATGTGTATGCAGTTTTGTAAATGTCATCTGTTCCCACCGGTACACAATGGCCTACTCTTACGAAAAGCGGAACAGGATTTAACATGTGCGCAAGATGTTCTGTGTGCGTTCGCACACGGGGCCTCGGTTTATAATCTTTATCTGAAAGACTTTTGAGGCATGGTGTAGTGTGATAATTAGTTCTGAAGTTTTTTTTCTTTCTTTTGAAGTGTGTCAAGTGTTACATGAAGTCTGAAGGAGTTCACACAGTGTGTGTGTGTTACTTGTTAATGAGGCACACACGGTGGGTTGCCAAGGTGTGCAGGTGATGTGCGCCCAAGGGGAATGCTCAGAATGGTTTTAGATATAAGTAGCGTGTTGAAGTGTGTCATGAAGGAGATCAGAAGCATATATAGAGAGATTGATGAGTTGTCAAGTCTGTTATGAATTAGCTCATGGCGTATGTTTTTGAGGTTTGGTAGTTTATATTGTTTAGATGTGTTATAGAAACTTAGTGTGTTACTGAGGTGTGTTGCCGAAGCACATTTCATTGTTGAGGGAATTTAGACACTTTGTGCCATTGAGATGTGATTTCAAAGCACAGTTTATTGCTGAGGTGTGTTATTGAGACACACTGTGTTGCTGGGGTGTGTTGTTGAGATGTGAGGTGTTGCTGAGGTGTGAGGTGTTGTGAGGTGTGATGCTGAGGTGTGTTGCTAGGTGTGTTGCTGAGGTGTGAGGTGTGGTTAGGTGTGTTGCTGAGGTGTGATGCTGAGTGTGTTGTTGAGGTGTGATGCTGAGGTGTGTTGCTGAGGTGATATGCTGAGGTGTGTTGTTGAGGTGTGTTGCTGAGGTGTGTTGCTGAGGTGTTGTTGAGGTGTGAGGTGTGTTGTTGAGGTGTGTTGCTGAGGTGTGTTGCTGAGGTGTGTTGTTGAGGTGTGTTGCTGAGGTGTGTTGCTGAGGTGTGTTGCTGAGGTGTGTTGTTGAGGTGTGTTGTTGAGGTGTTGTTGAGGTGTGAGGTGTGTTGTTGAGGTGTGATGCTGAGGTGTGTTGCTGAGGTGTGGCTGAGGTGTTGTTGAGGTGTGAGTGTGTGTTGTTGAGGTGTGTTGCTGAGGTGTGTTGCTGAGGGCTGTGTGTTGGTCTTCAGACCCGTGGCAGACATGCAGGGTGATAGGCACGCCTGGCAATCCCTTCGTTGTTCACTCGCCTGGTAAACCACACCGCACCGCATGGTACTGCATGGCATGGCATCGGCATGACATGACATCGACATGAATGTCACCTTGCATGAGTTTGCCACCCGTACCCCTCCTTAGTCCTCCCCCTCCTGTTTTTTTCTTTCATTATGTTTTCATTATCTGTTCTAGTTCATATCTTCCGGGCATCTGTTCTGTTATCGTTGCAGTAATGATAATAATAATGATTTTGCATGTTGTGGTGCCATGTTCTCTGGCCTGCCAGTTGTGAGCGTTCGTTGAACTAGCATGAACCTGCGTTGTTTATAATTGTGTTGATGCTTATGGCCTTGGTGTTTTGTTTGGAACTTTTTATTAGTTTGATCTTTTAAGTAAAGCAGTCCCTGATTGTTTGAGCAAAAAGGGGGGAGGAGGGGGAGGGGGGGAAGAAGAAGAAAAAACAATGCTGCACAGGTATTGGAGGGATTTTAAATGAAATTAGAGGCCTAATTTTCAATTTTCAGCCATTGCAGTTTCTATGTTTGACTAGCGTTCATACTTATTTTTCAAGGTGACAAGAAAAGATTATTGGTTTATTTCCCTGCTGTTTATATTTGAAGGGAAACCAAACACCACACACCACATGCATGCACGCATGCACACACACACACAACATCAGACAACACACATCACACACATGCTCATACACACATGCACACACGCATGCACACACACACACACACAACACACACACAATATGTTTGCAGAAAAAGGAAAGAAATGACAGCGTTAGACATACTTGAAGTGCCGCATAATGTTAATGATAGTCTTCAAGATTCTGTACAGTTGCTTTGGCACATTTCTTTGTAAAAAATATTGAAATTATTATGAAATTTTAAGGTTTTTTTCGTTTTTGTTGTTTTTTATTTTGTTGTTGTTTCTTGGTTAGACCTTCGAAGGTTTACTAGTGCTGTGATTTTGCATTATATGCGACCATTAAGGTAGCTGCATTCTGACTTCGGGATGTTTTTGAATTCATTGCCAACATTGTGACTTGTGATCTGATTGTAACTGGTCTCCTCAGAAGTTTCTGTGTTTGAGTGGATTTATCTCCTTGGAGCTCACATTGGTGCTGACTCCATTGCCCAGAAAACCTTTAGGATGAGACTATATAAACTGAGGTGGAGTCCATGTGTGAATGATTACATGCAGGACATTTTGTGCATGTGTTGACAGTAACCAGAACTCCCGTCTGCCTTTTGAGGAAGAAAATACCAGCAATAGCCAGACTTGTGTGTGTGAAACTGAGGCATGAATGACAGGTCCCAGGACAGGTTCCATACCCAGCATGCACCCTACTACTTGGAGAGGGATTCTTGAGCTCTGCCAGGTTCACTTTGCCCTGAACTTTTTTTTGTTTAACTCCCACCCCCTCACTTCCTTGGCTTGAGCTTTGAGGTTCACCAACGGTGAGATTTGTGGGTATGCAACCTTTTAAAAATTTTTTTTTTTTATTGTGCGTATGCAACCTGTCCCCCCCCCCCCTGCCCATCGCCCCAGCGCTCCCACACCATTTAGGTAGCATTATTTGGACTTCGGGGATGTCTTGAACATACTGCAGCACCCCAAACAACTCCTTACAGTCAAGTCAAAGTCATGATTCTTTATTTCAGAAAAAAAAACCTTTACATTATTTATTTATTTATTTACTTTTTGAAAAAACAAAAAACCCTACCTATTTGGGTACATGGAAGTGCATGTATACACAAAAACCATCTTATTTAAATCGTCATAAACAAGTCAAAGGGAGATGTTGATTCCATTCAGTTCTGTGTTCATGGTCCTCGAAGGAAATGAGGTGATTGGATTAGCCCTGATATGGCCTATGTGGTCGGCGGGGCTCAAAGCACCATTATTGGATTGGAGGTGATTGGACTCTTCTAATACTGTGTTTAATCTGCAGCAAGACTTTGTGGAGGGTGTGTGTGTGTGTGTGTGTGTGTGTGTGTGTGTGTGTGTGTGTGTGTGTGTGTGTGTGTGTGTGTGTGCTCTGTGCCTGTTGCTTTACTATAGATTTACAAGGAAGAAGGATCTGTGAGTGGCATTGCAGAGAGTGCCCACTAATGCATGGTGTACAGTACATGTATAGGGGAAATTCCCAGTAACTGCATGGCATAGAAGAGTTGATTAATTAACTAGCTCTAGCATGCATCTTGGAATAACACACACACGCACACATGCATGCACGCAAACGCTCGCACGCACGCACGCATCACACACACACACACACACACCCACACACACACACACACACACACACCACACACACACACACACACACACACACACACACACACACACACACACACACACACACAAGCAGAGAGAAAGAGAGAGAGAGAGAGAGAGAGAGAGAGAGAGAGAGAGAGAGAGAGAGAGTGGTGGGTGTGTGAGTGTCAGGGGAAGGGGGTGCAGTTTGCAGACTTGTGTGTGTGTGTGTGTGTGTGTGTGTGTGTGGTGTGCGTGTGTATGTGTGATGTGTGTGTCTGTATTAGATTAACACCAAAACATCTCTGAGCATGAAGACTGGGAAAATTGTGTCTAACAATATTCCGCTCACTCTTATCTATATATACTCCACATCCGAAGCTGTTGATTTCTTCTGTATGCTGTTGCTACCAACAGCAGTTCACTTGACCATTCTGTCTCATCTCAGTAGTGCTGATCTTGACAGAACAGGAGTTACTGTTTTTTTGGGGGGTGGTTTTTGGTGGTCCATC
Source organism: Stramonita haemastoma (assembly GCA_030674155.1). Classification (NCBI taxonomy): domain Eukaryota; kingdom Metazoa; phylum Mollusca; class Gastropoda; order Neogastropoda; family Muricidae; genus Stramonita; species Stramonita haemastoma. The sequence continues at coordinate 30,948,895 of CM060335.1, read as the reverse complement.
AAAAAAAAAATACTGATCATAACCAAAGCTGGCTTTTGCATTGACCATGTATTTCTTTTGAGTCACAGTTTTTTTTTTATAGTGACTTTTGAGACCGTACAAAGGGTCATAGCTTTGTTGTTGTAATGTAGTCATGTAAGTTTATGACCCTTTTTATTAAAAAAGTTTTTTCCTAAGTATTATTCACTGTGTGTGGAGTATTATGATACTCTCATTCATATCTGCCAAGGAATCCACTTAGCAGATTCCTACCAGTTGCATTTCAGATTTGCCATTAAATGTTGAAAACTTGGTGCATGCTGGTTTTTTTAGTGTGCATCTGCAACTCATTGAACTCAGAGTACAGAGGTACTAGATCTTTAATGTGCATTCTTGATCTTGTTGTGCATATATGTGTGGTGGACACAGAAAAGGGTAAGACTTGGTAGATCTGCATAAAATATTGCCTTGGGAGATTGTAAAACAGATTACCTGTGATCCACCATGCACTGCTGAGGTTTGACTTTAGATGTCAGGACTATTTGTTAGAACAGCCCATGGTAGAACCCATTTGGTGGTTCATCCCATGAAAACTGATACCAACCAACAATTACAGTGTTCTTTGTTATGTGATGTTAGCAGAGGGGTATATGTTGTATGATCAGACACAAGAGAATTTGCACTAGTAGTACTGAAAATACTGAAGCATGATAGTGACTGACGGTAAAAAGGAATGCTGGTTCTGTTAGCGAAGAAAACAATGTTTGTTGAAGTGGTTACTGTTCATGCTCCCCATTTCAGCCTTGCTGTTAATGTTTTTTCAGTTTTGTTGTTATTTGAGCCGCTTGTTTTGCTCGTGGGGGGAATGATTTGAATAGATCCAGGATTTGGAAAGATAGGCAGGGAAGTGCGATGAATTTGTAACAAATTGCAGCATGTTGACAACAAATATGAAATAGTGCAATTATCAATTTTCTTTTATCCAATGGGGCAGCATGCCCCCAGATCCTTTTAGAAATTGTGAATATTTTTCCCCTAGTTGAAGTCCTGAAAATGTTGCATGAATAACAGCTTTTCCTCTCATGAATAAATGCGCTTTAAAATTTAAACTGTATAGTTTTTGTTTAAAAAAAAAAATTGAATGGCTGTTAGATAGTCTGTGTGTGCATTAAAATTTGATAAAAATCATCCCACTAAAAAAAAAAAAAAAAAAGTCACCAACTCAGTATTCTTTTTTTTTATTTATTAGACAGGCATTGGTGCAGGGCTGCACCAATGAAGACATTAAAATTATCTCTGCCTTCTTTAGTAGAAAAAAACAAAACTTCTTGGATTACAATATACGTTAAAAAATTTTTGGGGACAGAAGTAATGATTTTTGGTTAAACGGCGTAATGATTTCTGCAGTATGTCTGAGAGAAATGTGAAGATTTTAAGAATAGTAATGTGTGGTATGTGAACTTTATACTAATAATTCTTTTAAAATCTAAATTGCAGTAGAAGTCTTGATAGACTGAAAACTTGATGCACTTATTCGTGATGAGACAGCCTGTTCGTAATGTCATTTCTGTGCCTATCAGTTGAACGAGACAAGTCTGTTGATATATAAATATGTATAACACACACACACACACACACACACACACACACACACACACACACACACACACACACACACACACACACACACTGGCAGCTCACCTCACCTTTCTCACTCAACCCCACTTCCATGTCTTTTGTGAACAGATGACATTTACAAAACTGCATACACACAGGGGACTAGATGTAAAAAAGCATGAGTGCTTTTATATCCCATTATCCTCGATATAAAAGAACAAAATAAAATAAAATAAATAAATAAATAAATAAATAAATTTGCCTTGTTGGTTTGTCCCCCCACAGCAGCCAACCTTTCGGGGGCACCAGCACAGCAGGAATGCCGGGCCAGGCCAACCCTTTCGGAGCCCCAGCACAGCCAACTGGCTTCGGTGCCCCGGCCACCGCCGTGGTGGCTTCCCCCAGGCGGCTCCGGTCTCCAGCGCAGGCGGCTTCGGCTTCCAGCACTTCCCGGTTCAGAACGGTGGCTTCGGCATGGCTAGCACGGCAGGGGGTTTCGCTCCCTTCAGCCAGGGGGGCCCCCTAGTACAGCGCCCCCTTCCTACGGCATGGCCCAACAGCAGGGGTTCCAGGCCCAACCGGGCGGGGCTCCTGGGTTCCCTGCGCCCCAGCAGCCGGGCCTGGGAGGGGGTTGGGGCCAGATGGGGGGGGAGCCCCTCAGGCAACCTCGGCCAATCCTTTCATGGTGGGTACTGGTAGTGGTGCTCCTCCTCCTGCTTCTCATTCTGTAGTGGTGGTAGTGGTAACCCTTTTGGGTAGTCTTCTTAAGGGTAGATGCTCTTTTCTGTCTTTTATTCTTTGTTTGTTTTGGTTATTTTTTCCTCTCTCCCTCTCTTTTCATGTGCGTCCTTGTTTTTCTGTTTTGTCTCTTAGCTTCTGTCTTTGTTATGTCTAGTGTTTGTTAGTCTAGCTGTTTGTTAGTCTAGTGTTGTTTATGTCTATGTTATGTCTCTTTTTTGTCTACTTTTATGTCTAGCTGTTTGTTTTCTAGCTGTTGTTATGTCTAGCTGTATGTTAGTGTTGTTTTCTAGCTTTTATGTTGCTGTTTTGTCAGCTGTTGTTTTTGTCTAGTGTTTGTTTTGTCTAGCTGTTATGTAGCTGTTGTTTAGTCTAGCTGTTTGTTTATGTCTACTGTTTGTTTATGTCTAGCTGTTTGTTTATGTCTAGCTGTTTATGTCTAGCTGTTTGTTTATGTCTAGCTGTTTGTTTATGTCTAGCTGTTGTTTATGTCTAGCTGTTTGTTTATGTCTAGCTGTTTGTTATGTCTAGCTGTTTGTTTATGTCTAGCTGTTTGTTTATGTCTAGCTGTTGTTTAGTCTACTGTTTTGTTTATGTCTAGCTGTTTATTATGTCTAGCTGTTTGTTTTGTCTACTGTCTGTTGTTTATGTCTTTCTGTTGTTTATGTCTTGTCTGTTTATGTCTGCTGTCTGTTTGTTTATGTCTGTCTGTTATCTCTAGCTGTTTGTTTCATTTTTCTGTTTTGAAGATTGGTTTACATTGTCCTTCTTTCTCTCCTCTCCTCCCCCCCCCCTTTTTGTGTGCAAGTAGATTAAAAGAGAGAAAATAATAAAAGATTGGAGGGGTAGGGTGTTGCAATGCCAATATTCCTTCCATGGGTTTGGAACCTCTTACTTTCTTGTCATGACAATTTTGTTTTTTAAAAACTGTAAGTGATTGTACCATGCCTGTGTTTGTAGGATCACTGATCGATAAAAGACGTTGCCATTAAATTTCAAAGCACAAACTTGTACTGATGTACACTGAGAAGAGCACATTCTTTGGCTCAGTCCTTTGTTCACAAACATCAGTTTTCATTAAAAAAAAACAAACAAAAAAAACCCCAACAAACTTCATAGCTGATTGTATAATGTAAATTGAAACATGTTTTACATCAATTAGGAACAGCATTTGTAATCCATCCCCCAGTCTCTCTTTATGTAGCATAGTCATTGACATAATTTGTTTTGCAGCAGATGAGAACAGTGTACAGAGTAACATAAATCTGATCTTAACTGTGTAGATTGTCTCACCAATTTTTTTTTTCAGTCTTGTTTGTAGAATAGAGCTATAGACAAAATACAGAGGAGGATATAGTGTTCAGTTACTAACAGCTTGTCTCGTTCCCAATTTTTTGTTTTTGTTTTTTTTCCTTTTACGTAGTTTGGCTTTATGGCTTTTTTCTTTTCCTATGGGTAGCTGTGAGATGCTCAGTTTTTACTTCTAATGCGAATCTTATCCGTCTTTGATGTTTATCACCATTCTATTATTACTAGAAAATGCATGATTTTTCTGATGCATGCGCATGTGCTTGTACCTGGAAATGTACTCGGCTTCTAGTTTTGTTGATGCCTGTGCTTGTATACAGCATGTCACTTTTATGCCTTTTTCTTTGTTTTTTGGAATGTAGATGATGAATGCAAGTTTGTTTTTTTTTTAATTTTTTAAAAAGTGATTTCATTTACTGGTGATACTCCCTATGTTGTAGGAAAGTGAGATTGTGTGTGTGTGTGTGTGTGTGTGTGTGTGTGTGTGTGTGCTTGTGTATGTGTGTGTGTGTGTGTGTGTGTGTGTGTGTGTGTGTGTGTTGTGTGTGTGTGCTTGCGCATGCATGCAGATGTGTGTGTGTGTGTATGTGCAAACAAGCAAATACACCACTTCCTTGTCAGTTTAGAGCAGTTTTGCAATTTGGACTGTGTTTTTTTTGCATTTTCCTCCCAACTCCTCCAAATCTTATTCCTTGATAGACATACAAGGGGAAGAATAGCCTAGTGCTCAGACTTGGAGTGTTGAGCTTGTGATCTGATGGCCTGGGTTCAAGCCACCCTTGAGACACATTCAAGGGATTTTTCCTCAGCAGTTAACATCAGTACTGACTCCACACCTCCAGAAGTCCTTCAGATAAGACTCTAAACTGAGGTCTTGTGTGCTAACACATGCAAAACATCTTGCTCACGGTTAAAAATTGTTCCATCTTTCAGAAGAGTAGGCCATTACATCTCATTGGACGGATGACAATGCATGAACATTGGTGTCACGTTTAGACATAATCCGGGCAGTCAGAATATGGCTTCCAATAATCATAAGCTCTTGTGCTTGCACTAGCCTAGCACTGTTGCTTTAAGAATTGTACTATTTTAAGGGTGGCCACAGGCGCCAAAGTGGGATTACTTGCGACCACAGTCCTCATCGGAAAACTCCGCTGGGACTCTATTCTAACCCCAACATGTGACTTGTGTAATGGTAGGCAAACAGTTGCATACATAAAGTCTTTAGTGGAGCTGGGAGTTCTAGCTGAGAAGGCAAAGAAATTGAACTGTATAATTTTGTTTAATACACATATGCGTTGGTTGTAAATATATTCAGTGTCTGGTGGTCAGCCCAAGCTTGCTTACTTTGGGGATAGGTCACAAAAGGAAAGACAGAATTGAGGAGAAAAAGACTTCAGTTAGTCTTTGGAAGAATGATTATGATATGATGAAGGTGGATGCAGTATTGCGTCCTCTTTTGGGGGAACAATGAAAAGGTTTTCAGAAGCAGAACCATCTGTCTAATCAGTCATGTGTCATAATTAAATGATGATCATTATATTCATAGTGTAAAGAAATTATATGGCAGAGAAGAGTCAGAAAAAAAAGTGGAAAGTGAATATTTGAAGGTAAAATTAAAAAAAAGGACTGAAAATTGTATTGTTAGTTATCAACATTGATTTGGTATGTTCAAAATATACACTGAGAAAAGGGTCTGATCTAGCTTTCAAGGAATTAAAAAAGTAAAACCCCAAGAAAACCCCACAAAATGCTCAGGAGGAAAAGAGCAAATGAAGATGAGAAGAAAAAGAACAAGTGACGATTATGTTGAGCCTGGCTCATACTGCAATGATGATAGTGATGTTGTTGACAGTTCTACTGATGGACAGAGGAGGGGTGAGTGGTGGGGGTGGGGGTGGGGATGAGGGGGGGGGAGGGTTGCTGTGTGTTGAAGTGTGTGTGGTGTGTGGTTAGGTGACACATTAACTGTGTGTTTGTTTTTCGCACATATTGACTGGTCATGTATAATACCTGTGGTGTCAATACTGGCACCAGTCCACCTTTCTGTCCGTTGTCCAATGAACAAAGCTGTTTTGACTGTCAGGTTTATACATACTGTAGATTACTGTTTGAAGTTACATTGACTTTTACTGGTCTGTTGCAGGGTTATAGTATTTATTTGTCAGATTAACACAAACATTCTTTAAAGCCCTTTAAAAATTTAAAAAAAATTAATTTATTGATTTGTTTATTTATTTAATTTTTTAGACCAGTTTTGTAGCCAGAGAGCTCTTCTGATTCATAAATATATGTGTTGGTTTCATTGATTGATTGTTTTGTTTTTAAGCTCAACTGAATCGTATGATATTATATATGTGTGTGCTTTAAAAGAATTACATTTTCTTGTTATTGATAAATTTTGCATCGAAATATACACCTATTATATATTTTTTGTTGTTGGTAGTATTGCTGTGAGTGATGTTCATATTTTAGAATGTCTCAACATGTGAGGAAAAAAGCCACTTTTGATTTTTTCTCTCTTTTATTGTGCATGTACACGTATTGCTAGCTGCACTAATATTTTGCAGGTTGTATCATAACTGACATTATGTGGCGATGGTGCATGCTGTGTTTTTGTATGGTTTTGGTTTGGAAAATAACATGTAATCCGTTTTCATATTGTACATTGGTTTCACTTGACCATTTCAGTGCATACTTGCATTTGCTTGGGAAAATGTTGTGTGGTGGGTTTTTTTTGTTTGTTTTGCTTTATTGCCAACGAGAATGAAATACGGATAAAGTGTGAGGGTCAGTTTCTGTTGAATACAGAATAGCCATGAGATTGTGATGAAATGCTTGCAGATAAATATAGCATCCAGCCTTACCAGAATGCCATTTGTCATGTAAATAGTTAATGGATGTGCAATATTGAACACTAGAAATTCTCTTTTCAATTTCAAGGGTTTAAAAAAATCCACCCCAACTCATTGATAAACTTGCAAACCTGAACTGTGTCACCCCCCAAACCCATGTTTCTAAAAGTTAGAGCAGAAAGCAGTGTAGAGAAGAGTGTAAAAAGATTGGGGGGGGGGGGGGGGGGGGGGGAAACAAAAACCTCTAGCAAAAAGCACTGTCCTGTAGTGAACAGTTTTAAACAGCAAGGGCACCAACAGAAACTGTCTTGGGTCTCTTTCATGTTGGGTACATAAGACTGTACTTGTGACTTAATAATCAGAAACCAATGTAAATGTTGGGAATATTTTAACTTGGCCAGATTGTGCTTGTCATCCCAGTCCATATGGTTGATATTCATGCCCTGGAGTCAGTGCAATAAGGCATGAGCGTTGTTTATATATATAATATAAAGTATTATTTATACTCAGTCGCAGAAAAGTAATTTCTTTTTGCATCCATCAGTTCTGATTGTGTGGGATTTACTTTAAAAAAAAAAAATTATTCGTAGTTGGAGATAAACACGCAATTGCATTTTCATTTTGATTGACAATATATACAGAGATAATGGTGCATTCTGCTTTGTCAGAATACAGAGACAATTTTAAAGTAGCATTCTGTGTGAGTGCAGTGTAAACAAATGTGTTATGATCAAGCATTCCATTTTGATTGTCAGAATGCATAGACAATTTTAAAGTAGCATTCTGTGTGAGTCCAGTTAGTGTAAAGAAAATATCCAGAATTCTGTTTTGATTGTCAGAATACAGAAACAGTCTGAAGTAGCATTCTGTGTGAGTATAGTTAGTGTAAAGAAATGATCCAGAATTCTGTTTTGATTGTCAGAATACATTATGCAGAATTGTCAGAATACAGAGACAATCTTAACGTTCTGTGTGAGTCTAGTGTAAAGAAATGATCCAGAATTCTGTTTGGATTGTCAGAATACATTATACAGAATTGTCAGAATACAGAGACAATCTTAACATTCTGCACCAGTTCGAAGTACAGAAACGATCAATCTTTCCTATTTGATTTCCATTTTTGGGAGATGATCTTGGCTTAGCATTTTTGAATTTTACAGTGTACATGTATGTCAGTATATCATACCCGTGTCATAGTGACAGACAATCATGAATTCCATTTGATCGTCAGTAGTCCATCCAGTCTGGCATATTGTTATTCCTGTGTGTATTCCGCATCGCCAGTTTGCTTGCTTTGCCTAACATGTCTTTGCATTCTGCATGATGTGCATGTTAACCAAAGTTGATTTTACTGTTTTCCGTTTCAGTATTGATGTTTGCATGTATATTTTTTTTGTAAAGCATTATTTTTGATGTGGTATTTGTATTTACAAAAAAAATCCTGTAATTTTTTTGGCACAAGGTATGGGAGTTTTCTAAGAAACGCCATTTTTGAGGTTTGCACTTGCAGGCAAAACTATATGAAGATGATAAACAGCTGAAATTTAATTGATAAGAAGGAGCAGGTTATTTTCCATTGAACGGTTTAATTTGTGAATTTTTTTTTTTATCTGAGGAGTCATAAGTTCATCACGTTTTTTTTTTTTTCATCTTCACTCCCTTCACAATAAAGACACAAAACAGACAAAAGATGGAGTAATGGAGGGAGCTTCTACATTTAAGGGAAATAAATGAAAAAGAAAAGGGGTGAAGAGGTGGGGGGGGGGGGGTGGCAAGAAAGATAGATTTGAAGATTAAGGGGGTGTGTGTGTAGGTGTAGGGGTGTGTGTGTGTGTGTGTGTGTAGGTGTGTGTGTAGGGGTGTGTGTGTGTGGTGTGTGTGTAGGTGTGTGTGTGTGTGTGTGTGTGTGTGTGTGTGTGTGTGTGTGGTGTGTGTGTAAGGGAGGGTGAAGGAAGGAGAGGGGGGGGGGTCTCTTCATTCATTGGAAGAAAAGAAAGAGAGAAAGATTGGAAGAGGAGAAATTCTTCTTTTCGTAGGAGCACACCTCTACACATTATGTCGCCATCTGTGTACCTGTTAAGTTTCAGTACATTATATTTTAACCCCAAAAAAAATCATAGTTAATTCCCATGCCTATGTGCTATTTGTTTATTCATTTATTCTTTTATTTGTTTTGATCTTTAGTGCTAGTCGAGCCAAGTAGTCAGCACTGGCTTATTGCCATGACACTTTGCATGAATAATGATTTTGAATGGTTTTACATGACTAACCCGTTGCACTGTGTAATATAATATATGTAGAGGGCATGTCTTGTTGTGATTAAACTTTGTGCTTCATTCATTTATTTTGTGTTTGGCTGATTTTTTTTATCAAGCCGGTGCTTTTGGTTTGCATGCGGAACTTGTATCACTAACACAAGTAACAAACTAATATTCTTTGAATTATACATGTGTGCCTTTCTTCCTCTGTCTTGATCTGTGTAAACTTAACACTGTATTTCTTTGTAAAATCATGACAGCGGTTTTCATATTTAAAAAAAAAAAAGTTTCATTCTTTTCTTTTTACCTATTCCTTTCTTTTTGAAGTTAAAAAAACCCCCAAACTTTAAAAAATAAAACAACCTTTGTGTACATATTCAAACAAAACAGTTATTGAAAGACACAGTCTGCTGTTGAACAGGTAAGAGATGTATGAAAGGAAATGTTCTGTATAGAATTGAATAAATATTAAAACAGTTTGATAGACATGTATTATATCTTTAATACACTTAGATGTAGGTTATAAGTTGGTGAATTGTGGTTTGTTGTTTACGTACAAACTGCCAGTTTTCTACATACAACTCACACTGTTTTTACATACTGCCTCTGAGCTCTCAGATTGACGCAGTCAGGAATAACCCCCCCTCCCCCCCCTTTTTTTTTAAAAAGTAGAATGGGGGAGAGGGTTCTTTGTTTATTATCTTTGGTAAGAACTTGAAATATATTTTGGCAAAAGTGTGTGTGTCTTCCTCTGTTTGAAAATTTCAAATCATACAGAGGAAAAACAGACCTGTTTTTTTTCACAACTGGGTGGAAAAAAATAAGTAAATTATAATATCTCAGTTCTGAAACAGTCCCTTAATGGATGGTGTAGGTGTTGGGGTGGTGGTGGTGGTGGGTATTAATTAATTTTCTTCTCCCAGGTGAGGTCTCTCAGTTGAAGCTTTCACAGACTGTTAGTACACATGGACATAATTCATTCAAAATTAATGAGTTGTTGCCAACATCTGTTGCATAAGAGAAAGAGAAAAAATATACTAAAGAATGATTTAAAACAAAAATGGAGAATGGAAAGAGGGATGTTGAAGGGAGGGAGGGAGGAGGAGGGGAGGAAATATTGAAATATATGGTGATGATGACTGAAGCATCCAGGTCAGGACACACACACAAAAAACACCAGTGTAAAAAGTCTGCACTGGGGTTTTTTTTTCTCCTCTTTATTTATTTATTTATTATTATTATTATCATTATCATTATTATTATTATTATGATTATATTATTATTATATTATATTAAATTATTATTACATTAAATTATTATAATCATTATTATCATATTATTATTGGTATTATTATTATCATCATCATCATCATCATCATCACATTATTATTATTATTATTATTGTTATTATCATCATTATTATCATTATTATTATATCATTATTATTATCACTAACTGAAACGGGAATATCTGGCCGAGTTGATTGTTAAAGGCACAGTGGGACTCGTGCACACATTTTGTCTTTTAGATACTGTCACAGAGGCATGCATGCACAGCATGCGTCAGAGCACTTGTAAGCATACAGACACTCATGCATGCATATGTTGTGTGCCTAGGGCTCCATTATCCTCGAAATGAAAGAAGAAAAGAATGAAATAAATAAAGTAAAACACACACACACGTGCGCACACACATGCATGCATGTGCACGCGTGCACACACATACACGTCACACCACGCACGCACTGCACACCACACACACACAACACACACACACACACACACACACACACACACACACACACACACACACACACACACACACACACACACACACACTGTTATCATCATTTTAATCATCATGACATTGCCATTTCATGGATATTATTATAATTAAAAATATAATTATTTTCATCATAGTCATCATCAGAGTCATTATCATCATCAACTTTTACTGTTAGGTTAACTTGATGTTGTAAACATCATCATCATTAATTTTTCATTGTTAGATTAACTTGATATTATACTCTCTCTCTCATACACTGGCATGGACACATGCACACACACACACACACACACACACACACACACACACACACACACACACCACACACACACACACACACACACACACACACACTCAGGCTTCACACTTTCCCACAAAGACATGTGGTGTCCCAGGTAAGTTACACCGAAATCTACCCTGAAATCCACCCAACAAATGTTCGACCAAGTAAACAAGTGAAGCCTTGGATGCATGCTGGGTATAGTCAATGAACTCAGTTAAATCCGGAAAAGACTCTTAAAAAATCTTCATCACACATACCTGATCTACTGCCTACTTACACATTATACAAAGGATAGATCTACTAGGTGCATGCCTATCTTTTGCCTGTGCACACAAGGGAGATGTAAGATACTGATTACCCCATGAGGATGCTAGGGGCCTGTCAGCATAAATAGCATGCCCACTTTCTGGAAATTCTGTGTGAGAGATTGAACTCTCTTTTCTATCACTCTCTTTGTTTCTGCTTGTTCCTTTTCTTTTGGTCCTTTCCTTTTTGTCTGTTTTCTGCATTCTTGGTCCAGTCTCCTGCCTTTTTTTTTTCCCCGCAGAAAGATTTAAAATATAGCCATTCTTTCTTAAGCTGAAGTTGGATGCGCTAGGCCTGACTTGTCAGGTGCTCAATGGCAGTGCAAAGCATTCCTGCTCATTTGACAGACAACAGTGATTGCTGTATGAGAGTTAGATGAAGATAAGAACAGGTCTGCTGGACTGAGAGATCAGTAAGTCAGGCTTCTCTCTGTGTGTCTCTCTCTGTGTCTCTTCTGTCTGTCTGTCTGTCTGTCTGTTCTCTCTTCGTCTCTCTCTCTCTCTGTCTCTCTCTCTCTCTCTGTCTCCTCTCTCGCGTCTCTCTCCTCTCTCTTCTCGCTCTCTCTCTCTTCCTCTCTCCTCTCTCCTCCTCCCCTCTCTCTCTCTCTCTCTCTCTCTCTCTCTCTCTCTCCCCCCCCAATGAACTCAGAATACAAATAACTGATAACTGGTGGCATATTTTTTCAGAGAAGTGGGCACATAATGCACTTTCTGGTGTATACTGTATTAAAAATCAAGCCCAGCCTGAGCCCAGCATTTCTGTTGATTGTTGCTTGAAGAAGTATGTGCTTCTGGATGCTAAAAAAAAAGACAGAAAACAGGGGGGGGGGGGGAAGCTAAACACAAAAGCCCCCCCCCCCCCTCTCCCCAAAAAAAAAAATTGAAACCCACATTTCAGTTAACTTTTTGCTTAAAGCTCAAGCATGTTTGCTCTTTATGTCAGGATAAAATGAATAAACATATGAAAAATTTTAAAAAGGACAGAAAAGAATCTTTCCCCCCTCACAAAGTAAAGTGCATGTATGTATGATACATACAGAGTGATGTAGGTAGGATCTGAATGCATGCAAATTCATATGTCTGAATGTGATATCAGCAGTATAAGACGATCCAAAGAAATTTTACTTTTACAGACAAAACCTAAAGCAATGAGGATAAGGCAGATTCTCATTGCCAAAAAAATGTCTTTAAAAAAAAAAGAAAAAAAGTAGAAATCAAAAGCAGGAAGGTTACGCAGATGATATACTTCATTCTCCTCAAGCTGTTTACTTTTCACAATGTAGAAAATCTATGTAAAAAAAACAACAAAAAAACCAACCAAAACATACAGAGGTGCTTTACATGAATGTAACTTTATCTCAAGCTCCTTACACTTCATAGTGCTTAAAAAAAAAAAGAAGAAGAAAAGTGTATCAAAAGTACTTCACAAAAATGCATTATCAACACAAGACAATGCACGCACACAAACGCACACACACAACACACATATGCATGCACACACACACACACACTTACACACACACACACACACACACACACACACACACACCCACACCCACACCCACACACACATACACACACACACACACTCACACACACACACACACACACACAACACAACACAACGCACCGCACCGCACCGCACCACACCACAACCACACCACACACACACACACACCACATACACACACACACACACACACACACACACACACACACACACACACACACCACACACACACACACACACACACACACAGCCTCAGCACACAAGGGGTTAAAAAAAATTTTTTTTTTTTTTTTTAAAAGAGAAAAAGAATTTACTGTGACATGAAAAGGATGTAAATGTTGCAAGCTTTATTGATGTGCACAGCAGTTGAATTGGCATGTGCCGCTTGTGAAACTACGATCAATCTGCACTGAGTTTGTTGGGTTTTTTGTTGTCGGGTTTTTTGTTTTTGTTTTTTCTTAATAGACATTCCACTATTGATGAAACAACACAGCGTTCATAAGCAGCAATGTTCAATCCAGGAATAGCCTCTTTTATTTAAAGTGACTGCCCTCCCGACATGACATTTTCCTCTACTCTTTTTCGGAGCTTTGCCACTGAATTTCTCGGGCAGTGTGTCATTGACAAGTTAAAACCTGGCAGAGCCCATCCCTCTCCAGGTAGCAGTGTGCATGCTGGGTAGGTTTGTGTCTGTCCCACTTATTTCGGATGAGACTTTAAACTGATGTTCCATGTGAGAATGCTCACAGGACATCTTTCTTGCGCACACATTTTAACCCTTTCTGCCTTAGGGAAGAGTAGACCATTGTGTGCTGGTGGGAACGGATGACAGAATTTACTAAACCGCATGCACTTAGGGACTGGATATGTAAAAAGCCCAAGTGTGCTTATTCCATCATCTTTGACAGAACAGAATTAAAATAAATATAAAATAAAATAAAATAAAACACCTAGTCATGTCTGGCCTATTCTAACATGAAAGGTATACAGAGGTTTTAATGTGTACATAAAATGTACATAACATAAAAAAAAAATCCCTGAACTGGTGGAGCCCATCACTCCAGGTAGGTTGCATGCTGGGTATGCCTATGTCCTGTCAATCCCACTGGCCTGAACTGGCCTGGTCGTGTGTGAAAGGTGCATAGGGGTTGTCACACACGTACATATCAGAAAAATCCTTCATGCATTTTTTTTTTTTTTTTTTAATCAATAAGATTCTGAGATGGAGTTGATGAGAGGAATTCTTGAAAGCTCGGTTGGAAAGCATTTTCTCAATGAATGTCATTCATAGTTTAGCCGCACCAGACTTAGCATGTCTGACTTAAACCCTCTTGCATTCGGTGTCTCTAAACACAAACTGCCCCTAGATTTCGCATTCCATCCCGAAATCAGGTCAGGCACACATGCTTGCTGGCCTTTTCCTCCTTCTGAGTACATACCAGCAGCTGTAATTACTTCCATATATAATTACTCTACAGGGTTTCTCCTTCTAGCCTGATAGAGGTTTAACATGTGGTAGCAATTAGTGATGGTCACAGCATGATGGATATCTACTGTGTGTAAATCCTGGCAAATCTCGGATTGGGACTTGGGGGGGGGGGGGGGGGGGTAATTATTCAATCCTGGCAAATCCAAGATCGGGACTAAGAGGGTTAAAGGAGGATTTGAAGTGCCCCAAACATCCCCTTTGTGTGTGTGTACTCATGATACCCAATGTAGACGACTTGTTTTGCTGTATGTCTCACAGAGCGCATACACACGGGGACTGGATGTAAGAAAAAGCACATGAGTGCTTATTCCATTATCCTTGAAATAAAAGAACAATAAAATAATAATGATAATAATAGAGGACTCGTTTTGCTGTGTGTCTGACAGAGTGCGGCGGCCCAGCAGGCATTGCCCCCCAGAGGAAAGTCCACCAATCCCTTTTTGTGACGACTCTCCTGTCAGCATCTTTCTCCTCCGCCTCCTCCTTCTCCTTCACCCAGCCCAGGCCTCGGGGCCTCGATTCTCCTTCTCCTCCTTCTCCTGGACAGCCGTGGACACTACGTTTCCATGGTGACTGTGGAACAGCTGCAACCCTCTCCTTGCCATTATTCCGTTTCTTCTCGGCTTTTTTGAATCAGCGCCACTGTGTTAACGTGTTAATTTCGCCTTTTTTTTTTCTTTTTTTTTTTTTTAAAATATAAAAAATATACATATTGGGTTATATGACTTTCTCCTCCCGTTTTTTGTTTCGTGCTCTCTGTGAGTGTACTACGTACATGTCTACAACATGGATGCAGACAGTGGTCATTGATGGGTAGGTCATTGTGATATTTGTACGGAATAATGGCTTGATGGTAGTAGCTGTAGCTTATTAAAAACCTGTTTTGTTTGTGTAGCAGGTTGGATCAAAATGTCTTCTTTGTTATCAATGAACTTTTGGGTTGCTTGGCCCGTTTGTGGATTGTGGTGTGGCTTTGAATTGAATGAATCACTGTCTGGAAAGGGAATGTTTGTAAGGTCGAAGGTGGGGGGGGGGGGGGGGGGGAGGAGGAATAAATAGTGGCTATTGTTTTAGTTTTTTTATGAACAGCATACACATGTTGGGGTTGTTATGGGGAGAGAGGGACCAGAGAGAGAGAAGAGAGGGGCTTTTTAACTTTTCAAAGATATGAACCAGACTTGTGAGAGGAGACTTAAGGAATGATAGTTCAAAGGCAAAAAAAAACAACCCCACCATATTTTTGTCACAACAGTTGTCTGGACAGATTTGGGTTTATAGAACTTTGAAGTTTATGACTGAGGGAAATCAACCCACAACAGCAAATTTATTGATTGTGGTCCTATTGTTAGCTGCAAGGAGATAAAACCATACACATATAATAGGTACAGAATACTGGTGGGAAAGGGAAATGACAACAATTTCTACCCGAGATAGACAGAAAGGAAAACAAAACCAAAACAAAAAATCTCTTGTCAGCAGTGGGCTTCTGGCCTTGTTGACAGTATGTAAATGGCTAATGATTGTATAAAAAAAAAAAAAAATCACTGCAAGCTTGACGTAAAAATCAATCTTAACCCTTACAGTACTGAATATCTGCTGACAATTACTTCCCCTATCCTGAATTTCTGCTCTGGCGCTCTCCCCTTCAGTCCTGTCAGGCGATTTTCCGGCGGTAAAGGTACCAGAGGAGGGTTTGTTTATACTATAGTGACCCATCATGCGGCTAACTGGCATCAACGGACTGGGAAAGTAGTTTTGATACGGCAAACACTGCTCCTTTCCCACGAGAATGTTTATAAAGCTTCGTGTGTGTGGTATATGTAAAATTTACCATAGTACCCATTTTGCACTCTTCTGCGCTTCAGAAACCCAGGAATTGAAGGAAAATTTGGTTGCTCCGGTTTTCCTCCTTACAGGACTGAAGGGTAGCAGAAAGCTGAGCCGGAAAACAGGCTTTCCGTGTTGAAAGGGTTAAGCTTGTATCACCTGGTGCATGTATTTACATGGAAAAGGCCCTGGAGACCAGTTTTGTTTGTTGTGGAGTTTTAAATGGTCATCAGCTGCACAGAGTATGTAGCTCCCTCAATGAAATCGAATCAGTTTGGTCATGTCTGTCAGAATGCTTTGTTCTTAGAAAGAAGAATTTATTTCAATACTAGCTACAGTGTATACTTTGACTAAATACAGAAGGAGATTGGACCAAAAAACCCCAGCAAAAATGCAAAAGGAAGAAAGAAGTGTGAGGGCCTTTTTGGTACAGATAACTACGGTGTATTCTATATACATATATATACATAGATTGTAAAAAAAGAACAGAAAGCTTGATTGTTGGATCAGGAATGGTGCATGTAAGCATCTTGTAGGGGTTTGCAATCATTGCATCGTAGGAATGAATATTTAGACTTTGTTTTATCATCCTTTTACATTATCTGCTTTTTTTTTTCTTTAAATTATTATTATTGTTAAGCGTAATATTGTAAGGTTTTTTGTGTGTTGTTTTTTTTTTCAAATTAAAAATGTAAGTTAATAATATAGACGAAATACAATGACAGCAATAAGAAAGTGGTCTTCTGTTTGTTTTATTTGAACTTTTAAGGGCAGGATGTAGGGAGAGGAGCATGGGGAAGAAACATATAGGCATGACCATGATTCACAATGGGCATATATATGTAATTGTTGTGTGCATGCGTGCGTGTGTGTGTGCATGTGTATGTGTGTGTGTGTGTGTGTGGTGTGTGTGTGGTGTGTGTGTGTGTGTGTGTGTGTGTGTGTGTGTGTGAGAGAGAGAGAGAGAGAGAGAGAGGGCATGCACTTATACATACATATATATATATATATATTTATATGTTTTCACCGGCGCTGATACAGCTTACGTGGTTAACTGGATCATACACCTAATTTTTTTGGTTTAACTGGTATGTGTGAGGACTTACTTAAAAAAAAGCTTTTGCATCTGCCCAGCAGTTTCATTGCTTTCTATTCGCAGTTTGTATTTTTTTTTTCTTTTTGAAGGTTCGAGCACTGTTGCAAGTACAGTTTGATTACCGTATTGCTGTTATATTTTATTTTGTTGTTCTTACTGCGACATTTTAATCATTATCGGTTGATGAAGTTGTCATTATTCATCTTTTTCAGCAAAAAAGTTTACTTCGGTGTTTTAATGAAAATCTTGTTTGTAGGTCCTAACCCCCTGAATTGTAAAATGACCTGGATGAATGCTTAGGGTAACCTGAATGATAAAATTCATGTTGAACTGGACATGTATGTACACATTTTGTTTGTTCGCTATTGCTTTTTAAAAAAAAACCCAACTTTTTAATCTGAACAGAGATGTCCCAGGTTAAAGGAAAGTACAGATATTGATTGATCGAGACAGGAATCATCGAAGGAAAGGCGCACACCATCGACGAATGTGTTTGGTTTTTGTGTCATTGAGCGTGCTCATGTGTGCACAACGTATGCACAGCAAAGCTGTCCGTTTTTCTTTTTTTTTTTATACGCAAGTAGATGGATTTACATGAAGTGATCTTTCCCCTGTCCCTTTGTGTCTGTGTGTGTGTGTTTGTTGTGTATAGTGCACATGCGGTCCTTTGTTCTGTGAATGTATATTGCAGAAGGCATATTCTGTACAGCACTGAATGAATAATCTCATATATCATATGTCACAGTCTGAACTGTCCCATACCATTCCCAAGCTTGGAATTATATCTTTTTTGTTTTTTTTTCCCTTCTTTTTCCCGTTGTTTTCGTTTTAATGTTTAATCAACACTCGGTGCTAAAGGCTGTGTGCGTCTGCCCCTTTCTCGTTTTTTTGTTTTGATGCGTTTTGTTTCGTTTGTTCCTTCACAGCATTCTGTCCTGCTTTTTTTTTTTTTTTTTTTGTTGTTCTCTGTGTGGAGCAGTTAGTTGTGGATGTGCCACTGTAACATTTATTTCCAGTGTTGCCGAACAAAGATGTGGTGGATTTGTTTTCCCTCTCTCAGCATACGTTAGTGTTCTCCACATCAGGACATTGAAGTCGTATAATGATGTTGTGTTTTTATGTGTTAATTAATGTGGCAAAAGGCATTAAAGAGACCTCGGCAAATATCCTTCCTCCCCCCACCCCCCCCACCTCCCTCACATGCACACACAGCATTTGCACACACACACACTCTTCTCTTAAAAGTGGAATATCTTTTTTTTATGTGTTGGGGGAGGGGGGGGGGGGGGGTACTGATGATTTTGGAGAGATCAGATGGTGACAGAAAGTATACAGAATTTATTGAAAATATTTTTTTCAAAAAAAAAAAAGAAAAGAAAAACAACAACAAAAAAAAACCCTCAAAGTAACCCCCTCCCCCTACTTCTGAAAATTTCGCATTCATGAAATTTTTTTTTTAATAAACCAGACCTCCCAGGGAATCAGTTTGATGTAGTCTTGATCCTCCCCTCCTTTCGTCAGCACATTATGCGAAGTACATAGGAAGATCAGCATTTTCTGTGTTCATTGTAGCCTGTAAATTCGTATTATATCTATCATCTGCTTATTGTGTTATTATGTCAGCTCACTGTGCAATATAGACTCTGGGTAGTGACCTTTCATGTGTGCATTTTTTTGTTTGTGTGCTATGCCCCAATGTATTACTTGTGTCTTGTGAATTTTTGGGTAACAAAGATCTGGTACCTGTCAACTCTGTAGCTTCATCTGTACTTGTGTTTTTCTCTCCTCCCCCCCCCCCCCCCCCCCCCCCCCCAACTCTTGTTTGTTTGGTTTTTTTTACTTTAGTAAATGGACTTTTGGTGAGCTGTCTGTCATGTTGTGTATTTACTGCATATGACTTATCATAAAAGTATTATTATTTTGGCTCATGTGTAACGGCGTCTCTACTCTTTCAGCATTTATTACAGTGTTCCTTATGGTGTTACAGCATAGCACAGTCCTTGTTTGTAAGTTCACAGCATAGTAGCTACCATGCTCACTCAACATAGAAAAATACATTGGCCAGTTCTGAGACCTATTGGACTGGATTGGTAGTTCTGAGATCTATCGTCCTTAATAAAGTTGACACATATAGATGGTTTGTTTTTAAACTGACTGACTATGGCCCTCACCTGAAGAAGATCATCAGTGACACTTGTTCTTTGATCTTGGCTTGGAGGTGTTCTTCCTTTCTGCCACTTTCCATCGGATATCGGCCTCAGAGTCCCATCTCTTGTGCTTTCTAGATCCTCTCTCTTTTTAGTTTGGAAGTGTGTGTGTCAGTGTCTGGAGGGAGTAGTGTGTGGAGACCATCTTCTGTCCTGTGCCCAGTTTGTCTCCACTTTCTCTCTCTGGAGTGTCAAGAGGGACCACCCCTGGCATCAACTGGCACAAGGGTATCAAGGTTTTGTAGATTCAGTGTGGCTTGTTTCCATGGCATTAATATCTGACATGTCAACTTGTATTTCCTTTAATGATTCCAGCATTAGTATCAAGAATACTCTGTGTGTGGGGTGTGTGTGTGTGTGTGCATGCGCGCGCTTATGAGCATGATTGGATCTTTCTTGACATGGCGTTGTTGCAGTGAAAGGCTGAAGAAGACGGATCAGCCTGGAGCAATTCATTGAAAAACGCTTTGTGCGGTCCTCCCAACAATCATCTTCAAGGCACTGCTGATGCTTTAGAGCATGATTATAGCCCATTTTGTTTGTTATTGTGTTGCTAGACATTTTTAAATATATTATTATCATTTTTTTTTTGTCGTTGCTAGACATCGCTTTTTGCATTGTAACTGATAATTGCACTTGTGTTTAATAATGGTTTTTCCCCCTATTGTTTCGCTTGGTGAAAAATTGGAAAGGAAAACCTACCCGAGACATATCCGTAGTTTATTTAGGAGGAGTTTCTTCTTTTTTTTTATCAGGTGTGTTCATGTTCTTTTCTACTTTTCTTCAGAGTAACAGTATTGGAATTTTTTTTCCCCAGTTAGCCTGGTATTTCAGCTCTCTATTTCATTATCAGTCAGCAACTTTTGAATTTGTGGTTGGTTTTGGTTTCTGTGATGTATTGTAAATGTTCATGTGACCCTCATAGTTAGTAAGGTTAGGTTTTAAACAGCATGGATGAATTAACTTGCCATTTTGTCCTTCCAGCATGCTATCGTAGCCATGATGATAGCTTACTGTAGTGTGAACCCATTGGGTTTTTAAAAATTTTTTTAGATCAGATTTGTGACCCATTGTTCACATGTTAGATATACATGGCATCTTTAGCAGCAGAAGTTCACTATATTGTAATTCGTCTTACATCTACATTGTATCTCTGAAGGCAACTTGTGTTGGGATCAAGCTGGTTATGTATGTAAACTTGCAGAGATGTGTAACTCCTGGCTTGCGATATATATACATGTAGGTATTGTCAACGTGCTGTTTTGTGGTCTTCATGTGGTGTATGTAAGCTGTGTTGGTTGTCTGTCTACAGGCATCACTGTCCTGTGGCTTCTGTACTTTTGTACAGTTATTCTGTGTTGAACTGCTCCACCTTATTTGGTTTTGTTTCTTTGTTGTGGGTTTTTTTTGTTTGTTTAATTGGTAGTGATTTCATTCTTTTTGCTTTTTTGTTGTATTCAACCCCCAATAACCCCATAAACTTGCAAGATTCGAGTTGTATTTTATGTTTTTTTTTTTCCTTTTTTTTTTTTTTTTTTTTTTTAAAGATCTTTTGTTTCCTCCCCTTCACCCCAGATGCTGCCTGTCATTCACCCCCAGAGACCAAAGTCATCTATCTGTAGCTGCTGCACATTTTGCATTTAGCTTTATACTTTTGCAATTGTAATCTGCCTGCACATCAGTTTGACCATTTTCGTCTTGATATAAATGTGTGTGCACTGTTAACGGAATGTATGTATGATTTTGTACGCGTGGTTGATGTGCTTGGTTTCTCTGTGGTCAGGGGTCTTGCTTTTGTTCTGAAGGTTGGAGCTCTTTAAAAAAAATTTTTTGTTATTACCCATGTTGGTGTTTGAGTCGTATGTGCTGTTCTTATCTTCATATGTGGTCATGTTTTTTTGTCAATGTTGAAAAAGCCCTGACACCCCCAGGTTTTTTTCTTCTTAATGAAAAGAATCAGCTGCACTATTTAATAATAAAATATCATAACATGCATTAATGGAAATCAGTTCAGAAGTTGAAACTGATCTTGTACAGTATTCCGGTTTTTCTTTCTTTTCTAAGTGTGGAAAAAGAACAAATGACTTTGTGCTGCATTTCTTCCCCACCATCATCATCATCATCCCTGAGCTTTTTTTCTCTCTTTTTTTTTTCTTATGTGCGAACACCTTTGTCACTTCATTTCTGTTTGCACAAAATTCTACAGATGACCTTGGCCGTTTCGTCAGTGTATAATACACCATTGTACTGATCCTCCTTTTAGACATCAAGTACGTGTACTCAGTGTGTATGTCTTTGTTTATAGCCAAGTTCAGCGCTGTCAATAACGGTTGTGAAAGCTAAAGGACAGAGTTTTTATTATTTTCTGCTGCTCAAAAGGTTGATCAAGACAATTTTCAGGAAGTGAGAGAAAGCTTTGCATAGATCTTGTGTCGTGTCTCGTGTCGTCTCTGTACAGAATACCAGTTAGGTCAGATTTTGGAGGGAGAGAATGTCGTGTCACGTACTATGTTGTTTTTGCCTTGGGATGCTGGCTACCCATTGAGATCAACCCATTGTGTGTAATCGTTTATGAAAATGGCTGTGTACATTCGCTGTAACATTCCTGTGGTATTTTATTCTGTGAGGCTTTTGTATCTTGTGGTACTCACTCTGTCAGTAAGGTTAGCAGGGGCGGTTTGAAGTGTGTGTGTGTGTGTGTTTACATGTGCAAGCATATGTCTGTGTTTCAGAGTGTGTTTACTTGCATGAAATCAGCAAGTGCTGTGTATGTTTTTCACTCTGTGGTGTGTGGGTGTGGGTGTTGAGAAGAGAGAGAGAGAGAGAGAGAGAGAGAGAGAGAGAGAGAGAGAGAGAAATCAGTATGTGTGTGAGTGTGTGTGTGTGTAAGAATCTTGCACATTGATACTCTTTGAGTTTTGAAAAACAGAAATGCTTTGATAAGTGTCACATCAAGAAACATGTTACTGTTACAATAGTTCGTTCCCTCCAAGCTTTCAAATGTTTTTATTCCTTTTTTTTTTTGTTTTTATTTTTTGGTGTTAGGCATTGGTGAACTGTAAGAAACTTGTTCTGAGTTAAGTCTTCTGCTGTACTTCTTGCTCTTTCAGTTTGTCGTCTTGTTGCTAAACTTCACTAGCATCATTCTTCATGGGGAAATATATCATTAGTCAAATAGTTGTGGACCTGTTGGTTTATATGTGTGTGTGTGTGTGTGTGTGTGTGTGTGTGTGTGTGTGTGTGGCTATGTGTGTGAATGTGTGCCCAGGGGGGGGAAGAGAGAGAGAGAGATGTTTCCCCCATTTGTTTTCGTTATGACTTTGGGAAAACTTTTTTTTTTTTAAATTGGGGTAAAATGTGAATCCGCATGATACAGGAACTAGCACAGAGTGCTAAAGTGACTCTACCTACACCCTTCACCCTTTCGCTGCTACCATATTTTGCTCAGGCACATGCTGGACGAAACAGAGAGAGCGTTGAATCGTGACGAACAGCAATCATCAGCTGAGCATCGCTGGCGACAGTTTCTATGACGAGCAGTTCGTCAGCAGCGCAGTAAAGAGGTTAAAGCCAATGTCTCTGATGATGATTATTTTGTTGACAGTCTGCCATGACTGACAGTGGAGTACAGTACAATTAATTTACTGCACTGCACTGCACTACACTACCACTGCACTATACTACCACTACAACACAACATAATACAACACAACACAGCAAATTAATATTAAAAGTCGGTTTCCTCAAAGTCAGAATGCAGCTACCTTAAATGATGGGGAAAAAAATGGTCGCATACACAGAAATCTCACCAATGGTGAACCTCAGAGCTCCAGCCAAGAAATGAAAAAAAAACCAAACCTAAAACAAACCACCCCCCTCCCCCATTTTTGGTTGCTTTTGATAAAGGTGAATAACATACCATGAACCAAATTGACTCCCACATGTCACTTCAAGCAAGAAGAAAAAAAAGGAGTTTTGAATATTTTTCAGAAAATGCTGGGGGCTTTACTGCACAGGGGTAGACTCTGAAATGATCATTGAACATTGCCCAAAATCTTCACTGCCTTTCCCCAATAATTCAACACTCCTTAGGGAGTTCAGGTTGAAGAGAAAAAAGCATGAATCATCTCTTACATTTGAGAACTCTAGAAGTTTCACATCAAGATTTTGTAATTTTAAAAAAACTATTCAGAAGTCAATGAAATTCAATAGCTGCATTTCTTTGTGTTACACAAAGGAATGTAATCTGTGTTTAACTTTTGTTTCATGCAAACACGCATACACATGCAAGTTCATCAATGTAATCTGTGTTTTGTTTCATGCAAACAAGCATACACATGCAAGTTCATCAATTATTATTATTATTATTATTTATTCTTTTATATTGAGGATAATGGAATAAGCAGTCGTGTGCTTTTTTACATCCAGTCCCCATGTGTATGCAGTTTTGTAAATCTTGTCATCTGTTCCCACTGGCACACGATGGCCTACTCTTATGAAAAGCGGAACAGGATTTAACGTGTGTGCAAGATGTTCAATCAATAAAGTTGTTTTTTTTGCTGTGAGGGACAGCAATTAAGATCTGATGACTATATGTACTAGCAAGTACTCATAGTATACACTCAGGGGCACACCTTTTTGCATTGTTCATACACACATAATAAGAGAGAGAGTTAAAACATCACATACATTTATCAGTTAACACACAAAATGGAACATTAACATAAATGAATAAAATAAATTTGACACCCACACAAACTTCCCAAGAAGACCACCCGATAGAAGAATTCTTGCATACGATCCGTTTACTTCACACTTTAAATAATGTAAATGCATATTATGTCACAAGTTTACTGCAAATGATCCATACCAGATAAAATGGGAGTTCAAATGAATGGGGGTGAATTTGATCAGACGGCAGACAACAGCAGCAGCAGTTACTGCTCCTTCACTTCCCAAAGAAAAGAAAATAATGTCTAACTTCTTTCTCAATGCTATTTTTGTATTTTGTACCACTTTGTGTCACAGCAGTGGCGTGGTGTAAGGTGGCGAGTCGTGCAAGGTATCTCGCAGCGAGCTGGGTCTTGCAACCGACAAACAGTAGGGATCGCCCTACTCTTTTTACTAAACAAGGAATGCACCTGAATACACTTTTAAACTTCAAGAATCTAACATACATTAAATGGCGTTCGGAGTTTAAAGAAACAAAACAACCTAAATGGCATCTAGTTATATGGTTTTATGACTTAAAAATACAAAAGCTAACCCTAACCCTAACTTTAACCCTCACCCTATCCCAGACCCTAAACCTAACTGTAACCCTTTTTTTTACAGTTGTAAGGATTCAGTTTAGGGTCTGGGATAGAGTTAGGGTTAGGGTTACTTCAGTGTATTCTGGTTTTTTAGTATGACCGCCATTTTTTCTTGTGCGCGAGTTGCTGGAAGAGCCTCTCACCAAGTCTTGCGAGATACGCGCACCACTCGCCGCCTTACAACGCTTCAAATGGGCACGGCTTGCCCGACTTGCCAGATAATCGCTTAACTCGCCAGTTACAATGCGCCTCAGATTTCTCTCTGTGAAATTCAGGCTGCTCTCTCTCCCGGGGGAGAGCGCATCGCCACAAGTGCAGCGCCTACCCATTTTTTTTTCATTTTCCTGTATGCAACTGTATTTGTTTCCCCATCAGAGTGGGTTTTTTTTCTACAGAACCTTATCCTATGCTCAATGAGACAGTGCAACCACTTGGGTCAGAAAAAAAGAGGACAAGGGTCTTACATCAGATCTTTGGTGCCCAGATTATTTCTCTTCAACTGAAAATTAGAGTTGTTGGGGCACTGCTGTGAATTTTTCAGGGCAAGAATAATCTGCTGGAGCCCATCTATCTGTGGATATGTTTGCAAATAACCACCATGACCTTGATTTGCAACATGTAGATTGGATGTCTGGTACTGTAGGTACCTATATTAGCCAAGTGCGCAATTTGAGGAAATGTTAACTGATTGACTTGCAATATATATAAAGCTACAATCACTACCCATGTTAATAGTATTTATCGTTCATGGGCAAGTATTTTGTTTTGTAAAATATCACTTTTCTTTGAAATTTAAAAAAAGTTTGAAACAAATAAATTAAAAGGAGTAATATCTACAAAAAATCTGGGGAAAAGGGTAAAACGGTTATTTTTTCTCATAAAAGGAAGAGTAAAAGGGGGATGTCTTCACACACATGCTACTGAATATGTCCATTTGCATGTTGGGTATTATTGTGCAATGCAGTGTGGGTGTGGGTGTGTGCCCTCAAGCACATGCAATGTATGGATGTAAGCTTACATTTCTCTCTGAGTTTGTAAGTATAAGCATGTGTGAAGACGCATATGGATGCCTGCTCACTCAAACAGATTTCATGGAAGCTGTGAAGTTACAGGGAAACCCAACAGCAGAAAAACTAAAGACTGCATCACCTGAATACAATCAAATTAACATAGATATAAGATCAGCTCTGTTGGAACAGGCAGACAGGCAGGTAATAGGTACAGATGGAATGTGGAGCACACACAACAAGGCATTTAAAAAAAATCCAGGTCCATTTTGCCTACCTCCAAGTCTTCGCCAACAACCCAGAATTTTGTACTACCTTCTTCCTAGAGGCTCTGAGAAGTACAAATTCCTACAACCTGCCAATTGTCTTCTCTTTCAATGTATACATGTATCAAAGACATCGTCTTTTTGTCCTAATTGTCTTCTCTTTCAATGTATACATGTATCAAAGACATCGTCTTTTTGTCCTAATTGTCTTCTCTTTCAATGTATGTATCAAAGACATTGTCTTTTGTCCTTATTGTATTCTCTGATCTTTCAAAGTATGTGTCAAAGTCATCATCCTATTGTCCTTATTGTATTCTCTTTCAAAGTATGTGTCAAAGTCATCATCCTATTGTCCTTATTATCTTCTCTTTCAAAGTAAGTATCAGTCATGTCCTATTTCTTCTCTTTCAAAGTATGTATCAAGTCATCGTCCTATTGTCTTCTCTTTTCAAAGTATGTATCAAAGTCATTCGTCCTATTGTTCTCTCTCTTTCAAAGTATGTACCAAAGTCATCGTCCTATTGTCCTGGACTCTGAAGGCTGTTGGACGGTCTGGGTGCAGGAGAAGCAGACATTTTTCTCCTGGCCAAAAAAGCCGTCACCTTTTCTACCCCTGAAAAAAACTGTCCTGCGGTTTGTTGAAGGCAGATCTACTACCAAATCTCATTCAAACGTCACACAGCATTCCCATCTAATCTCTAACCTGGAGGCATGATGACTTGCGTTCACATGTTTTACTTCTCTCAAGTCATTTTTATCCTTCTCTCACTTTCAGTTTGCAGTACAAATGACGATAACTTGACATGAAAATTGGGATCTAAATAAAGACATTTTAATTAAGCCATGTTTGCCCTCCCCTCCCTGTTCATGTTTTTCTCAGAACCAATACTTCTCAAACGTTTCTCTCAAAACTGCTACAGTGATAGAAACAGACTGGGAAAGGAGGGGGGGCTGAAATAATAGTACACACGTCAACAGACCACATCAAGCACGACACTTGCTTGGCAAAGAATAGCCATGTTTGCAATGTGGACTGTCAAAGCATCAAATGTCCACCAATACAGAAAGAAATTCTAATCCAAGGTGTCTGTGTGATCTATTCAGAAACCTGGGAGTGCTCTTTGCTAGTAAGCAGCAAAATGACGTCTTTTAATTTTTTTTTAAATTTATTTGTTTTTTTTATATAGTTTTTGCAAAATGACATGTCAAATCTAATCCCTAGATCATTTTCCCCATCAGCCAACTGTCATTGTGACATACATCCGAGGCCAAAGTCTTGGCAGGCAGAAAACAAACCGTTTTTGTTATTCACTTACACTCATGTATCGGAATGCTGAAAACAGTAAGGCCTTTTTTTTTTTTTTACAATATGTGGAAAACACTGGTATAACATTCATTTATATCAGAAGAATTAAAAAAAGAAAAAAGCAAAGAAAGAAAAAAAACCCAAAACACACCAAGAAGTCAAGAAACTGAGAGTGTGAACAAATGTTTAATGGACATGCATGCTCTATGTACTTGGATGTAGGCATATGTGAATAACAATCATCACGGGAAAAAAAAAAAATCAAGAGTGATATGTATGAATGATATTCTTTTTCTGTCGCGTATACAAAATTATTAATAGCAATTCTTCATCTTTATAAAATATGTACACAAAAATCTTGAAAGAAAAAAATAAATCCAGTATTAATAATCACTCTCCACACAAAACAGAAATTGAATTCTGAAAAATAAAATACAACATTCACATATATTTAACTTGTCTAAATAAAGATTCACCGATTTTGTTAAAATGAATGTCATCAATGGTCTGCTAAAATGTCAGTTTTACACAATACTAATCCATTTACACTTTTCTTCAAGCCACTGATGAAATTTTTCTTGATGAATTCAATAATGAAATGCGTTAACATACTGCAGACTGAATTACCTGCAATAATTGGTAATAACTTGGTTCCATGCCTGCAAACCCTTTTGTTCAAACAGTACTTTACGTCAGAAACCAAAGCACACTTACCTGCACCATACACTTTCAACCTTATCACAAAGCAGATCTTGGTGAAAACGTAAACAAAAAATAAATCAACCTCTCACCCTTCTGTTTTCATGTCCTGTTCAACTTTAAAAAATAAAAGATATTTGCATCTCGTTATATGCTGTTCATTCAGATATTCAACCTCTTTATACCTCTTTAAGAGGTGGAAAACAACACAAACATTCCAAGTAACTCCTCGCCCCTACATTCCCTCCACCCTTGTGAAAAAAGGGACCAAAACAACAACAGCAACCCCCCCCCCTCTTCCCCCAAAAACAAGCAAACAAAAAACAACAAACAAAAAAACCCCAAACAAATAAAAAAGAAGCAAATCCAAGCATAACAAATCAAACACAGAATCCCGTTGAGAACTAGTGTAACAGCAACACATCCCAGACTTTGAAAAAAAAAAAAAAGAGAACAGAGAACGCAGTCATTTAAACACCTAGGCTACCCATGTATACAATAAACGGGCAGTTGGACCTGGCGAGTTGAAGAAAGGGGAAAACTTGACCCAACATCTAAAACTGAGTGAGTTTTCTCTCTCCCTGGTGAAAGATAAGGCTGTAGCAGACAGTGGTGATATTTTTCCATCAGTGCTACCTACGGCAGTACAACTGGCAGAAAAACCACATGCGCACACACGCACGCACACAGAGAGAAAGGCCTAAGAGCTGGAAAGGCAACAGCAGAGAACGCTGCATCAATCACAGCAAAGCCAAGATAAATCAACACACCAGCTCAAAACGCTTCTTGCCTACACACTCAAGAAAATCAAAACATCGACTAGGATTTAAACAATATAACCCGCTTCAGCCCCGGAAACTGAACAATGTCCCAAATCTTTACATCAAGCATTTGTGACAAAAAATTAAGTGGATCTAATCCCCTTACAAATTTCGCAAAATTTAGGTGATCACATCTACTCTATCAACGCATTGCCCCCTCCCCCCCAACACGAAAACATTTTCGCTGAACTGTTGTTAGGATTCATACTACATTAGTACCACTTACGCTACAAACCATGCCCCACTCTCTACCCCAATTTTTTTCCCCCCGAAGCCATGGGAAGACTGGAAACATTCATGAAGTTCATGTAAGACCTATTCTCTTTTTCAAACAGAGGGGTAAGGAAGGGGTAGAACATACATGTGAGTTGTACAGATCTCTTCACGAAGCTGGTATTCAAGATTAAAAATTGAAACAGAGAGAGAGAAAGAAAAATATATATCATACAAAGGCTCACACTCCAATTTGCTCAGTTCGTTCCGAAATAAATCCTTAGAAATGCCACACAAAATCATTCGTGCTTCCCCCCCCCCCCCCCCCCCCCCCATATTTCCAAAATAATGATAAAAAAAATCTTAACCTTCTTTCTTTCTAAAAAAAACAAACAAAAACAAAAATCAAAAACAACCAACTGATAAATAACTAAACAAACAAACAATCAAATAAACACAAAAAAATAGAACAAACACATCAATAAAGAAAAATAACAAAAAAAACGAACCAGCAAAAACAAAAACGAAAACAAAAAAAAGGGAGAAAGACAGCATCCTGTCACCCTGATGACAGCTGAAAGGCCAACAACGCAAGCAACAGGAGCACTGCTGATTGATGCGTCCACAACAAACCAGGAGCAGTTGAAAAGATTAGGGGTGGGGGGGGGAGGGGGGAACAAAGGTGGAAGGAATGGAGAGGGGGAGGGGAAGGGAGGAGATGTGGTCCAGGTGACCTCAGCAGACATCCTGCTTGACTGTCTTGAGGATGAGGTTGGTCTGATG
>CM060335.1:30909231-30916731 GCA_030674155.1 Stramonita haemastoma | reverse complement strand
CTGCCCAGAAGCATGCATATCTTGTGCGTATGTTTTTGTTTTTTTAAATTTCCTGTAAAATAAAAACAAGTTATGTACTGACAGAAAGTAACCCAACCCAACTCTTTTGGTGAAAATGAACCCCTCAAAAATGTCATTCTTTAGGTCATAACCAAACTGACCACACCAGAAAAAGACAGACAGCAAAAATGAAAAGAAGACTGAAACACTATGGTCAGAGAGATGGGCACCAGAAGGCTTCCACAGAAGAAAGCTGATATATCTCTATTATTTTATTTTATTATTATTTTTTTTTATAGATATATCTCTATTAATCAAAGCTGATCCCCTGAAAGTGGCCTGACCTGATCAAGCACCACTGGTTGTACATGTATGTATGCAGCATCACCACCTACTCACTTGATGGTCTCTAGAAACTGCTTGCGGTCAGCTATTTGGTCAGGGATTCGTCCCAGAATCT
Source organism: Stramonita haemastoma (assembly GCA_030674155.1). Lineage (NCBI taxonomy): Eukaryota > Metazoa > Mollusca > Gastropoda > Neogastropoda > Muricidae > Stramonita > Stramonita haemastoma. The sequence continues at coordinate 30,916,271 of CM060335.1, read as the reverse complement.
TTTTCAGGTCTACCGCACACGTGTTCAGCTCTCTGAATGTGGACTCTGATCTTGGTATCCGTATCTCTGCACACACAGGCAAAATCAAATAGTGTAAACAGCAACAAAGCACAGCGCATGAGGAGGCACCATGGACATACCAATTTACTAAAAAAAACCAACCTCATTCTACTGTCTCCATTTTGCTATTGTCAGAGGGAGCTCCACACAATGCCTCCAGGTTTCACTATCTCTCTCTGTCTCTGCTTAGTTCTTCAATCTCCTGTAGCCCTCACAGACCACTGATCTCAGTGATGTTGGCAATGTAGGATGTTAGTAATTAATTTGCAGAAGAAGAAAACCCCCAAAGAGCAGCCTAAGTATGGTGTTAATAACAGTGGTCCAAGGTGGATTCAGAAGTAAAAAAAAAACAAAAACATACTATAAATCGGTCAGTGTGGAATTAATGCAAAGAATAAACTTTAAGTAAAAAAGACAATAATGTAACATCACTTTGCTAATCTTAGAAGATTAAAGTTCTAATGTCATTAAAAAGATGTTACCCCACTTTTCCTAATAAAGATTGCCAAATAAAATGTCAAACAAACAAACAAACAATCAAACAAAGATTGCCAAATAAAATATATGAACAAACAAACAATCAAACAAAGATTGCCAAATAAAATATAAAACAAACAAACAATCAAACACACATCCAAAAGCAAAAACCACAAAAACCCCCAAACCCTTATCCAGCCCTGAAACAACACAAAACAAACACACAAACCCCCCTTAAAATAAACATCCATTTAATCTGACATAAAAACAGCCCTCTCTCTCCCTCCTACACACACACACATGGGATAGGGGGATGGACAGGATAGTATGGTTGGTTAGAGCATTTCAGATTTCACTGGTGATCTGTTGACTCAGGTTTGAATCCCATTCAAGGGATTTTTCCCCTGGAGTTAAAATCAGTACCCACTCTGCTCCCCCCAAAAGTCCTTCGAATGAGACTATAAACTGAGGTCCCATGTGCAAATGCATGCAGAACATCTTGTGCATGCATTAAAACCTGTTCCACTTTTCGGGAGAGTAAACCATTGTGTGCCGGAGGGAACAAATGGCAAAATTTACAAAACTATAAGCACGGGGACTGGAAGTAAAAAAAAACATACGAGTGCTTATTCCATTATCCTAAAAATAAAAGAATTAATTAAAAAAGGATTAAAGAACTAAACACACACACACACACACACACACACACACACACACACACACACACACACACACACACACACACACACAAACACACACAATGAACATTACTCTTTCTCTCCCTCCTTCCCCCCTCTCCTAAAAAAAAAAAACAAAAACAAAAAAAGGTAACAGATTTCTCAGCTAACTCACACCTCTATGTACAACAAACACTCCACCCTCCCACAGGTCTCTCTCCCTCCCTCCATCCCTCTCTATCTTTCTTTTCATTTTATTCATGCAGCACAAAGAATGAATGATCAATGTTGTTGTGCCCACCCTCTGTTTCTGTCTGGCCCCCTAGCCGTAGCAGGACTTGGCAGAGGTCCGTCTTGTCTGCCAGTTCTGCACGCTGTAGCAAGTGACGCACCAGATCGTAGGCCAGACCAGGCATCCGTCGCTCCGCCTGAGGAAGGGAATAATGATAACATGTTAATTCAATGTCGTCTGGGGTTTGTGTCATCACAAACTCATGATTACATAGTCATGATAATACTTACCATAATACATAATCTCATGGTGATGATTTGAAGTGTGAGAAAACTTGCAGTGGAAACATAGGGGTGTTGGTTGAATTTTTTTTCTTCCTTTCTTGGCAGCTGTTATAAGTGCCTGATATTAGAATAGTTTATTCCCCATGGGAATGCCGGGAGCCTGTCAGTACATGTAGCATCCCCACCTTCCGGAAAATCTGTGCTAGCAAAAAATTCCCTCTTTCTACCCCTCTCTCTGTTTCTGCCTCGTTCCTTTTCAACTTGTTACCTTCTTCTTGTCTATTTTTTACCTTCTTGGTCCATGCTCCTGCATTTTTTTCCAGAAAGACTTGAAACAATTTTCTCTCCCATGCTGAAGTTGATTGCGCTTGGCCTGACTCTACGGGCGCTTACCAGCAGTGCAACACATCTTCACTTACATGACATATGGCAACGTTTGCTGTCTGAGCGTTAACAACAAAGAAGAAGAATAGTTTCAATCTTTTTGTCTATTTCAGACTCGAGGCCCTTTTCAGGCTTTGTCTGGGCTCCTTTCAGGAGTAGTTAGTACACAGATACGTGACCATCCACCACGAAATGGGTTGCAATGCACCTTGCCCACTTTTCTGCTAGGAGCCATTTTGGGCAGATTGGGGTCAGGTTGTTGATTCTGAGATTTTGGTTGATTGTAAAACTTAAAGCTTTCTTCTAGCTTGCACTGATGTATCAAGTTGTAATCTTGTTCCCTTTTGCTTTTAAAAAGTGCCTAAAAACGCTTCAGCCCCTATTCTGACCCCCTATTACAATGCAATATTTGTCAGTTTCTCACTTTGTCCCTTCCTGGAGTCTAGCATTGCGATTTGTCTAATTTTCCGTCTTAAAACTTTTTTTTTTACTGAATAGTATTTCTTTAAATTTTTTAAATTGCGGATTGATAATATTCTAACCACTAAAAATTGACCTCCAGTGCAACATGAGTCATTATACATTTTTTGGGGGAGAGAGAGACAGAGAGAGCGAGAGAGAGAGAAAGAGAGAGAGAGAGAGAGAGAGAGAGAGAGAGAGAGAGAGAGAGAGAGAGAGAGAGAGAGAGATGTGTGTGTGTGTGTGTGTGTGTGTGTGTGTGTGTGTGTGTGTGTGTGTGTGTGTGTGTGTGTGTGTGTGTGTGTGTGTGTGTGTGTGAGTGAGTGTGTGTGTGGTTTTTGTACTGGTATAGGTGTGTGAGTGAGAGAGAGAGCGAGCGAGAGAGAGAGGGAGGGAGGAGAGAGAGAGAGAGAGAGAGAGAGAGAGAGAGAGAGAGAGAGAGAGAGAGAGAGAGAGAGAGAGAGAGAGAGAGAGAGAGAGAGAGAGTGCGTGTGTGTATTAAATACATGTATACATACATAAGGATGTAAGAATAGGTGTGTAGATGTCTGTGTTTATGTGTTTCATAAGCTTTTCTCACCTTGCTAATTGCTGATCGCAGTGTCTGTGCTGCTGAGATGTCTGTTTTCTCCAACTGGGGGGAAAAAATGAACCATGTCTCATAAAACTATTTCACTAATACAGCAACAGCAATATATACTGTGTAACTGTCAATTCATCTGGCCTAGGCCTGCATCTGAACTATTTTACCAAAAAATTACATTACATTTACAAGCAAGTGGGCTCAGGAAGATATCAAATGGTGTATGGTTAAGAGTCTGCTAGCACTGGAACTTGATCAGGTAATTTCTATAATATAATTTCAATAAAATATGATGAAAATAGAGCCTAACACTAGACACAAAATCTAATGTGTATGTGGACACACAGTATATCTCTTTCATGGATACCTATACAGACAGGGATAGGTACACACTGTACATATCCAATTATTTATCCACAATATTATCATTACACAAGCATGACTGGAAAGACTTGTCATGAGAAACTATATCCGTATCATGTAAAAATGTACTCCTCTAGTTCTATGTGATCACTGAGTGTCAAACTTGCAACTTTCAAATATAATATTAATACCACTCCATTCCATTTACACTGCATTAGTTAACCAATAGAAAGCCAGGTAGACAACCCATGATTACCAACACACATGTATATTATATATATTGAATGATATCATATATATATATACAAAAGTATTTTTTACACCAAAACACATGGATTTTTTCTCTTTTACTCAGTTATTCTACAAAGCAATAGTGAATCTCAATTCATACTTAAATATATATCTCACTACTATTGTATTTTACTATTAAGTATTGACTGTTCATGATAAAAGCAAAAACAACAGATCCATACTGTATCTATAGCATCACCAGCACATCACAAACACAGTGACAATGACAGTCACATACTGATTGAATCAGTGACCTCAATACAACATTAGAAATTGGATACTACCTAAGTACCTTTTCTAGAACAGGACCGATGACCACGTCCACGATCAGTTTGCCATACAAATTCTTGTCGCCCATTGTCATGCTCTGCTTCTGGTTCAGTTATCACCCCTCACTTCCTTTTTTTTCTTCTTCACGCGTGCAGTCCCACAAATAAACTGCAAAGGCCCTGTAAAACAAAAGACAATCATTATTTTGGGGAAAAAAAGCAATGGCTGACTAATCTCATTTGAAACTTGGCAAGACTAAAAAGAAGCCGCCGCTGTAGTCTAGTGGTTAGGGCGTTGGACTCATAATCTAAAGGTTGCGGGTTCGATCCCAGCTTTCGGCTATGGCGTTGTGCCCTTGGAAAAGGCACTTTACGGCTATTTTCTCACCCCACCTAGGTGTAAAAAGGGTACCGGCCTTGTGTTGGGAGGTTAACCCTGCAATAGACTGGCGTCCTATCCAGGGGGAGTCTATGACTCTCAGTCGCTTAAACGCCACAGAAACTGGGATAAGCACCGGCCTGATGAGCCTTAGGCTCAGGACAGACTTTAACTAAGACTAAAAAGAAGTTTTCAAAATTTTTTTGAGAAAGAAATTTGCCTGTTGCTTTCAATGATGAGTAGCTTTTCTTTTGTTTTGATTTTAATCCTTGGCTAATGCTCCATGGTTCACCATTGGTGAGATCTTTTGTGTACATGCATGCATGTATATGTGACCATTTTTGCCCACCATTGGCATTATTGGAATGAAGGTAGAGCTTTGCATTATGACTTTGAGGAGAAAGAGAAATAACAATACCCCTTCCAAAAAAACCAAACCCAAACTTCATAACTAAACATAAAAGCAAGACTTCATCCACCAACCAACATACCCCCCCCCCCCCTCCCCAATAACACAAACAGGACAAACCAAGTAACCAAACAAAAAAAACCCCTAAAAAGTTACAAAACCTTCAATCAATTAAAAAAACTATGTCTACAAGAAGTAAACAAATAATCTAAAATTCTAGTCTAATGAATCAATATAATAATTAATACTAAAGTAATACTGTATACTAATAGCATAAAATATTAGAGGCTACATTTGGCCACTCATTAGTTGATTAGATTTGCATCTGAAACTTATCCAATAAATAATGCATAAATAACGTTCAGGAGACAAGTTCCATATCATGAATGCACATGAATGATGTAGTGATGCAGTTTTGTACACTGCTGTACAAATATTACATTATGATTATGTATTAATAATTTAATATATATTATATATTAATTCATACAAAGCATGCAAACAGAAACTAGTGAGTCACATTTAAGCATGTAAAATTTGCATGCCTATGGGGAAAGAAAATTATGCACCTGGGCATAGAAATAAAAATAAGTCAGTCAAAGAACTGAAGCTATTTTAGTATTTAAGTACTTTTGAAACTACTGGTAAGTGTGAGCCTTTTGTTTTTGGTTTGTGTCATAGTCCCATCAGACCCATCATATTTTGGGACTGTACCGTCATTGCATCAATTATAGCCATTTGCATTAAACTATCGCCTGTTACTTGTTTACAACTGATACGATGGTATGATATTAGGCCTATATCGTTGGTAACCTGCTGTCATAAAACTGGCAGCGGTTGCCGATTTAATTATGCCTTGATCAGTATTTTAAGGAATCTGTTAAACACATTATCTATATCTATGTGTTTATTTGCAATAGATGAGTACTCACTACCTCAGACCATTTGGCAGTGGTCGATTACAGGAGGCATTTGATACTATTTATTTCTAATTTTCGACTGGTGTCCGAAGTAATTTAACAGTCCTGGGATAACTTGACTGGGAAAAATTGAGTAGACTATTTTCATCAATTCCATGTCTTTCGACTACAAAAACACAACAAAATAAAAGGAGGAATACCTTGAGTTAATGGAAGATAAAGGTAGAAGTTTGGCCCATGTAGCACCTCAAAGAAATTGAACAAGTAAAGAACTTAAAAACAAGGAAGTTTTCCTAAAAAATATACTGCTATCACTACCCAAGGCGTCAACCATTTAAGATAGTCATTCATGTTTCTTTGAATGAAGAGCATTTTTGCTTGTGCTTATCTCCCCTGTTTCATCTGCGCCCAAAGTACGGTGAAATAAATTTTGCCTTTGCCGTTGGTTTTTACAAATGACACATAGGCTTAACGTAGTATAGTGAAATAGATGAAAGCTTATAAACTTTATATGCAAAATGCAGAGGAATGCATATTTTTTATGTGAAGAATGTTAAAGAAGTGTACGTGTATGCACTCGTAGACACTCTGTGGAATGGGAAAATGGTGATTGGAATAAATTGTTAGTTGTTGTAACTCCTGATTTGAATTCTAAAATGAATGGTATTTTCATGCACAAAGAAATTTTGTTGTTGTTGTGAAAAATGTAACGAAATACATCCAAATTGATTTGTCCAAAATTATGTATATAGATTTTAAAATCACTGTATCAATCAGAGGGCGCCATAGCTCAGTTGGTTAGAGCGTCTGCCTAGTAAGCAGAAGGTCGAGGGTTCGAATCCCTCTGGTGCCTGTGTATTTTTTTCTTTCGGTATTTACTTTTTGATCATCTCTTTTAAAAAACAACAACAACACCAAAGGATCTCTGAGTAACTGTGCTTTTTCAAAGGTAGGTCTAGTCGCCAACAACTCTTCTTTTTCCTCCAAATTCATCTTCATCATCACCAATGCATTATTATCATCATCATCACCATCATATTACTGTTATTGTTATTATTATTATTATTATTATCATTATCATCATTATTATCATTATTTTGTTGTTGTTGTTGTTCTTTTTCTTATTCTCTTCCTTTTCCTCTTCGGTTTTTTTTTTCATATCCAAATTCTTTTTCTATTTTTTTTTTAATTATCATCATTATCATCATCATCATCAGATTATTATTATCATTCATTCTTCTTTTACTTTTTTT
>CM060335.1:30891731-30906731 GCA_030674155.1 Stramonita haemastoma | reverse complement strand
CATTGAATAATTCCTTTCTTCTTTTTTTTTTCCTTTAAAAAAGTCTAAATTTCAGTTCTTTATTCTCCTCTGTGTGTGTGTGTGTGTGTGTGTGTGTGTGTGTGTGTGTGTGTGTGTGTGTGTGTGTGTGTGTGTGTGTGTGTGTGTGTGTGTGTGTGCGGGCGCGCGCGCGCGCGCGCGCGTTGGGGAGGGGGGGGGAGCTGTCAGTATAAATACCACCCCCACCTTCTGGAAATCATTACAGTCCCTTAATCGCAAATCTCCGCTGGGACATTAATTTAATCACAACAACAACACTGGAAAATTCTGTGAAAGGGAATTCCCTCTTTTCTATTCCTCTCTTTGTGTCTGCCTTGTTCCTCGTTTCTTGATCCAGCACACATCATACATGGGATCAAGTTTTCTTCATAATTATTGCAGGTTTTACGAGAGCGGTGCGGATGTGGTTGTGAGTGCTACGTATCAGGCCTCCATAGAGGGCTATGTGCAGAAGTTTGGAGTACCAACGTCAGAGGCCTCCCAGCTAGTGTCAGAGGGCGTCCGATTGGCAAGACAGGCGCGTGACCAAATGCACAAAAAGACAGGTTGGGAAAGTGTGTGTGTGTGTGTGTGTGTGTGTGTGTGTGTGTGTGTGTGTGTGTGTGTGTGTGTGTGTGTGTGTGTGTGTGTGTGTGACTATGTGTGTGTGTGACTATGTGTGTGTGTCTGTGTGTCTGTGTGTGTTGTGTGTGTGTGTCTGTGTGTGTGTGTGTGTCTGTGTGTGTGTGCGTGAGTCAAAGTCAAGTCAAAGTCAAATTTTTCATTTACGTGCGTGCCTGCGTGTGTGTACTTTTCAGGCAAGCAGTATTACGTGGCAGGGAGTGTTGGACCTTACGGAGCCACGCTGTGTGATCTGTCAGAATATCACGGCAACTATGCAGAGAAAATGTCAGCCAGCGTAAGAACAAATAAAACGTCACTTATATGACTTCTTGTTGTTTTTGTTCCCCAGCTTAACACTCTGGGGGGTCACCCAGAATGTGCACTCTGACTCACTACTCCCACCTGGGAATCACTGTGAGATTGAAATTTCACACACTGAATGAGAAGTTTGCGTGTAGGACTGTTTTCAAGTACCTCGCCATATAGGCAGCCATACTTCGACTTCAGAGGATTTATTCTCCTTTGGAGGAGAGTGCAGGTTGTTCTGTTAAGAGCTTGTCATGGCTGAAGGCAATCTCAACACAACATTTTACAACATCACAACATTTTAGTGTAGGCCTTGGCAATGAGCTGACATTAATAACTGACACAACTTTTGGCCTAGGCCAGACTTATATGACTTGACATGACTGACTTTTCTCTTGACTTTTATATATAATATATATATATATATATATATATATATATATATATATATATATATATATATATATATATATATATATATATATATATATATATATATATATGTAACCAGGTGGTTTTGTGTAGCTCTGTGTGTGAGAGCTTGTTGGGCATTTAGTTTAGGTTAGAATCAGCGAAACAGATATTTAGTGTGGTCAGAACAGATAAGAACTTCTGTTCATTTTATAAAGTATTGTTGTTTGTTATGAGTACGATATATTTGTATTTTTATATGAAGTTGATGATTGAATCTTTTTGATCTTTATGATTCATATGTTATTTTGTTTTTATGATTTTATCATTAGTGGGATGAGATGAGATATATTTTATTGTAAACAAGGGAGAGAACTCTACCTTGCATTTCGAGCACTAAGAATCAGCCTGATATAGAAAAGAAAATATTAAATAACAACTTTAATAAATCATATTATCTATTCATATTCATGGATATGATTGTTGAAGGACTGCTCTTGACTCGATTCAACTCGACCACAGTGAAGATTCTCTATTTCCATCGTAAATTAGTATTTTCACTTATTACATCATATCAGTATAAGAACATTGGAATCGCGATCGGCAAAAGCAGTTCTAATTCATAAGTAAAGAAATATTTTATATATTGTAGTGTGCGATTGAGAATCGTGTGTAATAAACTTTATTTAGATAAATGAAATATAACTTAATTTAGGTTGTAGTAGATCGTAAGGCATACGATGGTTTGAACACGATGATTAGCCTAAGCTTAGCCTAACGCTCGTTCTTTGTTTTAACGAATTTGAATCTCGTCGAACTGAATTTTATAAAATGCAGTCATTTAATTATCAATTTATGGTATATTTTGGGTTTATATATGAATGAACATTAGGTCGGATTATGTTAATATAGATAATTTGTATTATTAGAGGTTGTTCATTTTTTCGATGTACGAACTATTTCGTAAGCAAGATTGATGCGCACGCAGTAGATCGGAAAGTGTGTTTTCGCATCGCTGTTTAATTATTAATATCTCATCTCATGGACACTGCTAGCTAATAACATGTATATGTATATAATTTATGGATTATATTCTTCCTTTTATATTCATTAAGTATTAGGCTCTGCTGGACTCTTAGTGTTTTATTATCGAAAGTTTAGCGTAAATCTGTTAAAAGTGTGTCTACTCAGAGGCTTTAATCGCCTTTAGCTCGCAGTTAGATAGTTGTTGTGTAAAGTGCATTAGTGCATTTTAAAGCTTGTGTTTCCTAGTTTATTTTGATGTATAATATGTTTAGCTTTGTTGTGCAGACAGCGAGATAATCTCTGTTGAAGCCGCATAAAGAAACACAAATTTACTCCATTTTACGTTCGAAGCTGCCGAATCGTCTGCTGCCGCGCGGTGCTGTCTTTGCAGTCCGTGCGGAGGCTATATATTTAGGGGTGGTTAGGGTGCCTAGGCAGACTGGCAGAGACTAGTAGAGATAGGTTTGCAGACTATGGTAGACTGGGTTAGACCTGTAGCAGTCCAGCAGAGCACAGGAGGGAGCAGAGAGATGATGTAATAAAGACCAACCAACGCCCAGCTGCTGTCTTCCCCTGAGTCTTCTTTTGCCTGGTTGCTGTACATTGTTCCTATACTTTCCCTGTCCCCTCTATCCTTGCTACCGGCTCATTACAAGTGGCGCTGCGAGCAGGATTTGGGAAATGGAACTTTGTCAGTAGCTGGGTAACTGGAGGCTCAGTCCAGTGCAGGAAGAACGCCATAAGATGCCAGCCCACAGCAGGAGGGGGAAAAACAGAAAACACCATCCTGTAAAGATAAGCCCTAGCCCTGCAGCCGTGGCCTGCACACCAAGTGTACAGGACACAGAGATGCCCCAGGCCCCTGAGCTACCCACATTCTCTGGGGATGAAGACGTGGACACCTTCATCCGGGAGGCCAGGCGGATGATTGAGCTGCACCCAATGCCAGACGGAGCAGCTGCTGCCTGGCTGTTTGGCGCACTGCAAGGGCGGGCGAAGCAGCTGATCCTCTACAGGGAGCCTGCAGAGGTGGACAACCCTGAAAAAATTTTCAGCATCCTGGAACGGCACCGGGGCCTGGAGGGGGAAGCATCCACTCTCGCCGCAGTCTTCTTTGAGAGGCAGCAGGGGCTTGCTGAGTCTGCCAGCGAGTATGCTAAAGACCTGAGGGTCATCTGGGCCAAGGCCAACGCTGCTGAGGCTGACACCCTGTCTCCAGCCATGCTGAATGATGCCTTCACCAACGGGCTGCATTCCAGGTCCTTGCAGAGGGACCTGAGACGCTTCCTGAGGTACAGACCAGGGGCTACATTCCAGGAGGTGACCACAGAGGCCCAGTGCTTGCTGAGTGAAGACCCGGGCGGCCCGGACACGATTACACAGCAGGCAGCTGTACCAGACCCAGGCATCTTGCAACGCCTGGAGGCCCAGATCGCCGCCCTTGTGACAGAGAACGCTGTCACAAGGCAGATGCTACAGGAGCGGCAGGATCCAGTCACCTCGTCTCCAGGTACGCCACCACGCAAGACCAGCTCAGCCCCACCACGCCAGACCAGCCCAGCCTCACCACGCCAGACCAGCCCAGCCTCACCACGCCAGACCAGTCGACAGCAGAGAGGCCATAAACCTCATGGCCCTCGTCAGCGTGACCTGACCTGCTGGTGGTGCCAGCGCCTGGGTCACTGTATGGCAGACTGCCGGGCCAGGCAGTCCTACCAGCGACGGGTCCACCGTCAACAGGTGGGCAGCAGTAAAGCTGCAATGGGGGAACCCAGGAGGCTGGAAACCACTGTCACCTGCCTTCAGGCTCAGCTGGCAACCCTGTCAGCTGAGATTGCCAGCCTGAGGGTCCAGCTACAGCAGCGTGCCACACCCCTTTGCAGCCACAGCTGTGCGACGCTACAGGATCCCAAGCCTGACCCTCCCCACTGCCTGTGGTGTCAGAGGAGGGGTCACATGGAGGAGGACTGTCGCATTAAGCGACGCCACTTCAAGAAGGTGATGGGACGGGAGGCACTGACGACGCAGACGGGACGACGCAACCAAGTTGCTGTTGATAGCCTAAAGGTTGTCAAAAGCAGCAGGCCTATCAAGGGGCCCTGTACCACACCACAGTGTGTGGAACGACCTGTCCAAGTGTCACCGAAACGCCGGCGGCGACGACGAAGACAACGGTCAGCTGGGTGCCAACCCAGGTGTAAGCAGATGAGACCTACGCCTGTGCATCATGTGCCACCACTGGTAAGTGGTGGAAAGCCTAGTGTTCACCATGGACACATGCCCGCAACTGTACCATCAAACCAGTGTGATGAACAGTATCAGACAACCAGTGTTCTTCATTGTTCTGGTAGTTCTGGCTATGAGTCAGAGACTGAACCTGTTCCTGTTAGTGTTTCCACTCCAGTTTCAGTCCCGAGAAGATCTCTGCAGCCAGCCTCAAAATCAAAAGTGACAATGTCTTCAGCGAGTATGTAAGTGTTAGTTTTTAGATGTTTCAAGCAAGAGCTTTATAAATAATGGGAAAAGAAGAGAAAAAGTAAGGAGCTTAACACCTGCTCAGAAGTGACATTTTGGTATATTTATTATTTTTTTGTTTAATGTGAAAAATTATATTTTAAAAGATTGTGACTTCTATATTTTGGTCACTTGGTATGTTGATTTTTTTAGCTGTTGATTTTGACATGTTTGGTCATATAACATGGTTATCATTTTGAAATTGAGTATTATGGATTTGGTTTTGGTATGGTTTTTGAGTACGACAAGTCTGGTCAGTTAGTATATCCATGATATTGTAAGATTTAAGAATAACCATGCTGTGGTTTATTTTATATATGGAGGGACAGCAGAGAGACATCCAGAGTCATGAACTGGATGTGGGCCGGCCTCCCTAGAGTGTAAGGAAGATTAAAGGCCCAAGACACTTGTTTGAAGGGGGCTTCTCCTCTGAGAACTCTCTGTTGCCATGCTCTACGTGGGGTTTTTTTTACCTCTCATAATTGGTAGATAAGGTAAAATGTTTTGAAGGATGAGGCAAAATAGATTGAGAAAATGTCCAAGTGAAAACAAGCCAAAGTGAGGAAAACATGTTCAAATAACAATTCCTCTTTCTGTTAAAGTTAATTTCAACGAAACATCATTGGACATGAAATAATTTTTGTTGGATCGAAGACATTCTTGTTTTACATAATTTTTATTGTGTGTGTGATTGTCAATGTATATTTTGGAAAGGTGTCAAAAACACCTCATGGTTGATCAACTAGTACATTTTTATTATTGATTTTTTGATTGTGGTCATTGGATACCAGGTGGAAATATTGAGTGGAATTTAAAATATTTTTCTTTGCATTGGATAGTGGTTTTGAGGAAATTTGTTAAAAGAACAAGTCCCAGCTATCTGCTATTTTTCAAAGAAAAAAAAGTATGTTGTAACTTTACCCGGTTAAAAGAACCAGGTTGAGTAAGGCCCTGATGAAACTATGTTGATGTTTAGTGATATGAGGAATTTTGTTCAAAAAGCAACCCCTCAATAATCTACAGGGCAACAATATGTTTCATTAATTGAGCGGGTCGTGGAGAGAATTTTGTCAGCAGGCAGAAGAAGGAAAGAGTTTGAAGATTCTTGCTTGGGTAGCAACCCCTCTGTAGTCTGCTACGGTTTATGATTTTGTCCTGACTAGAGAAAACATTTGTCAAAATGCAAATTTTCTGTAGCCAGTCATAACATTTAATGTTAAATCAAAAGCTGTGTTGTAGTCTATAAAGAATTTTGTTCATATAACAGATCTTTATCAGACATTAGCAGTGTGGGTACAGGGAGGTAACCCAGTATATAAGGAAATTACAAGTTGTTTTTATGATTATATTGTTAAAATAACATGGATCATAAAGGCCTAAGATGTGTTTTCCTTGATATTGTGTTGCGAAGAGTTGAGTTGTGAAGACGGCACCACAATTTGTTTTGATGATTATAATGTTAAAAGAACATTTATCATTTTATGAACATAAATTTGTGGGTGCTTTGTATCCTCTTGATGAAGAGAGGAGAGCTATTGCCAGATTCAGCTGCAGTTGTTATAACTGACAGCAGGGTTGAAAATGCTTTGAGGAGTTTGATGATTTGAGAAGTTGGCATTTGTTTTGAATTTATTTTTGTGTGTTTTGTGTTTTGCGTGTTGCGTGTTTTGTGTTTCACCTGGGTAGTTTGTTATTTTTTGTGTGTGTCAGCGCGGACGCTGACAGAGTTTGTGGGGGGAGATGTAACCAGGTGGTTTTGTGTAGCTCTGTGTGTGAGAGCTTGTTGGGCATTTAGTTTAGGTTAGAATCAGCGAAACAGATATTTAGTGTGGTCAGAACAGATAAGAACTTCTGTTCATTTTATAAAGTATTGTTGTTTGTTATGAGTACGATATATTTGTATTTTTATATGAAGTTGATGATTGAATCTTTTTGATCTTTATGATTCATATGTTATTTTGTTTTTATGATTTTATCATTAGTGGGATGAGATGAGATATATTTTATTGTAAACAAGGGAGAGAACTCTACCTTGCATTTCGAGCACTAAGAATCAGCCTGATATAGAAAAGAAAATATTAAATAACAACTTTAATAAATCATATTATCTATTCATATTCATGGATATGATTGTTGAAGGACTGCTCTTGACTCGATTCAACTCGACCACAGTGAAGATTCTCTATTTCCATCGTAAATTAGTATTTTCACTTATTACATCATATCAGTATAAGAACATTGGAATCGCGATCGGCAAAAGCAGTTCTAATTCATAAGTAAAGAAATATTTTATATATTGTAGTGTGCGATTGAGAATCGTGTGTAATAAACTTTATTTAGATAAATGAAATATAACTTAATTTAGGTTGTAGTAGATCGTAAGGCATACGATGGTTTGAACACGATGATTAGCCTAAGCTTAGCCTAACGCTCGTTCTTTGTTTTAACGAATTTGAATCTCGTCGAACTGAATTTTATAAAATGCAGTCATTTAATTATCAATTTATGGTATATTTTGGGTTTATATATGAATGAACATTAGGTCGGATTATGTTAATATAGATAATTTGTATTATTAGAGGTTGTTCATTTTTTCGATGTACGAACTATTTCGTAAGCAAGATTGATGCGCACGCAGTAGATCGGAAAGTGTGTTTTCGCATCGCTGTTTAATTATTAATATCTCATCTCATGGACACTGCTAGCTAATAACATGTATATGTATATAATTTATGGATTATATTCTTCCTTTTATATTCATTAAGTATTAGGCTCTGCTGGACTCTTAGTGTTTTATTATCGAAAGTTTAGCGTAAATCTGTTAAAAGTGTGTCTACTCAGAGGCTTTAATCGCCTTTAGCTCGCAGTTAGATAGTTGTTGTGTAAAGTGCATTAGTGCATTTTAAAGCTTGTGTTTCCTAGTTTATTTTGATGTATAATATGTTTAGCTTTGTTGTGCAGACAGCGAGATAATCTCTGTTGAAGCCGCATAAAGAAACACAAATTTACTCCATTTTACGTTCGAAGCTGCCGAATCGTCTGCTGCCGCGCGGTGCTGTCTTTGCAGTCCGTGCGGAGGCTATATATTTAGGGGTGGTTAGGGTGCCTAGGCAGACTGGCAGAGACTAGTAGAGATAGGTTTGCAGACTATGGTAGACTGGGTTAGACCTGTAGCAGTCCAGCAGAGCACAGGAGGGAGCAGAGAGATGATGTAATAAAGACCAACCAACGCCCAGCTGCTGTCTTCCCCTGAGTCTTCTTTTGCCTGGTTGCTGTACATTGTTCCTATACTTTCCCTGTCCCCTCTATCCTTGCTACCGGCTCATTACATATATATATATATATAAACTGTTTTAGGACGAAATATTGCGGTAACTATGCAGAGAAAATGTCACCCAGCTGTAAGAACAAATCTTTTCTGTTCCTCTTTTTGTTTCTGCCTTGTTCCTTTTCTTCCTTCTTCTTGTCTATTTTCTGTCTTCTTGGTCCATATCTCTTGTTTTCCCCCCAGAAAGACTTCCAAGATAACAATTGTCTTCCACGCTGAAGTTAGATGGATGTGCTGGGTCTGACTTGTCAGGTGCTTAACGGCTGTGCAACACATTTCTGCATGACTACATCGACTACTACTACTATGTATGCAATGTTGATAGCCCTGTATCTTGTAAAGTGAACAAATTAAAGCGCTACTACTACCACTACCACTACTGCTGCTGCTGCTGCTGCTGCTGCTGCTACTTCGACGACGACGATGACGACAATTACTACTACTACTACTACTACTACTACTACTACTACTACTACTACTATACTACTTGTACTTGTGGTGGTGGTAGTAGTAGTGGTAGTAGTAGAAGTAGCAGTAGTAGCAGCAGCAGTAGCAGTAGTAGTAGCAGCAGTAGCAGTAGAAGTAGTAGTAGTTTATTAGTAGTAGTAATTGTAGTAGTAGAAGTAGTTGTAGTAGTAGTAGTAGTTGTAGTTATAGTAGTAGTAGTTTATTATTAGTAGTAATTGTAGTAGTTTTAGTAGTTGTAGTAGTAGTAGTAGTAGTAGTAGTAGTAGTAGTAGTTTTAGTAGTTTTAGTAGTTGTAGTAGTTGTAGTAGTAGTAGTAGTAGTAGTAGCAGTAGTAGCAGCAGCAGCAGTAGCAGTAGTAGTAGTAGTAGTAGTCGTAGTAGTAGTAGTAGTTTATTATTAGCAGTAGTAGTAGTAGTAGTAGTAGTAGTAGTAGTAGTAGTAGTAGTAGTAGTAATAGTAGTTGTAGTAGTAGTA
The DNA here is from genome assembly GCA_030674155.1 of Stramonita haemastoma. Classification (NCBI taxonomy): domain Eukaryota; kingdom Metazoa; phylum Mollusca; class Gastropoda; order Neogastropoda; family Muricidae; genus Stramonita; species Stramonita haemastoma. Next base: position 30,897,562 of record CM060335.1, on the reverse strand, counting down.
GTAGTTGTAGTAGTAGTAGTAGTAGTAGTAGTAGTAGTAGTAGTAGTAGTAGTAGTAGTAGTAGTAGCAGCAGCAGCAACAGCAGCAGCAGTAGCAGCAGCAGCAGCAGCAGCAGCAGTAGTAGTACGTTACACGGACTATACTCCAAGCTGAAGAAGAAGACAGACAACCCCCTGACAAACCTCAGCTGATGTGATGTGCAGGAGCTGACAGAGTGGCACAGGAGCAGACTGTCGGCCATCGTGGAGGGGGGCCCTGACCTGCTGGCCGTGGAGACCATTCCCGTGGTGAAGGAGGCACAGGCCATACTGGACAGTCTGAAGGCCTTCCCCAACACCCCGGCCTGGTTCTCCTTTCAGTGCAAGGTAGGGTGTAAGTTTGATTTATTTGTTTATTTATTTATTTAGCGCACGTCAAAGATTCCACGGCAACAAGAGGGTTGTTGACTGGCAAAATATAATGGGTGGCGCTGCACTTGTGGCGAGGCCATACTGGACAGTCTGAAGGCCTTCCCCACACCCAGGCCTGGTTCTCTTTTCAGTGCAAGGTAGGGTATCCCTCACTCACTCACTCACTCAGTCCCATGTCCCAAAGGACGTAGGGGGGACGTGAGAGAAGACGCAACAGAGATCTTTTTCCATGCTTCACGATCCTGTGTGGCTAGTAGGAGGTGTTGCAGGGGTATAGGTATCGTTTATGTATGTATGTATTTATTTGTTCATTTATTTAGAGCACGTAAAAGATTCCACGGCAACAAGAGGGTTGTCCTTGGCAAAATATAATAGGTAGGCGCTGCATTTGTGGTGACGCGCTCTCCCCCGGGGAGAGCAGCCCGAATTTTACACAGAGAAATCTGCTGTATCATAAAACGGTATAAATAGATAAATTTCTTTATTTATTTGTCAGTTGTTCCTGGCAAAATTCTGTAGAGAAAAGCCACTCTGATAGGGAAACAAATACACTTGCAGTCAGGGAAAAGAAAAAAAAATGATGGGTGGCGCTGCACTTGTGGCGAGGCCATAGAGGCCATACTGGACAGTCTGAAATCCTTTCCTCACATCCCTGCCTGGCTCTCCTTTCAGTGCAAGGTAGGGTATAGGTTTAGTTTATTTGTTTATTTGTTTGATTCTATTTATCTATTGGGGGCGGGATAGCTAAGGGAAAGCAGTGTCTTATCAATCAATCAATCAACCCACCAATCAATCAACCAATTAATTAATCAATCATTCAATCAATTAATTAATCGACCAACAAAACAAATCAATCAACCAATCCAATCAATCCAATCAATAAATCAAATCAATCATAAAATCAATGAAATTGACCAACCATTCAGTCATCAAATCAATCAATCAAACTAATAAATCAATCAACCCATCAGTCAATCAATTCCACTACTACTATCGATCTATCTTGTCCAAAATAATGGTTACATTTCCAGGTATCTCCTCCTCCTCCTCCTCCTCCTCCTCCTCCTCCTCCTCCTCCTCCCCACAGTCTGTCATTAAAAAAAAATGTTTGTAGTAGTAGTAGTTCTTCAGTTTAACGTCCTTCCACTACATAGTGATATCAGACGGGAAGGTGTACATGTATGTGTGGATCTGTGTGTGTGTATGTGTGTGTGTGTGTGTGTGTGTGTGTGTGTGTGTGTGTGTGTGTGTGTGTGTGTGTGTGTGTGAAGTCAAGTCAAGTCAAGTCAAGTCAAGTCAAGTCAAAATCATCTTTATTGAGGGTAAAAGATTAAGTTTACACAACTTTTTTTCATCCTACCCTCACCAAAAAAAAATATGTGTGTGTGTGCTGTGTGTGTGTGTGCGTGCATGTGCGCGCACGTGCATGCGTACATGTGTTGTCCACCCCAAAACAGGATGATTTACACACGGGCCACGGAGAGAAGCTGAGTGATGCCATACGCTTGGCACTGCAGTCTGACAATGTGATAGCTGTGGGTGTCAACTGTACCCAGATTCAGTTCATCACACCTTTGCTGCAGAGTCTGTCTCACCTGGATCTTAAAGTACCCCTCTTGGTCAAACCTAACCGAGGAGGCGTGGATGGGTATGTATGTGTGTGGTGTGTGTGTGTGTGTGTAGGGTGGGGGGTGGGCGGGGGGTGAGTGTGTGTAGTGTGTGTGTGGGGGGGGGATGAGTGTGTGTTTGTGTGTGTGTGTGTGGGGGGATGTGTGTGTGTGTGTGTGGGGGGGGGGGGGGTGAGTGTATGTGTGTGTGTGTGTGTGTGTGCGTGCGTGCCTCTCTCTCTCTCTCTCTCTCTCTCTCTTCTCCTCTCTCTCTCCCCTCCTCTCCCTCCCCCTCTCCTCTCTCCCCCCCCTCCTCTCTCCCTTTCTCCTCTTCTCTCCTCTCTCTCTCTCTCTCTCCTCTCCTCTCCCCTCTCTCTCTCTCTCTTCTCTCTTTCTCTCTCTTCCTCTCTTCCTCTCTCTCTCTCTCTCTCTCCTCTCTCTCTCCTCTCTCTCTCTCTCTCTCCTCCCCCTCTCTCTCTCCCTCTCCCCTCTCTCTCTCCTCTTCCCCCCCGTTTCTCTTCTCTCTTCTATATCTTTCTCTCTCTCTCTCTCTCTTCTCTCTCTCTCTCTCTCTCTCTCTCTCTCTCTCTCTCTCTCTCCTCTCTCTCTCTCTCTCTCTCTCTCTCTCTCTCTCTTTCTCTTTTTTTTTTTTGGTTTTGTTTATTATCTTTTTAATTTCTTCTTTCTTTCCAGATTGCCATTATCAGAAGCTGTCTTAGAATCGAGGGTCAGAGAATGGATTGAGCAGGGCGCCACATGGGTGGGTGGCTGCTGTTGCTATGGACCCCAGGACATCTCGGGACTTCGTCAGTACCTGGAGAAGCAGCCAGATCTCAACCTGTCTGGGCTCCCTCTCTGATGAACCAGGCTGGTTCGGTTCTACCTGTGGAATGTCAGCTTTGAGGTCGTGGATGGATGAGGGGGATGGAAATGGTTATGGCCGGCATTAATAATGATTCAGGTTTTTTGTTCCTCTTTTTTGTTTTGTTTTTTTTCTGTTTTTTGTCATTGCCCTTTTTTATTTTTTAAGCGTGTATAATTAGTTTCTTAGGTTTTTTTTTACCTCTGATTTTATTTGTGAAAATGGTTCCTTGTTGATCGTGGTTTTTCTTCTTTTTGGGGGTCCTTTTTTATTATTATTTTTTTTAAATTTTTTATTTTTAGCTATTTTTATGCATTTGTGTACCCTGTATTAAAAAGAAACTTTTTTTTTTTGGTCAGCCTAGTCAATTGAAGCTTTCAACGCCAAATAGGGCAACCTTCTTTCTTTGTGCAATAACTAAAGTCAAAGATAATTTGTTACATGTGATGAGAATTGCAGTAGGAGTGTAGTGAAGTTTCATAAATGATTGAAGATAGATCTGGTGACAGGGGGTCAGATTTGTAACTCATTCTCCGGTCGAGGGGATTTTTCCCCTGGAGTTAACATCAGTGCTGACTCCACCCCTCCCCAAAAGTCCTTCGGATGAGACTATAAACCGAGACCCCGTGTGCGAATGCATGCAGAACATCATGCGCACACGTTAAATCCTGCTCCGCTTTTCGTTGGAGTAGGCCATTGTGTGCCGATGTGAACAGATGACAAGATTTACAAAACTGCATACACACGGGTACTGGATGTAAAAAGGCACATGAGTGCTTATTCCATTATCCTCGATATAAAAGAATAAAATAAATAAATAAATGAATAAATAAATAATTAAATAAAAACAAAATAAAGAGCCCGCTTTACAGAACTTGTTTTGGCAGGTTATTATTTTTTTTTGTAGAGTATGGGTTCATTGTATTTATTTGTTTATTTTATTTTATTCTTTTGTTTCGAGGATAAAGAAATAAGCACTCATATGCTTTTTTTGTTTTACATCCAGCCCCCATGTGCATGCATTTCTGTCAATTTTGTCATCCATTCCCACATGCACACAATGGTCTACTCTTCCGAAAAGCAGAATGGGTTTTAACGTGTGCGCATGATGTTTTGTGTGCGTTCGCACACGGGGCCTCGGCTTATAGTCTCATCCCAAGGATTTTTTGGGGACAGTGGAGTCAGCACTGATGCCAGCTCCAGAGGAAAAATCCTCTTGAACGAGATTCGAACCTGGGTCAGCAGATCACAAGCATTGTGCATCACTCTAACAACCTGGCAATCCTGTCCCCGTTTTAAGAGATTGAATATTTCGGGCATTAAAGAAGTAGAAACATTTCGTTTTTGAGCTTTTGTGTGTGTTTTTTCTTCTCCCTTTTTTAAGCAGAGCTGTGCATTTAATATGTGTTCTACTTGTTTAATGGCTATAAACATGATAAATTTGCTGAAGGGTCAGTGGAGTTTTTGTTTTGTGGTATGTATATTGGTGTAATCAGTCTGCTGATTTAATTCAGTTCAGTGTTATTCAGACTCTGAAATCCTGGGAAAAAATAAAGATGCAATGGGGAAAAAAAACCCAAATGTGGAAAGTGTGTGTGTGTGTGTGTGTGTGTGTGTGTGTGTGTGTGTGTGTGTGTGTGTGTGTGTGTGTGTGTGTGTGTGTGTGTGTGTGTGTGCGTGCGTGCGTGTGAGTGAGTGTGTGTGTGTGTGTGTGTGTGTGTGTGTGTGTGCGTGCGTGCGTGCGTGCGTGCGTCGTTGAATGTGTGTGTGTGTGCGTGCGTGCGTGCGTGCATGAATGTGTGTGTGTGTGTGTGTGTGTAAAATCATAGCCTTCGACATAAATCACCATTTCATTTCCAAAATACACACACACCCACACCCACAACCTGCTTATCACAGACCCGCAAACACCCCTAAGAAATCACCCACACAAGGAAAAAAAAATTAAATAGAGGGTATTATATTTCTCATAAGAAGTATCATGAGACCCTTTTTCTTGGGATGACATATCATTATTCAACCAGGTGGTTGTGTCCTGAGGCTGTTATTGTTTCTTTGTTTTGTTTTTTCTAGGAGGAGAGTCACTACCGCTTAAGAAATTACATAGGTAATATATTATGATGTGTTCATGCATGGCTGGTGAACGGGATAGCTTAGTGGTTAGAACATAGCGCTTGCAATCTGACGATCCGGGTTCTAATCCCGTTCAAGGGGATTTTTTCCCCCTGGAGTTAACATCACTGCAGACTCCAGTCTCCCCAGAAGTTTTTCGGATGATACTGTAAACCGAGGTCCCGTGTGTGAACGCACGCAGAACATCTTGCGTACACGTTAAAATTTGTTCCACTTTTCGAAATTGTGTGCCGGTGGGAACAGATGACAAAACTGACAAAACTGCATACACATAGGGACTGGATGTAAACAAAAAAAAAAGCACATGAATGCTTATCCCATTATCCGCGATATAAAAGAATAAATAAATGACAAAATAATAAATTGCTAATGCCAGCAGTAGTGGTAATAGTTCATCTAAGAAGGGAGGCAGGACAGGCTCGTGTTGGAAGCACCGATGTAATCTTAGTTGGGAGCGTGGGTTCAAACCTCTGCTGAAATGACGAGGTGACTGACTGCCCTGATAAATATGGCCTGAGTGGTCGGCGGGGCTCTAAACAACATGACTGGATTGGATTGGATCTCTGCTGACCTGTCCATTTCAGAGCATCTCTCTTTTTATTTGTGTTTTTGATGCCTCTGGAGCTACAAGGGTAACAGCAACCTCCATTCTTCTGAAAATCTCTCAAATGAGACTGTACCCCCAAAGTCTGACTGTGGCTACGTTGATCGTTGGGGAGAAGGGGGAGGGGGGTTGGGGATGGAAGGAAGGGGGGGGGGAGGAACTGTCACATTCGTAAAAATCTTACCATTCGGCATGGGTGAACCTCGGAGCTCTAG
>CM060335.1:30876731-30881731 GCA_030674155.1 Stramonita haemastoma | reverse complement strand
GATGTAAAAAAAGCTTATGATTGCTTATTCCATTATCCTCGAAATAAAAGAATAAATAAATAAATTAATTAATTAAATTAAACGGCTTTTTTCTGTGTAATACATACAGGTTCCACACGGTTTCGTGTTTTTTTCTCTCATCCAAAGCACTAGCGCCCAGACGACCACTCATGGCCTAATGAACCCCCCCCCCCCCAAAAAAAAAAAAAAAAAAAAGTCAAAAGATTCGAACCATAGAGTCCATGCTTTCTAGAAGAGTATGTTTTCTTTCAGACTGCCAAACCTTGCATCCAGTGACTCAATGGGTTTTTGGGAACAGATGACAATATTTACACAACTGCATACACACGGGGACTGGATGAAAAAAAAAGCACATGAGTGCTTATCCCATCATCCTGGATATAAAAGAATAAGATAAAAATAAATAAATATATTAAATAAATAAAAAAATAAATAAAACCACTGCGCCATGGTGGTTGGCACTACTCCGAGATTTGGGGGGTGGGGGGTGGGGGGGTTGTTTGTGGTTTTTTTTTGTTAGTGTTGTTGCTGTTGCTGTTTTTCAGTACTTGTCGTGCCAGATCACTTAGTACAGGTAGAATTTCATCAAAAACCAACTCGATAATGTGCATTCAAGCAAAACAGGCACACTCCTGCGCGGGCGCACGCACACGCACACGGGCGCGCGCGCGCGCGTGCACACACACACACACACACACACACACACACACACACACGCACACACACATACACACACACACACACACACACACACACACACACACTCACATACACACCACCACCACCACCACCGCCTTTACCACCCCCACCATCTATCACACTCCCTATTTCCACCGCTCCCCCCCCCCATTTATTCGTCTTGAACCCACCCACCCCCCACCCCCATCCCTCACCCCCACCCCTCTCTAAACACATACACACCCAACGTCTTACAACAACCTCCACCCTCACTCCCTTTCCCCCCACCCCCCCACCCCCCCACCCCCCCACCCCTCCTACCCAGTCTCTCTCTCTCTACCACTCTTGTCAACACAATCAGCAACATTCTCAAAGCAGACGACACGCACAGTACAGCACGGCACAGTAACTGCTACCATTGTGGCATTATGACAATGACTTGGCTACAATTGCCCCCTGTCTGGAAAAAATTACCTGATCCAGGAAGTATTTCCCCCACCCCTCCACCAACTCCCCCCTCCCATCCTCCCCCCAAAAAAAAAAGAATCTCTGTGGTCTCCCTTCCCTCCTCTCCCCCTCACAGGAGGGAGGGAAGGGGGAGGAGTGGAGGAGAGAGGAGGGGAGGCAAATGGAGCGAAGTTCTTTATGGCAATGCTTCCAAAAGATCGCCCGTACATTTTTTTTTTTTTTTTAAAAGACTTTAAAAAATATATTTTGTTGTTACAAAAGCATATATATGCTTGACAAGCATTAGCTTTGAGAATAAGAGTAAACTAGTTGCAGTGGTATGTTCATGAATGCACACCAATATTGAAAATAACAGAATCTAGACAACGTTCAAATATCCACTATATATATATATATATATATATATATATATATATATATATATATATATATATATATATATATATATATATATATATAATGCCTACAAGCATACTTCCACTCGTACGCTTTTGTCTTGTGTTTATGTCTGTTCATTTCTTCGTTGATATTGTTTCTAGTGGATGGGAGAGGTTATTACGACTGCCTAGAAAGGCGACAAGTCTGGGTAAGAAGAGTGCGGTGGTTCAAACCTCGCTTAGGCCCCAAATTTTCCCCCCATCATGAGTGGGGGTCTGGATGTTAGTCTTTCGGATGAGATCAACCGAGGCTCTGTGTGTCACAGATAATTATTTAGCGCACTTAAAAGAACCCACGGCAACAACAACAGCAAAATACAAGCAAACAAAAAGAATTCTGATAGGGAAACAAATACACTTGCAGACAGGAAAAGAAGGGAGTTGTAACATAACCCCATTCTGCTTTTCGAAAGAGTAGGCTATTTTTGTGCCGATGGGAACGGATGACAGAATTTACAAAACTGCAAACACACGGGGATTGGATGTAAAGAAAAGCACACGAGTGCTTATTCGATTATCCTAAAAATAAAAGAATAAATAAATAAAATAAATAAATAAAATAAATATATAAATACATGTTTGTCCAGAGTTCAACAGAGCAAAAAGGGGAGATAATCATCTACTGAACCTGCTACTTGTTTGTCCAGATTTCAACAAAGCAAAAGGGGAGATAATTATTTATCCAACTGTATTTGAACAAAAGTAAAGGTATGAAGCATTATTTCACTTTTCATAATAGGATTTAGATGAGGGAGGGCTGTTTGGTTTTCTTCTTTTTTTTTACTCGCCATACTAGGTTAAACAATTATAAGTGACTGTTGAATATATATATATATATATATATATATATATGTTCATGACTGTGTTTTGATTTTTTTGGGATAAAGATGATAAAAAATCAGATTTATCTGTGTGTGTGTGTGTGTGTGTGTGTGTGTGTGTGTGTGTGTGTGCGCGCGCGCGCGCGTACAAACAGGCATGTGTGCTGCCTACACCACCTTTTTTGCTTTGTTCATGGTAGTCTAAAAACTGAGCAATAAAATTCTATGAAAATCCACAGAAAGAATGCTACAGTCACTCCTTGAAACCAAGCCTTTAGACACAATCGAGTTGTGTGCTGTGTTATGTCCCTAAAGGAAACAAGCTCTTAACAGGATACAAAACATCACACTGCACAAGTCCGATTTTCGATCAGTTGAGATTCAGGTGGATCGGTGGTCTAGGTGGTAACGCGCCTTGCCTAGAAAGCAAACAGTCCGCGTCCGGGTCTGAGTGTGCGGTGGTTCGTACCCCGTTTGGGCCCGAAACTTTTTCCCCATCCATTAGACCCTGAGTGGTGGTCTGGGCGTTAGTCTTTCGGATAAGACGATAAACCGAGGTCCCGTGTGTTACACATCACTTTAACGCACGTAACAGAACCCACGGCAACAAGGGGGTTGACTGTGGCAAAATTCTGTAGAAAAAAGCCACTCTGATAGGGAAACAAATACAGTTACATACAGGAAAAAGAAAAAAAAATGGGTAGGCGCTGCACTTGTGGCGACGCACTCTCCCGGGGGAGAGCAGCCCGAATTTCACGCAGAGAAATCTGCTGTAACATAAAGTGGTACAAAATACAAAATTTTAAAAAATGCAAAAAATACTCAACTGGTAAGTAACTCGATTTTTTTTTATTATGAAGTTTTGTTTTGTTTTCAATCAGAAAAGACATGGTTTGACATATACATAAAAAAACATAGCAATTTGTGAAACTCGCTTTCGTAAAGTACTGTTGTGTGATATTTTGTCATGGTTTTCTATATTTGTTTCTTAAATTGTTTGTGTGTTGATTTAAGCATGACTTCATTCAAATAAGGCATCACAAAAACACAAGCATAACCTTGATTGGGACAACAAGTACACTTAAGATATTCCACGGAATAATAATAATAATAATAAAGATAATTTTTTTATTATTATTATTATTATTATTATTATTATTATTATTATTATTATTATTATTATTATTATTATTGTTGTTGTTGTTGTTGTTGTTATTATTATTATTATTGTTGTTGTTGTTATATCATCATCATCATCATCATCATCATCATCATCATCATCATCATCATCATCATCATCATCATCATCATCATCATCATCATCATTGTTATTGTTATTGTTATTATTATTATCATCATCATCATCATCATCATCATCATCATCATCATCATCATCATCATCATCATCATCATCATCATCATCATCATCATCATACGATACAAAGTGATATTTTGAAACCGTTAGCAACCCAGATTTCTTTAGCGACATTTCAAATCTGAACAGTTCGGCTTAAGTAGTATGGTGGATGTGTGACTTGGGGGGGGGGGGGGGGATGGGGGGATGGGGGGGGGGTGTAGGGGTAAGGGTGGAGGAGTGGGGGGTCGTGGTTTGAAAAGGGTGGGGAGGAGGAGAAGGGATTGAGGTTGAGAAGGTACCGGAGAAGATAAATCAGTTTTCTTGGAAAATGGCAGCTCCTTCTATGGAATCATTGTGATCTTGTGATTAAAAAACACACCCAAACAGCCCAAGCCATTAGCAGGTTTTTTTGTTGTTGTTTTTTTGTTCGTAGGAACGCACAAATACATGTGTATAAAATCATGTTGTTGCTCACGTAGTTGTGCGTACATTTAGTGCACTGTTAGTACATACATGATCACAGACAGACAGACAGACAGACAGACAGACAGACAGACAGACAGACAGACACACACACACACACACCACACACACACACACACACACACACACACACACACACACACACACACACACACACACACACACACACACACACTCAGACACACACCACACCAAAATCCTGTACCGCTTTTCGTAAAAGTAGGCCATTGTGTGTCGGTGGGAACAGATGACAAGATTTACAAAACTGCACACACACGGGGACTGGATGTAAAAAAAAGCACATGAGTGCTTATTCCATTATTCTCGATATAAAAGAAATAAATCACACACACACACACACACACACACACACACACACACACACACACACACACACACACACACACACACACACACACACACACACACACACACACATCTTCTCTCCTCTGTGCTCCTTTTACTAGATATTTATTTTTATTTTTATTTATTTTATTTTATTCTTTTATATCGAGGATAATGGGATAAGCACACTTGTGCTTTTTTACATCCAGTCCCTGTGTGTATGCAGTTTTGTAAATGTCATCTGTTCCCGCTGGCACACGATGGCCTACTCTTACGAAAAGCGGAACAAGATTTAACGTGTGCGCAAGATGTTCTGCGTGCGCTCACACACGGGGCCTCGGTTTATAGTCTCATCCGAAGGACTTTGGGGGAGAGTGGAGTCAGCACTGA
>CM060335.1:30846731-30871731 GCA_030674155.1 Stramonita haemastoma | reverse complement strand
TTTTTTTTTTGGGGGGGGGGGGGGGGGGGGAGGGTCGTGGAAAGGTGTTCCACCCACTGGGTTTTGATCCTAGCCTTATCTTCTATTTCGCAAAAAGCTCACACAACAGCTATTAAGTATTATTAATTTTGAAAAAAAAAGAAAACATTAAATTAAAAAAAAAATTCAATTTCGAAAGATAAAAATCAAATATTGACACACACACGCATGCCCTCTGCGTAAACAAAGTCAAGCTGAACATAAGGGGAAAAAGGAATTAAGTGCGCATTTGCATTTTTAGGAGTGTTTTTATCCTTCTCGTTTCTCAGCTAGAGGTTTGTTTACCAACGGTGAGATTTTGTGCGTATGCAACTCTTTCGTTGTTGTTGTTGTTGTTGGGGGGGGGGAAGGGGGGGGGGGTTGCCCAACTTTAAGGAGTACCAGCCGCCATGATGCAGTGGTATGCGCTATGTGTTATTCATTTTATTGATTGATTTATTTTTATTTTAGTATTTTATCTCGAGGATAATGAAATAAGTAATCGTGCCTTTTAAATTTTTTAAAAATAAATATTCAGTCCCAGTCCCTTTGCTTGCAGATTTATAAAATTTTCCCATCTGTTCCCACAGAAACACAATGGCCTAACTCGCGATTGACGCCAGGATATATCATGACAGCAAGCGTAGAGCACAACAATATCAAGAAGTCTAGAAGCAGATGTATTCCCATAGCAGCATCATTACATCATCCTCATTACCATTGATCATCATGCAGTAAAAGAAAATTGCCTCTGATTCGGGGGCCCCAAATGTTCTGCTCTCATAGTGACCTCAGTTTTTTAGTTTCCCCATACCTATGATGAGTTTGTGTCAAAGCCTTTGGGGTTGGGGGTTCACAGGGGAAGGGTCTTTGGAGGGACGTTGTGGCGGTCACCACCTCAAGTAGGCATCTCACTCAGTCTGGCTTCGCGACTGAGCTAATACTGTCGTTAGTAGGGGGCTTAGTGGATGGTGTCCTGCGTATGTTAGCTCAGAACAGGCACCACTGAACACCACCAAAGTGAGCCAGCAGAAGTGCAGGGCCCCTCTGGCTGGTGGCCTCCCCCACCCCCACCCCCATCCCTGGGGGACTGACATGATGGGGCTCCCCTGGACTTCTCTCCCTGAGGGTACGCCATGACGAATCTGGGTATGGCTGGGATGGGGGGGGGGGGGGATTTAAATAAGCGGTGTGGGAACAGCAGGACAGTAATGTGATAGAAGATGAGGCAAACGACAACAGCAACAACAAAGCAAAATTCAGAAATAATACCACCACCAACGACAACAGCAACAACAAAGCAAAATTCAGAAATAATACCACCACCAACGACAACAGCAACAACAAAGCAAAATTCAGAAATAATACCACCACCAACGACAACAGCAACAACAAAGCAAAATTCAGAAATAAAAACAACAACAACAAACGAGCAAAATACAGAAACAACAACAAATAAACAAAATACAGGAACAACAACAACAAACGAGCAAAATACAGAAACAACAACAAATAAACAAAATACAGGAACAACAACAACAAACGAGCAAAATACAGAAACGAAAACAAGAACTAAAAACAAACAAGCAAAATACAGAAACGAAAGCAACAACAACAAAAACCTTTCAGGGCAGCCATGATATTACCTAAGAGATCTTCTGAAGCTGACCTAAGAGATCTTCTGAAGCTGACCTGAGAGACCTTCTGAAGCTGACCTAAGAGATCTTCTGAAGCTGACCTAAGAGATCTTCTGAAGCTGACCCAAGAGATCTTCTGAAGCTGACCTAAGAGATCTTCTGAAGCTGACCTAAGAGATCTTGTGAAGCTGACCTAAGAGATCTTCTGAAGCTGACCTAAGAGATCTGAAGCTGACCTAAGAGATCTGATGCTGACCTAAGAGATCTGAAGCTGACGTAAGAGATCTTCTGAAGCTGACCTAAGAGATCTTCTGAAGCTGACCTAAGAGATCTTCCAGAAAATCTTCTCCCTTCATCCGTTAGGCGCAGCTGAAATCTGAACCAACACTATAGGACTATTTGAAACAGAATCCCACTGATTTGTACGTTTGGTTGTTTTTGCATCCAGGTTTGGTTTAGATAAGGTTTTTTCTTTCGTTGAGCATAAAATGATTGTTTCGTGAAGAATATAACCAGCATAGCAACAAGCCAGTAGCTTATGTTGTGTTCAACAAATACAGCGTCAACATTCACATGGTGGTGAGTAGTAGGCATCGATCAGGCTCGGAAGGCTAAGTAAGGAGTTGCACTCTAGGCTCTAGAGCACAAAGCCTGGGTCAGTAAATATGGAGGGAAAGCTGTTACCCATGCAGCAGACTGCCCCCCCCCCCCTCTCTCTCTCTCCACATCGCTGGAATGCTCCATTTGAAAGGCAATGGTGGTTAATGATCCCTAAAATGATCAAAGAAAAAGACGGGGAAAATTACTGAATAGAATGATGATAGCATTAACATTCACATATGATCAATTATTTGACAGTCCCTCCACCCACCCCCCCTCCCAAGAAAGACATGTTTATTGAATAGAAAAGCAAAATTTCAAAAAGAAGTCATTATCCTTTGCTGTCACACTGACTGTTATTTAGGAAAATAAAATAGGCAAGTAAACAAACAGGCAAACAGAGAAAAACGAACAAAACAAACAAAAAACACTAACCACGTACACGAACAAGCAATTCATACAAACTGACAAACAACCCTCTCAATTCTGCCTCCAAAAAAATCAAACTTCAAACACGAAGAATCTGTCTCTGAAAAAAACACAACAACAACCCAAACTAGAAAATTGAAAACTTTATCCAGAAGGAATGAAACCTGGATATGAATTAAAAAAAAAAACACGGGAGAACAAAGTTGAGAACAAAACAGGGTAAAAAATAATTCTCTGACTTTACAAAAGAAAAATGCTAAACACCAGTGGGATAGGTTACAATGCCCTGTCGTGCTATACTACCCCCCCCCCCCACCCCGTTTCTTTGATTCCAAGCACTGTTACAAACTTTACATCGTCAAGGAAGTAAGATCATTGGGCTATGCACTCACTACAACACGTTTCGTGCCAAAGCAGACGTCACTGTAGGTGGCGCGCGTGTTGTCGTCTGCCAGGACCGTCTGCTTAACCAGTCTTCACTCTCCTGTCTTTCTTTGGGTCCGTGGTTCTGACTGGAAGACTACGTATGTATTTTTTGTTTTATTTCAGGGTTTTTCTTCCCTCCAAAAAAATCAATGAGCATTTTATGATTTTTTTTCATCTTCTACGAACACGATATTGTAGCGTACAGTCTGATGTTGTATCGGGTATTTGATGATTTGAATGGAATGCTAGACAAATTTTACTCCAGAAGAGGAATATAGATATTCTTTAATCAAAACCATTTTTATTATGAGAAAAAAGTTGTAACTGTTTACCTGCACTTGTTTTCCTCCACAATTGTTTTCTCAATTACAGTCTATAACTGGTCAGTTGGGGTTTAGTATTTCTTTTGAGATCCAAGTGAAGGCCATTTTTTCTTCAACTTGTATTGTACTGCCTGTGTCAGTGTTTAAAGTGTCTGGTCATTGTTTTGGTCATTATCATTATCCAGCTAAGACTGCCCCATTGACAGGGTGCCGGGTTAATGATCTTCCTTGTTATATTTTTGTGTGTGAAAGGATCCCTGTAAATAAGGCACAAAGAGTCGCTAGTTGTTTATTTTCTTATATGTTTGGGGGCAAGGGGGGGGGGGGGGTAACAACAATCACATTTTCTCCTCCTCCTTTCTTCTATATTCATCTTTTCATAGCAGCTTCGGTAGGCCAGTAGAATGTCTGTTTATCCTTGGTACTGCCATAGACACTTCTATTCGAAAATCTATCTGGCTGTGGGGTAAGTCTGCCACAGAGGGACAGTTAGGTTTCAGTCACCCCCGGGACCTTTGAAGAGTACTTTTTTTTTTTTTGCTCTGAAGAGTGCTCAGTCAGGGGCCAAAGTTCGAGTCAGGTCAGGTCAGGTCAGGTCAGGTTAGCTCAGGTCAGGTTAACGGCATGGCACTTACCCAAGCAATCCTGAATCCAATCTAATCCAATCCAATCATGTTGTTTATAGCCCCGCGCCATATCGGGGCTGTCACCATGTCAAATTTTAAATCTCAGAGAATAAAACTGTGCAACTACATACAGATTAAAAAGGGGTATAAATCCAACTCTACTGTCGTTCCTTGTATCAACGCCTTGGTAAACCATAAGGGTCAAACCAGGGTGGACACCACGTTGTGGGAAAAACCACATCAACCACACTTAAAATGAGATAAAACCAAAACCAGATCCTTTAAAACAACCTTGATATTAGTGACTGACTATAACACTTTCACTCACATTACATGATAAAAGCCAGATTCTCTCAAGAAGTTAAAAATGGTGTCCGTGGAACATCACGAAAAAGGATCTATAGGAAGTCTGCAGTTGAATGTTTGTGCCTAATATCCTGGACGTCTCGATACTCTTGAAGCAAACTTAAATGCAAAAACCTCTTCCGAAAACTTCAAAATTCATGACATTGATTTCAGAGCTGGAGATGTTTCTTTTCTAGATAGCCCTGTTTTCTAAGGAACTCACAGGGTACCGGCGTCTACGCTTTTGGTTGGTGAGCAGTGAGGTGAATTATGTCATCTCTGAAAATGTATCATTTTATATGGACCTAGGAGCTTGAAGACAAGGTACCTTGACTACTAAATGGCAAGGATGTCCAGGATAAACTGATCTTAGCTAGCCAAACCCTGAAAAAAGGAATGTAAATAGTGCACTTGAGATTTTTTTGTAAAGTGTTTAAAAGATTCCAGTCAGTGAATTATTAAATCAATTACAGAAAATGAAAAGATCTCAATGATTTGATGATAAATGCTGTAGAATATAAAAAAAGGAGAGCAGAAAGAAATCAAGTTAAACAAAATCTCGGAAAAAGAAGACAGAATAGCACATGTAGAATCTGTGAAGAAATGCAGACACATATAACATGAAAAAAGACAAGCAATCAGAAAAAAAAAACTGATTCACTAGCAGCAGAAGCTGACAACCCAATACAGTTTGGGAAGCATTCAAAAACGCGGGACACAGTGAAAGACAGAAAACAAATGACATTAATAAATAGGAATGACTCAATCATTTCGGAAAGCAATTTCAAAAGAGTAATTAAGATTCTGTTAAAACACATCAAAATTGAAGTTAACTAAAGAGAAGGAAAAAAAGATAATAATAATAATAATAATAATAATAATAATAATAATAAATAATAATAATAATACATGGAATTTATATAGCGCTATATCTTGTAAAAACAAATCAAAGGGCTTGCACTCGACCGTCACAACAAACAACCAATGACAATAAATAATTCTAGCAAAATCGAAAGCACACACGCGTGCGCGCGCGCGCGCGCGCGCGCACACACACACACACACACACACACACACACACACACACACACACACACACACACACACACACACACACACACACCTACCTACCTATAGAGGTTATACATTTTGACAGGGTGAATGGAATTTCAAATGTTGGAGGCAGGGACAAATAGGAGATGAAACAAGAAGGTAAAAATCTTAGGTTTGAAACAAGTGTGTCATCACCTGAACCATCCGATTTCTGAAGAGGAAATTGTCAAGGCCATTGGTAAGCTTAAGAAAGGGAAAGCTCCTGGGATAGATGAGGTTTCAGCAGAAATGTTAAAAGTGGGATGTAGCGCTGTTGATACGTTCCTTGTAAAAGTTTCAGCTCTGCTTTTGATCACAGTATATATCCTCAGGAGTGGTGTAAAGCTAATGTAATTTCGATACTTTAAGAAAGGGGATCCACAAAGCATTGACAATTACACAATGATAGGGGGGTTTCTTTGTGAAGTGTTATATCAAAGGCCTATACATCAATATTGAACACCAGAATAAACAATGGGCTTGAAATGTGTTTCAGAAAGCCAAGCAAGATTTCGAAAGAAATGTTCAACAGTTGATCACATCTTTACATTATATACCACTATCCAAAAAAAATGCAAGAAAGGTAAATAACTTTATGGTGCTTTTGTAGATTTTTGAAATGCTTTTGACTCTGTTCAACATAAGAAACTTTTCAAATGCATGAGAGGAACACTTCTTGCTTCTCTAGCAGCAATGTATGATTCCTTAACGTCACGTGTTCGCTCATAATACGAATTGTCAGAAATATTAACGTGTTTCACTGGCATAAGACAAGGATATGTTTTGAGTCAGACGTTATTTTCAGTATTTTATCAATTAGTTAGCATTTGATATCAAGGAAAGAGGTAAGCATATATCAGAACTACTGATCTTTCTGTATGATAGTGATGTAGCATTGTTGTCAACCAAAACCACTGGTCTCCAAACTGAATTGAATATTTTGCCAACATGTAACAAAATGAAATTAGATGTAAACATTGATAAACAGAAAGTTACGGTACTTGGGACAGAGGTTTTCTTGAAAGTCACGAGAAATGGTTCTACACTGTCCAAAGATTGGAAGTAGAAAATCTCTTTACTTTTTTTTTTTTTTTAGGATTTAATTTCACCTCTCTGATTAGTAATGAAAAGGGCAGAGTCATTTAGCAAGCGAGGGGCAGAAGGCTCTGGCACAGCTCCAACGAGTTTTTAAAAATATGAGGAAATGGAGCCTGGCCATTTCTTTAAAATCTCTGACGTCAAAATCAACCAAGGCACTTATGTTCACCTGAAGAACTGGAATCAAAGAGATTCAAACACACAGAAATATTACAATTTATGGCATGTAAAAGATTCCTGGGCACAGAGTTATGACGCCAAATAAAATGATACATGGCGAATTATCAAGATACCCATTGTGTGTAAATTTTTATGTAGCTTGTGAAAAATATTGGGTTAATTTGTTACCAATGGATAGTGGAAGGTACTGGGTAAGGCCTATAACATGTTCTTTGAAATAGAGCAAGTAAACATTGTGGGGTCTCCAAGTTGAGAGAAGTTCTATGCCTGACTGTTTTTACAGTATTGTTTGGATGCAACAAGGAACTTTTTATTTATTATTATTATTTTTTATATTATTTTCTATCAAGGATAATGGGATAAGCATTTATGTGCTTTTTTTTCATCCAGTCCTCGTGTGTATGCAGTTTTTTTAAATATTGTCATCTGTTTCCACCGGCACACAATGGCCTACTCTTGCGAAAAGTGGAACCGGATTTAACGTGTGCGCAAGATGCTCTGCGTGCGTTCGCACACGGGGCCTCGGTTTAGTCTCATCCGAAAGACATTTGGGGAGAGTGGAGTCAGCACTGATGTTAACTCCAGGGGAAAAATCCCCTCGAACGGGAGTCGAACTCGGGTCGTCAAACTGCCAGTGCAATGTTCTGACCACTAGGCTATCCCATAGGAGTTAGTGATTATGCGTCATTTGGGGGGATATTAAAACAAAGGCTTGTCACTTGTTTATTCAAAATTGGGAGGGAACAATCAGAGAGCGTGAAATATATTATATGCACATATCAATTCAAACCACTTTTGAAAAAGAAAGCTATATCAATGGCCTGGAGAGACATTGCTTCTGTGTTGCCATTTTTCAATTATGATTTAACGTGGTACTTTAATGAATCTGCTGGGGAAAAAGAATTGTTCTTTTTGTTTCCAGCTAGTTGAAAATGAGCATCGTTTTTTGTTTGATTGTTATTTACACACTTTTTTGTTTGTTTGTTATGAATAACGAAAACATTCTCATATAAAGTGTTCCCATTCAAGTTTTACTTTGAGTTTCAAATATAAATCAATAACATTCTGTTTCCAGCTATGTCTTCCGTGCGTTTGTTCAACAGGAGGAAAAGACTGTCTATCCAAATTGATTAGTGGGATACATCCATCCATCCATCCATCCATCCATCCATCCATCCATCCATCCATCCATCCATCCATCCATCCATCCATTCATCCATCTCTCTCTCTCTATATATACATATATATATTGAGAGAGAGAGAGAGAGAGAGAGAGAGAGAGAGAGAGAGAGAGAGAGAGAGAGAGAGAGAGAGAGAGAGAGGAGAGAACGTGAAGGAATGAACACACGACCATGCTCTTGAAGCACTGGACCACTTCAGCTGTCACCTGCCTCCTCCTCCACCTCTCTCCCCCCCACACCTCCCCCCTCACCACTCTCTTACAGCGTTGTCACCAGCACCATGTCTCAAGCAGCCCCTCCTCCCCCCGCCTACCAGCCTCCCCCACCCCCCGGCTATGCCTACCCCCCGCCGCCAGGATATGGCTACCCACCCCCACCACAACAGCAGCAGCAACAGGTATGTGCACCCACAGATTTTTGTATTTAGTTACTTTAAAAAAAAAATTCTTTAAATATTTTTTTATTTGTTTATTATTTATTCTTTGATTTATTTGTTATTCATTCTTTTATTTATTTTTTATTTATTCATTCTTTTATTTATTTATTTATCTATTATTTATTCTGTTATTTACTTTTAATATTTATTCATTCTTTTATTTATTCAGTAAGGTTTTTTTTTTTATTTCGAGGATAACGAAATATAAGTGCTTTTTTTTTTTTTTTTTTTTTTTTTTTTTTTTTTACTCACAGTCCCCATGTGTGTGCAGCTTTGTAAATTTTGTTATCCGTTCCCACCAGCACACAATGGCCGACTTTTCCGAAAAACGGAACATATTTTAACGTGTGCCTAAGATGCTATGTGTGCGTAGGCACATGAGACATCGGTTTTGGGTCTTATCCAAAGGACTTTTTTGGGGGGTGGTGGGGGGTGGGGGGGTGGAGGGGGTGGTGGTGGTGGAGTCGGCACTGATGTTAACTCCGGAGGAAAATGTCTCCTTGAGCGGGATTCGAACCCGAGTCAGCAGATCACGAGCGCAATGTTCTACCCAAGCAGGCTATTCCTTCCCCCAAATTGGGTGGGCCTGACTTTTTTCTGTCTGTCTGTCTGTCTGTCTATGTGTTTTTCTGTGTTTGTGTTTGTTTTTTTGGTTGTCTCTGTTGCTTCTGTCTCTCTTTCTCTGTGTGGCTGTACACTTCTCTGTCCCTTGTTTTTCTCTCTTAGCCTGTCTCTCTGTCTGCCTGTGTGTCTGTCCCTCTGTCTCTGTCACACAGACAGACAGGCAGACAGACAAACTCGCTCTCTTTCTCTCTCTCTCACATGCAACACACACACACAAACACACAAGTACACACACACACACACACACAACACAACACAACACAACACAACACAACACAACACACACACACACACACACACACACACACACACACACACACACACACACACACACACACACAACACACACACACACACACGCACACACACACTGATATTTCTTCCCTTAATAATCTTCAAATCGAACCCAGTCCAGACAGGTCTTAACACTTCACCTTTTCCTCTGAACCCAAACTGTAATGACAACAAACCCGTATGAATTTCCAGACCATCCTGCCTACTTACTTACCTACCTACCTACCTACCTACCTACCTACCTACCTACCATCCATATTCCACCACCTAAGCACACAGCCCTTATAGGCAGGGACTTCGAGGAGGGCTGGCAAAGACAAGATTAGGTTATCTTATTGTTCTTGATCAGTTAGAATCTTCACGTGTAACCGAAAACTTCCTCTAATGCCATTAGCACAACCAGAACAAAAGACTGTAACTTGATAGGCCGTAGTTGCTACAGTAAGTTTTTGTGTTGCTTATTGACAATGTGCACGCGAAGAGGGGTGGGGGGTGGGGGATATAGAGAGGGTGGGGAGTGGGGGTGGGTTGACGGTAGGGTGGGGTGAGGTGGGGGTCGGGTTGTAGTGTGTGTGTGTGGTTTTGTGTGGTATGGTGTGTGTGTGTGTGTGTGTGTGTGTGTGTGTGTGTGTAAGACTTTATAGACTTGTATATTCTTGTTAGATAAATTGGATATTTTTTTTCTGATTTGGAATTTATTACAGTTTTGTTTGTTTGTGTTGTTGTTGTTGCTATTGTTATATGTTTTTAGGTCTTGTTTTGTTCATAATGACGAATATCACTCGGGGTTTTTTGGTCATGAATTCATGTTTTTTGTTTTTGTTTTTGTTGTGTTTTTTTTTAAAGAATACAAAACAATCTCTAATAAGGGACGTAAACGAAAAAAGAAAATCACAGAGTGCATTAGTTTTTGCCAAAATAAAGAATTTTCTCTTGCCTTGCCTTGCCCTTGCCCTGCTGCTTGCCCTGCCCTTGCCTCTGCCTTTCTTTGCCTTCACCCCTGTCCTCCACTCTATCATGTACCCTACTCGCCCCCCCCCCTCCCCCCCAACACACGCAAGCACACACAGAGACTCATACACACACACGCATGCACGCACACACACACACACACAAACAAACACACGCACGCACCTACACACATACACACACACAAACACACACACACACACGCACGCACGCACGCACGCACGCACTCACACACACACACACACACACACACACACACACACACACACACACACACACACACACACACACACACACACACACCGTTGTCCTCGTGCCAGAAGTAGGCAACATGCATTTGTGGACAGTAAAGATATTTTTTTCCTTTTGTTCTGTGTTACCGTAGGTAGCTCAGACTTGCACGCAAGGCTTAATCCCAGATACCCACGATTGACATTTTAATTTTTTTAAATATTATATTTTTTGTACTGCCTAGAAACTCACTTAGGAGCGGAGATAGCCTAGTGGTTAAAGCGTTGTTGTTGTGATCTAACAGTAGCAGGTTCGGGCGTTTACATAGGTAAAAGATAAATTGTAGGAGAGTGAGGCGTCAGAGACCTCAGTGTCTCCAGGGGCCAGCATATTGAGTGCGGCGCCCATCTCCTCTCCCTCGCTGCTTTACCTTCCCTGACCCAAAAAGAGGGTAGGCACCCATTTACAGCTAGGTGAACTGGGGGAGACTGCACTGATGCCAGGGCGCGCAAACGGTCACCCATTCACTTGGTAACCACGCTAAATGCTGCTTAACTTTGGCTGGGGAAAAGCTAAGCCTTGTGCTCTCACCACTGAGATATCCATGCACCAGAAATTCATAATCCTTCGGAGGAGACTAGACGCCTAGGTCCCACCGACTACGAACGCACGCAGAACATATTGCGCAGACGTTAAAACACGTTCCACCTTTTGGAAGAGAAGGCCATTGTGTGCCGGTGAGAACGGATGACACTTTTTTTTTTCCAAAAAATCGCATCTACACGAGGACTATAGGCCTTGGCTTCAGTACAGTCCCCCAGTTCACCCAGCTGTAAATAGGTACCTGCCCACTTTAGGGTCAGGGAAGGTAAAGCAGCGAGGGAGAAGAGATGGGCGCCGCCCTCAATATGCTGGCCCCCAGAGAAGCTGAGGTCTCTGATGCCTCGCTCACCTACGACCAAATAGGCTATGGGACACCTATACCTAATATAGTGGGACGGATAGCCTAGTGGTCAGAACATTGCGCTGGCAATTTGACGACCCGGGTTCGAGTTCGGTGGAGGAGATTTTTCTCCTGAAGTTAACACCAGTGCTGACTCCACTCTCCCCGAAAGTCCTTCGGATGAGACTTTAAACCGAGGCCCCGTGTGCGAACGCACGCAGAACATATTGCACACACGTTAAATCCTGTTCCGCTTTTCGTAAGAGTAGGCCATCGTATACCGGTGGGAACAGATGACATTTACAAAACTGCATACACACGGGGACTAGATGTAAAAAAGCACAAGAGTGCTTATTCCATTATCCTCGATATAAAATAATAAATCAAATCAAATCAAATCAAATCTCTCTCTCTCTCTCTCCTCTCCTCTCTCTCTCTCTCTCTCTCTCTCTCTCTCTCTCTCTCTCTCTCTCTCTCTCTCTCTCTCTCTCTCTCTCTGGTTATTGAAGCTGACTGTTAATTCCTTCCTCTGTTTAGACTTTTTTGGTTTGTTTGTTGTTTATTTGCTTGTTTTGCTTGTTGTTGGGGTTTGGGGTTTTTTTCTTGTTCTTTATTGCTTATTTGGGGTTTTTTGGTCTTGTTTGTTTGTTTGTTGTTGTTTTTTTGTTTGTTTGTCTGATTTTTTTTTTTTTTTTTTTTTTTTTTTTTTTTTTTTTTTTTTACTCCTCTTGATATCTCTGTTTGTCATCTGCTAATTATATACAAATTTTTTGTGTGCATTACATTTTGCACGTATATGTACAGTT
The DNA here is from genome assembly GCA_030674155.1 of Stramonita haemastoma. NCBI lineage: Eukaryota > Metazoa > Mollusca > Gastropoda > Neogastropoda > Muricidae > Stramonita > Stramonita haemastoma. Next base: position 30,859,473 of record CM060335.1, on the reverse strand, counting down.
GGATGTTTTGAATTTTATTTGTAAGTTTTCACTGGTTTGTGCCTGTTTTATACTTGATCCAAATTTTCTTTTGTCCTATAGTTACTACTTTAAGAATTCTTAACGTATATAAACTACAGGGTCCTTGGGATTGTGGTGTTATTTTTCCATCTCTAACAGCCATGGCTAACAATGCCAGTACTGATAAATGGTTGAGCAAATTTGGATTAAGAACTGGCTATCTGAATATATGTCATCTGTTAAATAAAGTATCTGATATTTCTTCTATTCTATATAATTCAAATGACCACTTCCACATTTTTGGCTTTTCAGAATCTCGTTTATCAGATAAAGTTGCTGATAGTGTATTATCAATTCCTGAGTACAATATCATTAGAAAAGATGCAAAAACTAAACTTGAAACTGGTTTGGTAATATATGTACATAGGTCTGTTAATTATACTCAAGTGAATTTTTCTGATAAATATAATATTGAGTGTGTCTGGTTGGAGATTCAATTAAAGGGAAGTAAACCTATTCTGTTTGGTTTTCTGTACAGAAATCCTAGCGAACGGGTCAACTGGTTTGATCGTTTTTGTCTAATGATGGATGAAGTATCAAATTATGCAACTGAGATAATTCTGCTTGGTGATTTTAATATTGACCTACTTAAGCCACATGACAAATGGAAACTTACTTTTGAACTATACAATCTATCCCAAATGGTTGACGCTCCTACCAGAAAAACACTCAATTCAGAGACACTTATTGATCACATTTATACCACTAACCCGAATAATATAGTAGAAATGTCTGTGCCAGTTGTTGGTATTAGTGACCACTTCCCAGTCTGCTTGACTTGGTCAAAAAAAGGTATTAAAATTCCTAAGTGTAGCCACAAATACATTTCTTTTAGAAGCTATCAATCATTTAATTCAGATGATTTTATGTCTGATTTATGTGCGGCAAGCTTTACTGATGTTTATCAGTATACTGATCCCGACAAAGCTCTGGTTACTTGGTATCATATCTTTTCTTCTATTGTTGATAAGCATGCTCCCATTAAGACTAAACGTGTTAAGGTAAAAGATAAGCCACCATGGCTATCTGATGAAATAAATAAAGCCATAGCTATTCGTGATAAATTACTGAAGTCTACAGGAAAAAGTGAACAATTTAAACAACAACGTAACAAAGTGACATTTATGAAAAGAGTAGCCAAAAAGATGTATTTTTCAGAGCTTGTTGCACATAAAAAAGACCCTAAATTAATATGGAAAGCTATAAATCAGTTAACAGGTAAAACATCCACAACATGTCCTTCTTCACCTATAAATCTATCTGCTGAATGTATGAACAAACATTTCTGCACCATAGCAGAAAGACTAATCAATAATGATAATTCAGTAAATAATGACTTGCATCCACTAAAAAACTACTGTGATTCTAAAGGAATACATACTAAGCTTGATTTCAAATTTCTTGGTGTAAGTGAAGTGTACAAAGATTTGTGTTTATTGAAGCAATCCAGCTCCCGTGGCATGGATGACTTAGACAGTAAAATTTTAAAGATTTCTGCACCCATAATTGCCGAGCATATTACATATATTTATAACCTTTCCATTGAAAAATGTTCTTACCCTCAAATGTTTAAAGATGCTAAGGTGATTCCTGTCTTCAAATCTGGTGATACTAATGACCCTTCTAACTACAGGCCTATATCCATTCTATCTACTTTGTCCAAACCTTTAGAAAAGCATCTCAAGCGCAATCTACTTTCACACTTTACATTCAATAACTTGTTCCACCCAAATCAGAGCGGATTTAGAGAAAATCATTCATGCCATACAGCTCTCAGTAACCTTCTAGAACAGTGGCACTTAAATGTAAACAATGATCTTTTAACAGGAATAGTCTTTGTGGACTTTGCCAAAGCCTTCGACACCATTGATCACAATCTTCTGTTAAGGAAACTTACAATCTATGGCTTAGCCCCCAAAGCACTTAAACTACTGACCTCTTTCCTTACTAATAGAAGACAAGCAGTCCTTCAAGATTCTTTAGTATCTTCACTAATGCCTTTAAGATTTGGTGTTCCCCAGGGATCTGTATTAGGCCCAATACTGTTTACAATATATATCAATGACCTTCCTTTACCTCTTTCTTCTTGCTGTGAACTTTTTGCTGATGATACAACCTTGCACATTTCAGGAAAAGATGTGAAAACAGTATGCACAGATCTACAAAAAGATATTGATAGACTTGTAACATGGACGGGCTCAAATCATATGGCCCTACATCCAAATAAATCAAAATTCATGTTAGTTACAACACGTCAGAAACGTCAGAACATTAAAGCTAAAATATGTGACTTAAATATATTAAAAGTTTGTAATGATGTATTAGAAGAAGTAAATTCACACAGACTTCTTGGGCTTAATATAGATAATAACCTATCATGGTCAAGTCATGTCTATACTCTGTCCAAGAAAATAGCTAAAAAAGTTTTCCAACTCAATAGAATTAAGCATTTTCTTGACCAGCACACCAGAAAATTATTTTTTTATGCATACATCCAACCTGACATTGACTATGCATCAACTTGTTGGGACTTGGCTAGTAAGAATTGCTTAAAACCCCTGGAATCTGTATACAGACGTTCACTAAAGCTTATACTTCTTAGATCTTCTTCCTTAGAAATAAGTCATTACAAAGAGCTTAATATTCTCCCTTTTGGTATGAGATGTCGTTACAATAAAGGCATACTTATGTATAAAATTATAAGCAACCTTTCCCCGCATTACCTTTGTGACAGATTTACAGTAAAAAGCATTCGAGATAAAATTATTCTTGTTACTCCTCGACCTAGAACTGATTTTTTTATGACATCTCTCCTATACTCAGGTAGCAGATTATGGAATGAAATACCTTCCTCCATCAAAAATAAATGCACTTTGACATCATTCAAAAGGGAGTACCACAGACATTTATTAGAAATGTTATAAATCATTTTCATGCCAAGTGTGGTATGAATATTTGATAGATGTAAATATAAACTTTTTGTTGTTGATACTATATTCAATTTAAATATGTTCCCATTTTGAGTATGCTGTATTGTGCTTTGGGATGACAATGATCTTTGTGCTATGTTGTTGTTTTGTGTGTGTGTGTGTGTGTGTGTGTGGGGTGTGTGTGTGTGTGTGTGTGTGTGTGTGTGTGTGTGTGGGTGTGTGTGTTTGTGTGTGTTTGTGTGTGTTTGTGTGTGTCTGTGTGTGTTTGTGTGTGTCTGTGTGTTTGTGTGTGTGTCTGTGTGTCTGTGTGTGTGTTTGTGTGTGTGTATGTGTGTGTGTGTATTTGAGTGTAAAATGTGGTGTGTGTGTGTGTGTGTGTGTGTGTGTGTGTGCGTGCGTGCGTGTGTTTGATTATGTGTGTGTGGTTTTTGTGTTCACTAATATTTATTGTGTATGGGTTAATGTGTGTGTATGTGTTATGTGTGCTCGCGTGCCCGTGCGTGTGTGTGTGCGGGTGTGTATGTGTGAACACAGTTTCCAGGTGCACTTTAAACATTTTGTACCTCTCTCTCTCTCTCTCTCTCTCTCTCTCTCTCTCTCTCTCTCTCTCTCTCTCTCTCTCTCTCTCTCTCTCTCTCTCTCTCTCTCTCTCTCTCTGTTTTGGTAGGTAGAAGATTTTTGGGAGATAATATTAGGTAGTACATTTTGTAACAGTCGGTGTGTTCGTGATTTTGCCTATCTATGACTTTGTGTTTGAGGTTGGGCCATTTTTTGTCCTGGTCGCTGAATCCAGCTCATACGATTTTGTAGAATTTGTATTGTCCAGCTATTAATTTGCGTCTGTATGAAGATATGTCAGTAATAATGATACGCTTTGGAATGTATACGCCATGGATCTAATGTGTATTTTGATGATTATGATATGAGCATATCACATTGTATAGAAGAGAATGTGCATGTGTATGGATATGTATTTAGGATGATTTGTTTGTGCGTGCGCGTGCGTATGTGTGCGTGTATGTGTGTGTGTGTTTGTTTGTTTGTTTGTTTGTTTGTGTGTGTGTGTGTGTGTGTGTATCTGATTTTGACTTTGGGGAAAATTTTGTTTACGAGAGGGGTGTTAGGGAGGGTAGTGGATCGTGTTTGATTGGTCTTGTTTATTGTTTGATTGGTTTCCTTTGTTATGTTTTTCATGGATTTCCTGATTTATCAATTATTGAATGGCAATATGAATGATTGAGTTGCTTGGAATCTTACATTCATTTCTTAATAATTCATTGATTGTTTTTTTGTTGTTGTTTTTTTCTTTTTCTTTTTTTTCTTTTTTTCTTTTTTTTCATTTTGTCCCCATGAGGGCCTGGTGTAAAGAAGCCTCTGGCTTACCCAATTACCCTCATTAAAAATTTCGAGTTCGAGAGTTCGAGTTCGAGTTCGAGTTCTCTCTGTGCACATGTGTGGGTGTGTGCGTGGGGGTGTGTGCGCGCGCGCATGTGTATGTGTGTGTACGTGCGTGTGCATGCGTGCGAGCGCGCATGTGTGTGTGTGTGTGTGTGTGTGTGTGTTTACACCAACACAACATTTTTCTGTGTGTAGCAAAGCGTGGTGGTGGTAAACGCAGCACAGCCCACAACCAACACTGTTGTGGTGGAACGGTGAGTAGCCTAGCCCACTGTGTCCTCTGTCTCTACACTATCCTCTGTCTCCTTTTCTCCGTATGTTTGTCTGACATGTATGTATGTATGTATGTATGCATGACTGTATGTGTGTATGTCTGGTCTATATGTCTGTCAGTCTGTCTACAATTATGTCTGTATGTCTGTCTGTTCTGCTTCAGCTTTTTTCTGCACTTCCACACGCTGTGTTGAACCATAGGTTTTGGGGCCTAGCGGTTATTCCAGCATGGTTTACCACACGAGACAATTCAAGCTATACAGGAAGTTATGGTGTCACTCCATCCCTAGTTTGTTGAGAAACCTAAGGCGACGCACCGCCATTACTTTGTGCCACTTTTCTGTCCGTTTTTTGCTACATCAGTCTTGCACTCATACCGTACTTACCAAGGCATCTGCAGAAATAGACCACTTTTTTGTGTAAAGGACTAGTCTCTAACTCATGTGAGTTTTTGCCCAAATTTGGTAGGTTTGAGGGTTTTTTTCAAGAACACTGTACCCCTCCCCCCCCCCTCCCCCCAATTCTTTGTCATCTGTCTGCTAGCTTTCTAACCCCAATATACATGTGAGGGGTCAACACTGTAGGAACTCGAGCAATCCTCATTTTTTGATGATCATTTCCAACTTTGTCATGACTAATGTCAGTGTGTGGTATTGCTTCCAAAAAACAAGTGGAGTGGCGTCCCTCTTTTCCCTATGATGCATGTTTGTATGTGAAGTTAAAAGTGGAGTGCTCACAGACATACATGAGTATGCATGAGTGCCCGTGCACATACAGATATAGACAGACACACGCACGCAACACACAAACACCCCCCACATACACACAACACACACACACACACACACACACACAAAACACCCCCCCCCCCCACATACACACCACTACCACCCCCCCCCCCACACACACACACGCACAGGGGAAACGTAAAACGAAAAAAACAAACAAACCCCACCCCACCCACCCACCCACCCCTATTAAACAAGAGACTTTGTTGTTGTTGTTGTTGGTGATGCTGTGTGGGAGACAGACAAGGCGTGAACCATGGGCTACACTGCATCCTGACGATCCTCTTCTGGCCCTGGATCATAGTGTGGATCATCCTGGTGAGTCTCTTCTTCTTCATCATCGTCATCATCATCGTCGTCGTCGTCATCGTCGTCGTTGTCATCATCATCGTCGTGGTGTCATCATCGTCGTCGTCGTCGTCATCATCATCATTACCACCACCACCATCATCATTATCATCACCACCACCACCACCATCATCACCACCACCACCACCACCACCACCACCACCACCATCATCATCACCATCATCATCGTCGTCGTCGTCGTCATTATCACCATCGCCGTCATCATCGTCATCACCAACCACCACTACCACCACCATCATCATCATCACCACCACCACCACCACCACCACCACCACCACCACCATCATCATCATCATCATCATCATCATCATCACCATCACCACCATCATCATCATCATCATCATCATCATCACCATCATCATTGTCCTCACACTCTGGATTGGGATCGTTTGGATTATCTGAAAGGGTGTTATTAGCGTCTGACCTTCTAGATCCTTCTTTGGATTAGTGTGGTAGGCTCGGCCACCCTGATGGGAGTTCTTATCCTCCCAGGGGGGGACGATAGCCTAGTGGTCAGAACATTGCGCTGGCAATTTGACGACCCGGGTTCGAGTCCCGTCGAGGAGATTTTGACATCAGTGCTGACTCTACTCTCCCCAAAAGTCCTTCGGATGAGACTTTAAACCGAGGCCCCGTGTGCGAACGCACGCAGAACATCTTGCGCACACGTTAAATCCTGTTCCGCTTTTCGTAAGAGTAGGCCATCGTGTGCCGGTGGGAACAGATGACAATATTTACAAAACTGCATACACACGGGGACCGGATGAAAAAAAGCACATGATTGCTTATTCTGTTATCCTCGATATAAAAGATTAAATAAATAAATAAATAAATAAATAAATTACCAGGGATGGGATACCTCAGTGGTCAGAGGCACTCGCTTTCCCCAAGCTAAGGGTTAAGCAGCATCGAGCGTGGTTACCAATTGGATGTGTGACAATTTGCGCACCTTGGCTTCAGTACAGTCACCCCAGCTGTAAATGGGTACCTGCCCTGTTTAGGGGTCAGGGAAGGTAAAGCAGCGAGGGAGAGAGAAGATGGGTGCCGCCCTCAATATGCTGGCCCCTAGAGAAGCTGAGGTCTCTGATGTCTCGCTTCCCTACGACCACACAGGTTATGGCACACCTTTACCTTTTTATTCTCCTCTCCCTACTCCTCCACTTGGGAAATGCCGGAGGGGGGGGGGGGGTTGTTGGGGGCCTGTCAATATGAATAGCTAGTAGCCCCACCTTCTGCAAATTCTGTAGTAAGAGTTCCCTCTTTTCTATCCCTCTCTTTGTTTCTGCCTTGTTCTTTTTCCTCCTATCTCTCCCCTTGTCTCGTCCATTTTCTGCCTTCTTGGTCCAATTCTCCTCCCCCCCCCCCCTGCCTTCACCAGAAAGTCTTAACTTAAGCGACAAAATCTTCCTCATGGATGTCATGTTGGTCAACATGTGTTTTCCCTGTCTGATTTCAGTGTATCGTTGAAGGTTGCTAGCTCCATGGCGGCTCTGCCTCAACGTGACGTCATGATCGACGTGACGCAACCACAGGCAAAAACATCGCAGCTTCCGTCCATAATTACAGTGACATCACATGAAGCACTGTAATTTTTTTGGGAAAAAAATCTAATGAGGTTTATGTATTGTATTCTTACTGCTAAAGTTTGATTACTTTTTTTTTAAATTGGTAAAACCCACGTAAATTTAAAAAAATCTGATGGGTTTATTTATTCCCACAGCTAAAAGTCTCATCTTGAATATTTTTTTCAAAACGACACAATGAAAAAAGAAAACCTCATAAATTTATATATTCCTATAGCTAAAAGTTTGACAGTATTTTCTTTTTTCAAAAGACCAAATTTTGTGGTTTTGTTTTGGTCATTAATTTATGAATCCGTCCATTGTGTTGTTGACAAACTGTATTCATTTTTACTGGGGTGAAGATCAGTCCTTTTTGTGATGGAGAGATCTGGTCCTGTTTGCAGTTTTTACTTTTCGTTTGATTTTCACACCAGTATTACACACCGTGTAGATTTGCGTCCAGTTGGTGGGATTTTTATATTTTAATTTTTTTTTTTACAATTAAGAGTTTTCATCAAACTTAATGAGACAAGAATGATTGGGCCAGGGAAGAGAGGGGGGGGGGGGGGGGTGAGCGGAGGCTAAGAGATGCTTTGAGGGAAGGGGTGGGGGCACACGAATTCAGAAATTTAAAACTAAAGAAACAGAAATGGATTTAGAGTCCACAATGAATCGCTAACCTCAGATCGGCAAAGAATTCTCCATGACCTTCGGAGTAGTTGACTTTGCTGGCCACTGTTTCGGAAAATTCGTTATTCCTCAACTAAAACACACAAGTTTTGATGTAAAACATAAAAAGAGGGCCACTACAACTTGTGTGTTGGGTAGATGTTATAGGGTAGAACAAACGCACAGTATGTTTTTATGAAATAGTTGGTCTTCCAAGAGTGCAAGCACAGCTTGTGAAATCTACTCGTGATCATTGATATTGAACAGAGAAAAATGTATATTATTTTATTCCGAGTGTGTACTGAATACAACTGTATACTTTGTGATCAATACATCGTATTCTTCATCAAAGTCATCTTAATATCTTTAGTTTTTATTTTTTTTCTTTGTTGTTTTTTTGATCGGTATCTTTTCATAGCTTCTCTGCATATCTTCTGTCTTCAGAACTGTCGTTCAGTATCAACAAAGTATTCTGTGTGACAAGGATACACCATGTATTTGATAGGTGTGTGCTAACGTTTAGCGTTTCCATATTCGTGGTGTTAGCAATAAGAAACCAAAGTATCGACTCGCAACTTTCTGTAGCAACAAAACCGAATCTTTGATAAACCATTTTCAAAATGATTGAGAAGTTGTAGGTGGTTACCTGCACTTTGTCTTCCTCCACTACTTTTTCCTCAACAGAAACAAAATTGAAAGAGTAATGATGGGGACGGGGTAGCTCAGTGGTCAGAGCGCTCGCTTTCCCCCCAGCCAATGTTAAGCAGCGTCGAGCGTGGTTACCAATTGGATGGGTGACCGTTTGCGCACTTTGGCTTTAGTACAGTCCCCCCCCCCCCCCCCCCAGTTCATCCAGCTGTAAATGACTACCTGCCCTCTTTAAGGTCAGGGAAGGTAAAGCAGCCAGGGAGAGGAGATGGGCGCCGCCCTCAACATGCAGGCCCCTAGAGAAGCTGAGGTCTCTGATGCCTCGCTCCCCTACGACAGCACAAGTTATGGGACACCTTTACCATACCTTTTTAAGTAGTTTATACATACATACATACATACATACATACATACATACATACATACATAATATATATATATATATATATATATATATATATATATATATATATATATATATATATATATATATATATATATAAACTTAAAACCACTTAAAACTTTTCTTCAAAAATGTGCTACCAACCCATGTGTTTTGACATTATTAATTTTCTGTCAACTTCCCATCCCCAGGACCGGAAGCAGATGACTGCTCTTGATTTTCTTTTTCAATGGTGTGTAAACAACCATAGGCGTGTTAACAGATCTTAGTTTTTTCTTTTGCAGAGGAATATTGACAATGATTACATAATCTTTGTTACATGGAAACAATGGTTTAGTTGTGGTATATCAGCTAAAATCTGAATCGAACCCGGTGGTTTCATTTTCTTTGCAATTCTGTTTGTGTAGACTTACAATGATATATTGTTTATTTTTTTAGTAGTTTCCCACATGAGCGCATTTCACCGGAAAATCTTTTCTTTTTTCCTTCTTTTTTGTTTTTTGCAACTCAAGGCACATTTATGTGGAGAACTACTTTTTTAAAAAATTGTTGTTGTTGTTTTTTATTTGGAATTTAAGATTAGGGGAAAAAAGCAAGTCAAAGAGAATCAAAACACTGGAAAATAATGGCGTGAATTGTACATATCTTTGTATTCTTGTTGTGTCAGATTTTGAAGATATATATTATAATTATCAGGACTGAAAAAGAGTGATTTTTTTGTCTATCTGATGTAAATGAAATGTGTTGACATGACAGTTTGTTCGTTTGGGTTTTTTTGGAGAGGGGGGGGGGGTAGGGGGGGAGGGGTAAAGGGTAAGGGTAATCTGTGATAAAAATTAGGACTGTAACAAAACTACAAAGTTGACTTCATGCAATAATCCGTCCTTTATAATTATCAGCGTCGCCTAGATTGACTGACCTTTTCTCTTGCACATTCTGAATCTAACAGAGCCATTTTTGTTGTGAAAAAAAAAGAAAAGAAAGAAAGCCTCCCAAATTTAATTTTCATCTGGCGTTATGTGAGAAGTATTAGATAAAGGACTTTATTTTATTTTCTAGACCTTTCCATTGAAGAACAGGCAAGCAGTGTCTAGTGTCATGGAGGACAACAACATACCCAGCATGCACCGTATCATCAGACAGGGATGGGCTCCACGGGGTTCACTTTGCCCACGATGATGATAATAAACCCTGACAAATCCAGTGCTGCTGGCATAACGACTTGTCCACGAATCCAGGTGGAGGCCAAGTCAATATCATTCATTATCTTGGGAATGTATAATTAGGAGAAAGAGCCTGGAATAACCAGGCCAAGTCTGGAATCTAAAGACAGACAGATATGCTGTGAAAAGGCAGGGACGGGACAGCGTAGTGGTTAGAGCGTTATACTGGCAATCTGGCGGCCCCTGGGTTCGAACCACCGGCCAGATGTCCACTCAAGGTTGTTTTTTTTCCCCCTCTGGAGTTAACATCAGTACTGACTCCACTCCCCCGAGAGTCCTTCGAGTTTGACTATACACAAAGCTCACGTGTGCAAACACACGCAGAACATCTTGCGCACACATTAAAAAAACCCAAAAAACTCCCCCCCCCCCCCCCCTCTGTTCTGCCTTTAGCAAAGAAAGGTCAATATGTGTTGGTGGGAACAGATGGAAACATTTACAAAACCGCATTGCATGCCCACGGGGGCTGAATGTAAAAAAAAAAGCACATGAATGCTTGTTCATTTTCTTCAAAATAAAAGAAATTAGATAAAAACAAATGAAGATATGATAGTTAACAAAATGATATATTCAATGGATGCTGGTATTGTATGATTTAACGAATTTTCAAGCGTTCTGTGATTGGGCCAAAGTGTATTAAGAACAATAGTTGTATGAAAGTTTCCTGTTTTATGTACTTTGTATCTAAAAAAACAAACAAAAAAGAACAACAGGAACAATGGCATCCTGAACTGTTATACATTTGTTTTCCTGTGGAGTGCTGTATGTTTGCACAATAAAGGGATGCAACGCTTTTATCCTGCTATTCAGAAACTTTCTTACAAATAAAACTCACTGGCAGATGCATGTGTGTGTGTGTGTGTGTGTGTGTGTGTGTGTGTGTGTGTGTGTGTGTTATCAACTATTATTATTATTATTATCATCATCATTATGATTATGATGATTATTATTACTCCTAATATTCTTTTATTTCAAGGACAATGGGATAAGCTCTCATGTGGTTTTTTTTTTGTTTTTTTTTACATCTAGTCCCTGTGTGTTTGCAGTTGTGTAAATTTTGTCATCCGTTCAGCACAGTTATTTATATTGGCCTTCCTCCTCCCCCCACCCCTCCAAAAAAAAAAAAAAAAAAAAAAAAGAAATTCAGGGACAGACAACTGAAGAGAAGAAAACCTCCTCAGAAAAAAAGGAGAGGACAGTTGAGGCTTGTCTCTTTTGGGATTTCTTTTCTTCCTTCATTTATTTTGTTCTCTTTTATTTACATTTATCAAATTTATTCATTTCTTTTTTTTTTTGGGGGGGGGGGGGTGGGGGGTGAGTGGTGATGGTGGCAGAGGGCGAATTGATTAATAAGCAGTCTGACGGGGAGGGTTGCTGTTGTTGTAATAGGTGGTGGTAGTAGTCGTTCTCACATCAGGCTCCCGGCACGACTCGTATATGCACTGCAACAGTTTAAAGCACACGCACGCGCGCGCGCACGCACACGCACACACACACACACACACACGAGAAGGTGATTTTAAGGATTATTTTGCTGAATTCGACATGATGCTATCAAAAAATGTCATACATATTGTAAACATATAAAGCATCTTTGTAGCCAGACGTTCTGATTGCGTCATATTTTATTCAGTTGTCCAAGAGCTCGTGGGTGCACTGGACGCACGCGTAGAACATCTTACACACACCGGAAAAAAAAAACCTGTTCCGTCTTTGGGAAGAGTAGGTCTTTTCTTGCTGGCAGGAACGGATGACATTTGTTTTATTAAAAAAAGAAACGCACACACACTAGTGTGGTGTTTGGACACCATCCCCATGTCGGAATGTGGCTACCTTAATGATGGGGGGCGGATAGCCTAGTGGTCAGAACATTGCGCTGGCAATTTGAAGACCCGGGTTCGAGTCCGGTCGAGGAAATTTTCTTCCTGGAGTTAACATCAGTGCTGACTCCACTCTCCCCAAAAGTCCTTCACTCCACTCTCCCCAAAAGTCCTTCGGATGACACTTTAAACCGAGGCCCCGTGTGCGAACGCACGCAGAACATCTTGCGCACACGTTAAATCCTGTTCCGCTTTTCGTAAGAGTAGGCCATCGTGTGCCGGTGGGAACAGATGACAATATTTACAAAACTGCATACACACGGGGACCGGATGAAAAAAAGCACATGATTGCTTATTCTGTTATCCTCGATATAAAAGAATAAATAAATAAATAAAATAAATGGGTAAACGGTTGCATACGCAAAATCTCACCGTTGATTGACCTGGGAGCTCTAACCGAGGAACGAGGAAACCACCCCCCCCCCCCACCCCAAAACAACTCCAACCACCAACCCCATCCAACTCAACCATTCCACTATGTACCTACCAAATAACCGACAAAGCAAGCAAGCAATGAAGCAACCAACCATGCTACCAAC
>CM060335.1:30819231-30834231 GCA_030674155.1 Stramonita haemastoma | reverse complement strand
TGTGCACTTTTAGCTACTCATTCTGTCTCGTCTTTTGTTTTGTTTCCCTTCTAGAAAGTTCTGCGTGACTCTTTTTAAGGTCTGTCTGTATGGCGAAAGAAAAACTTTCTTGCCAGTCTTTTTGTCTAGTTGATTGTAGTATGTTTGTAGATAGATAGATCTTTCTACACAGCACATTGACCTTTTTTTCCCACCATGACTGCCTTTCAGGACTAATAACATGGCTATGGTAGGTTGTCAGTGGACAACTAACAACATGAATGACGAATGAGCAAATGGATGAATGAATGAATGAGCCAATAAATGAATGAGACATACACGTAAGTGTATATAATGCAGAACACCTCCTCTGGAGTTAACATAAGTGCTGACTCCACTTCCCCCAAAAGTCCTTCGGATGAGACTATAAACCGAGGCCCCGTGTGCGAACGCACGCAGAACATCTTGCGCATACGTTAAATCCTGTTCCTCTTTTCGTAAGAGTAGGCCATTGTGTGCCGGTGGGAGCAGATGACAATATTTACAAAACTGCATACACACGGGGACTGGATGTAAAAAAGCACATGAGTGCTTAATCCATTATCCTCGATGTAAAATAATAAGAAAAAAAATTAATACAGAGAGAGAGAGAGAGAAGAGAGAGAGAGAGAGAGAGAGAGAGAGAGAGAGAAACACACACACACAGACACCCTCATACACTCGAGCAGAGAGAGAGAGAGAGAGAGAGAGAGAGAGAGAGAGAGAGAGGGGGGGAAAAAAATCAAACAAACAAACCAGACATGACCCCAAACCATTCTGAAGCAACGAAGGCCATATTTATTGTCACTATGTTCACTTACACACACATCGACCAAAAATCAAAAACAAAACAAAAAAACAAAAAAAGTACAGCCTCACCTCCTCCCCCTCTCCCCATCTCCCACACTCCCCCATCCAAAAACCCAGCCCTTCCCCCTCCCCCCTCCTCCTCCGTCCTCCTCACCCATGTACACACATTTCATGTGATGGAGACAAATAGTTCAATGCCGTGATGACACAAAAGCACACATTCGCCCTTCATAACAACAATAAACAAAAAAGACCATATCCAGCCAAGAAAAACAGAACAAAAAAACCTGTTTCGACTTTAAAAAAAACACACACACCCAAAAAACCCCAACCAAACAAACATTATGGGGTTTGAGTGGGGGTGGGGGGTGGGGGGGAGGGAGAGTGGGAAATTGGAACAATAAAAAAAAGTCAGTGGGGCCATTTTATTGTTGTTGTTATTTTATTATTGTTTTATCTGTTTTAGTAATGCTGCTGAACATACAGTCACACACAGGTTCGTTTTCCGTTTTTTTTGTTTTTTTGTTTTTTTTCTCAACATCTTTACAAGTGCGCGTTTTCCCCCCAAACCCATCATGTACATGATACGACCGGCGAATACAGTGCCACAAAAAACCCCAACTCTTCTCTCTTTTGCTTGCTTTCTTTTCCCTCATGATCACACACACACACACACACACACACACACGACACACGACACACACACACAGACTGGTCTAAAATCACTTAATGTGAATAGACGTTAAACTGAAGATCACACACACACACACACACACACACACACACACACACACACACACACACAGACTGGTCTAAAATCACTTAATGTGAATAGACGTTAAACTGAAGATCACACACACACACACACAAACACACACACAGACAAACACATACACACGGATATCACCACATAAATGAAAGAATAATAAAGGTCTGCACAGCACAGTCTAACCTACCTCCCCCCCCCCTCCCTCCCTTCCCCGCGGACCCATCTTAAAGTGCAACGCGACAAGTAAAAATAAACAGGAGAACGCTAAACATTGATCAGTGACTGTCGTAATATCACCCCAGGGGGTGGGCGGTGAGGGGGGGGGGGGGGTTAAAAGGGGGGGGAGGGGTGGAGGGGGGGGGAGGGTGGAGGGGGGAGGGGGGGGGAGAAGAGAAGAACTGGGGGATCAGGTATCTAGCGCTTGCATCCTAGTTGGACATGGTATCTAAAAATAAAAATAAAAAAAGAAAATAGCGTATATAATGACCCCCCCCCCCAAAAAAAAAGAAAAAAGAAAAGTACACACAAAATTTCCAAGAATCTATAAACTGTTCTCTCCCTATCGTTTCACAGTGGGGTGTGTGTGTGTGTGTGTGTGTGTGTGTGTGTGTGTGTGTGTGTGTGTGTGTGTGTGCGCGCGCGCGCGCGCGTACGTGCGTGCGTGCGTGTGTGTTCTCCCTTTATAGTGCAAATGTAACCCTCTCTATCCTCTCCCTCCCCCTCCTCTTAACCCTTTTAATGGATCATCAACGGAAATAAGATACTAAAAGGCGTTTAGGGGAAAAAACAAACAAACAAACAACTACCAGGTTTATAGGCAGCGTGACACCCTTGACACTTCAGCATTAATTGC
This sequence comes from Stramonita haemastoma, assembly GCA_030674155.1. Lineage (NCBI taxonomy): Eukaryota > Metazoa > Mollusca > Gastropoda > Neogastropoda > Muricidae > Stramonita > Stramonita haemastoma. Next base: position 30,831,781 of record CM060335.1, on the reverse strand, counting down.
TGTTTGGGGGGGGGGGGGGGGGGGGGGGGGGGGGGAGGGGGAAGAGAGATTTGTCTTTCGGTGCAGATGTTAGGGCAAGAAGCCAAATTTCCTACGTGAGAACGCATTTTAATTCTTTGTATTAATTTTTGTTTTGTTTTGTTTTTACTTGCCTCTAGTTTTACACTGTCCATGGTTTATAGGACAATCTGAGATTTGTCTTTCAGTGCAAAATGTATGAGCAAGAAGCCAAATATTCGACATGAGACCGCATTCAGTTTATTATTATTATTCTTTTTTTTTGCCTCTAGTTTTACACTGTCCGTGGTTTATAGAATAATCGGTTGCAGTAGAAAAAAAGCAGAATATGGCCAATTCTAAACAGAAAAGATTAAACCGAAAAAAACACAACTTGTCTCGCAAGGGTCATGATTTAGAGCGTCTGTTCCCTGTGAACTGTCAATTGAGGAAAATGGGGAATATGAATTTTACAGAAAGAGAAAATCTCGTTAAAAAAATCACCCTTGCTCTACAAAAAAACCCCAACAACATTATTCTGCCTATTCATTTATTTATCTAACATTTCCCGGGTGGGGAGTGGGCAGGGGAAGCAAACTATTCCTATCCCAAAAGGATCAACCAAAATTATTGCTACTCACGAGCCCATGATGATCTAAGCAGGCAGAAGAGGCCCCCCCCCCCATGATTATGAATGCACTTTCAAAGTCCATTTAAAAAGAGAGAGAGAGAGAGAGAGAAGAGAGAGAGAGAGAGGAGAGAGAGAGAGAGAGAGAGAGAGAGAGAGAGAAGGGTGTCAGACTGATAGAGCATGTGAAACTCGTGTCAAATAAGACTACGGCAGGGTGACCTGCGGCCACCCTTTATATATATCACAAACTGCATACCACACACTCCACCCATCCCAATGCTAGGGTATCTCAACACCCGGGTACCTGCCTCAAGCTTGTTATGGACCAGTCAGGTCCTTAAACCTGACGTCATCGGACACGTCAGTATATTAATCAGATCCTCATCAACCAATGACGTCATCAGATACAATCACACCCAAAATTCATGGCAGTCATCAGAAATCACAGTGAACAATTTTTTCCTCCCACTCCCACAAAGCTTGCCAGACCAAAATCTTACCACTATAATGTGCTGTCTAATAATATGGACGAGCGTTCACCACACACACACACACACACACACACACACACACACACACACACACACACACACACTCTCTCTCTGTCAAAATATGCTCTGCACAGTCAGACATACATGCCCACACACGGGTGGGTGGTTTCGACTCACCGAAGCTTTAAAATCACACACTTGCCAAAACTCAGGGTGGAAATAATCACATATCGGCTCAATAAACTTTTGTTTTACAAGATGAACGCCTAAAGATGATGAATTTTCAACTTGCAAAGCAAGGAGGCACTCACACAACACACACACACACACACACACACACACACACACACACTGTCCAATACCATACATTTGAACACCTAACTCAATCAGCAAATGAGTTAACAGAAAATCACAAGGGGAGTCGAGCTATATCATTCCCCCTATTTCTCACATGATGACAGGGAGGGGAGAGGGGAATCTTCACAAAAGAATCATGTGCCGTGGATACTCCCCTAGGGCTTTGAATTGACAGGGCTAAAATGTCTGGCCTGGACCATGAGCCAACGGTCAATATTACATTGGAAAGTGTTCAAAGTTTGGGACACTGAACAATCTCAAATATGCATGCACCACACAAAAGGAAGCAACTCAAAATGAATGCTATTGTTGTCGCATCTTACAATTAGAATACGATATCCTGGTCATGACACAAGGCCTATGGATAAGGTACCGTAACAAACAAACAAAAAAAAAGGACAAAAAGATTCTTTCTACAATTCAACTTCATCTGACAAGTTCTCCCAAAAATGGCAACATCGAAACAACTCTGTAGTGACCTTGACCTTGATTTAAGGTCACTGGGAAGCTCAGAGCTTTGAAAACTCTTTAACATTGTGTATAAATCGATTTCATTCTGCGGAAACTACTCGAAGTTTCTGGGGATAATTAGGATAAACATTTTTTCAAAAAAGGTTTTCATGATACTGTGATCTTAATCTAGGTCAAGGTCAGAGTGATCATTCTTTTACACCATTTTTGTAGCTGTTGAAAATGTATTTTCTGGTCCAAGTCTCGACAAAATCCACCCAGCAGTTTCATTAGAATTGCTGTGCAAGATTTGAAAAAAAAAAAGAAACACACACACACACTTTTCCCAACATCTTTTCCATTCTCATGTTCTGATGAACAAGAAACAATTCAAAATGGGTTGGGTAATACGGGAAGATTTGTTTTTCTTTTCTTTCTTTCTTTTTTCATACGTTTTTGTTTTCTTTGCTTTTTGTTTGGTTGTTTTTTTCTCTCTTTCACTTCAAACCACAACCAGTAGTGTTCTACATCACCTCGTGTCAAGAAAGGAGTACTCACCTTAAATCCCCCAAACACATGGGCTTACACAATCGTTTTTACACACACACACACACACACACACCCTACAGTCTATGCAAACCAAATGTGGGCTAATTTGGTTTTTATTTACACAAAAAGGGGGGGGGGGAGAAAGGGCAAAGTGGTAGAGAAGAGAGGGAGTTGGGGGAGGGGAGGGGTAGGGGTAGGGGCAGGGAGTGGAGTGTTCACTGACAAATACTTAGAAAAAACAACGCATAACAGGCTGCACGAGACAACACCTAAGGATACGGTCATCGGTGGTATAATTCACTGCCGGCCATTTTAAAAACATTTTCTAAAAAAAATCAGCCCACATGCGCACTTTATGGACGAGATCATCAAACACGAACCATCACTAGCGATCATCAAACACACCACGTGACATGTCCCATGACTTCATATCCGGTCCGTTATATATAAAAAAAGGAAGTGACGTCACATGTACACTTAAAGACTATATTTCTATAAATGAGAGAGAGAGAGAGAGAGAGAGAGAGAGAGAGAGAGAGAGAGAGCTTGTTTACATAGAATACATTTCGCATTTACACTGTGGAGAAAAAAAAAAGTTAGAATTTCACTACTGAAATTAACTGCGCACATTATTCTTTCTACAAGTTCGTCATGCGATATACATACATGTAGTTATAGATATAATACATACACACAAACAAAACCCATGACTAGGTTGACAGGTCTTTTTTTTTTTTCGTCTTTCAATTAACAATGCACGTCACCTTCTTTTGCTCAGGGTATGTATGTATGTATGTATGTATGTATGTATGTATGTATGTATGTATGTATGTATGTGTGTGTGTGTGTGTGTGTGTGTGTGTGTGTGTGTGTGTGTGTGTGTGTGTGTGTGTGTGTGTGTGTGTATGTATGTATGTATGTATGTATGTATGTATGTATGTATGTGTTATGTATGTCATCACATGTACACATGTCCATTCTTTTAACACCACGAATATTTTGTTGTCGTCAGGCTAGGCAGAACAACAACAACAACAACAACAACAACAACAACAGCGCTAACAACAATGATGAACATTCCTTTGGTTTGACAATGAACAAGTTCCACAACGTCACTCACTAGAACACATGGTATCCAAACAATGACCATTTTAGTGCCAATTGAACAATATTACCAATATAAAAAAAAATCAAAACAACCGATAATAACGATCAATTTCAGAATGGGGTCACTTTTTTGTGTCATTATTGAAGTAAAAAAACAAACAAAACCCAAACAAAAAAAAACATCAGGTGAAAGTTTGGACAATGTTATCAAGTTGACACAGCCATCCAACATTGATATATCATAATGGTCAATAAAAACGAATGCAAGTTATAAAGAAATGCGGACTTGATTTCTCCCCTCTCTCCCTCCCATACTCTCTCTCTCCCCCCCCCCCCCCTCCTCCTCTCTCTCTCTCTCACACACACACAAGGGTAGAGGAGCTACACGGCTTCAGTCTTTGCGTTAAGGACACATATTGCCATTGGCCATGTTTCTACACTAGGCTATCATTCATTAGTTATTCATTCCACCATTCTGGGGATACTTCCACCAACGACAGACAGACAGACGGGAAACAGATTCAAGGGGTTCCTTTCTCAGAACATTTCGTCCATCCAGGAGCAGACGAGTCAGTCCTCTCATCACAGATTCGACAATGTCACCGACTCCACAACATCAACAATCATCATCGTCAATCATCAAGGTAGCATTTTTGACAAGTTGAACAGAACATGGTCCGTAGTAAAGTCCACTAGATGCTCACTTCTGATGGTGAAAATCACATTCAACGCTCACGAAATAGTAGTATCACTTATGACAACGACGACGACAACGACACAATGTACGGTTCAAAGACATGATATCAATCAAATTTACAAATATATCTTTAAAAAAAAGAAAAGAAAAAGAAGTGACATTTGACTACAGCTATCACTGTCAGGCCACGACAGACGGCTTAGGTACTCCGGTAAAGGTTTTGGTGAGGCGAGGACACACACTGTACATGTAATGAACCCTACCCTGCCTGCCCTGACTTGAAGATGGGCAGGAATGGAGGGGATGGGATGCAGGTATGTGTGTATGTGTATGTGTGTGTGTGTGCCCCAGTGCTGTAATACCCGTTGACAGTTTTCACCCTTTACTTGGAAATTCCATGGCCAAAAATAATACAAAACAAAAACAAACACTTAAAAACACATACTTAAAACAAACACAAAAATAAAGACAAAAAAAGAACATTGCCATTCCTTCCACCCGTTTACAAGTCAATTTCGAACACAGACTATATGATAATACAATCAGATACAATTTCCTTTTTCCTACAACAAGTACATGGGAACTAGCCATAATGAGAGTCAGTGACATTACATAACTTCTGTCTAAATCTTGCGATTTCTTCACTTCACACAGTTCTATGTAATGTTGCTCACCTTCTATATACAGACACACAAACATACACACACACACACACACACTTGGTCACTTATCCAAATCATATATATAAAACACCCTAACACACGTGCTGGTAAAAATTTCAGACCAGCCCTCTAAAATCTACGTCAGTAAGTAATCATCGTTATCCCAAAATAAACGATTTAAAAAAAAGTTCATTAGCATCAAGAAATCACAATTGTGTCCCATTATCAATGCTTCAAAGCAATCACCTACAAAACTCACCACATAAAATGGCACAAGCAAAAAACAGATGCAAAATGATAATCATAAGAAGAGCACAACATATCACATTATCTACACGGCAATGATTATCATTCAAAAGTTTGATAACACTCCTTCTAATCCTTCTCTTCTTTTTCAAATACACTAACAACAACAACAAAATTACCCTCGCCCCAGCAATTTCTTCAGACAAAAGATAGCTATCTGGACAATAAGGTACACACCACAGAATACCTGCAGTTATATCTAACCTACATGCTCAAACATGCTTTACATGCCATGCACATGTCTTTCTTATCATTCCTGTTTTATCTAAATCAGATTCAAGAAGAAGAAAAAGAAAGAAACTCATACAAGAATGTAACTAGCAAAGAAACTAACCTAAGAAGGAAAGAAAGAAAAGGAAAGGCAAAAACAGAATTTGGCAGTGCAAAGTCACCTACAAACACATCACCTTGGTCACACTTCTCTCCTCTCTTCTCAACATGCCTCAATTTCACAGATGGTTTTCATCACTCTTTTGTTCGTTAACATGCTTAAAACGTGAACAACAACAGAAAAAAACAACTTCACACAGCACCCTCCCCCAAACTTCCCAAAGAAAGACAAACAAAACCCTCCCCCAAACTTCCGGAAAGACAAACAAAGCCCTCCCCATACTTCCCAAAGGACAAACAAAAATCTCCCCCAAACTTCCCGAAAGACAAACAAAAACTTCCCCCAAAAGACAGACAAACATCTCAACAAACAAATAAAAACAATCACACAAAACTAACATAAAACATAGAGACAAACAAGTGACCATCGCCTAAAACACACAGACTACCCAAAACACACAAACAGACCACCAAAAACAGCAGACTAAAGACAGAATCTACCCCCCCCCCACCACCCCCCCCCACCCCGAAAAAAAAGTAATGATAACAATCACAAATTCAGCTGCAAAAACCCTACCATTGCATTCCTGGTGGAGGGGCCATGCAGGCCAGTGAGAATGAATGAATACTGACTTAACAAATGACGGAGCTACAAAAACTTGGGTTACCAAAGTGAGTCTGAATATCAATGGAACCCTTCCATCTGTCTAGGGATTATCACAATGGAAAAGCATCTAGAGGGAGGTAGTGCTTACGTGGGGATAAAAACCACCCTATGCCTCTGACCAATTTGCTTGGATACCCAGTAGGCTACTTGGAAGAAACACACTGATACTGCTCATGGCCTTCTCTAGCTGTCAGTATCACAAAGTGTTAGGCAACAAATTATAATTCTTGTAGTATACGTATATCATAGATGCCAAAGTACTGGACTGCTTTCACTTCCATAAAGCTGCAACACTTAACTTCTTTGGGAAATGCCATGCAACAATTCTGTAGGTACCATCTTTTTTTTCAAAGGGAAATTAAGATGACGACAAATATCAAATCTCTCTTAAAACTGAACAATGCTGGCGCTAACCCACCAACCCCCCCAAAAAAAACAAAACCCCAAACAACCTCCCCCTCCCAACCCCAAATCTGCGACTACTACATATTGTTCCATATCAGACAGCTTTCTTTTTCTCTGTTTACATTTGAGGCTGTTTTCCCAGGGAAAAAAAGGGGGTTATCCCAGGCATCTCAGCATTTCTTGCTGGTGTCAGTCTGTTCAGATGCAAGGTTTTCCTTACATAATTGGGACTTTCCTCTATGATTTTGCTATGAAAGCACTCTTAGAGAGGTGGTGAGGTGACATTTTTTCAAGCACGTGCATGTTGCACACAGGATATTGGTTTATTCTTTTTGGAAAAAAACATAGGTAATGGTGTTCCTATGACTTATGTGGTCGTTGGGGAGCGAGGCATCAGAGACCTCAGCTTCTCCAGGGCCAGCATATTGAGGGCGGAGCCCATCTCCTCTCCTTCGCTGCTTTACCTTCCCTGACCTAAAGAGGGCAGGCGCTCATTTACAGCTAGGGGAACTGGGGGACTGTACTGAAGCAAGTCACCTATCCAAGAGGCAAACAGTCTCAATGCTTTTTTTTTTTTCATTGAAAAAAACATTACATTTTCTGTATTCTTCCTTCTTTTTTTGAGCCTCATTATCTCTTTACAGTAAGGTAAGCCATTGCATGCTAACCTCTGATCCCAGAGGCCTAGAAATAATTCCCCACACAATCTCATTTTAAGAGAAAAACACCTCCTTTATTGGAAACTGTTTGCTATGCTGTACTACATAACTGACATCACACACTAAGAACAATTCTGGGTTCCCTTCCTTTCATCCTATGCAAGTAAATCAGCATGTTTTTCTGTCAGTCGTTCCTAAAAATATTCCCCCAAAACATTGAGCTAATGGTTAAGATAAGAAGGTTTGGGGTTGGGAGTGGGGAGGAGAGAGGACAAGTTCAGAAGTAACAACACTGCTAACGATTGGATGACAATGGCATTACACAGCAATATTGCTCTCCCCATTGGACACCGTGTGCGTGCCTGTGTGCGCGTGCGTGTATGCGGTGTGTGTGTGTGTGTGTGTGTGTGTGATGTCTACCATCATAACATCTTTCAAAAAGATATATTCAACTACCACGTCTTCCCCCCCAAAAAACAACAAGAACAAACAAACAAACGACCCCCCAAAACAAACAGGCAAACAAACAAAACCCGGGAAAAAGTAACAACAAAACTGATACACGCAATTCCCTATCACGGAGATAAAATACTGAAAGTTTTAACATATTGTTCACAGTTTTGAAACCTTTCTCATTCTCAGTACCAATCTAAGACATACGTACATATCAAACACACACACACACACACACACACACACACACACACACAACACGATCTTGACATAATCTTAACTAACAACAGAACAAAATTATCTCTGACACGTTGAAATTCATGTATCGTCATCTTCCAACTCTCAAATGTCAAAGTCTGTGAAAAAAAAAAAATCAATCACATTCTACCATCTAAATGTTCTATTTTTCAACCTAGTCAAATGTCTATGAGTTCAATACTGACTGACTGACTGACTACACAATCGGGTGGGCAGACTGCGTAACTTTCACAGTGACGTCACGAGTTTCTGCTCTGACTGGTCATGACTTGACGTCATCTTTGTCTCCGGGACACTGTCGCCCAACAATGACGTGCACAGTTCATGGAAAGGGACAACGTCATCTAAAATGACGCAGAAACTGATATATACAAAATCGCGGTCACAAAAACACCGTACATATAGTTCTGTTATCTACTTCACTGTTGTCGCGCGCGCGCGCGCACACACACACAGACACACACACACACACACACACCTTTTTCCCCCAAATGCAGTTTCTTACTCGATTCTAAACTCCATTCCATGTTTGTCTATTCTAAAAGGAATGCCATTCCATTATTTGCCTCTGGCAAACATTGTGCAGATTGAAAAGAATATGAAAAGAAATGACTTTTTCTATAAAAAAAAAATGCGCTGTTCTGTTTTCCACAGAAAAAGAAGGTATCTCTTCAGTTCACACAGTCGTATTGAATCAATCAGTGAATGAATCCTTTGTATGCGCTGGGTAGCCTGTTTCCATTGGCTCTAGGCCTGTTCCTCAATAATGACTACACTTTCAAATATCACTCCAAAGAAAACAAAATCTTCACCCTAAAGGAAACCACAATCCCACACACAGAGACTGAAGAAAAAGTATGCAAAAAAAAAAAAAGGAGAACAATCATAGTGAAACAGAATACAGAGCCACTTCCTTGGATACAGAACCCACATTCCTCGACAAAATTTGAACAGGGCAAAAACACTTCTCCGCGATGTTTTTGGGAACAGAATACACTCAATTACCAGGTAGCAATTAAAAACAGGATAAAAATCCACTTAAAAAAAAAAAAATCCTAATCAGAGGGAAAGTACAGTCTAACTTACCACGTTCTCTGTGACTGGCAGGAATACTAGACAAAGACATTGGAAGTGGCAGGTTTCCTCTCCTTTTAATCCTGAATCACTAATCCATTAAGACTTGGAGGAAAAATGGCTGAGCTGAATGTCGTTATCGTTCCCATCCTTCCCAGCCGAGGAGGAGGAGGAGAATCCCCCGAACACGCTCAGACCAAACTCCTTCACCCCAGATCCTCCCGAAGCGGGATTGCTGCCCCCCTCCCTACCCACCCCACCTCGGCTGTTGTGGCTGCTGCAGCTGCCGGCAGAGGTGGTGGTGGTGACGGTGGTGACGGGGGTGGAGGTGGAGGAGGCGGCGGGGGAGAGGCTGTTGTCGTAGTCGAGGTTGTCGAGGTTGGTGGTGAAGGAGTTGCTGGAACTCTCGTCGGAAAACATCTGGTCAAAGTCCCACTGGCTGCTGCTGCCGCCGCTCTTGGGCTTCGTCCCCGACACTACGTCCCTAGAGGGGACTTTGGCAGCTGCGCTGTTGTTGTTACTGTTACTGTTGTTACTACTGTTGTTACTGCTGTTGTTGTTGTTGGTAGCAGCAGCAAAAGTCCGTACCCCTACCCCAGGGCCAGACGTGTCTCTTGACCCCTCTCTGTGTTTGCTGGCTGGTGCTGAAGAAGAAGAAGAGGAGGAGGAGTTTTTGGAGGAATGGATGGCTGACTCACGAGGCAGTTTTGTAGCAGCAGTGGTGGTGGTGTTACCCATGAAGCCGGGGAAGGCCGAGGCCGAGTCGGACGCGCTCGAGGAAGGGTGGGAGCGACTGGGCCTGGACAGGGAGGAATTGGCGTTGAACCACTGCGTGCTCCTGCTGCCGCCGCCGCTGTTGCTGTTGCTGTTGTTGCTGCTGTCTCTCATGTAGGAGCTGTCCCTGCTGTGAGAGCTGCTGCCCCCCCTGTTGTCCCTGCTGCTGCTGTACGGGTTGTCTCTACCACCGTGGGAGCTCTCCCTGCCCAGATGGGGGTTGTCTCGGCCGTAAGGGTTGTCCCTGCCGTGGGCACTGTCCCTGCTGTGGGCACTGTCCCTGCCTAAGGGGTTGTTGTCCCTGCTGTGGGCACTGTCCCTGCCTAAGGGGTTGTTGTCCCTGCCGTGGGCACTGTCCCTGCCTAAGGGGTTGTTGTTGTCCCTACTGTAGGAGCTTTCTCTACTATGGGAATGGTCTCTGCCGTGGGCACCACCGTCTCTACCGTGAGCGTGGTCCCTGCCGTAAGAGCTCTCCCTCCCGTGGGCGCCGCCGTCTCTGCCGTGGGCACTATTCTCTCTCCCGTGAGAGGGGGTCTTCACGCAGAAGCCGCTGTCCCTCCCGTGGGCCATGCTCTTGCCGTGGTGGTAGCCGTCCCGGCCGTGGTAACCCCGCTCGCCGCCGTAGCCGTGGCCCCCGGCCCCTGAGGACATGGGGCCTCCAGCAGGGAAAGCAGCCGAGCTAGCGGAGGAGGAGGGGACATTGGCAGGGTAGGCTGAGGAGGAGCCGCCAAAGGCGTGGTGGGACTTGGAGGAGGAGAAACCGTGGTGGTGCTTGGACCCTGGGGGCCAGGAGGAAGATTTGTTCAGGTCTTTGCCCTCCTTGCTTCCAGCGTCCAAACCAGCGCTGGAGGAGCCAGCCATGTCTGCCGAAGAGTAGGAGGAGGAGGAGGAGGTGGGGGGTTGGTGGTGGTGGGAGCGCGGCGGGGGCCACTTGGGCATCCCGTCCTTGCTCATGCCGCTAGAGGGCCCTGACGAGGTCATGGTGGAGGCGGAGGACGTGGAGGTCTTCAGACCCACGCTCGGCCAGCGAGCTTTGTGGGCACCGGCGCCGTACTTCACCTCGCCCTTCCACACGTAGTCCGCGCCAGACTTGGGGCCCGAGGTACCGTAACCCGCCTGCATCCCGCCCCCACCCCCGCCCTCCATCCCTGCCGCTTTGGGGCGGTGCGGGTTCCCGTGGCTGTTGGAGGACGAGGATGACCCTGACTGCCCGGAGGAGGTCTTGACCACCCCGGCAGCGGTGAGAGCCTGGCCCGAGGTCTTGATGACCACGGAGGGGTTCAGCCCCGGAGGTATAGACTTGGAATAAGGGGGCAAAGACGAAGGCGTGAAACCACCGCCACCGCTGCCACGTTTTATAGACCGGTTCATGCCCCCTCCACCACCCGACTCGCTGATTCTGAAGGACAGGGATTCCTCGTGTGTGGCTGAGGAAGAACCCTGCACGCCTCCTGCCCTGGAGAACCCCGAGGTCCTCCCTCCCCCCGAACTGGAATGAGACTGACTGTTCCTGGACTCGAATGTGTTGACTGAAGAGTTCTGGACACCTCGGCTGTAGAAATTCCCAGCTGAAGATCGTGAAGAGTCGCTCTGCGGACCCGTAACGAAGCTGCCCTTGCCTCTCTGTCCTGCGTGAGAGGCACCACCGACTTGAGAACCTCCGTGACCGTGAGAAGAAGAGGAGGAGGAGGACGACGACGACGACGAGGTATGAAACGGAGCGGAGCTGTGATCCTGAGGCGCCCCGTGACCTTGACCCCCATGACCTTGACCCCCGTGACCTTGACCCCCATGCCCTTGAACCGAGCCGTGACCCTGGGAAAAGCCGTGTCCTTGAGGCGGAGGACCGCCTCCGCCCTGACTGTGGGAGGCTTTGTGGGGATGAGCGGGGAGGGACAGGGCGGAGGAGGAGGAGGAGGAGAAGGGCACTCGGCCACCCTCCCCTTCACCCTGCTCCGCCTTGATGCTCTTGGGCTGGAACATGGCGGACTGGAAAGACACGGCGGGGAAGGAGGAACTGGTGAAGGTGGGCAAGGCAGTGAAAGCGTTCTTGCTGCTGCTGCTACTGATGCTACCGATGCTGCTGCCGCTGATGATACTACTAGTGGAACAGGACGAAGGAAACCCGCACAACGTCAAAGACGAGGAGGACGAACACAGCGGTGGTTTATCCGAACCACAGCCATGGCCCAGGTGACCCCCCAGGCTCCGGTGAGACTTCAGGCGGTCGCACGGGTGGGGCACGGTCGCCGGGAAGAGCAGCCCCACTTTGCTGTCACTGGTGGCGCGGTGCAAGAACATACGATCCACGCCCGAAGACGAAGACGAAGCCTGGCCGTGGTGATGGGGGCCCCCTCCCATCTTGTGCGACGACGACCAGCTGCGGGAGAACTGCGAGGAGGTGGCGGACGAGTGCGAGAAGGGCTTAGGGGACAGGGGCAGGTGCTTGCTCAGCACGCTGGGGGCGATCAGGTGCTCCCTCTTGACGCTTACGCCTCCTCCCACCTTGGCGTCGCTGCTGCTGCTGCTGGAGGAGGACCCTAGGGGAGCCAGGCGGGAGGGCACCTTCTCCCCGAGGACCCGGTACACGCCGTCCTTGCCCTTCAGCCCCAGCCGGACCTTGCCAACGTAGCTCTTGACGTCACCCCCGCCTTTCTCGTCACGCGTGACGTCACCCAGCCAC
>CM060335.1:30796731-30804231 GCA_030674155.1 Stramonita haemastoma | reverse complement strand
AGACCAGTGTTTTTGCTACATATGGAAGTCTCCTCGGTCACAAAGGGATAGAAACCGCATAAAACTGCTAAAACAGTTGACGTCACATATACATATCAAATCTAATTCTCAGTTCATTGATCATATCATTTTTTGTTGTTATTGTCCTTTAAAAAAAAAATCTAAACCTATTTAAATAAAACGTGACAAAACATTACAAAAGTAGATATGGATTGTTTGAACTTTTTTTTAAACATAAAAAAAAACAACTTTCAATTTGTTTCGTTGTATTCTGTAGCATTAATATCAACTCTGAATATATGAGGAGAGAGAGAAAAAGTAATACATAAATAATAATAATAAAAAAAGAACAAAAAACATACCAATTCTGTGGCAATGATATCAACTCTGAATATGAGGAGAGAGAAAAAAAGTAATAATAATAAACATACCAATCAGTTCAAAACTACTTCCTGATTGCTCACGCAACACCTTTTTTTCTTCTTCTTTCTTTCTTAACAGTTGAATGTTCCGTTTTCTGCTTCAGTTTAGCGACAAATGTTCCCCGATAGCTAGCGCCATCCCCAAACGATTGTGTTTGAGGCAATTACTCGTACATTTACCTCTGAAATGGTTTCCGTTTCTGGTTCACCGGGAATTGCTTTCGCCCTGACAGAAAGAGGCTATAACGAGGATTGGGAGGGAGGGAGAGCAGGGCGTTAGAGGGGGAGGGGGGGGGGTGATGTGGAGGGGAAGACAAATTGCCACAGGGGAGGGGGGAAGGGGGGGGGAACAGACGTGACGTTGGAAATGCCGAGTGTAATATAGGAAGACATTCTATTTCAAGAGGCCTGTGTGGAAAGTAAGCCGACAATGTATGAGGCTGTTCCACGATTATACCCCATCTATCAGTTATGCACGTTTCACAAAAGGTCACGTTTCCAGTTAATTTAGTACTTACTGCCTACGCTTAAAAAAAAACCAAGAACAAAAAAATCTTGACAGTTCTAAGATCCATTAAGTCTTACAAGGGAAGAATGCTGGTACTGCCTTGATTAAGCACTATCTGCCTTTACTCAAACCAATGAAGCACGCATGTTTCATGCTGGGTATGTTCGTGTCATTTATACCACCAACCATGCTACCTTTATCTTCCACATAAAATACAATTTTCGGAGTGGTATGTACGTGTTTACACACACGCACACACACACACACACACACACACACACACACACACACACACACACACACACACACACACACACACACACACACTGCATCCTGATTCGAATCTCATTCAATGACGTCCACATGGGGAATGGGGGTAGCCAAAGTGAAAAGTAACCTGAGGAAAATCTCCACTATTCCAGACAGCACAGACACACAACTCAAACCCCAGCTTTTAGAGCTACACTGCAAACCAGATCCTGTGTACAAAATACAAAAACAGGCTTTCTGCCCAGTTACAGTATACTGGATTTTCCACAATAAGAAAGGAATGACTTAGCAAGGGAAAGTAGACTGGCTTTGCGCTTCCATCAATGTGGAAAATACTGCTTGCCGAGGAAAGGGGGCTGGTTCTGCAATTCCATCAGTATTATTGATATTACTTAGCAAAGGAAAGGGGGTAACTTTGCAATTCCATCAGTATTATTGATATTATTTGAAAAAGGAAAGGGGGCTGACATTGCAATTCCATCAGTATTATTGATATTATTTGACAAAAGGAAAGGGGGCTGACATTGCAATTCCATCAGTATTGCTGATATTATTTGAAAAAGGAAAGGGGGCTGACATTGCAATTCCATCAGTATTGCTGATATTATTTGACAAAAGAAAAGGGGCTGAGTTTGCACTTCCATCAGTATTGCTGATATTATTTGACAAAAGAAAAGGGGCTGAGTTTGCACTTCCATCAGTATTGCTGATATAACTTGAAAAGGGGAAGCAGTTCCAATAGTACTGTTAATAAATGATATAATTGCACGGTTAATAACAAGTGTATCACTATGCAGAGACAGGGGTCGACTTTGCAATTCCACCAGAATTGCTGATATTACTTGAAAAGGAAAGGGGGCTGATTTTGCAATTCCGTCAGTGTGTCAGATATTACTAAGCAAAGGAAAAGGGCTGACCTTGAAATACAGCCAGCGCTGTTAATATATCATACATACTGTTAATAAAAAAAAAAAAAAAGGAGTGTATTACTTTCCAAAGAAAGGGGCCGACATTGCAATTCCACTCTAATTGTAAATCACACACACACACACAACACACACACACACACACACACACACACACACACACACACACACCAGCAACTCTCATGTAGTCATGAATAAGCAGGCCTGCTTTATTTGGGGTGCACAACCATAAACAGACCATAAAAACCGGGAAGGACGGTGGCAGAATGGTTAAGACGTTCGCCTGCCAATATGTAAATCGTGAGTTTCTGGGTTCGTACCCAGCCTCGCCCTTTCTTCCCAGTTTGACGAAAAAATCGAACTGAATGTCAAAGTCATTCGGATGAGACTCGAAACCGAGGCCCCGTGTGCGAATGCACGCAGAACATCTTGCGCACACGTTAAAACCCCGTTCCACCTTTCGGAAGAGTAGGCCATCGTGTGCCGGTAGGAGCGGATGACAAAATTATAACAAACCAGCATGCACACAGGTGTCGTGTTTAGACACCATCCCTGAGGAAAAATCGGGGAGTTGGAGTCCCAGAGCGGCTCGGGGCTGTAGGTATATGGCAACGTTCTGGTGGCTCCTGCGACGGTACTGGAACCATTCGTATCGGTCAATGCCCTTCCAATGGATCATTCCAGTGCCGTGGAGAAGGGGGGGATTGCTGCATGGGTAACAGCTTGCCCTCCATACATACTTGCCCAGGCTTTGCGCTCTAAAGTGTACAGCAGCAACAAGACAACAACAGTTGATCATCGTTGTTCGTCGTTGATCTTTGCGCCTGGTGGCAGCATGATCTGTGGCTCTGTAGGTCAAATGCAAGCGCTTTGATTTGTTCTTACAAGAGATAGCGCTATACAAATTCCATGTAATAATAAAAAATAAAAAAATAATAAAAGAGTGTATTAATCTTCAGCTGTATCCCTCTTCGCCCGAATTTCTTTCTGCTACTTCCTTTTCAATTTTTGTTGATCTTTCTTTCTTTTCATTTCTCTTCTTCTTTTTTATACTCCAAAATCACACAGCGGGATACCTCCTTTCGCCAGTGCAAATTTTAAACAGTACAACAGAGAGAGGAATGCAGGGAACTAGCTGTCTTCAGGGGTGCCCCCACCAAACTACAGAATAGATAGACAGATAGACAGGCAGACAGACAGATAGATAGACAGACAGACAGGCAGACAGACAGATAGATAGACAGATAGGCAGACAGACAGATAGATAGACAGATAGACAGGCAGACAGACAGATAGATAGACAGATAGACAGACAGATAGATAGACAGATAGACAGGCAGACAGACAGATAGATAGACAGATAGACAGATAGATAGACAGATAGACAGGCAGACAGACAGATAGATAGAGAGACAGGCAGACAGACAGACAGATAGATAGACAGATAGACAGGCAGACAGACAGACAGACAGACAGACAGACAGACAGACAGACAGATAAATAGGCCTACTCAATAGTAGATTTACGATCTACCATTCTGTAGGTAAGCTCCTGTACCACTCCAAATCAGATGGAATGTCTCATCAATCGCCGTCCTTTGTCCTGTCTCAATCTGCTAATATAATAAATTACATTCTATCTTCGGCTCTCACTTTGCCTCAAACGCAGGCGCTTATATACGTACATATACGTGCGCACGCGAGTGCGCGCGTGCTTACACACACGCAGGTATGAGTACATACACACACACACACACACACACTTACATACACACTAATACACACACACTCACACACACACACTAACACACACTTAGACTAACATACACACTAATACACACACACTCACAAACACACACACACACACACTTAGACTAACACACTTACACTCACTCACTCACACACACACACACACACACACACACACACACTCAGACCTTCTCTCTCTCTCTCTCTCTCTCTCTCACACACACACACACACACACACACACACACACACACACACACACACACACACACACACACACACACACACACACACACTAACACTCACGAGCGCACGTACGCACACTGTGCATACAAACACAATAACAACCACACCCTCACCGCATGAAATCCATACAAACCACGCCCAGAGTCGAGTTTATATTGACAACATGTAGGACACGCAATATGGAGTGGTGTAGATTTCGCTACCACCACCCCTCCCCTCGCCCCTTCATAATCTTTCAGTTCATAAGTCTTGTATTCATAATACAAACCGCGCGTGCGTGCGTGCGTGCGTGCGTGTGTGTGTGTAGTCTTCAATTTTACGTCCTTCCACATAAAGTGTGTGTGTGTGTGTGCGAGTGTGCGTGCGTGCATGCATTCATTCGAGCGCATGTGTGTTTGTATGTGCTGAACACATGAAAGTGATTAGGACAGTGTCTTATGTGAATATGGGTGTGCGCGCGTGCATGCACGAACGTTTGTGTATGTGTACAGGCACACGTGCCTGCGTGTGATTGAATACTTGCTTACGTGTTTACACACTTTTTCGCACACATTTTTGTGAGGCTGTGATGGTACAGGCTGCACCAGAGGCTAGATTACATGAATCATACACGGCATCCCCCCCCCCCTCCAACCCCCCGACTTTCAAACCGAAATGGACAACACAGAATCACAATCACAATCAGATTAATGATCTGAAACCAATTGACATTCAAACCGGAGACAGATAGGCAAACGGACAGAGAGAGAGAGAGAAAGAGAAGAGAGAGAGAGAGAGAGAGAGAGAGAGAGAGAGAGAGAGAGAGAGAGAGAGAGAGAGAAGAGAGAGAGAGAGACAGACAGACAGACAGACAGACAGACAGACAGACAGACAGACAGATTTCAGATAGAGAAAAGTACACGCAAGGACACAAGACAGGTCACCACCTACGAATGACATTTCAAGATTCTTTAAGAACCACGAAAGATCTGTAATTACAAAATGAATGAGTATCATTATCACTGAATGAATGGAAAACCCACCAAAAGATGAACATGATACGAGTTAAGCATCCTTGTCATTACTGAATCTTTAAAAAAAAAACAAAAAAAAAAAACCCCAGCGAAAGATCAATGTCCAGAAATAAGTCTGACCATCGGTTAATTCACAAAAACAAAACAAAACAAAAAAACCCCCAAACTACAAAAGACCCATTTGTAAATAGCAATGACTAGCATCATTGTTCTTATTGATGACAGATGACACGTGGTTGCCATGATCTCAGGCGGGGGAGGCACAAGGGAAAACTGGAGTCAACGCCCTTTGAGTCATATGTCTTCGTTGACTTCATTTTTAAGCTAGCTGTGTGTTTCTATTTCTGTCTCTCTCTATCTATCAATCTTTCTATTCTATCTCTCTATCAATCTATCAATCTTTCTATTCTATCTATCAATCTTCCTCTCTATCTGTCTATCTGTATGTCTATCTATTATACACACACACACACACACACACACACACACACACACACACACAGAGAGATATATATATATATATATATATATATATATATATATATATATATATATATATATATATATATATATATATCCTTCTTCACACAAGTAGGGATAAAACGAAAAAGGCAAATAATAGAAAAAAAGACATAAAACACGGGATTACAAAACGTTAAATAGTAATAATTAACACGAGAATTGATATAATAATGCATTAACAGGTATCTGTGTTTAAATCTGCGCACGCATGCACGCACACACACACGCGCGCCCACACACATACACACACACACACACACAGCGACAAAGAGAGAAAGAAAGAAAGAAAGAAAGAAAGAGAGAGAGAGAGAGAGAGAGAGAGAGAGAGAGAGAGAGAGAGAGAGAGAGAGAGAGAGGAGAGAGAGAGAAGAGAGAGAGAGAGCACTGAAAAGTTTTATTGATGACTTCGGTGGATAATAAATAGATTTGAATAGAAGAGAGAGAGAGAGAGAAGAGAGACTGAAAGATGAAGGAACAGAGAAGAGAGGACAGAGAGAAGATAGACAGAGAGACAGACAGAGGACAGAGAAATCGAACCAGGACAGCAGACAGAGGACTAACAAGGACAGAAAATTAACCCTTGATTTAAAAAAAAAAAAAAAACAAAAACAAATTTACAACAAAACAGTAATGCTCCATAAACAACATATTGCACCACATGCAAGGGGGGGGGGGGGGGGGAAGAAAAAACACAAAACCATCATAAGCGTGACAAGGTACCACTGTGACTAAAGAGGACATCTACAGAAGAAGGGGGGGGGTAGGGGGCAAGGGGGGGGGGGGGGGGGGTAGCAATAACGCCGTTAAGAAATCAATTTTAAAGGGTCTGGGTTTAGGGAAGTTTTTGGCACAGTTTACAGCGCCAATAAACCAATGTTTACGGGGACAGTGACCTCACTAAGCCGACGTGACGATAAAAAAGGCCCCGGTTTTATGGGCAGTACAAGAGCCACGCACAGCTAAACGGTGCATCTCGGGAGAGATTGTGTAGTGTAGTGTAGTGTAGTAGTTGTTAGTGTAGTGTAGTGTAGTGTAGTGTAGTGTAGTGTAGTGTAGTGTAGTTGTAGTGTAGTGTAGTGTAGTGTGTGTGTGTGAGTGTGTAGTGTGTGTAGTGTGTAGTGTGTGTAGTGTGTGAGTGGTGTGAGTGTGTGTGTGTGTGTGTGTGGTGTGTGTGTGTGTGTGTGTGTGTGTGTGTGTGTGTGTGTGTGTGTGTGTGTGTGTGTGTGTGTGTGTGGTTGTTGTTGTGTGTGTAGGTGTGTGTGTGTGTGTGTGTGTGTGTGTGTGTGTGTGTGTGTGTGTGTGTAGGTGTGTGTGTAGTGTGTGTGTGTACGTATGTGTGTGCGTGAGTGTATTTATGTACGTGTGTGTATGGTGTGTGTCCTCGTGCGCGCATGCGCGTGTGTGTGTGAAGACATGTGAAGACAGACAGACAGACAGACAGAGAGAGAGAGAGAGAGGAGAGAGAGAGGAGAAGAGAGAGAGAGAGAGAGAGAGAGAGACAGACAGACAGACAGACAGACAGACAGACAGACAGACAGACAGGCAAACACACAGACAGACACACACACACGCGCACACACACACACGCACGCACGCACACACACACACACACTATCGATCAAGACAGCAGCCTGTCTCCGGGCCTTAATTCCACTTTCAGCTGTCTCCTTAACCAGTCCCCCCCCCCGTCCCCCCCCCCCCCCCCCGCCCCCTCCTCCTTCCTCCCTCCCACCCCCCACTGCCCTTTACCACCACCACCCCTCCTCCACCCTATTCTTCCCTGTACATATTAATTCTTCTACTACTTTTTTTCCCCTTTCTTTTCTTGGCTCTTCCCATCTCTCGGG
>CM060335.1:30784231-30786731 GCA_030674155.1 Stramonita haemastoma | reverse complement strand
CTGCAACACCACACACACACCACATGTTGACTCACTTACTGCGCTGCACTGCACCGGACTGCACTGGGCTGGGCTGGGCAGGACCGGACTGGACTTGACCTGGCCTGACCTGGCTTGCCTTGCTTTGCCTTGACCTGACTCATCTTGACCTTGACATAAATTGTCTTGATCTGACTTGTCTTGACATGAATTGCCTTGCCTTGCCTTGACCTGCCTTACCTTGACATGAATTGCCTCGACCTGCTTTGACTTAACCTTGACATGAATTGCCTTGACCTTGACATGAATTGCCTTGACCTTGACATGAATTGCCTTGACTTGCCTTACCTTGACCTGACATGCTTTGCCTTGACCATGACTATACGATGTATTCCGAAATCCTGCAGAAGCTGTCTAAAGTACTCAACTGCCATACATTCTTCAACGTGTCTTGAGGAGCAAGATGAACCTGGCAGACAACAACCACCACTTAACGACAATCCACCATTTTACGACACAACACACCACCATAGAGTATGTAGGCTAGCTCCTCTTCTCTGAAATCTTTCACAAATTCAGTACAATCAATTCGACATTTTTTCACCAACCACCTCTATTAATATTCTATTTTGAAAAAAAAGTCAATAATATTTTTTTATATTTAAAAAAAAATCTTACATTTTATTGGTATCTGAATAAAAACACATTAATTCTCTGAAGTCAAGAGTGTGGCTGCCTATATGGCGAGGTACTTGCAAACTTCTCATTCAGTGTGCAGTTTCAATCTCACAGTGATTCCCAGGTGGGATGAGTGTGTCTGAGTGCACATTCTGGGTGACCCCAGATTGTTAAGCTGGGGAATGCACAACAACAAAACATTATGATTTTACTTATAACCGTTTCCTCCATGCAAGACACTTGGGTTTTTTTTCCAGATCGTATTGATGATACTTTTTAACTTTTGGGGTGAATGCAGGTGGTTTGTTTGTTCTCCTGTTAAATGCGTTTGTAGCTCTGCATACCCCCAAAAAAAGGAATGAAAGAAATCCAATGTGGAATTTTCAAAGATGGGTGGGTTTTCAACATCATAATATGTTTGTTAAGATGTTCTGTAGATATGTCACCGCGTGTCAAAACATCCATAACTTTTTTGTTTTTTGGTTCAGAATTTCTTTGGGGGATTAGAAAAAGGTTAAACGCACATTTCCCCAGGAAATGGTACATTACACACTTGCAAAAGAGCAAACTTCGTTCACTTTTGTTGTTGCTATCTTCCAAAATCTACAAGAGGTGGGTAAGCCTTCTGCCTTGAGAGATGGACACATCCGTGCGGTTGCTTGCGCAAACACACACACACAGACACACACACACAGACACACACACACACACACACACACACACACACCACACACACCGCACACACGCACACACACACGCACGCACGCACGCACACACACACACTGTATGCCTACGTACTACACTACACTACACTACACTACACTACACTACACTACACTACACTACACTACACTACTGTACAGTAGTGGTAAGAAACTCGCGTAGAGCATGGCAGCAGAGAGTCCTCAGAGGAGAAGCCCCCTTCAAACAAGTGTTTCGGGCCTTTAATCTTCCTTACACTCTAGGGAGGCCGGCCCACATCCAGTTCATGACTCTGGATGTCTCTCTGCTGCCCCTTCATGTATGTGATGAGTTCTGACTCGGATTTGAATTATGCCTACGTACTACACTACACTACACTACACTACACTACTGTACAGTACACTATACTACACTCCACTCCACTACACAGTGCGACAAGACCCTCTCTTGACAGAAGGTACATACATCCTCCAATCTCTCCCCCCAAACAAAACAACTTGACAATGTGACGTCACCTGATGCCGTCCTGCGAGCAGCAGTTGACGTCAGCACCACGCTGGATGAGGTGACGCGCCACTCTGACGCTGCCCTTGACGCAGCTCTCGTGCAGCGCCGTGTAGCCAGCATTGTCCCGGGCATTCACCTGGTACTCCCCGCTCCTCAGGCAGTACAGCGTCACCTCCTGCCGCACCCATCACATCAACATCAATTCAACATCATCACATCGACTCTCTCAACTTCAAATCCGATTCGCTCAACTTCAAGTGAAACCAACGTCAAGTCATACTGTAATCAAATCAAGATCAAATCAACATCAAAGTATACCGTGGTCACATCAAGATCAAACCAACATCAAATCAAACAAAATCAACTCATACAGTAATCCAATCGACATCAAACGAAAATCAAATTATACCCTGCTCCCATTCTCCATTTAAAAACAAAATAATCATACCCAAATCAAATCAAATTAAAAAAATAAAATCAAACAAGAACAAACCAAAGTCGAAACTAAATCGAAATGAAATCGATTCAACACCCCCCCCCCCCCCCCCACCCCACCCAAAACATCCCCCCACCCCCCAAAAAAAAAACCCCCAGTAAAAAAAGAAACCTCCCCCCCAAAAAAAAGAAAAAAGAA
>CM060335.1:30776731-30779231 GCA_030674155.1 Stramonita haemastoma | reverse complement strand
CTTAATTCAGTCATGGAGATAGTCATCCATAAATTAATAATATTTCTGAGGAGAAGACCGACCACACACACACACACACACACACACACACACACACACACACACATATATATATATATATATATATATATATATATATATATATTATATATATACACACACACACATATATATATATATATACATATATATATATACATATATATATATATATATATATATATATATATATATATATATATATATATATATATATATAATCAAATAACTCCACGGAACCTCTTTATCCACCATATCTTTACGCGCTTGCATAGCCATCACAGATACAGCGTTCATACAGACAGGCAGACAAACTTAGATATATAAACAGATAGTAGGGGGGAAAAAAGTGCTTATATTGTGGAAATGCAGGCTCATTCCATTAGCGAAGGGTACGTGCGCATGGGCACAAATAAACGAGAGAGGGGCACACATAATTAAGGCCGAAGCGATTTCCCCGTTTTTTGGCACGCTTATTAAAAAATGGGTGGGAGAGAACGGGAGGGGGAGAGAGAGAGAGAGAGAGAGAGAGAGAGAGAGAGAGAGAGAGAGAGAGAGAGAGAGAGAGAGAGAGTATTTCATTATCCTACAAGAAAAAGGATACCACCCTTAAAAAATAGGTGGGAGAGAAGGGGAGGGAGGGGAGGAGAGAGAGAGAGAGAGAGAGAGAGAGAAGAGAGAAGAGAGAGAGAGAGAGAGAAGAGAGAGAGAGAGAGAGAGAGAGAGAGAGAGAGAGAGAGAGAGAGAGAGAGAGAGAGAGAGAGTATTCATTATCCCACAAGGAAAAGGATACCATGCTTAAAAAAAAAAAAGATGGGAGAGAAGGGGAGGGGAGGGGGAGAGGGGGACGAGATAGAGAGAGAGAGAGAGAGAGAGAGAGAGAGAGAGAGAGAGAGAGAGAGAGAGAGAGTATTCATTATCCCACAAAGAAAAGGATACACTAGCACAGTAAAATAGGGCCCACTGGGTTCTATCATCCATAGAACCCCCCCCCCCCCCCAAAAAAAAAAAAAAAAAAGGAAGAAGAAAAAAAGCTTTCCTCTACTGGACAGCTCAATATCAGTGTGATGAAAGTAGCAGCACACTGCAAGTCGTATACAGATCATTTATTATAAGGACGTGGCAAGGTGGAATGCACATAAAATGATCTACCAAGAATGATGATGATGATGATGAAAGATGAAGTAGTTACAAGTGTCTTGTTAATCAATCTTCGTCCTAAGCCAAATTGGATTTTTGTTTTGAGAATCAGAGCATGTCTAAGATCAAAGGGCTGCCTTGTCTTGAATAATTCATTATAAGGATCATCATTTGAGTTCATCATCATCATCATCCTTTACACCCAGTGGTGTGTAGGGCAGCAACAAAGACTTTCCACCCCTGCCTATCCTGGGCCAGCCTGGTCAATGAACTCCAAGAGTGTTGCATGGCTTCCATCTCACATTCCACTGCCCTCCTCCATGTTGTTCTTGGTCTTCCTCTCTTTCTCTTGCCGTCTGGGGTCCAGTGTCATTTGAGTTCGCTGCTCGATTATTCCTGAACTTTGATGTACTCGTGTATATTACATTTGAAACACGAACCCGTTTGTCTAGTCCCTATTGTTGCTGCTGTTGTATCTCATCATCATCATCATCATCATCAGCAGCAGCAGCAGCAACAGTTGCAACATCATAATCATCATTATCATAACTAAAAATAAAAACAAAACCAACCCCAAAACAAAATGATATGAGCGCTTATTCGATTATCCTTGAAATAAAAGAATAAAGGAAATAAAAGAAAGTCGAGAAAATCAGGAGAACACACACACACACACACACACACACACACACTGGGATTGAAAACCTTAGGGGAAAACGTGATGCAATGCTTTTACAAAGTGGGAGCGGATATTGATATAGTAATTATTCTTAGGCTCAGGTGTTGGAGACTATTACATCATTTCACTCAGTTCACATTATATACGTCATCGATCCTCTTTCCGTCGTGCTCCATTTGTTCTAAATTTCGAGGGGTTCTCTGACAACATCAGGGATCAGTAAACAGATTACGCAAAAAGCATAGATGCGGAGAATGGGCCTTTTTTTTTTTTTTTTTTTTTTTTTTTTTAGCGCTTGGATCGTTTTTGGGTTGCATGGCTACAAATGTGCCAGACCGACAGACAAGACAGACAGACAGGCAGTCAAAAGGACAGGCAGACACTAGTAGATTATATATATATACACACATACACACACACAGACATATATATATATATATACACACACCGTGTATATATATATATATATATATATATATATATATATATATATATATATATATATATATATATATATATATATTATATATATATATATATATGTATGTATGTATGTATGCACATATCTAGAGGCTTCTTGCATGAATCCAGACTTAGTCCTATCGTCGATATATATTCACTGATGAATATTCATGATGGGGG
>CM060335.1:30769231-30771731 GCA_030674155.1 Stramonita haemastoma | reverse complement strand
TGACAGCGATGCGTTTCACTTCCGGGGGAGCGGGAGTGGCCGATTGACCGCTGACGTCACACACCCCTTCCGCTTCCGGGTACAGCACCTTTTAAAACAGAGAGGAGGGAAAAAAATAGGTCAAGATCATAATCAGAATCATAATATTATTTACAACCCTACGCACAAAGCCATATCAGGCTGTACCTAATTCAGTTTCAGTGGCTCCAGTAACTTTCAAACTTTCAGGTTAAAACCAACACGTTTAAATATCTAAACAAAACCCCAACATTAAATGACACAATACCTGAATTATTTTATTCCTTAGGTCAATAAACCAACTGTCTGAGGACGCCAAGCCATTCCGCTTAAATTTATCATCCCCAGATTACACACACACAAAAAAAAAACATGAAAAAGGATAACAAACATGTTAAAGTACAAAACATAAAAAGTGCCACATGGGGGGCAAATACCACGCAGAATGGACATCCTGTGTATGCCCATCCCAGTGTCTAATTATCAACTATCTGGTCGCCAGAACAAACAAAAAAACACAGGCAGAGTGTCATATAATGAAAACAGAAAATTGTTTGAAAAAGTTGCTTGAAAAAAGGCAAGAGAGTGGATGGGGAGGCAGAAAAAAAAAATAAACACAAGAAATTATAGAAAAATAAGGAGAAAGATAGAAACAAAGAGAGAGATAGAAAAGTGGAAATGTCTAGCACAGAATTTCCAGAGGTGGGGATGCTATTGATACTGAAAGAGCCTCGGCATCCCAACAGGGGACTAGGTCAAGATCAATAGATGGCTCTGTTATAAGACATCAACAGGGTTTTAAAACCCAAAGATTACTGAGTGCATTTTGGGTGAAAGAAGCTGACGTGCACAAGGGGAAAAAAAGTCCTTCGGTTGAGGCTATAAACCGAGGCCCCGTGTGCGAACGCACGCAGAATATCTTGCGCACACGTTAAATCCTGTTCCGCTTTTCGTAAGAGTAGGTCATCGTGTGCCAGTGGGAACAGATGAAAGAATTACACAAGTGCATACACACAGGGCTGGATGTAAAAAGAAAAAAAAGCACATGGAGTGTTTATTCCATTATCCTCATATAAAAGATAAATAAATAAATAAATAAATGATCAAATAAATAAAACATACAAATTTTTCTCAGATTCCCTTCTGGAGTAAAGGCCTATACAGGCTAACAGCTGTGTCCCTTGCTGGTGTCAGCTAGTTGCTCTATGTCAAGGACTTCATTAACAATGTTGTTATGCTTTGAATTGTTGTTATGTTGGCGTTGTCTTCATCCATCATCACAAGCACTTAGCCTAAAATCTGTACAGTCCATTAAGATACCCCCCTTCCCCCCCCCCCCCCCCCCCTTCCTCCCTGTACACCATCACCGACTCTGAAGTCGGGAGTATGGCTGCATGTATGGCCAAGTATTTGAAAATACTACTACTACTACTACTACTACTACTACTACTACTACTACTACTACTACTACTACTACTACTACTATACTAATTTATATAGCGCTATATCTTGCAAAAACAAATCAAAGCCCTTGCATTTGACCTATACAACACACAAGCAAGAAATAGCGATTAATAGTTTTAAACAAAGTGCACACACACACACGTACACACGCACGCCATAAGCAGCCCAGAAACGCAAATTGTCACATTAATTCGTAAAGAAAGTGTATGCGACAGAGTATATTCTGGGTGCGAGTTTCCCCTGTCTCCTCCCCCCCCCCTCCCCAAACTGTTCACCTAGGGAACGCCTAACTTTCTGCAGTGTAGAATTGTCTTTTAATGTGTATACCCTACCCTCTGTGCATTATGATTAAGCCATACAGGTATCTGCGTACATTGCACACGTCACACACAGGTATGCAGGAATACATACGCGCACACTCCCACGCTCATGCACCGTGCAAGCCCCTACTCACACATACAGGTGCAACACACCCACACACACAACACACACAACACACACAACACAACAGAGAGAGAGAGAGAGAGAGAGAGAGAGAGAGAGAGAGAGAGAGAGAGAGAGAGAGAGAGAGAGAGAGAGAAACTAGATCAGTATTCATGACAGCACACTAAGGACGGTGTGTTAAAGAAAAAAACCAGAGGCTTGTTTTGTTCAGGATTCATCGCAATAAACAATTTTCTCTCTCTCCCCCCTCCCCCTTTGTTCATATCCCCCCTCCCCTTTTTGTGCTTTTGTTTGTTATGGGTTTTTTTTCCCCCTTGGTGTCTGTTTGCTTGTTTCGGTTTTGTTTTCATTCTTTTTTTTGGTGGGAAAGTGGGGTCAACAAGGGACAGTAATTTGCTCTCCTTGTTTTTGCTATATTAAAAAAAAGTATTATTTGTTTGTTTGTTTCAGGGTTTTCTTAAATTTTTGTGGTTGTTTTTCTTTCGGTCAGCTCCAGTTTGATGATTTTTTGCTTTTGGATGTGGTCATTCTAAGGATTTTTCATTCCTAGTTTTTCTTCTTTCTCTAACTGGAC